>CP136059.1:440721712-441921712 GCA_032464435.1 Aegilops umbellulata | reverse complement strand
TAAGTCATGAAGAAAGCAATAGTAACATACTAAACGATCGGGTGCTAAGCTAATGGAATGGGTCATGTCAATCAAATCATTCAACTAATGATGTGATACCGTTAATCAAATAACAACTCTTTGTTCATGGTCAGGAAACATAACCATCTTTGATTAATGAGCTAGTCAAGTAGAGGCATACTAGTGACACTCTGTTTGTCTATGTATTCACACATGTATTATGTTTCCAGTTAATACAATTCTAGCATGAATAATAAACATTTATCATGATATAAGGAAATAAATAATAACTTTATTATTGCCTCTAGGGCATATTTCCTTCACGAACCGTCAGCGGGTGCTCTCAACTTCCCGTGTTTCTTACGGTCCTCACTGTGCCATCGCATCAACTTGGCATGCTCTCCGTTTCTGAACAGACGTTTCAACCGTGGTATTATAGGAGCATACCACATGACCTTCGCAGGAACCCTCTTCCTGGGGGGCTCGCCATCAACATCACCAGGGTCATCTCGTCTGATCTTATAACGCAATGCACCGCATACCGGGCATGCGTTCAGAAACTTGTATGCACCGCGGTAGAGGATGTAGTCATTAGGGCATGCATGTATCTTATGCACCTCCAATCCTAGAGGGCATACGACCTTCTTTGTTGCGTATGTACTGTCGGGAAATTCGTTATGCTTTGGAAGCTTCTTGTTCAATATTTTCAGTAGCTTCTCAAATCCTCTGTCAGGCACAGCATTCTCTGCCTTCCACTGCAGCAATTCTAGTAGGTACCGAGCTTTGTGTTGCCATCTTCGCAATTGGGGTACAAACCTTTTTTTGTGATCCTCTAACATGCATCGAACTTCAGATTCTCCTTTTGACTTTCGCATTGTGTCCTTGCATCGACAATGACCAGGCGGAGATCATCATCATCGGGCACATCGTCTGGTTCCTCTTGATCTTCAGCAGCTTCACCTGTTGCAGCATCATTGGGCACATCGTCTAGTTCCTCTTGATCTTCACCAGCTCCCCCCGTTGCAGCATCACCGTATTCAGGGGGCACATAGTTGTCATCGTACTCTTCTTCTTCGCCGTCTTCCATCATAACCCCTATTTCTCCGTGCCTCGTCCAAACATTATAGTGTGGCATGAAACCCTTGTAAAGCAGGTGGGTGTGAAGGATTTTACGGTTAGGGTAAGACATCGTATTCCCACATTTAGTGCATGGACAACACATAAAACCATTCTGCTTGTTTGCCTCAGCCGCTTCGATAATCTCATGCACGCCCTTAATGTACTCGGAGGTGTGTCTGTCACCGTACATCCATTGTCGGTTCATCTGTGTGCATTATATATAATTGTGTCAAAAACCATTACAGAACATCATGAATAGATAATTAAGTGACCAAATTAATAGAAGTTCATCATCACCTTAAAACCAAAGTACATACATAGTTCTCATCTAACAACATATAGCTCTCCAGAGCATCTAATTAATTAAACCATACATTCAAACTATGTAAAAAAATTCAATGCGAAAACAAATGCGATCATAATCACAACCAAGGTAACAATTGATCCAATGACATAATCATACCAAGCCTTGGTATGAATGGCATATTTTCTAATATTTATAATCTTCAAGCGCATTGCATCCATCTTGATCTTGTTATCATCGACGACATCCGCAACATGCAACTCCAATATCATCTTCTCCTCCTCAATTTTTTTTATTCTTTCCTTCAAGAAATTGTTTTCTTCCTCAACTAAATTTAACCTCTCGACAATAGGGTCGGTTGGAATTTACGATTCACATACCTCCTAGATAAATAAAATCTATGTCACGTTGGTCAGCATAGTTTTCATAAACAATAAATGAACCAATAGTTATAAAGATAATATATACCACATCCGAATCATAGACAGGACGAGGGCCGACGGGGGCGGATACCAAAACCATCGCACTATATAAGATGCAATAATAAAAGTAAGAAAATAAGACAAGTATCTGTCTAAACATACAAGTAAGAATATTTTTCCTTTCAGGAAGAAGATAAGAACAAGAGGCTCACCACGGTGGTGCCGGCGATGAGATCGGCGCGGGTGATCGACGACAGTGAAGACGGGGACGGGGCGTGACGGACCGCTAAACCTAGACAAATATTGAGGAAAATGGAGCTTGGAGGTCGAGCTTGGAGAGGAGAAAGCTTAAGTAGTGTGGCTCGGGCATTCCATCGAACACCTTGTGTGCATAGGAGGTGAGCTAGAGCACCACCAAGCCCTCTCCCCTCGGTGACCAGAAAAAACAGAGCAGTGTGCTCTGCTCTTACACGAGGGGTTATATATAGGCACCTCATTGGTCCCGGTTGGTGGCATGAACCGGGACTAAAGGGAAGCCTTTGGTCCCAGTTCATGCCACCAACCGGGACCAATGGTGGTGGGCCAGGAGCGAGGCCCATTGGTCCCGGTTCGTCCCACCAACCGGGACCAAAAGGTCCAGACGAACCGGGGCCAATGGCCCACGTGGCCCGGCCGGCCCCCTGGGCTCACGAACCGGGTCCAATGCCCCCATGGGTCCCGGTTCTGGACTGAACCGGGACTAATGGGCTGACCTGGCCTGAACCTTTGCCCCCTTTTCTACTAGTGTTTATGGGCTTTATTATACGCTTTTATATTATTTCTGGGACTAACCTATTAACCCAGGGCCCAGTGCCAGTTTCTGTTTTTTTCCTTGTTTTAGTGTTTCACAGAAAAGGAATATCGAACGGAGTCCAAATGGAATGAAACCTTCGGGAGAGTTATTTTTGGAACGAAAGCAATCCAGGAGACTTGGAGTACATGTCAGGGAATCAACGAGGAGAGCACGAGGCAGGGGGGCGCACCCACCCCCTGGGCGCGCTCTCCACCCTCATGGGCCCCTTGTGGCTCCCCTGACCGACTTCTTTCGCCTATATATATCAATATACCCTAAAACCATCGGGGAATAGAATAGATCGGGAGTTCCGCCGCCGCAAGCCTCTGTAGCCACCAAAAAACAATCGGGGCCCTATTCCGGCACCCTGCCAGAGGGGGGAACCCTCACCGGTGGCCATCTTCATCATCCCGGTGCTCTCCATGACGAGGAGGGAGTAGTTCACCCTCGGGGCTGAGGGTATGTACCTGTAGCTATGTGCTTGATCTCTCTCTCTCTCTCTCTCTCTCTCTCTCTCTCTCTCTCTCTCTCTCTCTCTCTCTCGTGTTCTTGAGATGGTACGATCTTGATGTACCGTGAGCTTTGCTATTATAGTTGGATCTTATGATGTTTCTCCCCCTCTACTCTCTTGTAATGGATTGAGTTTTCCCTTTGAAGTTATCTTATCGGATTGAGTCTTTAAGGATTTGAGAACACTTGATGTATGTCTTGCATGTGCGTATCTGTGGTGACAATGGGATATCACGTGATTCACTTAATGTATGTTTTGGTGATCAACTTGCGGGTTCCGTGACCTCATGAATTTATGCATAGGGGCTGGCACACGTTTTTGTCTTGACTCTCTGGTAGAAACTTTGGGGCACTCTTTGAAGTACTTTGTGTTGGTTTGAATAGATGAATCTGAGATTGTGTGATGCATATCATATAATCATACCCACGGATACTTGAGGTGACATTGGAGTATCTAGGTGACATTAGGGTTTTGGTTGATTTGTTTTTAAGGTGTTATTCTAGTACGAACTCTATGATAGATTGAACGGAAAGAATAGCTTCATGTTATTTTACTATAGACTCTTGAATAGATCGATCAGAAAGGATAACTTTGAGGTGGTTTCGTACCCTACTATAATCTCTTCGTTTGTTCTCCGCTATTAGTGACTTTGGAGTGACTCTTTGTTGCATGTTGAGGGATAGTTATATGATCCAATTATATTATTATTGTTGAGAGAACTTGAACTAGTGAAAGTATGAACCCTAGGCCTTGTTTCCTAGCATTGCAATACCGTTTACGCTCACTTTTACCACTTGTTACCTTGCTGTTTTTATATTTCCAGATTACAAAAACCTATATCTACCATCCATATTGCACTTGTATCACCATCTCTTCGCTGAACTAGTGCACCTATACAATTTAACATTGTATTGGGTGTGTTGGGGACACAAGAGACTCTCTGTTATTTGGTTGCAGGGTTGTTTGAGAGAGACCATCTTCATCCTACGCCTCCCACGGATTGATAAACCTTAGGTCATCCACTTGAGGGAAATTTGCTACTGTCCTACAAACCACTGCACTTGGAGGCCCAACAGCGTCTACAAGAAGAAGCTTGTGTAATAGACATCATAATCCCGGAGGAATACATAAGGGATACTTTCCAGAACGCTTCATACTCCGAAAAGGAATAGGTATGTGGTACGATAAGTAAACCGACTCCAAAACAGTTCTAATGGCATTTTTTCTCTGTTTTGGAATATCTAAGAAAATAGGAAAATAAGTAGTCCGGGAAGGACACGAGGCGTCCACGAGGGTGGAGGGCACGCCCTACCCCCTGGGCACGCCCCTGCCTCGTGGGCACCTCGTGTGCTCTCCGGACTCTGTTTTCTTGCACGATACTTCTTTTGGTCGGTAAAAATTCATTATATAATCTCCCGAAGGTTTTGACCACCGTACCTCGCAAATATCCTCTGTTTTTGTTTCGAGTTGTTTCTACCGTAGATTAGAGCAAGATGTCTTCTCAAGAATCAGTCGGGGAGAGCCGGGTGTCTAACCCGACACCGGGACCAAGAGCAAAAAGTGATGCTCACCACTTTGGGCCATCAACGGAGGAAGAGATGGAGGCCGACTTGAAAAGGATAGATGCCATGGAGGAGGACCAAGAAGTTACTTCCCGTTTCCGAGCTGGATTCACGATGGGGGAACTACAGACCTCAGCCATTCCAACCTCGGTCATCCCTTCCAATGTTAAATTTCTCTCTTATGAAAATATGAAAAAGAGTGTTACTTGTTCTCCCGCGGCTATGCAACATTCATGGGTGAAAGGAGCTTCAACCATAATGGGTAAACTCCGTAAGGAAATAGTGGATCTCAAGCAACAAGTCAATAAGCTCGAGGAAGAGAATCATATCCTGAAGGGCATCATCGCCAAGAATATCACATCACCACCTCCAAAGAAAGAGATATAACCATATGGGTATGGGCACTCCCCTTGGCAACTGCCAAGATTGGGGGAGGTGTCCCGGTATCGTATCACCATCACACTCCTATCTTTACCGTTTTTCTTAGTTCGATCCTTTTGGTAATATCTTGATTTAGTAGAATAAATTTTTAGTATGATTTAGTTTTGAGTTTTGCTTTATGATCCTTCTATGTAATTGATTCCGTGAGCCATATATAATAAAGATTAGTGTTGCGTCAAGGGCTTGATTATCTTGGTATGATCTTGAGAGAATTAAAGAAAGAATAAAAATAAATAAAAGAGATCATATTGATGTTATGGAGAGTAATGACTTCACACATAAAGAGTGTGATGAATAAAAGTTGTTGAAAGTTGACAAACATAGTTTTGGTCATCGTTGCAATTAATAGGAAGTAATAAAGAAAGAGAGGTTTTCATATACAAATATACTATCTTGGACATCTTTTATGATTGTGAGCACTCATTAAAGTATGACATGCTAAAGAGTTGATGTTGGACAAGGAAGACAACGTGATGGGTTATGTTTTCTTATATCCGAAATAAAGTATATTGTCATGGATCATCCAACATGTTGAGCTTGCCTTTCCCTCTCATGCTAGCCAAATTCTCTGCACCAAGTAGAGATACTACTTGTGCTTCCTAATATCCTTAAACCCAGTTCTGCCATGAGAGTCCACCATACCTACCTATGGATTGAGTAAGATCCTTCAAGTAAGTTGTCATGTTGCTTGCAATAAAATTGCTTTCTAAATATGTATGATCTATTAGTGTGGAGAAAATAAGCTTTATACGATCTTGTGATGTGGAAGCAATAAAATCGACAGACTGCATAATAAAGGTCCATATCACATGTGGCAATATAAAGTGATGTTCTTTTGCATTAAGATTTCATGCATCCAACCATAAAAGCACATGACAACCTCTGCTTCCCTCTGCTATGGGCCTATCTTTTAGTTTTGTCTTATACCTTATGCAAGAGTCATGGTGATCTTCACCTTTCCTTTTTACATTTTATCCTTTGGCAAGCACCTTGTGTTGGAAAGATCCTAATATATATATCCAATTGGATGTAAGTTAGCATGAATTATTATGAGCTGTTATCGGCTTCCGCTTGAGGGCGAGTTGATACGTCCATTTTGCATCATGCTTTTATATCGATATTTATATGCATTATGAGCTGTTATTACACGTTATGTCACGATACTTATGCCTATTCTCTCTTATTTTACAAGGTTTACATGAAGAGGGAGAATGCTGCCAGCTGGAATTCTGGGCTGGAAAAGGAGCAAATATTAGAGACCTATTCTACACAGCTCCAAAAGTCCTGAAACTTCACGGAGGCAGTTTTTGGAATTGATAAAAAATACTGGAGAAAGAACCAACCAAAGGGGGCCCACACCCTGGCCACGAGGGTGGGGGCGCCCTACCCCCCTGGGCACGCCCCCTGCCTTGTGGGCCCCCTGGCAGGCCTCCGATGCCCATCTTCTGCTATATGAAGTCTTTTACCCTGCAAAAAAACATAAGAAAGCTTTCAGGAAGAAACTCCGCCGCCACGAGGCGGAACCTTGGCGGAACCAGTCTAGGGCTCTGGCGGAGCTGTTCTGCCGGGGAAAGATCCCTCCGGGAGCGGGAAATCATTGCCATCGTCATCACCAACGATCCTCTCATCGGGAGGGGGTCAATCTCCATCAACATCTTCACCAGCACCATCTCCTATAAAACCCTAGTTCATCTCTTGTATCCAATCTTTGTCTCAAAGCCTCGGATTGGTACCTGTGGGTTGCTAGTAGTGTTGATTACTCCTTGTAGTTGATGCTAGTTGGTTTATTTGGTGGAAGATCATATGTTCAGATCCTTTATGCATATTAATACCCCTCTGATTATGAACATGAATATGATTTGTGAGTAGGTACGTTTGTTCCTGAGGACATGGGAGAAGTCTTGCTATAAGTAGTCATGTGAATTTGGTATTCGTTCGATATTTTGACGAGATGTATGTTGTCTTTCCTCTGGTGGTGTTATGTGAACATCGACTACAGGACACTTCACCATTGTTTGGGCCTAGAGGAAGGCATTGGGAAGTAATAAGAAGATGATGGGTTGCTAGAGTGACAGAAGCTTAAACCCTAGTGAGGGAGTCCTGGATTAGGGGGTGTCCAGATAGCCGGACTATAACCTTTTGGCCGGACTGTTGGACTATGAAGATACAAGATTGAAGACTTCGTCCCATGTCCGGATGGGACTTTCCTTGGCGTGGAAGGCAAGCTTGGCAATACGGATATGTAGATCTCCTCCCATTGTAACCGACTCTGTGTAACCCTAGCCCCCTATGGTGTCTATATAAACCGGAGGGTTTAGTCCGTAGGACACAACAACAATCATACCATATGCTAGCTTCTAGGGTTTAGCCTCTCTGATCTCGTGGTAGATCTACTCTTGTACTACACATATCATCAATATTAATCAAGCAGGAGTAGGGTTTTACCTCCATCAAGAGGGCCCGAACCTGGGTAAAAACATTTTGTCCCTTGTCTCCTGTTACCATCCGCCTAGACGCACAGTTCGGGACCCCCTACCCGAGATCCGCCGGTTTTGACGCCGACATTGGTGCTTTCATTGAGAGTTCCGCTGTGTCGTCGCCATCAGGAAGGATGCCTCGTCCCGTCTTTAAAGACGGCACTGTTGCTAAGGGAGCTTTGGCTGTCGGCCAAACTCTCCGGCTAGGTGGTTTTCTTATGACCGCATGTTCGGCCGCTGCGCCGACGATGACTTCTCGGGTCATCAAAGGCAATCTTCACGTCAACTCGGAACTCGCCGAGGAGTTAGATCCAATGGAGCTCTCTTTCCTAAACGAGCTCTTGGATCGCATCGCCGCCCTGGGAGTTGCTATAGACTACGATCAGATTGGGCCTAAACCCAATCTGAGAGATATTAACTCTCCCCAGGTCACCCAACACGTTGCAGTGGTGGAGGAACAATGCGGCGACCCTTCATATATCTTAAGGACTAGCTATGTCCGGATTCCCGAGCCCTCCAAGCCAGATACCCGCGGAGGGGAGGAAGTCACTCAAGCCCTGAACCTAGAGTCAGGCAGTGGGCCAGATTAATTGGGCAATATCCAAGAATCCAAACTTCCGAGTTCAGAAACTCCCTAGCCCCTGAGTCTCAAATTGGGTGAGGTTTCAGATTCAATTCCAACCACCCACCCAAACATAAGCGATCTATCCCAAATTAGGCAAGAACCCCAAGAAACGGTACACCATTATTGGGCCAGATTCCTCCTGGTAAAGAACAGGATCAAGGACTGCTGCGAGGAAGACGCAATCTCATTCTTCTGCAATAATTGCACGGACAAGGGAATCCTCAACGCCATAAGTCGCCGTGAAATTACACGCTCCGCCGACTTGGCGTCCATAGTACGAAAGTACTGTGCGATAGAAAGCGCCTGGAAAACAGAAATAAAATTTTGGGACAATCCGGCCCTCAATACGAACCCAGTCCAAAATAAAAGGGTGCATTATCACCAGACACCCGGGTTAAACACCAAAAAGCAAAAACCCTCTATAGGGCATGGAACCGTACTGGAGGGATGGCTCAATGGACCTTGCAAAATTCACAGTACAGAGGACGCCATACCAACTCATAGCTTTAGAGCATGTTGGATACTCCGGCAGGTAGCCAAAATTGGCGAAGATCTTCTAAATTCAGAAGCCACAGAGCACCATCGCAGGGATACCAGTACGGTATTAACAGTCTTCGAGACTTTCGCATCAAATAATATGCGAAAACGAACACTCCGCAGCCTTGCCGAAGTCTACCACGTGGCAACAATAAACCCATGGAGTGACACGGTTATCTTATATCTTATATATTTACTAATTGGAGGCACCATACAAGTGTTGATATTGATCCACATCATTAAAATTAATTACACCATTGATTTATGTAATCGAACAATCTTAACTCCACTATTTATGTTACTGTCGTGGTGAAAAAGAAAGACCCAACATACACGTGACAAGGACCAAACCTGAACTAACCTATGATGTCAAGAGAAAAACCTGAAATAACCTACACGTATGGTTAGTAAATTCAAAAGAAAAACTAAATCTGTTTAACCTGAAATAACCTACACGTATGGTTAGTAAATTAAAAAAAATAGATCTGTTTAAAGAAAAAAAAACTGCACGTATTGCTACCCATACAAAAAACTGCACGTGTTTCTTAAAGAAAATAAAACCTACACGTATTGCTCCATATCCCCACAGTCGTTTCATGGATTGGAAGATGGGGACACTCTCCCAATCTCCCACGACTCCTCACCAAGGGCCGGCGTGTCCCCTCCTATTCTTCACGACCCCAAGAGGAGATTTGGTTGTGCCCTTCTCTCCTTAGGCGCACACTGCTCCAGCACTTTGGAACTGCGTATTTTTTAGGTCTATCAGATCATCCCAAATTTACATGTTATTTGGACATTCACGCCTCGGCCGCCTAGTAACTCATCATAGGCTGCTACTACGCTGTTGGTTAGCCGGCCACAGTACCAGTGTGATGCAAAGGAGGCGCATGTGCAGAATTTTCATGCTCAGTATGAATCAGCCGGGCATGCACATATATGTTGTTCGACGTCTTTGATTGATGTACATCAATTGTTACAGGTGGGCGGTGATGGCAGCACGCGTGGAGTTTTGCAGCATAGCCTTCGGCACCAATCATCGGAAAGGACCCTCTCTACAGGAAGAGAACCAGTGGCCACCTGCTTATGGCTATAGATGCTGTAGGCCACATTCTGTGACAAGATATATTTTTCCTAATTATCTTAATTGTGAAAAATCTAATATTTGAAATAAATATGCTCAAGCAACCATGCACGCGAAACATAAAAGTAAATATATGAGACATTTTCCAGTGAGATGTGCATAGTCAAAATCTCGCTATAGGATGTAAGGGTCACACCACAATATAGTAGATGGTACACAACTAAATCACGTGTTTTCACAAATTTTAATTAACAGGCCATTCTCACACACAGATGCTACTAAGATTTAGTCGGATTTTTTTTACATATGCCTACAAAAAAACATGTATGTTGGCAAACGGTCATATTTGTAAATGCCACAATATTTTGTTCCAATTCTTCTTTGACAAATAGAATAGTATGTTCTCATGATAAAAAGCTAAGATATACCCTTTTTAACTAAACTTTCTTAGATTCTTTCCAGCACATGTGCATGGGCCTTTTTGCAGGTATTTTCAGCTGGCTAGATGTATCAGTTTGGTTCTACTTAGTTACCTTTACATTTGATTATGTATTGATTGGATGTCACATGGTTCCACATATATGGTACTATGTGAACTAATTTGTGATTTAGTTAGTTTATCATTGCAAGCATTCTGATAACATGGTAGGGTCGGCGTGCATTCAGGTTTTGTTACACGCATGCAACATGCATATATTTAGTTTTTTCTCCTGGCTTTTTTGTGTGTATAATATTTGAGTTATCCATGTGAAACAGATCCCGTGAGAAGAAAATGGTAACATGCTAAGAGCTAGCCATTCTAAAGCCTCTCCAGCAAGTGCTCCAGAAGGTATTGTCTACATGTGCATTAGATCATGCTATAGATGTATACTACTGCACTTCCAGTCCATAAAGTCAGATATCTCGAGTAGTGTATATACATCTACATATGTCAGATTGTTTAGATTGTAATCTGATTAGTATTTTTTATAATGTTGATCCGTAGCCAATAATTTCAACGATCCATGCCCTTCAAGTTGAAGAGAGACAAAGTTACCATTCTTTGTAGTCCTTGATGTATAATAACCATGCATGATTCCGTGATTTGTTCTTGCAAATATATGTACAAATGAACTAACTAGGTCAAAATTTTCATGACCTTGAATATGTGTTACTCTTTTATTCCCCATTAATTGAGCATGTGGTTCCTTCTAAATTTTCCTTTAAAACCATATTTGTTTTCAAGTTTCCAATTTTACTATCTCATATTGCTAAAATAATTTTAAATTTGTCATATATAGTAATTAGTTGGGAGATGTTAAATTTGCTTTCCAAGTTCTCATACATTTCACATGTCAAAAGTTGTTCAATTTTTCCCTATTTATGTAACTTCAAAATCACTAGCCCGTGCGGATGCACGGGTTGTCGACTAGCACTAGTAGAAAACATGGCTATGATCACGGGGCAATATTCACATTAGTCCCGGTTCAGTCACGAACCGGGACTAATGTGAGCATTGGTCCCGGTTCGTGCGGCTAAGGCATTAGTCCCGGTTCACCTGAGCCCTTTAGTCCCGGTTTGAGGCACGAACCGGGACTAAAGGGTGCGATGCCCATTAGTCCCGGTTGGTGGCACCAACCGGTACTAAAGGTTAGACCTTTAGTCCCGGTTGGTGCCACTAACCGGTAATAATGGGCTTTGAGACATTAGTACCGGTTCATGGCACGAACCGGTACTAAAGGTCCCATTTTCAAACCCCCCCCCCCTCTGGACCGCCTTTTCAGTTTTAGAAAAAACAAAAGAAAATGATGGAAATGTCAATAAAATAAAATAAAATAAGTTTCCCATGTGATATGTGGTCTAGTTTTGGGAAAATTTACAAATATGAATTTCGACTTTATTTACAAAATCTCTCTGGACCGCATAACTTTTGCATACGAACTCGGATTAAAAAGTTTTTTATATGAAAAATCATCTACTCGAAAAGTTACATCCGATGGAAACCGCCTACGGCCTGTTTGCAAATTTGTAGAATCCTCAAATTCCAAAAGGAAAAAAAGTTATGCTCAAATTTCAGTTTTTTTTTAATTTTCATTAAATCTGGTCAAACTATGGTCAAACTACTTATTCAAGAAGTATTAGTGTTACTAAATAACTATTCAAGAATATTAGTGTTATTAAATAATTATTTTAGTTTTTTTGAATTTTGGTCAAATCTGGTCAAACTATGGTCAAACTATGGTCAAACTACTTATTCAAGAAGTATTAGTGTTACTAAATAATTATTCAAGAATATTAATGTTATTAAATAATTATTTCAGTTTTTTTTAATTTTGGTCAAATCTGGTCAAACTATGGTCAAACTATGGTCAAACTACGTATTCAAGAAATATTAGTGTTACTAAATAATTATTGTTTTTTAGAACAATAGTTTCAAACTCAAACAGTGAAATGTGTGACTTCATGCTCAAGCTAAACTCCTGAGGGTTAATAGGATTAACATCTTACTATTGTGAGGAAAACAACGAGTGCAGACTTGGAAACGAGGGAGAATAGAACCTGGAAGTTAAGCGTGCTCAGGCTGGGGGAGTGCGAGGATGGGTGACCGTCCGGCAAGTTAGATGATTTGGAATGATGAGGGGTGATTAGAGATTAAATTGAGCAGTGATGAGGGGTGATTAGAGATTAGAGGTTAAAATAATTCAGAAATTTGAAAATAAAAAAATCAAAAAAATTTCAAAAAAAAATTTAAAAAAATTAAAAAAACAAAAAATTTCCTTTAGTACCGGTTGGTGTTACCAACCGGGACTAAAGGTGGACCTCCAAGCAACGGCCACGTGGAGGGCCTTTAGTCCCGGTTCTGGTTTGAACCGGGACTAAAGGGTGAGGGCATTAGTAACGACCCTTTAGTCCCGGTTCAAGAACCGGGACTAAAGGCCCTTATGAACCGGGAGTAAAGGCCCTTTTTCTACTAGTGTACTTACTTTTAATGCCAGTGACGAACCTAAATTCCAAACAGCCCGGACACCAGCCGCATTTGTCCTCAGTCCAATAGTGGACGGCTTTCGACTCACCAAGGTACTCATGGACGGTGGCAGCGGATTGAACCTCATTTGTGAGGAAACGCTTCAAAAATGGAAATAGACTGGAACCGCATTAAGCGAAGCAGCACAACCTTTAGAGGAATAATCCCTAGCCGGGAAGCGCGATGTACAGGAAAAATCACACTAGATGTGGTGTTCGGCACGCCGAATAATTACAGGTCCTAAGAGGTTACGTTCCAAGTGGCCCCGTTCAGCAGCGGATACCACGCTCTGTTGGGGCGAGAGGCGTTTACAATCTTCCAAGCCATACCCCATTACGGGTACATGAAGCTCAGAATGCCCGGGCCCAACGAAATCATCACTCTTTCTAGTGATCCGGGCATAGCACTCTGCGCCGAAAATAAGACGGCCGCACTGGCCCTCGAGGCACTATCCGAAGCCCTAGCGGCCGAGGAACTGACTGCGCTCCGCTCCACGGTGAACAGGGACGATGTGATACTCGGCGCATACTCCGGCTACCATCAAATCAAGATGGCGGAGCCAGACCAAGCCGCAACGGTATTCATCACACCATACGGCCCCTTCTGCTTCAACACAATGCCCTTTGGGCTCAAAAACGCCGGCGCAACATATCAGCGCATGATTCAGACATGTCTGGCAAACCAGATCGGCAAAACAGTGGAGGCATACGTAGATGACGTGGTCGTCAAAACCAAACATGTCGAATCCCTAGTAGACAACTTGAGGCTCACGTTCGATAACCTCCGAACATATGACATCAAGCTCAACCCGAAAAAATGCTTTCGGCGTACCAGCCGGAACGCTCTTGGGCTTCATTGTATCCGGTAGAGGAATTGAAGCAAATCCGGCCAAGATCCGAGCTCTGTCACAATTCGATATCCCAAAGGACCTCAAACAAATACAAAAATTGACTGGATGCATAGCGGCTCTAAGCCGCTTCTTCTCCCGCCTGGGAGAAAAGGCATTGCCCCTTTATCGCCTCCTTCGGCGCACCGAACACTTCGAATGGACGAATGCCGCCACAGCCGGACTGGAAGAAATAAAAGCCGTATGGCAATCAACCCAGTCCTGGCCGCGCCAAACATTGGCGAACCAATGCTATTATACATTGTGGCAACTCATCAAGTTGTGAGTGCAGTGCTCGTCATCGAACGAGAAACGGACGGACATCAATTCCCCCTTCAAAAGCCGGTTTACTACGTATCCACTATCCTTACTACATGTAAGTCAAGGTACCCGCATTATCAAAAGATAGCGTACGCGGTATTCATGGCATCCGGGAAGCTGCGACACTACTTTCAAGAGTGTTCGGTAATGGTAGCCTCGGAAGTGCCACTTATTGATATTATAAACAACCGCGACGCGATAGGCCCGATTGCCAAATGGGCCATTGAGCTCCTCCCGTTCGACATAACTTACAAGCCACGGCGAGCTATTAAGTCGCAAGTATTGGCCGACTTCGTCGCCGAATGGACAGAATCCGAACTCCCTAAAGAGTACGGCACATACTCCAACTGGATCATGCATTTCGACGGCTCAAAAATGTTGGCTGGCCTGGGGGCTGGCGTCGTTTTGACGTCCCCAACAGGAGATACAGTTCAATACGTATTCCAGATAATGTACACGGACTCCAACAACGCAGCCGAATATGAGGCCCTTCTACATGGTCTCCGGATGGCAGTATCCATGGGCATTCAACGCCTAGAGGTGCGCGGGGATTCGAACCTCGTGATATCCCAAATAAATGGAGACTTTGATGCCAAGGATCAGAAAATGGTAGCTTATCGCAACGCCATCCTAAAAATGTCAGCTCGGTTCGAGGGGCTCGAATTTCACCATATAGCCTGGGAAAACAATCAGGTGGCAGATGTCCTGGCACGCATCGGCACAAAACGCGATGCAGTCCCCCCAACATCTTTTTGGAGAGGCTGTTCAAGCCATCCGTAGTATGGGAAGGGGAACCCGGCAATAACAGCCCGGACTCAACCGCACTACCCGATACCGAACACTATGACATAATCGGAGGCCCTGCCACCGAAATAACATCTTCAGCCCACGCAATAATGGCCGTCATCGCCCCGTGGACAGAACCATTCCTAGCCTACCTAACTAGGCAGGAACTCCCCGAGGACCAAAACGAGGCACGCCGCATAGTGCGGCGATCCAAAGCCTATAAAGTCCATGAGGGAGAGCTTTATAAGAAAAGCACCACCTGAGTCCTTCAAAGGTGCATCTCCGAAGAGGAAGGGCGGAATCTTCTGGCAGAAATTCATGCCGGACTCGGCGGCCACCACACTGCAGCCCGAGCCCTTGTAAGCAAGGCCTTCCGTACAGGCTTTTATTGGCCGACGGCCCGGGCAGATGCTCAGGACTTAGTCCAATGCTGCGTTGGTTGCCAGCTTTTCGCAAACCAAAGCCATATGCCACCCACCGCCCTCCAAACTATCCCCATCACTTGGCCCTTTGCGGTCTGGGGGCTTGACATGGTTGGAACCCTTAAGGGAGGAACCCACAAGAAAAAATACTTGCTAGTCATGGTGGATAAGTTCACCAAATGGATAGAAGCCAAGCCTGTTAAGACGGCCGAATCTGGACCGGTGATAGACTTCATATCCGGGGTCGTACACCGTTATGGCGTCCCCCACAGCATCATCACTGATAACGGCACGAACTTTACGGCCGACGAGGTAAAACTCTGGTGCAAAAATATGGGCATCAAGCTCGATTATGCTTCAGTCTATCACCCGCAAACTAATGGTCAGGTCGAGTGAGCAAATGGTCTTATCATGAGCGTCATCAAACCCAGATTAGTGCGGTCCCTCAAGGAATCTAACACGCACTGGGTAGAGGAGCTCGACTCCATACTCTGGGGGCTGCGGACCACGCCGAATCACACTACCGGATACACACCATTCTTTACGGTATACGGCGAAGAGGCGGTTCTGCCCTACGATATAATCCATGACTCACCTCGAGTGTGCATGTACAAAGAAAGAGAAGCCGAGCTCGATCGGCAGGACAGTTTGGACACCTTGGAGGAGGAGCGTGACGTGGCAAAAGCCCATTCCGCATTCTATCAATAACAGGCTCGAAGATACCAAAGCAGAGAAGTACGGGCCAACATTTACAATGTTGGCGAGTTAGTTCTACGCGTGCCGAATAAGAAAAAGGACAAACTCAAGCCCAAATGGGAGGGTCCCTTCATTATTGACCAAGTCCTGACCGGTGGAGCGTACCATCTGCGGGATGCATCGGACAATCGACTCGAGCCGAACCCATGGAACGCGGCCTGACTCCGAATATTCTACGCCTAGCGCCGGACTCTGTGTTCGTCTCCTTCCTCTGTCCATTTTTCATATACTCTCTGTCTTATATTTCTCTCCTTCCCCCCTTCTTTTCTCTCACAGCCTTTAAGGGCCCATTTGTGCCTTGTTTGCACACAACTGACGCACTATCCGCGCTCATTATCCCTGGGGGCTTCTTTAACAGAAGATTATTCATGCGGGCTTCATGCCCTACACATGCGTTATACTTCCGCATGTACCTTTTATTCACCATTATATGCATCGATATGACTTAAGTTTTGGCCAAGCTGGGTTGCCTGGCTCTTGTATTTATGCCCTACGTTCCCGTTAATTCGGCTAGGGCATAAGGGGAGCACCTCTGCGATTGTTACTGCCGGGTCAGCCGGATGTGTACCTCAGACTGGGTGAAGCCGAAAGCTAGCGTTGTTAAGAGAATATTCAGTCGGTGAGCAAAAGATGATTTTTTAACCATTTTCTATACATGCCCCCAGATGTTTTTACTGCGATTCTTTCCGCAGCCCAGACATGCACTTTAGGGCATGCATACCCAGAGAAAGGAACCCCTAACGGAACTATTATCCCTAGAAGATGTTTCTTACTAACCATGTAATATAACATAACTAGTTGGCCACTTGTATGTTCAAGCACTAATGACCCCTACGCCTAGTTTCCACGCATGCCCCGGTTTTCTATAACCGCGAGGGTATTCGGATTCACTCCGGACTGTCGGGTCCAGAGGTCAAAGCGAAAAGGTCCGCCATGACAAACGATCTACAATCTGGCTAGAAGGCATTATACATGTCACTTTAAATTACATCGTCAATTTGACTGGTTAAATTCCTCTTCTATACCATCCAACAGGCTGTCTAGTCTACAGTCCTGTTGGGAATACTTTGCGGCCAATTCTACTTGGCCGTACACTAAGCTCACACGGATCTCCTTCCCGTCGGGCCCCACAAGTCCGACCTCAGCCATGTGGTTTGGGTCAGCCTTCGTGTACCGCGTCTTCACCATGGCCCAGGCTTCCCTGGTACCTTGACGGCAGGTCGACATCTTCCATAACCGGAAGCGCCGTCGCGCTTCCTTTAGCATCTCCGCAAGCTCTCCAAGGCCTTAGGGCACGGGGACGGATGGCCACAAGGCCTGAGCGACCCCTTGCATCACCTGCCGAACTCGTTCGTGCAGTTGTGAGAGCTCGGGGAGAAGGTCACCCGTAGAACCGGGCATTTCCTCCGCAGGACGACCTGTTAGCATACCTACAGACATAACTCTGTCAGCCGACTTCCTCGCCGAACTCTTTTTCAAAGTTCGTTCAAGCACTTACTAAAAATGTCGCGTCGAAGCCGCCGATTCTCCTTAACGGAGTCCGACAGTTGGGCACGAACATCCTTTAGTTCCACGCCCAGCTGGGTGTTGGCATCTACAAGATCATTCTTCTCCAGCCTCACCCTTGTAAGCACGCTCTCACCGGCCTTTAGCTGACGTAGGAGATGTTGCTTATCTGGATTTACTCTGGCGTCATCTGCAATTTTATTGTCAGATTTGCATATACGCCGCACTTTACATGATACTTATCATTTGAAGCATATATTACCAGAGGGGGTCTCCTTGGGCTCCCCTGCTGCGGCTAGTGCGGCCTGAAGTTGGGCTTTGCACTCTTCCAGCTCATGGGACAGTTGGGTATTCTTTTCTGTAAGAACCTGCATAACAAATGATCCTTAAATCAGTTATTCTAACTGTTTCAAGTCTCAGGGGCTACTGATATATATAATCACCAAATTTTCTCACCCGTATGTCCTTTACATACTGCTCCTTGGCTCTGGCTGGACCATTTTGAGCAGCACGGAGGTACGCATCTCCCGAGTTGAAGGCATCAAATGCCTCGTGGGAGAAACAAGCGTCACGAAGAACGGTCCGGCGACGCCTGTGGTTCATGGCACTCTCCACCTCGGAATTTGTGGCGGACAGTCTGTCTGCAT
Source organism: Aegilops umbellulata (assembly GCA_032464435.1). NCBI lineage: Eukaryota > Viridiplantae > Streptophyta > Magnoliopsida > Poales > Poaceae > Aegilops > Aegilops umbellulata. The sequence goes on along the minus strand of CP136059.1, from coordinate 441,903,473 downwards.
CCTCTGTCGGAGGAGCGTCCGGCGCGTGCCTCGTATTCGCTTCCGCTTCTGGATCCGGCCTTGGAGCCTGGCTGGTGGAGGCGCGATTGGCAACCTCTTCGGAAATAGTCTGGCGAGCGTTCTTTTTCCTAAAAAAAGCACGGGCGTTAGTATGCCTCTGAGAATAATATCTTGGAATAAGACGGCGCGCCATACCGCTGCGCCGGTGTCTCAATCCGGAATGCATGTCTTTTCAGCCTGCCTGGCCTCGCGGCCCCTTGTTGGCTTGTCGCCGCAGGCTCGGTATTCCGCCTTGAGGGCCTCCCCTGCAAAACACCGTTGGTATATGGTAATCAAAAATACGCAAGAACCGATCCTTTTCGATGTGTTGGGACTTCGGTCTCAGTTACCTGTGAGGCTGGAAGTAGCCCAGGATAATCGGCCGTAATGGCCACCAAGGCGTTGTCATTGCTCAATTGGTAAAATACCCTATCGATCAGCTCCAGAGATATGTTCGGATCCTCTTGGGAGGCCGGGTCGAGGGACCGTTCCAGATCCTCGGGTTGTGGAGGAGGGCTGTTTATCTCCCTTACAGCCTTGTGCAGATCCTGCGTTGAAATCGCAAGATAAAATACTTAACTATGGGAATATGGAACGGATGGGCAAGAAAAAGAGTCAGCTTACCCAGCTCGCAGAATTGTACATAGAAAATCCGCCCTGTGGATTGACGCGGAGGAATTCCTCCTCTTCTCCCTTGTACAAAGTGGACAAGATCTTTATTAGAGCAGCAACCAATTCCGGCCCCTTACGGCCGCAACGGGTGGCGTCATCCTCCCCGTTGAAATCCCACATGGGGTGGCCTCTATACTGACGCGGCTGCACCCCCCGCATAATGCATATGGCCATGACCTCGATCATGGTCAATCCGGATTGAACTAACAACCTTATCCGGCTCATCAGGTAAAGAACGTCCCTGTCATCTTCCTCCTGGGGGCTCTGTGGACGCCAGCTCAGGCGCTTCCTCAAAGGAGCATTGTCGAACTCAGGGAGGCCGATCCGAATAGGATCCGGGAGGGGGACATCTTCTATATAAAACCATTCTGAAGGCCAGTCTTCGGATGCCTTCTTTGGGGTTCCGGATAAATATCCGGTCCCGGCGATGCGCCACACTTCGGGTCCGCCCACTTGATATATTGACCCCTTCTGAGAACGGGGCACAAGGCAGAACAACTTCTTCCACAGCGCGAAATGAGCCTCGCAGCCCAAAAACAGCTCGCAAAGGGCTACGAAGCCCGCGATATGCAATATGGAGGCAGGCGTAAGGCTGTGCAACTGGAGGCCGTAGAACTCCATGAGCCCCCGGAGAAATGGATGAATTGGAAATCCGAGCCCTGTTATCAAATGAGGGACAAGGCATACCCGCTCTCCCTTGGAGGGATTGGGAAGGCTCTCCGCTTTCTCTCCGCCATTATAGGTGGCGAGCCCGGCTCGAACCGGGACTATGTAGGCTGGGAGGAGAAATCCCTTGGTCTGAAGCGTCACCAGTTTGCTGTGCAGGACGGAACATCTCTCCCAATCTCCAGGCTTGGGGCTGGGGAAGCGAGAGGAGGGGCTGCGTCGACTGGCCATGATGGAATGGATCTCTGTCGGATGCGCTCCGATGAACGCTCGCTAAGGGAGGATGGTGGGATTTGGATCTGAATCCTCGTCTCTTTAATAGGCAGCTCATTTACATAGCTAGGGGGTAAATGTAAAAATACCCTGGCTCTTCACATTCGCTTGACACGTGGAAGGTGGCCATTACTGGGTGTGGAAGCCAAGGAGCGCAGCATGTACAAGAAGCCGGACACTATTTAGCTGGTATACGGAATTTGGAGAAGAACCTGCCTTGCAATGCCGAAGACAATCTGCGCACCAGACTCATCATCATTGAAGCCTAGTTCGGGGGCTACTGAGGGAGTCCTGCATTAGGGGGTGTCCGTATAGCCAGGCTATAACCTTTTGGCCGGACTGTTGGACTATGAAGATACAAGATTGAAGACTTCGTCCCGTGTCCGGATGGGACTTTCCTTGACGTGGAAGGCAAGCTTGGCAATACGGATATGTAGATCTCCTCCCGTTGTAACCGACTCTGTGTAACCCTAGCCCCCTCCGGTGTCTATATAAACCGGAAGGTTTAGTCCGCAGGACACAACAACAATCATACCATAGGCTAGCTTCTAGGGTTTAGCCTCTCTGATCTCGTGGTAGATCTACTCTTGTACTACCCATATCATCAATATTAATCAAGTAGGAGTAGGGTTTTACCTCCATCGAGAGGGCCCGAACCTGGGTAAAAACATTGTGTCCCTTGTCTCCTGTTACCATCCGCCTAGACGCACATTTCGGGACCCCTTACCCGAGATCCGCCGGTTTTGACACCGACACCTAGTTTATGAGTTGCTTCGTAAGGGGCTGATTTGGATCCATATGTTTCATGCTATGGTTAGGTTTACCTTAGTACTTCTCTTGTAGTTGCGGATGCTTGCAATAGGGGTTAATCATAAGTGGGATACTTGTCGAAGAAAGGGCAGTACCCAAGCACCGGTCCACCCACATACCAAATTATCAAAGTAAAGAACGCGAATCATATGAGCGTGATGAAAACTAGCTTGACGATAATTCCCATGTGTCCTCGGGAGCGCTTTCCCTTATATAAGAGTTTGTCCAGGCTTGTACTTTGCTACAAAAAGGATTGGGCCAGCTTGCTGCACCTTATTTACTTTCATTACTTGTTACTCGTTACAAATTACCTTATTACAAAACTATCTGTTACCGATAATTTCAGTGCTTGCAGAGAATACCTTGCTGAAAATCGATTATCATTTCCTTCTGCTCCTCGTTGGGTTCGACACTCTTACTTATCGAAAGGACTACAGTAGATCCCCTATACTTGTGGGTCATCAATCATTCATTCAATGGTTCGCACACAACAAGTGTATTTTTCAGCCAGATGCCAGCAAAAAAAATGGTTACCAGAACTATTGAAGCAATGTATCATTCAAAAATCTAGCCCGTGCAGATGCACGGGTTGATGACTAGTTTAATTAAGGCTAATAGTTTAGTAATTTCTCATGGAGGCATTATAAATCTACATTGGTATAAACCTACTATTAAATATTAATATAAAACATGAATTTTATGAAGTTGTCAAAATCATTGTAATCTCTCACAAAGTGAATACCGACACACACACACAAAAACATACTAGCAGCTGACCCAAGAAAAAACCCAAGACCTCCATTGGATCGGGCACACCACAAGACTGGAGGTAATATTGACTCGGTTAAATGAGTCGACCCAAGAGGTTTTTAGCAAACCCGGCCACCCAGGGAAATGCTAATCTAGTCTTGGGTAGATTTGATCCCAGTAAGGAATTTGGCCAAAAAACACAGCTCTTTTTTTTACGAGAGAGAAAACACACTATTTTAAGTTATGAAAACTTAAAAAAAAATCATGCATGTAGAGAATGGATACAAGTATGTATGTGCTAAACATAAAATCTAAAACATTGTTATTTTGTGACCCGTGCAAAAATCACCAGCTGGTTGTTTTTCCAGCAAGTTGTTATAAGCTTACATTGTTTCTCTGAATCTCTAATCATTCTTTCATTTTTGCATGTGTCGCAAATGGAAGGTTTAAGTTTAGAAAAATCTATCCGCACATACTTGTTGCTAGACGCATGGGCATACCCTGTCCCGGGCTTGCAAAAGCATGCCCTGAAATGCCAAGCCTGGGCCTGGCCTTGACCACGGAGAAAATGGCTATGCTATTATTCAAAAATTATAAATAATTATTCTCGGTAGTAAGATGAATTATTATAACTATTTTTCTGGGAAGTCCAGTAATCATTCATTTCGGGCTTTATTTGAAATTCGGTAGAAATGTGAGGCCCAAGATCCTCCAGGATGTTGGGCTTTGGGCCCGGCCGTTCTATTAAAAAATGTGCTCTGGTAACCCAGGCCGGTTTCCAGTGGGCCAGGTGGATTGTCTCCACGAGGCCTAGTAGAAATGTGCTCTTACCTAAAAAAACAGAAATGTGCTCTGGTGCTCTGTTGCCTTCCCCTAAAAAAACCTTCTGTGTTGCCTTCCCCTAAAACAATCCCTTCGGTGTTGCCTCCAAACAAAAAAAAGACGTATTCCCTCGCAAAAAAAAACATATTGTGTGTAGCCTCACTGACTATGTCTTCCTGAGAAGAAAAAGGTCTTGGGAACGGATCTCCTACCTGATTTCTTGGCTGCATTTTGGCCGTGAGGTAGCCAAATAAAATTAGCATTAGGGAGGCGTGTTATTATTCTTCTTCTTTTTTCCAATTCATATCGAACGGCTATGCAGGCGTCCTACTTTTGCTCTGGATAGGACGTCCGAGCTAGATAGTCTCCCCCTTTTAACTATTTGAAATCAGCGAACGTAATTCTTACAAAACAAGATTAACTCGTACCATCTTAGTCAACGACTTTGCATGCCAGAGAAACAGATTCTCATTTCAAACTGACATAAACAGAGACAACACTGAAACTGCTGTTGCATCTAAAGTACAGTAGTTGATTAATAATAATAAAATACATTACACATAAATATTTCCAAAATGACATGGCAACAAAGGGTCTTCTTTCCAAAATAAAGTCACAGTCTTCCAGCAATAAAAGGGCGTCCATGTTTCATTTCTTATGACCAAAAAAGGAGCTAATTGACTTCTTGGTAGCTGTAGACGGACGGGGGACCTAGAAGTTGGTATAGATAGCAAGTTAGAATCATTTGAAATGTCCTGAGTAGACCAAATATGCTCATCCAGATGTTTGATTTACTTAGGAAAAATATGTTTAAGTAATACAGTAATATCTGTAATAAAAATGAGAGGAAACAAAGTAAATTGTGCATTTAGTTGACACCAGTGTAATAAACAAGCAGATTATGCACATAATGGCCAGGTTGCATACATCTTATTCAAAACATTTTATCCTATACACCTGAAAATGCAAAAAACGTGTTTTTCTAAACTTCGAGGACATGAAATTAAATTTGTTCACTCAAAGATTCCTACATCCAGAACACATGTTTTATAATAGGCAAAATTTAGAGACCTTTTACGGTACATCGGATCAATATAGGCCGTTTATTTTTGTGTTTGGATGGCCCAGATTTAGAAATACTACTGCAGATTTTCGGTAGTATATTTTGTGACCAGGGGCAGTTTCGGTACTACTGCGACCAATACGTAATTAACTCGCGTAATAATAGCATTAGACATTAATTGCCTCCTACATGCAGCGTCAAAGGGAACCTTCCGCGTTCTAGTTTGGTTATGCATTGGCCATCGCATGTGCATGCATTGCCGCATTAAAGAGAAGAATTAGGAGAGTTGAGACATGATAGCGGGCTCATTTGGAAAGGAGGACATTGATATCACTGATGAGAGACGAATTGCCGAGGAACTGATCTGGGGCGGCGTTGGACGACCATGCGACAGAGCGGAGTGGCTGGGCGGTCAAAGATCTTGAGACGGAGCGGCCATGTGCGACTGAGACGGCTGCCGGACTGCCTGGGCAGCTGACAAACCGCCTGAGAATTAAGGGCAAACCTACTAACTAAGATGAACGACAATTATTTTTTAACAAATCTGATTACCTATGTTATTAATCGTTACAATTAACATTAAGAAAAAACAAAATCTACCCCAACAGGCAATTACCAAAATGTCCTAGGGAGAAAAGAAATAGGAATCAATAATATCCATCGGATGAGTTATATACTACCCACTATTTCCGGTAGTATGATGCACCGTAAAAGGTCTCAAAATTTAACATCCAGAACATATTCCACACTCAAACTGGAAATACATTCACTCCCTTTCTTGATGAATGTTCAAGTGTGATTGTGTACTACTTTGTATTCAGAATAACAATAAAACATGAATAAAATCGAATATGTTGATACCAGAAAATGTAAAACATATGAATGTATCTAACATACTGCATATACATGAATATGAGTGCAATTTCGGATGCCAGAAAATGTAAAACATATGAATGTATCTAACATACTGCATATACATGAATATTAGTGCAATTTCGGCACTTAAGACATCTGTGCATAGGTACCATCTATGAGGAAAGTGGTAGTTATCAGCATTTAGTTACCATAGAAAAAGAAGTGATCAAGCTTCCCAAAAGAAAATTGAACATAAGTTATTTCTATACAGTTTTAATATTATATCATCTCACAAAACAACTTGCTAATTTGCACCCTGTAATATTACCTCGGCAACCCTTTGGCTTGGATGTAGTCCTTTGAGCAAGCCAACGATTTCTTCTATCCGAGGTCTTTTTGTTCTATCAATCTCAACACATTTTGACCCAATATCAATGCATGTTTTAACTTGTTGCAGGCTTTCATGATCCAACGTTGAATAGTTGGATGTTATTTTCTCCGGCGTCCATTCTTTACGCACCTACAGAAGTGGAATCAAGATGCTTAGTGACAATAAACAAAAAAAATGTATAAAATATGCTTTGCTTATCAAATAATAAAGTGATATTTCCTCTTACTTTATCAACAAAACTTCTCGCAGATGGTTGGTCTTTTTCGCGAGGATTCTGCTCTCCGGTGGCGATCTCGATTATCACCAGGCCTAAACTGTATATGTCTGACTGAGCCGAGATTTCACCTCTGTAAAGATATTCTGGAGCCATGTACCCACTGGATCACATTAACATCAAAAGTTAATTAGGCAAAGCTAAAGCGGCAAAAGGCATATACAATGTAACTAAGGAATAACTACTGCTATGAAGTTTCATGATGAGCTTACTATGATCCGACAACTGTTTGTGTGCACAGTCTGGTTTGTTCTTGGCCAAAGACCCTTGAGAGTGCAAAATCCGCGATCTTTGGCACCATATTTGCATCCAACAGTATATTTTCAGGCTTCAAATCCATATGGACAATGGGAATATCCAACTTGTGCAGAAAAAATAAGCCTTGGCAAATCCCCTTGATTATTTTGAAGCGTGTGTCCCAACTAATATCTGATTTAGTGGACCCTTTGGGCTCTGCATATCAGGTTACAAAAATAACAGCGTAAGAATGTGATTTCATAGCTCCAAAATGTAACTGTTAAGGACTGAAGTAGGAACCCGAAATACGTTGGCATACCAAAAAGATTCTCCTGAAGGCTCCCATTAGGTAAATACTCATAGCAGATTAAGCTCTCAGTGATGTCTGCCTGGATGTATCTCTTATCAAACTGCACCAGTTTCTTCTGCGTTTCGCAGCAGAACCCGACAAGCTCCACTATGTTGTCATGCTTGAGAGACATCACATTCTGGACCTCTCTGTTGAACTGCTTATCGGCCGGCATGGGCGCGTTCTCCTGAAGTTTCTTCACGGCAATCACTCTGCCGTCATCCGGCACAATCCCCTGTTTAATCACGTATGTGTGCTCTGCTTTAGCATAGCCTTAATTAACCGGAAGCAGAGGAAAACAGCAGGGGAGAAAGAGAAAGCAGACCTTGTAGAGTGTACCGAAGGGGCTGTCGCTTATCTTCCGGTCTTGGCCGAAATCGTTGGTGATTTTCTTGAGAAAATCGAACGGCAGCTGCTTGGGCAGCTCGGGGCCTGGCTGCTTGCTCTCTTGGCTACTACTATTACTTCCGGTCGCCATTTCTGAGGAGCTAAGAAACACGAGGAGCCACAGAATGCGGATTAAGTGATACCCTACTACTTCTGATTTCGTATTCAAGACTGAAGAGGTGAAACTTCACCGGATCTACCAGCACTCAAAATAGTTACAAGATTCAGAAATTAAGCGCTGACCTTGAGGGGAATGGTCGAGGGGTCCTTGCAGGGGAGAGCGAAGGCAGACGAATCCTTTGCCGGGGAGAGGGAAGTGGGGTGAATCTTAGCTAGGGGCAGAGTGGTGTAGATTTATACGGAGCAGCCAGCCCGAGGAGGAAGAAGGGTGGTATGTTGACCGGAGTGGAGAGGCTGAGGTTGAGTCCTCCGCTGGGGTCCATGTGGTGAGATGCCCAGAAAAAAGGGCAGCGCGTCTGTCACCACCTAGATCCCTTCGCAATAATTTAATTCCTCCACATGCTAACGCGTCGTTCCTGTCGTGGCGTCCGTCTGCTCGCCCACTGGTGGCTGCAGCCTTGGATTACTGAAACTGGTAGGGCCCGCAGTTTTGGGCCGCATATGGCCGGTTGGCACTTTTTTTCAAGTTACTTTTCTTCTTTCGAATTTGAACTTGGCACTTTGGCATCTAAATCTACGAAACTGCTACCCAGACGACACTGATGCACGATCTATACACGACGTGCTAATCCAGCCGCTTGTGCCATTGTCAATCAGTGCATGTCCGGCTGGATTTAACTATCGTCTATGAGTCGTGTGCATTTTATCGTGTGTATAGCACTGCTGCTAAATCTATCCCATGGGGCGTGGTGTAATTAAGTTAGCAGCAAACACGCTTTAGCTATAGGAGTAATACTTAAGTGGCAACTAGCATTAATCAACCCCTTAATCAACAAAGTAATCTATGGCTGTTAGTTAGGCGCACTCAACTGGCATCAAGCATATCCGGGTTATGGAATGAGTATGTATGCACTGAGTCCCTATTTATCCGTCTGTGCATTCACACTTCTTATTTTTTTTCTCATATGTCCGATGACTTGCACGTGATTGATGGAAATGCAGAGAGAAAAATAAAGAAGGAATAAAGAGAGACAAAAGATGACCCGGGGTGGGGTCGTGTCCTACGTGGCGCAATGGCCGGGCACGCCCGGGCACGTCCACGAGCCCTCATATCGTCCCCCATATTTGAGATATATATGAGGGTTCGCGTACAGCCCGGGCATATAGTCATGCTATGAGCGATCCGGTTGGGTCACGTTTTTCCCTCTCTCTCCTGTCCGGTCACTGACCGGGCGCGTCCGCAGGCTTATGAGGGATGGTTTGAGGCATCCGGCTGTAGATGCTCTTAGTAGTTGCACTACCATTGCGTTAAAATTGCACCAGGAAGTTAGGGTATTAGTTTAGTGTTGTGATGTTGTCGCTTTCAATGCACAAATGTATACCTTCTTGGCAGGCCAGCATATGACTTAGCAATAGGTGTTCATATTCCCAGAATTTTTTGAAAAAAATCTAAAAAATCCACACTACCCTCATATTTAATCTAGGAAAGTTCCAACAAAAATTCAAATCCAGAGCCATTTTGAGTCAAAAATTGGAAAAAATCAAAAAAATCCACACTACCCGCATATTTAATCTAGGAAAGTTCCAACAAAAATTCAAATCCAGAGCCCATTGGCCAAAATGGAAAGTGTCCACAATTTTTTTTAAAAGAATCCCTAAAAGCCAAACTACCCCATATTTAATCTAGGAATTTTCAAAAAGTTTACCATAAAGAAATAAACTGGAACAAAATGCACATTCATAGCCGTTTCCAGTCAAAATTTGACCAAAAAGTGAAAGTGCCTAGAATTTTCTATAAATTATTTTAAAAAATCCATAACATCCTTATATTCAATCTGGTAATTTCAACAAGTTTTACCGACTAGAAAGAAAAACTAGAAGGAAAAAACTAGATAGGATTAAGTGGGACATGGGTAACGCAGCGGCTGACTAGACAGTTGACCAGTCCAGGGTTCTCTCTTGTCTGATTTTGATAGTTCAAGGTTGTAAGGTAGACGATTTCATAGTTGAAAGTTGTATATTAGACTTTGGTGGTAATTCTATGATGTAATATGGACTTCTCTCTTTTATTTCTCTGGGAAGTGCACTTCAAATTGCAGGACGGGGGACTTGAAATGAGCAATGACTTTCGGCTCTCAAAGATCCACTGAATCGTTCAACTTATTATTTTGAGACAAGTCCATATTACAATCTCGAACTACCATCAAGGTTTAATATACAATCCTGACCTACTAAACCGCTTTTTTAAACTTGAACTATTAGAACCGAACGAGAAACGACCCTAGACTGGTTTATCGAGATGCGTTAGTTTTTCTCGACTTCTTCCATGCTACCCTCATATTCACTTTTGAAAAATGGAATGAAAAATTATATTCAGAGTCATTTTGAGTAAGTATTTGGCCAAAAAATGCAAGTGCCTTGAAATTTTTGACAAAATTCTCAAAATTTTACACTGGCCTCATATTCAATTTGGGAAATTTATAACAAAATTTTCCAAATGAAGATATGGGACAAAAATTCTAATCCAAAGCCATTTTGAGTCAAAATTTGGTCAAAATGGAAAAAGTTCCCAGATTTTTTTTAAAAAAAAAATCAAAACTACCCTTACATTCAATCTGGGAAAATTTCAAAATGTTTTTTGAGTAGAAAAATGGAATGAAAAGTTAAATTAGAAATATTTTGGGTCAAATTTGGACAAACAATGAAAGTGCCCATAAATTTATAAAAATCTAAACATCCACACTACCCTCATATTCAACCGAGGAAAGTTGCAACAAGTTTTAACTAATGGAATAAAAGTTGGAACAGAAATTCAAATCCAGAGCCATTTTGACAACATTTGGCTAAAAAAGGAAAGTGCGCAGAATTTTTGGGTTTTTTTGCCTTAAAATCCAAAGTACCCATATATTCAATCGGGGAAATTTATAACAAGTTCTTCCGTATAGAAATAATGGAATGAGAATTTATATTCCGACTCATTTGGGGTCAATTTATCCAAAAAATGGAAGTGCCCATAAATTTTCAGAAAATTTCTAAAAATCAAACTACCCTCATATTCAGTCCAGGAAAGTTTAACCAAACGGGAAAAACTGGAATGACAACGCACATTCTGAACCATTTTTAGTCAAAATTTGGCAAAGGAAAGAAGAAAGTGCCCACAATTTTTTGAAAATTAAAAAGAAGTCCATAGTAGCCTTATATTCAATCTAGTAAAGTTCAATAAGTTTTGCCGAACAAAAAAATTAGATAGGATTAGGTGGAACATGGATGACATGGCATCTGATAGAACTATCGATCAGTGTCTGGTTTTGATAGTTCAAGGTTGTAAAGTAGACGATTTCGTAGTTCAGGGTTGTATACTCACTCCATTCCATAATGTAGTGCGCCCGTGCTTCCCGAGATCTAAATTTGACCATAAATTTAACCAATGAGACCGATTGCGGCCGGAGCAAAAATTGTACCACTGAATTCATATTTTCGATATGAATTCAGTGGTATAATTTTTGCTGCTGCCGCAGTCGGTCTCGTTGGTTAAATGTATAGTCAAACTTAAATCTCGGGAAACGCAGGAAAACTACATTGTGGAATGGAGGGAGTATTAGACTTCGATGGTAATATGAGAATGTAATATGGACTTCTCTTTTTATTTCTCTCAGAACTGCACTTCAAATTACAAGATTTCAGAATAAAAATAAGCCTGCTAAGGGGTTGATAGCCCTTCACCTGACATCCGGTTGGACCAGCTAACACCTGTGTAATTTCTTCTTAACGAGTTGTCTTGGAGCGTTGCATCCTTTGTACGCTTCTATATAGCTTGTAGGTTTTGTGGTAGGATTTGGGTTGCTGGCGCGAGGCCACTCACATGTGGAGGGCCTAGGGATTTTCTTTTATTTTTGCTCAGCAATTTGATTGTGTTTAATGCTTAACTTTACTTGGCATTATTTCAGTAACAAATAATATATGATTGTGTGCGGCATCTGATGCAAAGGCCAGAGGTATATCCCCCTTTTTTCATTTTTGTTTGGGAAAAGGAAGTTGTAGCCCCGGCCTATGCATCTATTTATCCATACACTCATTTTACTGCAAAAGTTTAAGTGCATTACAAAAGAAAAAGAAACATGGCCATGTCCAATAGAGATTAAATAAAGGATTGTCATCAAAATCGATTGAACGAAGCCCTTCCGATAATTTCCAAATTGTAGCAGCAGTTGAAAAGCTGCTAAGCGTCCATATGCTGAAATAAGGATTACGTATGAATCCAACAAGACATCAAACCATGAAAAATGACTTGTGATAATTGGTACTCCCTCCGTCCCGGTGTATAAGTCATTCGCGTAGTTCTAGGTCAACAATTTAACTATCTAAATATGTATTATATGTGACAAAAAATATATATTTAGAAACTACATCCGTGTAGAAATCTAGTGATATACTTTTCATGACATATAACACATATTTAATTCCTCAAATCGATGACCTAGAACTACGCGAATGACTTATACACCGAGACGAAGGTAGTAGCTTAGTTTTTGTGAGCGTAAATGTTCAGCAGAGTTAATTAGTTACTCTCTTCGATCCATATTAATTGTTGGTCATTTATTACAAAGTTGTACTAGATTTGTGACAATTAATATGGATCGGATGGATGATTCTTTTTAGAGATGTTTTCGCAAAGTATGAGAAAGTGAAGGAAAAAGCATGGATCAACCACTTCTAACTTCCTTTAGTACTGTTAAAAGTGGAAGGTACTTGGCCATGAATATATTCAAGTTTTTAAGCAAATAACTATAAAGGATACTTAATTCGCCAAAAAAAAACTATAAAGGACGCTTGGCATTTTATAATACATGGCGATGCGGCAGGCATTACAGATTCACACTTTTTCCGAAAAGGAGGATATAGCCCTGGTTTGCATCATTTAGATGCAACTCCAACAGGCAGACCCAAACGGACGGCGCATTTGTCCGTTTTTTGTCCGTTTGGGTCGGCCGCCCGCCCGGCGTCCGTCATCTTTAGATTTGGGTCAGCAGTGCGCCCAACGTGCCGACCCATTTTATGATCGCGTGCGCTTTAGATCATGCCAACGCTCATGTCGTCGCCCTGGTTTGGCCGCTCCAGCGGGCGGGAAAGGTTCGCGCGCGGGTGAAAATTTGCCTAGCGCGCGCTGGTTTTGGCGCTCCAGCGCGCGGGAAAGGTTCGCGCGCTTGTTTTGGCGCACCGCGGCCGGCGCTCGTTATAAGAAGGCGCTCCCTCCACACTCTGTCCGCTGCCCACTCGTCTCGCCCCCTTTGACTAGCCTCGCCGCCTCTGCGCCACCATGTCGATGCGCTGCCTGGGCGCTTCGGATTTTCGCGGAGTCCGCGAGCGCCACTCTGGCGCCTTCTCCTCCGAGATCTGGTTTGGCGAGAAACGCCTCATCCTTGGCACCTTCGACACCGCAGAGGAGGCGGCCCATGCGCATGACGCAGCGGCGTGGCGCCTCCTGAGGCCTCGTCGGGAGATGAATTTTCCCAACGTGTCGAGCCAGCGGGCGCAGGATCTCGTGCCTCTCCCGCGGCTTTTCACCGGTGAGGATCGTCGTGTCCACCGGAGGCGGCATCGTCGCCTCGCCATTGCCGAGAGGGACGTGGAAGCCATGGTGGTGTGGCGCGGACGCTTCCCGCATGACATCATCGATGAGCGCCAGTTCTACAAGCAAAGTAGGACAGAGAGGGAGGCGAGGAGGACGGAGCGAGCCGCCTATTGGGAGGACAAGCGTGCGCGGAAGCAGAACGCTCAATTGAAACTGAAGCTACGAGAAACGCCGGGCTGGGAGCTCGAGGACGAGCGGCATGCTAACGCCTACAGTCAGACGTCGGAGGAGGACATTACTGAATCGGAGTCCGAAAGCGACGAGTAGTTGATCTTTCTTTTTACCTGTGTACGCTAGAACTATCTATGTACCTTTTTTCTATCGGAAAAAATGGCCGGCGGCGTCGGCGACGAAGCATGCAGGCGAGGGTTTGCTGTTGGATGTGGAGAGGCCAATGTGCCACCAACCAGCGGACCCGGGAAGGAGAGAGGGCGAGCGCGCGCGTCCGACTTGTGTCCGCACCGACGCAAATCTGGCTAAAAAAATGGACCGGTAATGGGTCGGCAGGCGGACAAAAGCGGACGCGCGTCCGTTTGGGTCGGCGCGTTGGGCCGTCTTTTCTGTATGCGCCGACCCAAACGGACGGCGGCGGACAAAATGGGTCGCCCCATTGGAGTTGCTCTTAATGCATACAATTATCATTTAGTGCAAAGTTTCAAGTCTTACAACGGAAATAAAAATGGTGCAGATGGCTCTGAAAACTCGATTGTTTACAAGTAAAAAAATGTGAGTACTTAAGATGTGAAGTACACACACACGGTAACATGGGAGAGTTTCAAAGATATCAATGCGAGAAAAGCATTGGTGAAAACACTTGTAAGTTGGACACTCGGCTCAAAAGTTATATCCGTGTATGTAAAAAGGAAATTAAAGATATGGTGCACTTACCGATGCCAAGCTCTCAGTTCTTTTCCGCATGCCTCACACCATGTGGCGAGCAGAGATTACCCTTCTCTAGCCTCTGGAGAAGGTACCTTTTTCTAGTGATTCGAGTAAATAAATAGGAAATGTTTACCATGCTTTTTTATGTGGTAAATGTGCAATTGTGAGCAGTAGCCATATAACTGGTCTGGTGTCCAGTTGTTTAAAGGGCTCACAAATTAAACATTGTTGAACATAACCTACCAGTTCTCATATTAGCCAGATATTCCAGCAATGTACAACAACATGGTCAATTAATCCAAAAAGCTAAATGTTGTGCAATATTGAAAAGTATGAAAAAAATCACGAGCAGCAAGAGTAACAATTTGGGGGCTATCAAGCATGGGCAGCCCCGCTAGCGGTAACCTCAAATTTATCCCCTTCTGGCCATCTTGCAGTCGAGTAATTGTAGCAATATAGTTTTGCTGCTGCTATGATGTTTTGAGATTTGATACCTTGTAACATATTCAATTTGTTCCAAAATATACATGAGGCGTACTAGCATGTGGTGATGTCAATACAGGGGGTCTGAATCTACAAATTCTTCCATGTCATCGCCAGTATCACCGGGATATGGTGCCTCTGCCAGTGCTAGGATCTGCAGGATCTCATCCATGCTCTGCATCGGCTGATCTGCCTCCTCAGTGCTCACCATGCTATCATCAGCCGGGAGAGTCATCAAGAACCATGGATGGTTTCCTATCTCAGGGACCGTGATTCTCTGTATTTCGTAATCAGCACCATAGTTATTCGGTAGTAGTATCTGAAAGGAAATAATATAAAACTATGCAAAAATATATATAATTCCTCAAACAACGTTACATACACATCCCCTTGTTAGAGACCGAAGCCAAATGAAGCTCTCCCGTGCGTTTGGATTCTGAACCGTCGGATCGAGATCTCCTCGCGATACAGGCCGTCAGGCCAGATCGCCGTGGGCCGTCTGATATTTACCCGATCGTCCTGGGCCGTCGGATAAAATTCCAATTGCAACTAAATGTAAATATCTTACCCCCACCGGGGCATTTTGGTCATTCCGCGTGGAGGCCTTTAAAAGGCAGCAGCCCCCCGTGGTAGAACCCTAGCCGCCGCTCCATCAGTGTCCACCTGCGCTCGCTCTCTCCCCTACACAGCCGCCGCTGCCTTCCTCCCCTTCCCCCGCGTCTCACCTCCCGTCCCCTAACCCTAGCTCCTGCTCTACGCCGCTGCCGCCTGTCCTCCCCTCCCGTCACCCCTGCTACGGCCTCGCGGCTAACACCCCGGTCGCCTTCATCCCCGCGTGCACTCGGTAGAAGGAGCGCGTCACTCCTCTCGCCCCTCGCGCCCCCACGCCTCCTCTCCTGGACACGTCGAGCTCGAGCGGCGGCGCGACGCTTCGTCCCTCGTCTCTGGATCCGGACGTCGAGCCTGTAGTTCGTCGCACTCGCGGAAACACACGAGGTCTCCGGCTCTTCTGCGTGTGCCGAGGCCATGGATCTCGTCAAGGTTGACCCCCCTTCTATCGTCCCTCTTCTCCTCTCTCTCTCTCTCTCTCTCTCTCTCTCTCTCTCTCTCTCGTGGAGGTGACGCGGGGCATGTGCTTGGCAGGTTTCTCGCCGACGTGCGCAGCCGGCCATGGAGAGGGCCTGGAGATCGGGGGCGTTGTCGGAGACGGGGTCTTGCGCCGACACGCCCAGGTCCGGCTCCAGTCACTCCTCCTGCAACCTCCAACACCGCCACTCGCAGAGGTTAGCACCGCCCGCTTATTCTTCTTCTGAATAACAGACAGAGTTTCCTCCAATACTTCAATCGCTATTTTTCATTCACTAAATAAAGGAGCAAAAAGAGTATGGCTTGCTCATTTTCAGTAAGAATTATACGTGATGTTCATGCCGCTTCCTCTCAGCTGTAATGTAGGAGGCATTGGAGAAGCAGAGGTGCAGCCCCACGGCCTCACCACCGACCAGGCGCGGCAGCGCCTTCAAATCTTTGGCCCCAACAAGCAGCTTCTGGAGAAGGAGGTCTCTAGTATGTATATCTGCGCTCTTCCTTCCAGCGACTTGTGGGGATGCTTAACTGATTTTTTTGGTTTCTTTTGGTGATATGTGCAGTGAAGCAAGCTCTTGGAGTTCATCTGGAATCCACTCTCATAGGTCATGGAGGTTGCGGTCATCATGGCTATCACTCGCCAGCAAATGGGTAAGCCACCGTCACATCCCACATGCCGCTCAAGTTCGTACCGGAAAAATCAGTCTTGTTTGCTGAATATAAAAGAGGCGACACGATTTCTGCTGTTTTATGTTGCTTTCATTGGTGTGTACAAATTAGTTAAGTTTCGACCAATGTTACTTTGTGCACACATAGAAAATGCACAGACTGCTGAGATACAGGGTGCTTGGTGTCCCTTTCCTGAAGATAGATCACATTCCATGTGTGGTGTACCAAATGTTCAGACTTCTAGCCAGTAGGCAAGAGAAGTTACTGTCAAGGTTCCGAGTTACTGTTAAGGTTCCTGCTTTCTTTGGTTTATCTCGGTTATCCCAGTAGGCAAGATGAGTTATAGTCATTATTATACTACTAGTGACAAGAGATGCTTATTTAGTAGCAGAATAAATTTGTTTCTAAGGCAGTAAGCCATTTCAGAAAGGAAGAATAGCTCTGGGTTAAGGTTTTCGTGGCCTTAGAACGTCAATGCTTATGCAACTATACATCTCTTCTCAAAATTTCCAGCTCATTTGACTGTCTTCAATGCAATTTAACTGTCAGGATATTGACACCTACACTGTACATCTTGCTTGGAAGTGCACTACGTGTTATCACACTTGATAATTGTATAGGATTTCAGCCGCGGACAATCCCGCTTCCCCGTTGCACCCTTCCACGTTCCAATAGTTTTGGCGTCCCTGTGCAAGCCTAGCACTTATGTGTTTTTTTCTGTGGAAATTAGGGGGCAACATCACATGTCATGTCTTCGCGCTTGGTCCAGCAATATTGTTCTGTTAGTCTAGATAGCCTAAAGAAACTGATTACAATGAACCATTGTATGCAACTCCTATATTCAGTACAAAATGATACATATCGGTCCAAACAAGTTACTGAAATTTGATTTTGCAGTCGCCAGGTCATAAAATGACCAAGTTGTGTTGCGTGATTTTTAATTGATAATTGGTCTTGGGGTACAAATATAATTTCAGTGATGCTGTGATTTTGGTGCTTTGTACTGAATCACATTCTTTCCTGAGAAAGGCACTTTGTCAGACAGGCACCGCACCCCAATGCGCGCTTCCTGTTAGGTTCTGGCTGGTGCTCCCTCAAGCTGGCTTGCCGTTGCTTCTTTGGTTGCTCCTTCGACTTTGTTGCTGCTACTACGACTGCGTCGACTCCTGGTTCCCCCACTGTGCAAGGTGCAATCAGTCTCTCTCTCTCTCTCTCTCTCTCTCTCTCTCTCTCTCATTTTTTCCAATGAAATATGCGACTTCTCTCTCATGTTTTGACTATGGGAGATCTTAATTTGCCACTGTTTTAATGGTTGTGAGATAAATTGGGTTTATCATATTTCAACTATCTTTTGCAACATTGTCGTGTAAATTTGTAGTTGCAATCTTGCAAAATGATCCCCATTTAGTGCTTGGGCGGCCTTAAATTATACTACTAGATCTTGCTTGTTGTTTTTTCGTCACAATAGTCGTCCAAGGATTGCTTAAATGTCTGTGAACAGACAAATATTATGTTTTTGCTACTATAACTGATGTGAACCAATTTGTTTGATGCAGGAAGACCTATTAAAGGAATGGCAACCATAAAAGATATTCATCTTGCGTTTTCTGCCTCATCATGGTTGCTGACGAAGCTTCTGCTACTCTTTCATGGTATGTCTCTGACGATATGCAGAATAATGGCTACTACTCTGGTTGCCAAACTAGCAAACGGCGGTTCATATCTTATTTTGATCAGATATTGTTGTGTAAATTGATAGTTGTGGTGCACTACAAGTGAGGTTCTTTGCCCATTAAGTATACTTTTTGGCTGCATGTTTGGGTGTGTAGGGTTCCCACTGTTTGAACAACTTCCTATATTCTAACTCAGCCGTGAGTATGGGTTCAAGAGTTAACCTTTTATATGAAAAGGGAAAACACCTTTTGGTTTAACATAAACATTGTATATATTTAGTCTATAAGTAAACATTGCTTACTTATTTACCATGTTTTGGATGTTTCTCTTCAGAAGATGCTTGCACCTTTGTTGGCTGGCGAGCCTGCCAAGCAACCAAGTGGTGTCTATTCTCTTTACTGCATCTGAGGCTAATTCGAATATCGGTACCAACATGAAACCGAGATACAGAAGGTAAGCCTTTTGTTATTATCCTTATATATGTAAAACCATAGCCGGATACTAGCAATGTATTAGAGCCCTACTCCCTTTAGTTTTATTGATGAGATTGGTGTTGATGTCAGTTCAGAGATGCACCATGCATGTTGAGTGGGCCTGTGCTGATAGAAGAGTTGCTTTGTGGTTTCTCAACACTACTTTTTTCTAATGTTTTGCATGGTTACTATGATTATTTATCCTTTTCTGTTTCACAACCTATGATTTGCTGCAATATTTAGCAACTATGCATGTTATGTAAATTGTGATTCTGAGATTTTTGTTCCTTCTATTTCGGATGAAATTGTCATTCTATAGGGAAAATAGTTTTTGTTCTTCTCACAACTCAGGAATGAGCCAATGATCTTGGTTATATGGTTGACTTAAACCCTAAGAGAATGTTTGCATCTTTTTGTTCCGGTTTGAGTTACATATTTTCAAATTACCATTATATGCTCTGTTTAGTTTGTATAATGTTCTTGCAGAAACATTGATAGTACTACTATTCATCCAACTTATGATGTGTGTTCTTTTATATATTGTGGGGGTCTGTTATTTTCCGTAGTGGTACAAGTGGCATATAATGGTCAACTATAGATATAAATTAGTGTGCACAAGATCTTTACTCACTTTTCTCCACTAATTGTTCAATGACTTTTTTTTGCGGGGAATGGATGAATAGTTATCTTTCTGCTTTAGGAACACTAGCTTGATTAGTTAGTGTTTCTGTGCGATCGAAAATTTTGTAAGTCCTGAAAGTGAATCATGACTTACATACCCCTGTTTACCTTTCTATACACAGATTATTTACTTCCATTTGTGGAGATCAATTTCAATGAGGAGCAGGTGCTGGCAACTAAGGCGTGTTCGACTGGTACACATGAGCCAATTTATTTGTCCCGTTAGAGTGGACGACAGGTATAACTTTACCTCCTCCCATGTTGGTCCTTGTTTTGATTGATTTTTACTAAACCATGTGATATTGATAGCGAGTCACATATTGATGAATATTATTTTGGCATCATCAAGTTACTTATCTAATTTCTTTTGTCGCAACTCTGTATCTTTTTGTTTATACATTCAGAAATCTTGGCTTGGGTCTGTAAGATGCATAGATTGCAACACTATTAAAGTAGGTGTATCATGGCCTCTTGCAGTTTACCTGCGTTTATTTTCTCATATTCGGTTTTAATGTTCCTATTTTTTGGCCGACCAGTACTTATAAACAAGATTCATGGCCGGGTATGTCAGTAATCACAATGCAAAATGTAAAATTAAAAACATCGGAATTGAACGGGAAATTCTTATAACGTAAATTAGATGAATACATTTGAACTAAAATTGAAAAACACATTCCACTTAGCTTTCACAGAATAGCAGCAGACCTAGCCATGGCTAGCCAGAATAGGTTCACTTACCAGCAAAAAACTATGTTATTTGTCAATTGGGCTAGAGAGACGAGCTTGATTGGTTAATGTGGCAGCATACAAATTTCTCAGTTTATGCTTCCACCGACTTAGTACAAGGAATGACCGTTGTTATTCCCTGTCATATGGTCGTTGCTTACTATTTTATTGCCATGGTTTTTTGTTTGTCATATAAAAATGGATTCATATATATGGATACACTGTATGAGACTTCTAATTTTGCATCGAATTAAGCCGCTTGGTTTGTGATTTGTCTCTGTGTGTCCATGATCATTATAGACATTAGTCTTGTTTGATGACCACCATTGGCATTGCCAAGTTTGTTTGTAGGGTGCTTAATAAGTTTCTTGAGATGTATGCTAATAAATTCTTTAGTAGTTTGATTGCAATGGTAGAGATAGGTAACATTAGGTAGAGGTAGGTAACCTTGGATGTCAAGGTTACGTGCAGATGCTTTTAGTTATATGTAAGCTTCTGTAGTTTGATTGCAATGGTGGATTGGAATATTTTTGGGTTGGCTAAAAGGATGAAAGTAGTTGTCAACCATCTGTATGTAAGGTGAGGAGATGAATCGTATTCGCACTGTGCATAATAAATACTTTATGAACGCCCATCCAACCTAACAAAGTATATCCATCAGCAGGTCCTCACAATACAACATGCGAGGAGTAAGCCAACAAGGCGATCGGATGGGGCCCAACTATCTATATATATGGTCCAATATTATAACATAGTACTAAGTAGTGATCTAAATGATCTTATATTTCTTCACAGAGGAATAGAGGAATAGAATTGTATAGGATCATTATATGCATTATTTGGTTAAAATAAGAACAAGGCAAGCCTCCAAACTGTATTTGATATATTTGGTGATTTCTGATTGAATAATTTATGGTCCACTCCCTCTCTAAAGCTTATCAAATGAGTATGATATTCTCCTCTACCCTTGCTACCAGAAAAATCTTCAATGCTTATTATATAATCTTCGTCTTGTGTTGTGTACCACTTTCAGAATATGACCTTCTTTATTTTCCTTTAGTTTGCATGGATTATTTCTTCGCGTGAGCCACGTTTTTAGATACTTGCCTTGAAAAAATAAATAGTTTTAGCTTTTAAGTAGATACTTGATCCAAGCTCAAGTAAGTTAAAATGTTGAATGTTTTTTGCCAAATCATAGAGAGCAAAGTTCATGAGTTTTGAGCTGCAAACATGCCTTACAACTGTTTTGTTTATAAATAGCTGTAAATGATATAGATGCTGGTCTATCTCACCTGCATACAGAAATGGCTTACAACCAATAGATCTATTGTTCCAACAGGTTCAAAATTTAACTTGCTTTGCTATAAATGGCCTCCCGCATAGTTGTATACATAGCAGAAGTGGGTACCACAGCCATCAAAGGTATCGTCCTTGGTAGAATTTTCAATTGAACT
This sequence comes from Aegilops umbellulata, assembly GCA_032464435.1. Taxonomy (NCBI): domain Eukaryota; kingdom Viridiplantae; phylum Streptophyta; class Magnoliopsida; order Poales; family Poaceae; genus Aegilops; species Aegilops umbellulata. Next base: position 441,882,008 of record CP136059.1, on the reverse strand, counting down.
GTCAATTTGAGTATAATTTTATCTATTAATGTTAATTACACCAATGTAATCAACCTGCAGAAACAGTAATTACAAAGGTGGGTTGGAGAGGAACTGAGTAAGTTGTGGATGCTCAAGCCTTGTGCAAGAAGAGTGAACCAGAAAACTCAGAAAATGTTTATTTTTTATGGTTTATTATCCTCAGGTTGTATTTGACTATTTCTCGTGGCGAATTGGCTGGGTTTTCCTACCAGATTCTCAAGGAGGAATGTCGAATGGTTTAGAGTTGAATCTAAGGTCTACCAATAATATAGGAAGAAAGTTGTGGTGTGTGTTTCAGTTATCTTATGAACAAGTGAGACCACCATTAATTTAAATCTCTCATACACTTTGTTAAGTTGTCAGTCTGACATATGTGCTCCTTTCAAGTCACATGGCTATTTTAATAATTAATTATGCAATATCAATGCTCCTAATTAGTGCTTTTGATCTATGTCATATTATGTGAAATACCAAATGCATGGTTAGTGCTGAGACAGATTGCATGCGTACTTCTTTTGCATTGAACTTATTATCGTAGGCAATACGAGCGTTTGTTCGGATGTCTTCTTCTGGACAGATTGATTGTTTTTTTAGAAAATTAGTTGTCCCATTGACTATATTATCGGGATTGGATAAGAGAGTACCCGACAGCACCGCTGTCGGGTGCGACAAGCCGCACTTTCTATCTAGTAGCTAGTTAAACAGGTACTCACAGCAGCTGGATTAGCAACGAAGATCTTAGAAATGAGGTCCCGACACTCGGCAGATATGTGCAGGTCATCTGGAACAGAGAATTCCTCGTTCTGTATCCTCTGGCAATATGAAGTTCTTGTTAGAAATAATTCTTTAGTATTAATATAATAGGATCTTGATCTCTAGATTAAAGGGTCACGCTAACTGCCACACGTGTGGCAGGAAGGGAGATGCACCACACGTCTCTAATGTAAACAGATTGCCACACGTGTGCATGTAAGAATCTTTTTGGATTTTCAGTTTTTAAAATGTTTTATCTCTTAAACGAAAATCTGATTGAAAATCCATTTTCACCATTAAATCCCTCGCGATGAGATCTTCGAAACTAGATCCCATGTTTTGATGAAATTTTTTTTGGATTAAAAGTTGCCATGTCTATTGCATATGAATTGCCATGATGTTTACACTGAAGTTGCCATGATATGTTTCAGCTATTTTCTTCTACATTTAAAAGTAAATTTTGATATTTATAAAACGGGGAATTAAAAAACTAGACTTGCCATGAACCATAAACTAAAATTGCCATGATACATGCACGTAAAATTGCCATGGTTCATACAAAAAGTAATTTTCATGGTCAAAGTACTGGAGTTGCCATCATCAAAATACTAAAATTGCCATGATCTACAAACTAAAATTGCCACATGGCAACTTTAGTTTAAGCCCTATGGCAATTGCAGTGTAAACATCATGGCAACTTCTGGCAAAAAAAAATTTCATCGAAACATATCAACATGGGATCTAGTTTTGAAGATCTCGTCGAGACGGATTTAATGGTGAAAACGGATTTTTAGTTCGCTTTTTTATTTAGGAGATAAAACATTTTTAAGCCGAAAACCAAAAAAAATTCTGCTGATGTCATCTATTCATACGTGGCAAAATGAGTGGTGCTGGAGGCGTGTGGGCGATGTGCAAACGCCCACACATGTGGGTGTTAACATTTCCGAGATTAAACCATCTTTTTCTGTAGAATATTGGGAACTAACCGTGATTTTTGAGAAACCATCAGGGGCTCCAGGCAGCTGCCGTGAGCCTCCAGGGGAGTGGAGTTTGTTAGGGAAGAAGAAGCAGCATGGAGATGGACGTGCAGAGTGCTGGACGCCGCCGGCACTACCCTCCTGGTGGCCGGCAGTGGTGGACGGTCTTCTGGACCCTTGGCGCTTCTTTAGGATCAGCAGTTGAGGTTCTGTGTGTTTGTAACCGTCATCCCTACATGGGACATATACCTCCCTTTTATGTATAAGCGCTAGGGAACAGGGACCGGACCAAAACGTTGGTTTGGCACCCCCGATCGTTGTGCATCTTTACGTTAGGTGAGGAGACTTTGTCTCTCCCTGATTTCTCTCAGTTTGTTACACTGAGATCAATTCCAACATTCTCCCCCTTGATCTTAAGGTTAACAAACATTATAAGCCCACTCTTATCATAGAAATAATATACCAAAGTAAGGTGTTGCAATGACCAATGAAATGTCATTGAACCTCAATCATTATAGTATACCATTCTATCTCGAAATGGATATCATTTTACTTAAAGGGAGTTGGTTCATTTGACGGTCCTAAATTCCAGGATCAAAAGGCTTTCTAAACCCATGCTAGCAACATGATCATACAATTGGGTGGTAAGCCTTTGATAAACGGATCCATAAAAGATTCAAACATACTCATAATCTCAACTTCAATAGCTTGATCCTGGATTCTATCTTTCACAACACTAAACACATTGTCAACGGTTTTGGCAAAACCATTTAACTTGTTGTTACTCGCATAGAAATCTGCGATTGATATTGTAGTATGTTGTTACAAAATGCTATCTACCACCATAATTTTGGGAATAAATTTCTTGACATACAACCTGCCCAATAGCCTCTTAACATGCCACATAATTAAGTGCATTATTTCTAATGCCATCAGCGTCATTATGGAGCTTTTCCACGATATAGCTCCATATGCGAGAGTGAGGATGTAACATGACGTGGAAACTTTAATACCACACATCTCGCAGAAACAATGTCTAAATAACCTAGGATAACCAGGTTATCAGGCTTCTCATCAGTGAGCATGTAAACTTTATTGTCTTGCATATCTGCGAGACTTTTGATGGCTTTTCCAGTGGTCCATTTTTGGACTTACTTGTATATTTGCCAATTTTCCCGATCACAAATAAAGGCATGTTCATACTTGAATACACATGTTGCTTCTGACAGCTGAAGCATAAGGAACCACATTATCTGATCAGTTCATAATAGTTCCTTGGACACTAAAATGTCCACCTTTATTGCCCTTAACTTTAGCAGCAGGTGAGATAGAGTACTACCACATAATATTTTCTTTCGTACTCTATCGAAGTATGTCGTCATAAGAGAACTTATACTCCTTTTGGACCTATATGTTGATGAAGCCCGATACAAATAAAGTATAAGGCATCACCAAGTTCCTTTTATGTCAATAGAAGATAGAAATTTCTTGGCCCGCCAACAAATATTCCAACTTCACATTTAGTGAACTTACTCCCCTTTGTCCCAACGCTCGTCTTATTTCATAATTGAATTTCTTGAGGCAACATACCTTATGTTAACTTCATCTATTTGACAAAACCCGATGGTTGAGTCATATATACACTATTAATTAGTCAACACAAGGGCATGTTATAATCGTAACACAAGCATCATAACAACTTAATGAGGAAACTCTATTGAGTTCCATACATCATTAGAGCTCACTATCAGACAAGCCTCCAAGATGATCATTCGCACACAGTATCAATCACAGGGAAATTGTTAAGTCTCAACATTAAGTGTTGCAAAATTTATTTCTTCTCACCTTCCCTGATGCATATGAACAAATATCTAATGGAGTTATCCTTAAGATTCATGCTCATACGCTCCAGGTTCCCTGATGATCACTTTATTTAAAAGATGAAAAACATACCCAAAAACTTAATAATAATCATTTTAGCTCTAAACCACAACACCGTCGGGCTGAAGATGGAAAAGAACTTAATGAACTGTGACAAATGATTATAAATGAAATATAACCACGAGCCACATGATACTAACAAACTTGCCACTTGAGTGAAATGTGACATATGATTATAAACGACGTTGGTCAAATATATAATCAACATGTTACATCATGATGGTCATTACACCAGCAACCTTGTCACTTTAGCATTCATGTGTGCTTCATAATGCTCATAAGGGATTACACATTAACATAATAAAGAGAGTGATTTTTCGTTCATTCTTCTAAATAAGACTTGTTGCATCTTAATTAGAGAACCAAAATTAGTGTGTGTTTTTCATACATTCTCCAACCAAGACTTCTCGTTGGTTCCATCTTAATTAGAGAATTAACGCACATATTTTTCTTAGCTTTATATGATATAAGTAGGAGAAGTGAACGTGATATCTCATATTAAACAAGACTTCCATTCTCCCCCTCGAAATGTGGCCGAAAACCACAATTTTGATAAGGTCTCTTAAAATTCTCTTATATCTTTAGTTATACCATATCACTTAATCTTTACAAATGATTAAGTCAGTGAAAACATAAGTTGTCTCACCCTAGAGTGGGACTAACATTACATAATTGGAGATGACTTAATACAAAATCATGTCATCTGTTCGAGAGACAAAATTAAGGTTCACCAATAACTGGAACATGAACAAACATCATCAATAAGATGAAGAATGAAGTTATCTCCAAAAGCTAGTGGAATAAATCCAATAGTTTTGACTTTAATATCCTTTGCATTAGTAACATGCATGATGGCACATGCGTCTTGAGATCTCTCCCAATGTCTGCCTTATCATCATGATTAACATCCTTTAACCTTAGTGGCAAAGAAAACACTGGGAGATTCCTCCATGTGCAAAAGTTATTTACATAAGGTACGTCTATGCCAAAACGGAAGTTTGGCATCATTATTAATGTTCATTGCTAAAAAAAGAGACACCATTATGAGCATCACAACAAAACATCAAGCATGAATTAACCATGCAATGAGATGAATCAAAGAGATGCTTAATTGTTATTCTGATCCATATTCATAAATGACACATGAGAATAATCAACGTTGGTCAGAATATCATCATATGCCATTATAATTTTTTTTAGATCTCTAATCAAAACTTCTCGTTGGTTCCATTTTGACTAGAGAGTCATAAAAGCACATAATTATCAGCAAGAACTTTGGCTAAATTAATAGCTCAATTACCATAAAGCAACAACATAAAACCATGTTTGCCATCATACATGATGATACCTTTTGTCACGAAAGTTGACACTGATAATAATAGTGAACCTAAGTGTCAAAATTATCATAAAAATTTCTCAAAGACATGAATGAAAACGGCATAGAATTAACATAAAAATATAAATGTCTTTGCCACTGAGTAAACATTGATATTAACATTCATAGTGAAAATGACATTAACATTATCGTAAGGATATCATAAGATTTTCCCCAAAAACAATTATATAAAATTTGGACATAAGCTTACACACGGATTCACCAAATAATAATATTTAGTAAATTATAACGGTCAGATAAAAGGCAACACGTAATTTGGATAGATTTCATTAAAAAAAGTCACATAATGACTAGGATTTTGCATATCACATAAAGTTCTTTAAACAAAGTTTCTTTGTTTAGAATCAACCATAATTTTATCAATACCATTATGGTCCATTTAAGCTTATTTCAACAGTGCATGTTTTAATTATACATTAGAAATGAACCAACATAATCTTTAGTATTTTTCAACGAGCGCACTAGCTCAACATTATTAGATGCACCGTGAGGTACGGAAAACCACACCACGCGACCATTTAGTGACAATCACATCATTAAAAAAATGCCATAAGTATGGCATCAACGTAAAATTCACACTCAATTAAAATTTTCAAATAAAATTTTCAGAAAATTCAATGAGTGATTCACATTAATTTCATCATTGAAATGACATCGAAAATATGATCATCATAAAAGTTGTCATTAAGATGGCATCAACGTTAATGTCACATTAAATTTCCAAATAAAATTCCCTTTGGCACAATTTTATTCAAAAAAATTTAAACTTAATTATTGGCAATTTATAATATATTAGTGCATAAACATAATTATAAACTTAACAAGTGCACTAAAACTTCATAAAATGCCCATAACAACCCACGGCGTTCTATTAACAAAATCTTATCATCATTGAAGGATTCCATCTTAATTGCTTAAAAGATGACATAAGGAAAATCTTTAACACACTTTCTGGCAGTTCTTAAATTTATTATAGTGGATAGCCAAAACAAAAAAAACTTAAACGCACTGCCAAAATAACAGAAAACTGCCACAAAAAATTGGCCCAAAAATACCCACTTTTGGGGAATGTAGCAGAAATTCAAAATTTTCCTACGTGTCACCAAGATCTATCTATGGAGAAACTAGCAACGAGGGGAAGAAGAGTGCATCTACATACCCTTGTAGATCGCTAAGCGGAAGCGTTCAAGTGAACGGGGTTGATGGAGTCGTACTCGCCGTGATCCAAATCACCGATGATCCTAGTGCCGAACGGACGACACCTCCGCGTTCAACACACGTATAGCCCGGGGACGTCTCCTCCTTCTTGATCCAGCAAGGGGAGAGGAGAAGTTGAGGGAAAAAGCTCCGACAGCACGACGGCATGGTGGTGATGGAGCTCGTGGTTCTCCGGCAGGGCTTCGCCAAGCACTACGGAGGAAGACGAGGTGTTGGAGGAGGGAGAGGGCTGCGCCAGGGGAAGGGTGCGGCTGCCCTCTCTCTTCCTCACTATATATAGGGGTAAGGGAGGAGGGGGAGGCGCCCTAGGGTTCCCTAGGGGAGAGGCGGCGGCCACAGGGGAAACCCTAGATGGGTTTGGGCGCCCCCACCCCCTAGGAAACTTGCCCCCCAAGCCGGGAGGGGCGGCTGCCCTAGGGGTGGCGCCCCCACCTCTCTGGTTACGTGAGATGGGGTTGGGAGGGGCGCTCAGCCCCTTAGTGGGCTGATGTGCCCTCTCCCCTTGGCCCATAAGGCCCCCCAACGCTTGCCGGGGCCTCCGAAACCCCTTTCGGACAAGCTGGTCATCACCTGGTACCCCGAGAACAATTCCGGACTCCAATACCCTTCGTCCAATATACCGATCTTCACCTCCGGACCATTCCGGAGCTCCTCGTCATGTCCGGGATCTCATCCGGGACTCCGAACAACCTTCGGTAATCACATACTATTTCTCATAACAACTCTAGCGTCACCGAACCTTAAGTGTGTAGACCCTACGGGTTCGGGAACCATGCAGACGTGACCGAGACAACTCTCTGGCCAATAACCAACAGCGGGATCTGGATACCCATGTTGGCTCCCACATGTTCCATGATGATCTCATCGGATGAACCACGATGTCGAGGATTCAATCAATCCCGTATTCAATTCCCTTTGTCTAGCGGTATTGTACTTGCCCGAGATTCGATCGTCGGTATCCCTATACCTTGTTCAATCTCGTTACCGGCAAGTCTCTTTACTCGTTCCGTAACACATCATCCCGCGATCAACTCCTTGATCACATTGTGCACATTATGATGATGTCCTACCGAGTGGGCCCAGAGATACCTCTCCGTCACACGGAGTGACAAATCCCAGTCTCGATTCGTGCCAACCCAACAGACACTTTCGGAGATACCTGTAGTGTACCTTTATAGCCACCCAGTTACGTTGTGACGTTTGGCACACCCAAAGCATTCCTACGGTATCCGGGAGTTGCACAATCTCATGGTCTAAGGAAATGATACTTGACATTAGAAAAGCTTTAGCATACGAACTACACGATCTTTGTGCTAGGCTTAGGATTGGGTCTTGTCCATCACATGATTCTCCTAATGATGTGATCCCGTTATCAACGACATCCAATGTCCATGGTTAGGAAACCGTAACCATCTATTGATCAACGAGCTAGTCAACTAGAGGCTTACTAGGGACATGGTGTTGTCTATGTATCCACACATGTATCTGAGTTTCCTATCAATACAATTATAGCATGGATAATAAACGATTATCGTGAACAAGGAAATATAATAATAACTTATTTATTATTGCCTCTAGGGCATATTTCCAACAGTCTCCCACTTGCACTAGAGTCAATAATCTAGTTCACATCGCCATGTGATTAATATTCACAGGTCACATCGCCATGTGACCAACATCCAAAGAGTTTACTAGAGTTCATAATCTAGTTCACATCACTATGTGATTAACACTCAATGAGTTCTGGGTTTGATCATGTTGCTTGTGAGAGAGGTTGTAGTCTACGGGTCTGTCACATTCAGATCCGTATATACTTTGCAAATCTCTACGCTATATTTAGAGCCATTTCCAATAACTGTTCTACTTGGAGCTATTCTAAATTGTTGCTCCATTATACGTATCCGGTATCTCTACTCAGAGCTATCCGGATAGGTGTTAAGCTTGCATCGACATAACTCTTTATGTCGAACTCTTTATCACCTCCATAACCGAGAAACATATCCTTATTCCTCTAAGGATAATCTTGACCGCTATCTGGTGATCTACTCCTAGATCACCTTTGTACCCTCTAGCCAGACATGTGGCAAGGCACATGTCAGGTGCGGTACACAGCATAGTATACTATGGAGCCTATGTCTAAGCATAGGGGACGACCTTCGTCCTTTCTCTCTGTTCTGACGTGGTCGAGCTTTAAGTCTTAACTTCGTACCTTACAACTCAGGCAAGAACTTCCTTCTTTGACTGATCCATCTTGAACACCTTCAAGATCATGTCAAGGTATGTGCTCATTTGAAAGTACCATTAAGCGTTTTGATCTATCCCTATAGATCTTGATGCTCAATGTTTTAAGTAGCCTAATCCAGGTTTTCCATTGAAAAACACTTTTCAAATAACCCTATATGCTTTCCAGAAATTCTACATTATTTCTGATCATCAATATGTCAACAACATATACTCATCAGAAATTCTATAGTGCTCCCACTCACTTCTTTGGAAATACAAGTTTCTCATAAACTTTGTATAAACCCAAAATCTTTGATCATCTCATCAAAGTGTACATTCCGACTCCGAGATGCTTACTCCAGTCCTTAGAAGGATTGCTGGAGCTTTGCATACTTGTTAGCATCTTTCAGGATCGACAAAATCTTCTGGTTGTATCACATACAACCTTTCCTCAAGAACAAGGAAACAATATTTTGACATCCCATCTGCAAGATTTCATAAATAATGCAGTACATGCTAATTCCAACAGATTCTTAGCATCGCTACGAGTGAGAAAAGTCTCATCGTAGTCAACTCCTTGAACTTGTCGGGAAACACCTTAACGACAAGTCGAGCTTTCTCAATGGTGACACTTACCATCATTGTCTGTCTTCCTTTTAAAATCCATATGTACCCAACAGCCTTACGACCATCAAGTAGTTCTTTCAAAGTCTACACTTTGTTTTCATACATGGATCCTCTCTCGGATTTTATGGCCTCGAGCCATTTTTGGGAATCCGGGCCCACCATCGCTTCTCCATAGCTCATAGGTTCATCATTGTCCAACAACGTGACCTTTTAAGACAGGGTTACCACTTTGTACACACCCTCGTCAACCTATGAGGTTTGATAGTAACTTGATCTGAAGCTCCATGATCATCATCATTAGCTTTCTCTTCAACTGAGGTAGGGCCACAGAAATATTTTTCCTGTGCTTGCGCTACTCTCTGATTGAAGTGAAGGTTCAACAACCTTATCAAGTTCTATCTTCCTCCCACTCAATTCTTTCGAGAGAAACTTTTCCTCGAGAAAGGACCCGATTCTAGAAACAATCCCTATTGCTTTCGGATCTGAATTAGGAGGTATACCCAACTGTTTTGGGTGTCCTATGAAGATGCATTTTATCCGCTTTGGGTTCGAGCTTATCAACCTGAAACTTTTTCACATAAGCGTCGCAGCCCCAAACTTTTAAGAAACGACAACTCAGGTTTCTCCAAACCATAGTTCAAACGGTTTCGTCTCAACGGAATTACGTGGTGCCCTATTAAACTGAGTGCGGTTGTCTCTAATGCCTAACCCATGAACGATAGTGGTAATTCGATAAGAGACATCATGGTACGCACCATATCCAATAGGGTGCAACTATGATGTTCGGACACACCATCACACTATGGTGTTCCAGGCGGTATTAGTTGTGAAACAATTTCCACAGTGCCAAACTCGTAACTCAGATATTCATTTCTATGATCATATCATAGACATTTTATCCTCTTATCACGAAGATCTTCAACTTCACTCTGAAATTACTTGAACCATTCAATAATTCAGACTTGTGTTTCATCAAGTAAATATACTCAGTATCTACTTAAATCATCTGTGAAGTAAGAATATAACGATATCCACTGCATGCCTCAGCACTCATTGGACTGCACACATCAAAATGTGTTACTTCCAACAAGTTGCTATCTTGTTCCATCTTACTGAAAACGAGGCTTTTCGGTCATCTTGCCCATGTGGTAAGATTTGCATATCTCAAGTGATTCAAAATCAAGTGAGTCCAAACGGTCCATCTGCATGGAGTTTCTTCATGCGTATATACCAACAGACATGGTTCACATTACTCAATCCTTTTCAAAAATGAGTGAGTCCAAAGATCCATCAACATGGAGCTTCTTCATGCGTTTTATACCAATATGACTTACATAGCAGTGCCACAAGTAAGTGGTACTATCATTATTATCTTATACCTTTTGGCATGAAAGTGTGTATCACTATGATCAAGATTCAATAAACCATTCCTTTAGGTGCAAGACCATTAAAGGTATTATTCAAATAAACAGAGTAACTATTATTCTCTTTAAATGAACAACCGTATTGCGATAGACATAATCCAATCATGTCTATGCTCGACGCAAACACCAAATAACAATTATTTAGGTTTAACACCAATCTCGATGGTAGAGGGAGCGTGCGATGCTTGATCATATCAACCTTGGAAACATTTCCAACACATATCGTCAGCTCACCTTTAGCTAGTATCCGTTTATTCCATAGCTTTTATTTCAAGTTACTAACACTTAGCAACGGAACCGGTATCTAATACCCTGGTGCTACTAGGAGTACTAGTAAAGTACACATTAACATAATGTATATCCAATATACTTCTATCAACAGCCTTCTCATCTACCAAGTATCTAGGGTAATTCTGCTCCAGTAGCTGTTCCCCTCATTACAGAAGCACTTAGTCTCGGGTTTGGGTTCAGCCCTTGCCCTTCTTGAAACTAGTGGTTTCACTAACCATCAACAATTGATGCTCCTTCTTGATTTCTACTTTTGCGGTTTCAAACATCACGAATTTCTCAAGGATCATCATGTCTATCCCTGATATGTTATAGTTCATCACGAAGCTCTAGTGGCTTGGTGGCAGTGACTTTGGAGAACTATCACTATCTCATCTGGAAGATAATTCCCACTCGATTCAAGTGATCGTCGTATCCAGACAATCTGAGTACAAGCTCAACGATTGAGCTTTTCTCCCTTAGTATGCAGGCTAAGAAAATCGTCGGAGGTCTTATACCTCTTGACGTGGGCACGAGCCTGAAATCCTAATTTCAGCCCTCGAAACATCTCACATGTTCCGCGACATTTCAAAAAACGTCTTTGGTGCCTCAACTCTAAACCGTTTAACTGAACTATCACGTAGTTATCTAAACGTGTATGTCCGATGTTCGCAACATCCACAAACGACGTTTGAGGTTCAGCACATTGAGCGGTGCATTAAGGACATAAGCTTTCTATGAAGCAATGAGGACAATCCTCAGTTTACGGACCTAGTCCGCATAATTGCTACTATCAACTTTCAACTAAATTTTCTCTAGGAACATATCTAAACAGTAGAACTGAAGCGCGAGCTACGACATAATTTGCAAAGATCTTTTGACTATGTTCAGGATAATTAAGTTCATCTTATGAACTCCCACTCAGATAGACATCCCTCTAGTCATCTAAGTGATTACATGATCCGAGTCAACTAGGCCGTGTCCGATCATCACGTGAGACGGACTAGTCATCATCGGTGAACATCTTCATGTTGATCGTATCTACCATACGACTCATGCTCGACCTTTCGGTCTCTGTGTTCCGAGGCCATGTCTGTACATGCTAGGCTCGTCAAGTTAACCCTAAGTGTTTTGCATGTGTAAAACGGTCTTACACCCGTTGTATGTGAACGTAAGGATCTATCACACCCGATCATCACGTGGTGCTTCGAAACGACGAACTTTAGCAACGGTGCACAGTTAGGGGAGAACACTTCTTGAAATTTTAATGAGGGATCATCTTATTTACTACCGTTGTTCTAAGCAAATAAGATGTAATAACATGATAAACATCACATGCAATCAAATAGTGACATGATATGGCCATCATCACTTTGCTCCTTTCGATCTCCATCTTCGGGGCTCCATGATCATCATCGTCACCGGCATGACACCATGATCTCCATCATCGTGTCTTCGTGAAGTTGTCTGGCCAACTATTACTTCTACTACTATGGCTAACGGTTAGCAATAAAGTAAAGTAATTACATGACGTTTATGTTGACACGCAGGTCATAAATAAATTAAAGACAACTCCTATGGCTCCTGCCGGTTGTCATACTCATCGACATGCAAGTCGTGATTCCTATTACAAGAACATGATCAATCTCATACATCCCATATCATTCATCACATTCTTCTTGGCCATATCACATCACAAAGCACTTGCTGCAAAAACAAGTTAGACGTCCTCTAATTGTTGTTGCAAGTTTTTACGTGGCTGCTATAGGTTGCTAGCAAGAACGTTTCTTACCTACGTTAAAACCACAACGTGAATTGTCAATCTCTATTTACCCTTCATAAGGACCATGTTCATCGAATCCGATCCAACTAAAGTGGGAGAGACAGACACCCGCCAGCCACCTTATGCAACTAGTGCATGTCAGTCGGTGGAACCGGTCTCACGTAAGCGTATGTGTAAGGTTGGTCCGGGCCGCTTCATCCCACAATACCGCTGAATCAAGATAGGACTAGTAACGGCAAGAAGAATTGACAATTCGACGCCCACAACTACTTTGTGTTCTACTCGTGCATAGAATCTACGCAATAGACCTAGCTCTGATACCACTTTTGGGGAATGTAGCAGAAATTCAAAATTTTCCTACGTGTCACCAAGATCTATCTATGGAGAAACTAGCAACGAGGGGAAGAAGAGTGCATCTACATACCCTTGTAGATCGCTAAGCGGAAGCGTTCAAGTGAACGGGGTTGATGGAGTCGTACTCGCCGTGATCCAAATCACCGATGATCCTAGTGCCGAACGGACGACACCTCCGCGTTCAACACACGTATAGCCCGGGGACGTCTCCTCCTTCTTGATCCAGCAAGGGGAGAGGAGAAGTTGAGGGAAAAAACTCCGACAGCACGACGGCATGGTGGTGATGGAGCTCGTGGTTCTCCGGCAGGGCTTCGCCAAGCACTACGGAGGAAGACGAGGTGTTGGAGGAGGGAGAGGGCTGCGCCAGGGGAAGGGTGCGGCTGCCCTCTCTCTTCCTCACTATATATAGGGGTAAGGGAGGAGGGGGAGGCGCCCTAGGGTTCCCTAGGGGAGAGGCGGCGGCCACATGGGAAACCCTAGATGGGTTTGGGCGCCCCCACCCCCTAGGAAACTTGCCCCCCAAGCCGGGAGGGGCGGCTGCCCTAGGGGTGGCGCCCCCACCTCTCTGGTTACGTGAGATGGGGTTGGGAGGGGCGCTCAGCCCCTTAGTGGGCTGATGTGCCCTCTCCCCTTGGCCCATAAGGCCCCCCAACGCTTGCCGGGGCCTCCGAAACCCCTTTCGGACAAGCTGGTCATCACCTGGTACCCCGAGAACAATTCCGGACTCCAATACCCTTCGTCCAATATACCGATCTTCACCTCCGGACCATTCCGGAGCTCCTCGTCATGTCCGGGATCTCATCCGGGACTCCGAACAACCTTCGGTAATCACATACTATTTCTCATAACAACTCTAGCGTCACCGAACCTTAAGTGTGTAGACCCTACGGGTTCGGGAACCATGCAGACGTGACCGAGACAACTCTCTGGCCAATAACCAACAGCGGGATCTGGATACCCATGTTGGCTCCCACATGTTCCATGATGATCTCATCGGATGAACCACGATGTCGAGGATTCAATCAATCCCGTATTCAATTCCCTTTGTCTAGCGGTATTGTACTTGCCCGAGATTCGATCGTCGGTATCCCTATACCTTGTTCAATCTCGTTACCGGCAAGTCTCTTTACTCGTTCCGTAACACATCATCCCGCGATCAACTCCTTGATCACATTGTGCACATTATGATGATGTCCTACCGAGTGGGCCCAGAGATACCTCTCCGTCACACGGAGTGACAAATCCCAGTCTCGATTCGTGCCAACCCAACAGACACTTTCGGAGATACCTGTAGTGTACCTTTATAGCCACCCAGTTACGTTGTGACGTTTGGCACACCCAAAGCATTCCTACGGTATCCGGGAGTTGCATAATCTCATGGTCTAAGGAAATGATACTTGACATTAGAAAAGCTTTAGCATACGAACTACACGATCTTTGTGCTAGGCTTAGGATTGGGTCTTGTCCATCACATGATTCTCCTAATGATGTGATCCCGTTATCAACGACATCCAATGTCCATGGTTAGGAAACCGTAACCATCTATTGATCAACGAGCTAGTCAACTAGAGGCTTACTAGGGACATGGTGTTGTCTATGTATCCACACATGTATCTGAGTTTCCTATCAATACAATTATAGCATGGATAATAAACGATTATCGTGAACAAGGAAATATAATAATAACTTATTTATTATTGCCTCTAGGGCATATTTCCAACACCCACCGCTACCCAAATTAAGACCAGTAGCATAGCAGCTACACGTAAAAATAAAAAAAACTTTTCTGCTGGGCTGAGGCAACATGGGCCACAGTCCGGTCGTGAAAACAGCCCATATGGCGCCCGATGGCCTGCTCGGAGCCGCGATTTCTTGTGAACCGTCCGATCGAAATGGACGGCCGACATCGCTTGCGAACGGAACAAAATCGCCGCCCGAGCTAACCCTAGGTCATTTGACCTTCCCCTCCCCTGGATTTCTCGCTCTCGCACAGAGCGGCGACAACAGCAGCGGCTCGATGAGCTCACCAGCCATGGCAGCGCGGGAGCTCCGCTCGCCGGCCAAGCGTGCAGCGGATTGGATCCCGCGCGCTTTGCCGTTGAACGAGGCCTCTGCGTCCGCGCGCGCCCGGTGGTTCGTTCGGTGGGGAGGGATGCACCGGCCACCGCGGATTTAGGGGGCAATGGCCTCACACGCGCACATCCATAATAGTGGCGCCGGCGGCTCTAAACACTCGGCGCGTCATCCTTTAGCAGCTCAGCGGCAGCCAATTCTTTTAGCGCGTCGTCCCGGGAGACGACGGCGTGGGGATCCCGAAGGTGCACCGGCGCGACATCATGAGGTGTGCTCCAAAAGCTCTTACTTTTCTCAATTACATCATTTTTGGGCGCTGATTTGCGGAATTCCTAGTTCTAGGGTTTCAAATTGGGGATTTTCTGGAGTTTGCAATTCCCCATTTCTGATTGCTTAAACAGGGCTAGTTGAAAGATCAACATAATGCGGAAGCATGGCTCAATTAGTCTAACCGTTGAACATCATCATCATCGAATTAAGACTAACCAATAGCAATTAGAATCTTAACCGAAGAAACTAACCCTAAACATGGATCGTCAACTTAACAGAGTCTTATACTTTAACCATTAATCTTAAGCCTACATAATTTGATCTTAACACATAATCCTAATGTGCTAACAGTAAAATGTTATAATCTAAACATGACCAATTAGCAGCACTAATACAAAAAGTTAGACCATGACATTAATAATTGAGATTTAACATGGTCTAGTTGGGGTTGTAAACAAAGATCAATCGTGCTCATGATACCAATGTTAGAAATAATTCTTTAGTACTAACATAATAGGATCTTGATCTCTAGATTAAAACACCTCTTTCTGTAGAATATTGGGAACTAACCGTGATTTTTCAGAAACCATCAGGGGCTCCATGCAGCTGTTCTGAGCCTCCAGGGGAGTGGAGTTTGTTGGGGAAGAAGCAGCAGCATGGAGATGGACGTGCGGAGTGCTGGACGCTGCCGGCACTACCCTCCTGGTGGCCGGCGGTGGTGGACGGTCTTCTGGACCCTTGGCGCTTCTTTAGGATCATCAATTGAGGTTCCGTGTGTTTGTAATCGTCATCCCTACATATGACATATACCTCCCTTTTATGTATAAGCGCTAGGGACCAGGGACCGGACCAAAACGTTCGTTTGGCACCTCCGATCGTGGTGCATCTTTACGTTAGGTGAGGAGACTTTGTCTCTCCCTGATTTCTCTCAGTTTGTTACACTGAGATCAATTCCAACAGTTATCGTTAGTTTTGTGATCAGAACGGATGGAGATGGAACAGAGAGTTAGATGCTGAAACAGAGAAATTAACCTGAATTATCTTCCTAAAATGTATAGGATCGTAATCAGGACACTAGAAGGGGTAAACGCCGACTAGCATGGCGTAGAGCGTCACTCCACAGCACCACACATCGGCGATCTACATTGAGAAATTAACAGAGGAATGGTTCCTGATATGTACGAGCTTTCAATCGAATCCATGTATGTAGGTGTAACATATCAACATGGAACTGAATTCATGTATGTATGTATGTATGTATGTACGTATGTATGTATGTATGTATGTATGTATGTATACCTTGCCATCATATTCGCTTTGTTGAAAAACCTCAGGAGCGATGTACACCCGTATTTGGTCAGACGCTCTGGGCGCTCCCGGCTGCGACTGACGCTACGCACCAATGAAGCAACAAAGGTTCAGGCAGAAAATATACAAATCAGCTACTTTTCAGTTAGCTGGTTTTTTCATTTTGGGTTAGTTGAATTTCTGGCCATTGTTTTGTGCTTTGAGATTCGTAATTCGGTGTTGTTCTATCGCTGCGTTTGGTGTTGTTGAAAATTGACTGAACGTGTTTCTGGGTCAGTGGATTTGCTTGACTGGGCTTGTTTTTGCGTTGCGGGTGCCGTTTATGCATGGTGCGCGCCCGTTAAGAGGCCTTGGAGCCCAGCGCACAGCCCGCTTGAGGAATCTCGAGTGTCGACCGCTTCCGTTCTTATCCCCTCGCCTCTTTGTTTGTGTCAGTCAGTCTCCCCCAAGCTCTCCGCCTCAGTCTCTGCTTTGTCTTTCCCCTCCCTCACTAGAGCTAGGGTTCGTGGTGTTCTTGCTCGATCTGCTCCATATGTGCATTGTTCTTTATCTGATTTACGTTTTCTTGCTTCATTTACTCATCCCCTCATCTGTATTTACTTCTCGTTGTTCTGTTTTCCGTGTTTTGCAGGTGAGGGTTCGTTGCTTGCGGGATTTGTGGTGCTGCATCTAGTCCTTTTTGAGGTACTTGTGCTCCTTGGTTATTATTTGTCTATTGTTTTCCTGTCCTACTTAGGGTTTCTTTTTTGCTCATACTTCTGATTCAAACTCTATTTGTTTATCTGTCTTTTAGTGGTCAGATCTTGGGTTTTTAGGTTTCTTTTGGTTGTTTTAGTAGTAGTTCATAGGTTTGTTCTGTGTTTAATTAGATGCGTTTATTAGGTTTTGTTCCAATCTCGGGTTTGGTTTAGGGTTTTCATCTTTTTATTTTGATATTAGTGTTTTAAGCTATGAATGGGAGGAACAGAGGATGGAATGTGAGTAGGTTTTAAGGTTTTTTTTATGTTCAGGATTTCAGTAGATCTATATTGTGATATTATGTGTGTCTTGTATGTCTCGAAAGATGCAATCTTTTTTGTTTGTATATTTGTTAACATGATGCATGTCGACTAGATATGCACGGGTTTAGTGATGATGTATAGTATGCTGTTGTGCAACTTACTTAGAATATATTGGAGATTGTTTTGTGTCCTATCTGTAGTTTTTGTAGGTTTTTGTTGTGTGAGTTCCTTTTAGAATCCCTTGTACTTATGCATGAACTTAGTTTAGTGCTTTCTAAAAAGTACTTTATTTGAGTAGTACTTTTCTGATTATCAGTTTGATCAGTTTTCATAGTGTTCTTATTGTTTCTATTGTCAAAGCATATCTAGATATTTGAACCATGCAATTATGCAAGTTTTAGTATCTCTAATGTATCTGATGTGCATGGTTAGATGTCTTAAGATGCTAATGTAGTTTTTGTAAGTTTGTTTTTGAGGGATTATGATTTGAAAGCATGTCCACTTTTCTGTAAATCTTTACAGGCTAGTAACGTCTCATTATGAGTATGCATGCTGACTAGATTTTGTACGGTAGGGAGTGATGTTGTATAGTTGTATGTGTCAAGTATGCAGTTGCTGTATGTTTTTGATGTGCTAGTCCCTAAGAATCCACTGAACATATGCATGACTAATTGCTTGTAGTTGAATTGTGCAAGTTTGCTGATCATTTTTTCTAGTTGCTCTAGAATGATAACTGCAAGTTTAACTTTCTAGGGTAGGTGTTGTGGTTATCTGGTAGATAATTATGGCATTCAGTGGGATTTCTGCTTTAGTTCTAGTTTTTATGGTAGATTGTTCTGACTTGCAGTGGGTGTTCTGCTTTACTTCTAGTTTTAAATTGTGCGAAGTAAATGTAGTTCTGTGAAGATTCAAATTTAGTTATAAATCATGTTATTTTTAATTTTCTTGAAAAGGTGTTGTGTGTTGTAGCACACTTACATTCTTTTCAATTCACCGATTTTTTCATGAATCTCGCTGTTGCATAATGAGTGCAAGTTTTAGTGTCATGAATGCGCAACTTTTTATAAATTTTAGTATTTGAAATTTAGGAATTGGCTTTTTGATATTACTAGTATTTTATAAAAAACTTTTTTTCCTTTTTGTGAAATGTGTGCAACTTTAGTATTATGAGTATAAATCTTTTTTATATTATAATTTTTTGCTGTTCTATAATACATGCAAGTTTTTAGTATGATGAAAGTGCAACTTTTTTTAATTTAGTATTTCAATTCTAGGAATTAGCTTTTTAGATTTTCTAGGTTAATGCTTGATAAGTCTGAGATTAATTTGAATGTTTTGTTGTTGTGGAATGTAGAAATGTATATCTACATGCTCATACTATTGTATTTCCTAGTAGTGTGTACAGTGATAACTGCAAGTTTAAGTTTTCTAGGTAGGTGATGTGGTTGTGTGGTATGTAATTTTGACATTCAGCGGGTGTTCTGCATGTTCAGCTTTTTTAGGAATCAACTGAACTTATGCATGACTAATTGCTTGTAGTTGAATTTTTCTATTGATAGTTGAGCTTTTGTTAACTAATCAAGATCTCCCTACTTTATGTGAGTATACATAATTATCAGTTTTTATTTTTTATTTGATTTGTTTGTGATTTGAAAGCATATCTAGGATCTCTGAATATGCAATTGTGAAAGTTTCCTGATTGTTTCCTGATCATATTTTTCTAGTTGCTCTAGAATGATAACTGCAAGTTTAACTTTCTAGGGGTAGGTTTTGTGGTTATCTGGTAGATAATTATGGCATTCAGTGGGCGTTCTGCTTTAGTTCTAGTTTATATGGTAGATTTGTTCTGACTTGCAGTGGGTGTTGTGCTTTACTTCTAGTTTTAAATTGTGTGATGTAATTGTAGTTCTGTGAAGATTCAAATTTAGTTATAAATCATGGTTTTCTTTTAATTTGCTTGAAAAGGTGTTGTGTGTTGTAGCACACTTACATTCTTCTCAATTCACTGATTTTTTTATGAATCTCGCTGTTGCATAATGAGTGCAAGTTTTACAATCATGAATGTGCAACTTTTTATAAATTTCAGTATTTGAAATCCAGGAATCAAGTTATTGTATGACAAATGTGCAACTTTTTTAAATTTCAGTATTTTGGTTCTACGAATCAACTTTTTAGATTCTAGGGTGACGCTTCGATAGCTCCGAGATTGATTTTGAATCTTTTTGCTGTTGTGAAATATAGAATATTCTTTTATGACTTGTAATTTTTTTCATCTAAATTGAGAATATTATATTTTTTTAAAAGTTATTAATGTAGAATAACCCTTTCACTTTTTTTATAGTATGGTTTGCCCAGTTTGTCGTTGTCCTGGTGCCCCATGCTTTCCATATGTGCCAGCCGATGAAGTCCCAGAAGTTTTTGATGTCATCCTTGATGAGTTTTGCTTTTTTTTGCGAGGGAGATGAGTTTTGCTTTAGGAGGATGGTGAGTTGTATTCATCGTTTGTGTAACATTTTTTTATTCTTATTGATAAGCTTTGTGTGATCTTGCAAGTTCTCTATTTTTTTAGTACATGACTTAAATTTGTGCATACTTCATCCAATTCATGCACGTTGTTTTTGATGTTCACGGAAAGTGTGTGCAATACTAGTTCGAATCCTAATTTTTTTTTCATAGAATGAGTTCTTCTTTCTGTGTAGTTAAAGTTGTGTTTTTAGTTTCTCATTCCATGTAGTTTAAATGTGTTATAGTTAAAACATCATATCTTTGATCACTGTAAATTAAATTTAGATAACAGTAATGTTGAGACCAGTAGTTGACGTTGTCATATGTGCGCATTATTTAAGTGCAATGAATGTGGTTTTTTTATATTTTTTTTGCTTTGCTCTACTTATAGTTTGTCAATACGGTTTGATTTTTCTCTATGTAGCTATTTGCAGCAATTGATGCAGTTTGATGTTTCATGCTTTTCTTTTTTTCAGTACATTCCATGCAATGTGAGGGGTTTCTTGGCAAATTATATTGAGGAGCACAGGAATGTCGCAACAACTTTCAAGCACAAGAGGACTGAGCCTGCTATTCTCACTTACGAGAGCAGTTCTTATGCTTCAGATTTTAAGCATCGAAGCAACTACTCGAAGTTTTGTGGGGAAGCTTGGTTTGAGTTCAGCAATGCTTATGCCCTTCGTGCTGGTGACCGTGTTGTTTTTATTCTAGACAACTCATGCTTTGACCTTAAAGTAGAGACTTTCCATGATGGTGAAAGGATTCTTCCCTTACTTTCTGTTGGTAAGTTTCTAAATTTTTGTATGTGTTATTTTATTATTGTTTCTTTTTTATCTTTTTTATAAAACCACTGTTCTAATAGTTGTCTACTCATTTTTGTATTATATGTATTTGTTTTTGTAGCTTTTGAAAACCTGAGTAATTCAAGGTACGAGCATGTTTGCTCAGCCCTGATGCCTCGTGACTTGGAGTTCGACTATCACACCAATCGCTTGTTTGTACGATCACTTTTACGCACTTCAAGCTTTGTGTGCTGCATCCCATTCGTTCATGTCATGACTGCCACTAATATTGTGAAGTTTCTCATGGTAAGTGCTGAAGAAGGTTTTTTTACATTACTGCTTTATTTTTTATGTTTGTCCTTAATGATTTGTTCATGCTAGTTTAGTCTTGATGAAGGTTCTTATGGGTTATCAATTTTTGATCCATACCTTTTCATTTTCATTGCAACAGAAAATCCCAAAGGCTGTTGTCTGTAGTTTGAGGAGGTTCGTGGATATGCGAGTTACTACTAGAATCTCTCTGGAAGCTTACATGGGTGATACCCATGTTATTTTGCCATCATCTTTCAAACTCTGCAAACAAGACGGGAGGATGGTGATCGAGAAGACCAGTTTCAGCGAGTTCATCTCAGCCACTTCATACGAGAAAGACAATGTTGTGCTCGTCACCTTCAATGAGTCAAGTTATGATCGTTCAGTTTCAATTGTCTTCTAGCGGCTCCTGTAGATGAAAGCAATCACATAAGTTTAATTTGGCAGGAAGTTGCTGTAGTGGGTTCTTTAGTTTGAATTCTATAACTTTTGCGGCAGTTTATGTGCTGGATTGTCTCTACCCCTCCTTTTAGATGTATGAACTTGAGACTTTTGAGGTATTAGTAGTTTAGTTGAAGACTGAAGATAAAACTTGGTTGTTAATGGTCAACTAAAAATGAGTATGGTTGTTGCTTGTGATGTCTAAACTATGGGTTGTTAATGCTGGATTGAAGTTGATATGGTTATTCAACGCTTTATCAGACTCCTCTGAATGTGATTTATGTTTTTTAATGCTTGTGTGAGTTTTTTGCTGTAATCTTTTCCTGTCGCAGATATTATGTAGTTGATTTGTTAGTTTGATTTTTTCACTTTTCCCCCTGGGTGATCAACAATTTTTTGATTGATCTTTCTATTCTATAGATCATACAAAATGTTGGTTCTAAGTCACCCTATATTTTTTGTTTGATTTTTTTCCTATTTTATATTCTTGAAATGAATTTTTATCCCGGTGAAACTCCTTTAAGTATGGTTGAAACTCCTTTAAGTATAGATATTTTTTGTTACAGACCATGTACTTTTTATATTCCTCTTGGTGTCATATTTGATTTATACTCATCAGTAGCTCTAATTTCTTTTTTGTTTAATTTTTTTGCCTTATATATTATTATTATTTAAATTTTAATTATATGTTGACTATTTTTTCCTCTCAAAATGATTTTTAAAAGTGTTTTTAAATGGACTTGCAGAATTTGTGTTGAACATTCTATCATATTAGACGTTTTTTTTATCTGTTTTGCAATGGTCTTGCATAATGAAACTTATTGCTCCTTTCTTTATTTTCAACTTTTTTTAACTTTTATTTTTATTATATAAATGTTTTTGTGAAGCAGCTATGGGTTTTTTATATTTTTTCGAAAATCATCAGTGTGTGAGATTTTTGTGCATTTTTTAATGTGAAAATCATTAGCCAAACAGTCCCATTGCGTCAGTTTTGAAAGTAGGCCGTTCATTTTCAGTGATTTGAGATTCGTGCATTTTTTATTTTAATCTTCTTGTTGTTTTTTCCGAGCGTGAGTGATGAGCTGGGCTTTCCGTCACTGATGAGTTGCACGACGGGATGACTCCCTTGACTAGTGACATCATTGTTATTTTGAAATCAGAAGCCCGTTCCCCTCCTGCGGGGGTGCTCCTCTCCACGGGCGCGTTCTTCCTTCCTCTGCTTGTTCTCCGGCGACGCGACTACCCACTCCTGCACCACTTCTCTGGCAAATTAGTGCTCTACTCGCATTATCTAAGAGCGCCCCTCCTTCTGCATCTACCTCAGGTTCGTTCTCCCCGTGTGCCTTTTCCCCTCTCGTCCAATTTTGCGGATCCCGTTGCCAAAACCCTAGGTCCCCATGAATTTGATTTTGTGATCCGGTAGATTTAGATGTTCTGTGTGGTTTCTCGCAGGTGCTATTGAATCGCGCTACTGTTTCCATGCGCAAATTGTGTGAATTTCAATTTTGCTTGATTTCGTGGCCTGACTGCAGCCCGCTGTGAAATATCATGCGTGGAAATCTATACTTTCCTCCGATAGTTTTCGAAATTTTTGTTGGTGTGGATTGCCCCTGTGCTTTTGATGAAATCAGTGATGATGCTGTTTATATTAGGCAGGAACAATGTTTTCGTCGCTGTAGTGGTCGTTTTTTTCATGTGTCATGTTAGATTGTTTAGCTCCTTCACATTTTGGGTTTGTACAGGGGTGCTAACATCATAGTTATGCTTATTTTATGTGATGTGAGATGCATTGAACTAAATGGTAATTATGCTTTCTGTTTAGGTCTAATGCCTGCTATTGTTTAGCTATAATTACTCATTAATGTGACCTCAAATATCATAGGTAAAGCAAAGTTCACCTGG
This sequence comes from Aegilops umbellulata, assembly GCA_032464435.1. NCBI lineage: Eukaryota > Viridiplantae > Streptophyta > Magnoliopsida > Poales > Poaceae > Aegilops > Aegilops umbellulata. The sequence continues at coordinate 441,858,430 of CP136059.1, read as the reverse complement.
GTGTTTTTTTTCCAGAATGCAACCTTTGTTTGTTTGTCATGATGAGTTTCATTTTTTGTCTGCTGATCATTTTAGTCCTCTAAATTACTGTATTCATAATTTGACTACCTGTTTTTCCCTTGTATGCTTGTTGTTCGAGATCATTTAGTTGTTACAATATGTTTATAAGCCAATGTTTTTTTTGTGTATGATTTGGAAGACAGTGAATGGGTGTACCGCGACGATGATCTAGATGAAACCTTTGCTTCGCAAAGCCAGTTTGAAGAAGGAAAAATTCATTTTCTTGATGTATGATCTCATTTTTCTAAATTATGTTTTGACTAGAACGTTCGCAGTTTCTGGTGGTGTCATTTGTTTTCAAAGTGGCATAACCAAATAACTATTCTACTGGTTTCCAGGTAGGTGGTGGAGACCCACAGTTTGATGTCGAAAATTTTCTGAACAACTTGCGGAATTTGGTAATTTCCTTCTTGTCAATTTGAGGTTCTTTTTTATGTCTATATAGATTTTGGCAACTTTGAATATGCAGAATTTTCATATTTCTGTGATAAACTCGGTATTTTTTCAGCACTTTTTGATTTTTCTTTTTGTGTTTCCATTACTTACTAGTACTTTTTGCTTTTGTGATTTGTAGCAGTTTTACTCATCGAATGACAATGCCAATTCTTGTAAAGATCCCTGCGTAAGTATTTCCCCATAGCAATTGATTCCTCCATTTTTATACAAACATATATTATGATTTATTCATATTTACTGTCATTCTTTACTATTACATTATGCCATTTTTAGTACTTTATGTATGAGTATTTCGATCCGGATTAGTATCAAGAGGTACTGCCAGTTTTAGTATCTCTTTTTGCCATTGCATTTTAAGTGCAACTTTAGCATCATGAACGCGTAATTTTTACAATTTTAAGTATTTGAATGTTAAGAATTAGCTTTCTAAACTTTTTTAAACTTTTAACTGTTTGGATATCTACAAGCTTTGATCAAGAGTCTAACTCTAAATGTATTTTTTGAAAGTCTCGCAAATGTTTTTGAATTTTTATCATTAGATTCGAGTTAAGTTCATCAGTGTCCCAATTGTGCCATTTTCAATGTATGATTTTTAGTTTCATATTCATGCTATGTTTTTAGTTGTTGTTTTTGAGTTTTTTTCTTTTTTTTTATTGGTCAGCGTGCCCCGCTTCCTCCAAAGAAGGCAACGAGCAGGTGTAATCATGGATATTTCAGTGATCTGCTCAAGAAAATTCCACCATCAAGATTAGAAGCAATTAAAACTTATGGTTGCTCTTTTATTCTTGATTTCGAGTGCAATTTTGTACCAAGAGGTTTTGCCCAATGGATAGCAGGGAAAGTAAATCCACCTACTGGTGATATAGTTCTTGACAACAAAGTGATTCCAGTGAGCCCTGAATCATTTCATCTACTACTTGGTCTTCCATTAGGTGGCACCTCAGTTTTATTTGACAGTGAGGTGACTAAAGCAGCTTTCCTCAATATTATTGGTGAACCTACATTGCCTTCAATCAAGTGGTTTGGGTTGAGAATGCTCAAGCCTGACATTTCTGATATTGATTTTCGGAGATGTTTTCTACAAGTTGCCTTTGCAACTGTTTTGTGCCCCAACTCAAATATCTAACCCAGCACAAAATATCTAGGGATTCTTATTGATCCAACTCAAGTTACAAACTATGATTATCATAGTTTGTTTTTGATTGGCTTATGTCATACATAAGGAAATATCAAAAAGAGCCAAAGAAATCTGCAAAAGAAGATGGTTTAACAACACTTGGTGGTTGCATTTATGGGCTTTGTGTAAATTATTTTTTATGTTGTTGTTTATTTTTATTAGGAGATGTTTTTCGTGTTTTCAGAGTTTGAAATTTTATTTCTTAATGTCCTGCTTCTTTCTATGTAGTGCTACTACTTAGATTTTCTGGATTTTGGGTTACGCCGAGTGCCTCCTGGAATTCCAAGAGTAAAGGCATGGAAAAACTCGCTAGTGAAAGAGTTCGCAAACCTGGATTGCAAAGGACCAAGGGAGTATGGCTTACGTCCTGTAAGTTTTCCATTTCTTTTTATTTATTTTTTATCTGTTATTTGAGTCTGTTTCTAATGTTTTTCCTTAGGAGCACTGATTTTTTAAATTCTGTTTTTGTTAACAGGTGAAGTTGATATCTCAAACAGTCTATTCCATGGGATGCATTGGTTGTTGTCATTTACATCAAGATTCTACTCATGAATCAGTGAAGTTTAGATCTGCACTTGACAAAACTGTTGGTGGTTTACTACCTTCCTCGGTACATATCCTTGCTTTTCTCACAAATTTTCAAGTTTTTTATCATTTCTTTTTGCTTTTCTCTTTGTGTTATGCAAGTGAATTCAATGTTTTTATAGTGTTTTGTTTATTTTATGATCAGGTGAAAGACCAGTTATCTTTGCTAGCTAGGCGTTTTCGTCAAATTGCTGACAAAAAGTCCATTGAAGGAGCTCAAAATATGCTGCTAGATTCGTTGAATTGCATTGTATTAGCTAGTGCTTCAGATGATGAGCCAAATCAGTCTGACACGAATTCAAGAAGAAACATAAGCAGTGGCATGGCAGGCAGTGATAAGTCTGTGCTCAGGAGCCACGGTAATGTTCTACGTAGCGAGCACTTGATGTTCAGATTCATTTAATGATAATGTATGTTTTTTTACTCTGTTTTTTCTCCTGATTCGATACTTCTCTTTTTTTTATGTATTCAGGATGCAATGATCGTCCTTCCAATTCTAACGTATCTCCTCTTGTTCAACGTTCTCCAAATGTTTCCAATGCAAATGTGGATATCCATGATACTGCAGGTGTGGTTTTGTTTTCTGTAGAATTTTACCATCTTCATTTCAGCCAATTTTTGCTTGAATCAGAAATATTTACTTACTGGTTTTTCCTTCTCTTTTTTTTCATTTCTAATTAGGTTCAGGTTCAGGTAGCAAAAGGAAAGTTGTTTCTCCAGTCAATGGGCAAGATACTTTCTGTGTCAATCCAAGACCTCAGAAGATGCAAAGGCCTAATCATGTAGATAAAATCCTAATTGTGAGTTATGTATTGAATTCTAGTTAGAGATATAAATTGAATTTGAGGACTACGAGCTTATTTATCCGAGTAGGACAATGTAGATATTATGTGGAATACTCAAATTCTGGCTTGTAGTTTAACAACTAGCAGTATAACTAGTGCAGGTATATTTTTGTACATTTTAGGTTTTTTTGTTGTGCGAGTTTTGCTTCTAGTGGTTGTACTTTACCTTTTTGCATTTAAATTATGAAAAATAGCAAGTTCATATGAGTTATAATGATAATAAAATGTATGCAAATTTAGTTTGATGGTTGTGCAATTTTAATATTTTCAGCATTCAGGTTTAGTTTTGAATTCTCTTGTACCAAACTTTACTAGGTTGATTTTGGTATCTGATTCGAGCTTTCATTCTTGCTTGCTGTTGTTCAAGTAAACATTTGTGTGTTAATTTTTGACCCATTTTTGGTTCCTGCATGCATCTTCCCCTAGTGTAAAGTAAAAACTAAATTATGAAAAACAACAAGTTTATATGAGTTCTGATGTAACAAAATGTGTGCAAGTTTTAGTTTGATGTATGAGCAATTTCAGTATTTTCAGCATTGAGGTTTATTTTTGAATTTTCTTTTATTGAACTTTAATAGATTGATTTTTATGCAAGCTGCTTTTTGACAAGTTATTTTACTTCATCTAGGAGGAGGGAAGGAAGCTTGATTTTAGTCAAGTTGAGAAGCAACTCGAGTCTGTTTCTGAACTTATGAAAAAGCTTATTCCACAAAAGTCCACCCCGATCAGCGAATCTTTTGACAAGGGAAAAAGCATGAGCTTCAAGCATCTTGTGAATACAGATCCTCCAGTTCGAACTAATTCAAAAGCAACTTCTACACAGACCACTCTGAACAAGGTCATGACTGTGAAGAAGAAATCCTTTTTCCCTGAAAAGCTGAGGTTGAAATCTACAATGAATGGTATTTGCTTTTGGGGCTGTGTTTCTGTTTTTTTTTTGAATTTTTTTATGAAAACTTTTGTATTGTGATGATTTTTTTGTTTGGAAGGTGAATGCTTTCACAACTCATCTCAAAAAACATTCAACGATCAAATGATGGCATCTAATCAAGGAAATTTTGAACTGGGTCATGAGGTATCTTTGTCTTTTATATTTCTCTTTTGCTTGCTTTTTTGTTCATCTATGCACTGCCGCACACATAGCCCTTGCTCACAGACTTTCATGATGCAAGTCTTTTTTTCATATCTCCTTTTGTGTAATGTTTCGATTTTGATATATTATTTATTATTGTTATATTCAATGTAATCATTTTCTTTTCATTTGTTGAAACAGGGTTCCCAATATCAAACTCCTATTCACATACAAACAATCCCTTTTACTCCTGCGTCTAGTCCTGTGATAAATAGTTCATTCACTCAGGTATTTTGGTGATTCATGTACTCACCTTTTAGCATATTAATTTTTTGCACATCACTTTGTTTATTTTTTTAGTTATTTTCATTTTTTATTTTCAGTTAATATCTATTTTTTTGTAGAAGTCTGATGGTACACCAAGGCAGTGGGCACGTCAGAATTCTGCAATTCGCACTGAGTTTTTAGGTGAAACTTCTCAACCTCCTGTTCCTGTCACTAAGGTTTTTTATTTTTAATCTCACTTCTTTTTTATTTTTTAGCAACCCTTTGCATGTTTTTTCAATTTCATGTACGTACTATCTGTGAGATTGAGATATTGTTTCCTTTTTTTTCTTTTATGTTAGAGTCAGGCGTTCCTACAGCAAAGTCTCCTGCAAAGTCTAGCCCTCCAAAGTCTCCTGAAGTTGAGATACTGTATGAAGTTATGAAAGATGACAGACTGAGCAACTTCATACCTTCTTCTGATATGATTTACAATGAGAAAATCAATAGTCAGTCTGCTAGTAAATCTAGAAGAGAGGTCAGTAGATATGGACCAAAGAGGATTCTTAACCCTAGCAAATACAAAGCTTCTCCGTATGTCAATCAGAAATCATTAAGATACCCTATTACGATGAGAATGATTCAATTACATGATGCTATTGTTACTCTCTCGCTTGGTGAAAATTACAAATAGTAAGTGCTCCTTCATTAATGCATGTTCTTTTTCAGTGTGTCTTTAGTGTTCTTTCAAGTTAATGTTTTTTGTGTAGTTTCACTCTATTCTTTGTCATTTTTGTTTTGCAGCAAAACGTGCATTGACTATGGCAAAGTTACAGCGACATACTTTTCCTTTGGCACTTCTTTTGCAACAAAGGGACTCGTTGACACGTATACTATTAATGCTTGGTGCCGCAAGTTGTCACTAGATACCAAGCCAAAAGACTCGAAAGTTCACCATTTTTTTCACCTTATTTCTGTGAGTTCAACTACATTTTTTCCATCTCTTCATTTTTAACATTCATTTTATATTCACTGTTTTTAGCTTGTGAAAATTTTCTAAGTCTTTTGTCTACAACAGGAACATCTACTTTTGATGGACTCATATGAAACTCAGGAATTGTATTATCAGAAATCCAGTATGGTTCAGAGATGCTTCCAGCTAGCAAACGGTGCTAGACTAATCCATTCATGTGATGAGGTAATTACAGTAAAATGTGTGCCTTTTTAATTCTAACTGTTTTTCATTTTTGGGGTAGTTTTTTAGTGAACCAATCATTTTTCTAAAATAGTTTTGATGATTCTTTTGCTGTTAATAAACTGTGCAACTTTTTCAGTGAACCAAAATTGTGCAAGTGATCATATCCTAAATGAACAACTGAATGCATAATTTAATACTATTATCAGCATGTTAGGTTAGTTGGTTTGCACATTCCTCTATAGTGCATTATTTATCCATTTTTGATGAATGTTATGTATTTTTGGCTTTTTTGTAGGTTCACTTTCCAACTTTGCATAGCAAGCATTGGTTCGACTTTGTTGTCTTTTTCAAACATGAAATGTTTGTAATTCTAGACTTGGCATTTGATGGAGACAGTGATTTTCACCAGCATGTGTTGAATATTCTGGTAAATTTTGCTGTATTCCCTCTTTTTATTTTTTGTTCATATAAATTTATGTATGGCTTGTCTCTGCTATATAATTTCCAATTTTTATGCTAGTTGTATGACTTGTGTCTGCTATATGTGTACTTCCTCCAGATACCAAATTTCAAAAGAGTTTGGGACATGTATGGGAGCTCAAGAAATCTCAACTGGAGAAATTGGACCACACACTTTATTGATGTTCCTAGACAAAGCAATGAGTAAGTTGTTTTTTCTTTTTGTTTTTTGTATAAGATTTCTGATCTTGCTGCTTAACTTTTTTCACACGCTGCTCATACCAAATTCATGCATTCGTTGTGTAATTTTCTTTTGTTCCAATTGGTTTTTATATTTTGCAGGCTTGACTGTGGCATATATACATCACTCGTTTTGAAGCATTGGAAGCCTGGGGTGCTGATGCATGACATTGCGAAGAACGAAGATATTACGAACATTCGAATCAGAATGGCGAATGAAATGATGTTCACTGACCACAATATCCTCAGTGACCATAAGAAGTTGGTTCTTGAGTTCTAGAACCTTTGCCTGTAAGCTTTTTCTTTATCTTTTTTTATAATGATTATGTTGTTCAATCCTAGTTTAGTTATTATGCATTTCTATTGATTTTTGGATTGTTCATTGGAATTTTTTCTCAATCATTCAGGTTGGTAATGCAGAAGAAGCTTTAATGAAGGTTGCAGGTGTGGTGGAGTTTGCTTAGAGTCAGGCGTTCCTACAGCAAGAAAAATGGTGTTGCAAGATCCATAGGCATTTTTGCTACTTTTGTAGTTGCAATCATGTAATAAATATGATGAAAGTTGAATATGATTTTTCTTAGGACTTATTCGAAATGTAATCTGTAATGTACAAGTCGATTTTTGTGGTGTGCTTTTCTAAAGCACATGATGTTGTTTCATATGTCTGCTTGTCATTTGTTCAGAAGTTTATTCTTTTTCTAAGATGCTTGGATGTAAATTTCATGTCTGAGGATTTCTTTATTGATTTTCTTTTTTCTTACTGTAATAAATTCTTGTTGTTCAACCATATTCTTTTTTTCATGTTTTCAATGGATCATGTTACGCATGTTTGATTACCATATTGAACAAACAACAGTAACTGCCTTGGGATCCTACATACAGTTTTCCTTTTTTATATAAATTCTTTGCTTTTATCACTAGTTTTTCTTTTTTAGAAAATTTGTAAGTACAAACAAGCATTTTTTTATTTTAGCATGAGTTCCATCTTTCTTTGCGTCAAGGATTTGTTATGTTTTTGTTTGCCTCTGTTTCGATTGCCATGTTTGTTTAACGCTACTTGACACGTTGACACCTCATATGTCGGTCACAACTTAGTGTGAAAGTGCACTGTGTGTACTAGGATGCAAGTTACCAACGCAACTCCATGCTAGTTTGTTCTAGATTTTCTTTTCTTGTCAGGCAAATCATTTTTTGTTTTCTTTTTTTCCTGAAATGCCATGTGTGTTGCATGCAAACTACCCATCTAGCAACCCACCTAACCCACTACTCCCACATTCAGCAGGGAACCGACTAGCAACTGTACCCACTAACCCACTCCCCCATTACCACTATCCCTCTGCGGTCTTCTTGTCCTCAGTCTGTACTCTCATATTGCCATCCCCTATATAAACGCCATCTTCTATGCTCTTGTGCTTTGTCTCTCTACGAAATTGCTTTCCCTTCCTCTCGGGTTCCGTTATTTTGAAGGTAGGGCTTTTTGTATATGCTATGTTCCGTTAGTTCTTGTACTTCATCTTTCTTTTTTGCTTCATTCTCATCTATCTTTTTCATTTTCTTCAGAATCATTGTTGCAAGGACTTCAAGTCGGTTGAAGGTGCAGTAGAGAAAAGGTATGCTTGCAATTATGCATCTCTTTTCACCTTTTTTTTTGCAATTTATCTGATAGTGCAATTTTAGGGTTTCATTCATCTTCAAACAAGATTACATACTTGTAAGAAATAGTGCAACTTGAGATTTTTTTTTAGTGGGAATTAGTGCGCAAGTTTGACTTGTAGTGCGTCAAGTTAAATTTTTAATTGAATTTCTGTTTTATCCGAGTTGTTAAATTCTCCTCATATACTTTTCATTCATTTTTAGATGGGTCGAGACGATGCTTCCAAGAAGGGTAGGAATGTTGCTGATGCCAGCAAGGAAAAGGTCATATTATATCTTGCTCCTCAACAACAACTGCATTTTTAGTTTTGACAAGATGCAAATTTGCTTTGCTTGTATATCTGTTTTAATTCCATGCAATCAGGGTGGTTTTCTCTTCTATCTTGTATTCTAATAACATTTTTTGCCCTACAAACAAGTTAACATGCTCCATGTTTTTGAAACTTTACTTCAATTTAAAGTTGCAAGTTATATTTTTCTTTTCTCTCATTTGGTGTTAGGTTTACAAGGAAAGAATCTATTGTATTATATTTTTTGCTCACCATCACCAACTGCAATTTCAGTTTTGTGAAGATGCATATATAGTTAACAAATGACTGTTTTTAGTTTTCCGCATTAATGCGGGTTTTCTATTCTATCTTGTAGTATAATAAGGTGCATTGCAACTTTGTCTTTTTCTAAAGATAAAATTAAAAATAAAAATCTTTTTTGTAGTGTATGCAATTTTAGTTGTCATAAATTTTGTTGCTTTTTTATGAGTTGTTGATTTGTCCTCTTACATATTGTTATTCCATTCATTAGGTGGCTCATGAAGATATTTCCAAGAAGGATGTAAATGCTTCTAAGAATGTTGCTGGTGGTTCCAAGAAAGAGGTACAGAATCATATATTTTTCTTGCTTCTTTTTATTGATTTTTTGCTCCTCATTAAGTAGTGCAACTACATTTTCTATCTACCCATAAATTCAGTAATAACGTTGCTATTTGAACAACAAATGCATTTTTTAGATACTTGAGTGTGCAAATTTAGATCGCAAGCGGGATTTCACAAATTAAATGAATTTCGTTTGGGTGTGTTATGGTTTACTTTGTACCTACGAAAAACTGAACTATATGTCGCACCTATACAATTACTGCAAATTTATTAGTGTTCTGTCAATGAAATTTTGGCCTCTCTATGACTTTTATATAATTTTTAGTTTTCTCAAAATAGGTATACAAGTTATATGTTTCAGCAACTTCTTAGGATTTTTGCAAAACCACATCTGTGTTTTCATGCTTTGCAGGATAGGTTTTTTTATGTTTGCTGTACAAACTACATCTGCAAAAGCCAAACATATATGTGAATATTTGTTTTGCAAATTTAGTTTCCAGAAAATGCAAAATCTAGTATGGTTGTTTTTTGCGTTGCTACTGAACTGCATGTGTAAGCTAAGTTTTATGAGCATGCATTTTTTAGATCCTATGCGAAAATTTTAGATTGTCTCTTTTCTAGGGGGTGGTGTTTTGCATTTGCTTGTAGGTTAACTGTTTCTTTTTTAGGTCCCGGTGGCAGGGGGATCACGTGTTTTCAAGCGCAAATTTGAAGCTAAGGATTCTTCTGCTTCGAAAAAGATGGTTGTCTCAAAGGTATTTTTCTACAAGTACAGTTTTTCGTCCTGATGATAATCCAACTTTTAATGTCCACTCTGTTTTGTACGATGCTTTTCTCATAGCAGCCTATAATCATGAAACTGTTGATCCCGCTTCATTTTTAAATTCTAGTACTATTTGTTTCTGCAGTATAGTGATGTTGTGATTTAATTCAGTAGTTGTTTCATTCTTCCATTGCAATGCAATGTCTATTTCATGTTCCTTATATTTTGAATGCAATTTCAAATTTAAAGGATTTCACTCGCAAGACAATGAAGATTTCTGCTGTCACAAGGGCTCAGCTCAATATTCCTTTTGGAGACACTGACAGAGTAGTGTACTGTGTAGTAACCAGCAACACTCACTCTGCTGGTTTCTGCGTTGGTCATGCACTTTTTGATATGGTGGGTCATAGGAATTTCACTGTTGCTGACCACTACGTCAAGGACACAGTGCTAGTTGCTTTCAAGGAACCTTTTGATGTGCTGCTTGCAGCTGGTAATGACACTAGGTGTGGTCCTGAAGCTCTGATGAGTGTTCGTCGAGTTTCTAGGATTGAGCAATGCGTTCCTGATTGGGATGGCTACTTTCAGAGGAACATCATCATTGCACCTGAAGCAGGACAAGATCAAGATGTTGATGAAGATGATCAAGTTGATCTTCCCAAAGCTGATTATGTTTGCTCTGGTCCTGGTTTTTCTGGTGGATCAGGAGGGGATGGTACTGCCGGAGGTGGTGCTGGTGCAACTGTCGGTGCTGCCTGAATGCACATTTTAGTTTTAGTGGATGCATGCATTAGTTATAGTTTCTAGTGGAAGGGTGCATGAATGCGTATCCAAATTTAGTTCAGTCTAGTTTTTAGGTTGCCTTTTGTATTCCATATACGTGACTTATTTTCATTTAGTCAACTCAGCATCTAGGTCTGGAAAGGTGCTATTATTCGTTTTTCGGGAGTTTGCTTTGTGATGTCCATACTCTATTGTCAATATTATTAAAATCTAGTTTTATGTTTTCGTTGTTTATCAGTATGAACTTTTTATTTTGTGCATTTCTCAATTTATGAATCTATGTTTGTAGGTTTTTATGCTCTATCTTTTTCACTTCTGAATGATAGTAAACAAATAAATGCAGTATAAATCTCTTGACGGTACTTAAATTACAGAACCATCATTTTTCATACAAGAATGATGCAAATTTTTGGGCACAATAACAATTGCTCCTGTTTGTTTGTGTTCTTTTCCCTACACTCTTCACCCTATGAGCTTCCCTTTTCCTTCTTTCTTCCCCCATCACATGGATATGTAGTTGACCTTGCATTTATTCAATAAACAAAAAAGAGTATACAATCATTACTAATGTAAAGATATTTCCTTTTTTGGAAGAAGTTTATGAAATGATGTTTGTTTAATTTTTTCTAACCTTCTTCATCTTTTTTGTTTTGTGGTCTTCTCTCTATTTTGCTTTGCATTCTTTCGGCTGGCTGAAGATTCAAAAGAACATAATTAAAATGAACACTAAATTGGTCATATAAATTGCAATAACTAATTGAATCAATGTTCATTTTTACCTGGTTTTTTAGATTTTTCCGGCGATTCTTGTTCTATTTCCTTGCAGCCTGCAATGTTGTGCCCTTGTTTGTTGCACCCCGAACAAGTTACTTTAGGCCTTGATATGATTTGCTCTACTATACTTTTTTGCCTCCCTGTTTTCTTCATTCCCCCTTTTGGTTTGCTGTATACTGGATCATTTAGAGTGTTCTCACACTTGTTGTCTGAACTCAAGACGGCCCCTGTGACAACACTCAAATCTGAACCAGAACATTTTGATTGCTCCAAATCTGGCATGCAAGGTATGTCTAAAATTAACTTCTCCAAATTCCCTATCTGCTCATTTAACACTTTTCTCCTTGCAGGATTTTTCGATGCCTCAGAAGCCAGCTGAACTAGTCTTCTTGAAAATGAGAAGAATGCCATTTGCTCATCCAAATCTTCAAGGTTTGCATCTTCTTCATTAGCTTGAAATGCTCTTTTTTCTTTAGGTCTCCATCTATCAATGAAGTACTTTTCTGGTAACTCATCAATGTTCAATGCTTGTATGACTTTGAGTGTATGACAACACAGAATACCATCTTTCTCAAATTTCCCACATACACATGAAATAGTTTCAGAATGTGTGTCAACAACCACTATGAATGTTCTTGGGTTATAGTCAAACAGTGCCTGAGTCGGTGACTTGTACACTTCATACTTTTTGTTCTTTTCTATTTCCATCATATGACACTTTGTTGAGTTCATCAACTCTTGCTGAAATTTGTAGAATATGCCCCTGTTGTATAGTTTTGCTGCTTGCTTTTCCAATGCCCAGTCACTCCACATTGTTGGAGAAGTTATCCTTGTTATTGAATCATTTTCTTTTCTTTTTTCTTCAATGCTCTGTGATATCATGTCAAACTCTGTCATGAAAGCAATCACACTATGACTTGACCCTACATTTGCTTTGAATACAACATTTGTACCTTCCCTTCTTGCTGTTGACTGGATGAATGGGAAAAATTCATTCTTGAAGTACACAGGTACAAATCTCCTTCTGTTTTTCCACATAATCCCAAAGTAGTTGATATGTTGAACATTGTGTCGGATTATCATCTCGGGCAGAGGTGCTCGAACACCTCAACTATTTGTGAGTTCTGGATTATGTCGTGAAACTCAGCATTGAAATGCTCATTCCTTGCAAATGTTCTTCTAGATTTGTTCTGCGCTTTTGTTAGAATGTGAAACAAACAGTTCCTGTGAGTGCAACTAGGAAAACACTTAGGAACTGCCTTTTTCATAGTTGCGTCTTGATCGGTTATCACAGATTTTGGAGCTTTTCCTCCCATGCACTTCAGAAAAGTTTTGTACAACCACTCAAAAGTTTCTTTCTTCTCATCTTGTATAAAACTACATGCAAAGAGGCAGTTGTTTCCGTGTCCATTTACACCCACAAAAGGAGCAAACTTCAGGTTATACTTACTTGTTTTGTAAGTTGTGTCAAAACTTAGGAGATCACCATATTGTTGATAGTTCCTTATACCAGTGCCATCTGCCCAAAATATATGCATGACGTTCTTAGCTGGATCTGTTTTGAATGAGTAGAAGAACAGAGGATCTTCTGACCTTTCTGTTCAAAAAATGATACCACTTGCATCATGTCATTCATTCCGTTATCTCTTCTCATTTTTGTGCCCATGTTGCTAATCTGCTCTGCTGTATATGGCAGTGAAGAAAGACCTCTTCCTCGAAAGAACGCCATTATCGCCATAATCTTTCTAGTTGGCATGTTCACTCGTTTGCATGTTCTGATCAAGTCCTTCTCTTGATCAGTGATATATTTATGTGACCTGAGGAACCTGACTTCCCCTGGCGGATGTAGGTCATGATTGTGTTCAATGATAAGCCTTGTGACCACCCACTGTGTTGTATCGAATTTCCAGGTAACAACCATCTGAGCTTGACATCCTGTTTTGCTTGTGTAGTGTCTTCTTCTGTCTGTTGTATTTTCTAGCTCCGTTGGTGCATTTTTATCACTCTTATACTTCCTTCTTTTTTCTCCTGCAGTTGTTGGTTTTGTCCTTATCCTAGGTTTACCAGATTTGTTACACTTCATAGTGAACCTCGTCATTTTGTTGTTGTGTGCATCTTTCTTCTAACAGTGATAGTTTGCAGCTTTCTGAATTGAAAACCCAGCAATAGCTGAATATTCATTATAGAATCGGTGTGCACGAGCATCACTTTCAAATGTCATTCCAAGGGTTGGCATGTGCCTTTTTTCATCTTCTTGTCTCATTTTTATTGCTTGTTCTATGCTGTCATTCTCAAGGAAATATTCTATGTCTTCCTGAGATAATTTGTCTTCAACTTTGTTCTGCTCCTTATTACATTCTGCCATTTTTTCCATGCCTGAAGCACTAGCACTTCCATTCTGATCATGTTCACTTGAGTGTACATAACAACCACTGCCATCCAATTCATAATTTTCTATCTCTTGTTCATCATTTTCTTGCTATTCTTTTTCAAAATCCGAATCATCGCTTCCACTAGAGCCATCTGTATCTGTGGTTTCTGCATAATCAGGGCCTTGCAAAGGTGGTTCAGAGCTCGCTGCTCTTACTTGTTTATCATTTGTTATCATTTGTCCCTCAAGCACAGAATAGTCATGATTCCAACTTTGCTCCAACTGCTGCAGTTCTGAATGCTCCTGTTCATCAAGCAATTGATCCGGCGATAACGTATTTTGATCCAGGTATCTCCCTCTGCATCAGTTTCATTTTGATCACTATTGCAGTCTACATAATCTTCATTTGCATAACTTCCATCCTCTTCACTGTTGCAGGGAAATTCATGCTCACCATCAGATTCAGACTCACTGCGACTTGCTTCACTTTGATTGTAACCTTCATCATCATCTTCATGCTCACCATCAGATTGAGTTTCACTAACATTTGCTTCTTCATTATTCCTACCTTCATCGTCATCATCATGCTCTTTGTCTAAAGGTAACCAATCATTAAGTTGTTGCCCATTGTTGCTTGCACTTGGTCCTGCCGTTTGATGCTGAAACTAAAGTTTTTTGTGTCAGATGCTTGACTACTATATGTAAGTTAATTTTAAGAATTTTAAATTTTTTGATTGCAGTAATACTACATATATACCTTAGAACTTATGCCACCAGTTAAGAATGATGTGAAACTTGTTATAGGTATTGCCATGTTGTCACTTTGTAGATGACTCAATACTGTCATTTGTTGCATTAGCTCCATGTAAGACTGTCCTACTCCCGGTGGTTCTAGCATGATATTGCCTCTATGCATTTTTTGCTTTTCTAGAATGAACAAATCCGATTCCTGCAAGAAACAAAAGAATCTTGTCAAATGGTACTGATGTTTTTTGTATCAAAGTTGCTTTTCTTGTAGTTTTGTCAAAAGAATCAAAATGAATCTATAAACTTTTTGAATGAAATGCTTTTGGATTTATGCTCCGTTATACTCCTGCATTTGTGTCTTGCCCTGCATTTGTGTCTTAACCTGAGAAATCTCATTGAATGATTGTATATATTCCTGCATTTGCGTCTTGCCCTGATTCAAATTTTTCAGCACCTGCATTTTTTTATGTAAATTGTTTAACAACATTTCTTGAATAAAAGTGTTATAAATAATCTTTTTGCTGTTCAGAATGATGTTCCTTTTACCTTGTTCTCATGATTTCTATCTACAATCTCCATGTATTATTGCTGTTCAGAAGGATGTGCAATTTTAGATTCCTGAAAATGCAAGTTAACTCAATGTATGAGTACTCACGAAATTATATGCAATTTTTTGCCATTTCAATTTTGAAGTGTGATGATGCTTTTTGAAGTGCAACTGCAAATTCAGCTCTGACACTATGCAAATATAAATCATATGTGAAATTCTTGATGTTCAGAAGGATGTTCAATTTTTGGATTCCTGAAAATGCAAGTTAACTCAATGTATGAGAAGTGACAAAGTTATCTGCAATTTTCTAATTTCAAAGCACGAGTAATTTTTGAAATGTGATGATGCTTTTTCAAATGCAACTGCAAATTCAGCTCTAACACTACGCAAGTATAAATCATATGTGAATTTTTTGTTCACCTGCAATTTTTGTACGCCAATTGTTTGACAATTATTCATTAATAGCAGTGTTTATAAATTTTTTGTGCCTTTTACCTTGTTGTCATGACTTCTATCTGCATTCTCCATGTATTCTTGCTGCTCAGAATAATGTGCAATCTTAGGTACCTGAAATTGCAAATTTACTTTCAGCAATGCTGTAAATCATCTCTGCTTTTTTAGCTTGATGATGCATTTTTTTCAGGTGATTATCTCTGACTTCTTATGATCTATGTACATGTTTGCAGATCATTGCAGAAAAATTCAACAAAATAAACCAATTATTGCATACGAAATGGAGGTGGTGAAATACCTTTGCCTGACCGGAAGCACTTTTATCACCAGGTTTCCTTCTTCTTCGTTTCGTTCTTCCTGCTGACATATCTGTGATCTGCGTTTCATTTTGAGGATCATTCATTTCTGCTTCAGATCTGACAAAGAATTCCTGGAGATTGGAGGAGAAGTATGTCTAGAGGAAGAATTGTCTGGAGAACTTCAACCAAAGGCACAGAAGACAGCAGAACTACAGAGGTATGGTTCCCCTCCCATGGCGGCTGTGTGGGAGTCGAGGAAGAGAGGTGAGTCGCAAGGAGGATGACCTAGTGCGCCGTCACTTATTTAGCTTACCGGGTTCAGACCCGTTTTCTTTTCCTGGGCTAACAACAACATAGGACAGAAACAGAAAGGATCTTTACCTTAGCGGGTTCAGGCCCGTTTCCTCTTTTTGGGCTAAAATCAGAAGACAGAAACAAAAAGCCCTCAGCCTGTTGATTACTGTTGGGCTGAAGTCAAACAGAAACACAAGCAGAAATCGACTGACCACAAAATTGGGTCAGTCATTTTTCTTCAGCGTTGCACCATTCCTCAGAATTGTACCAATCGACTGACCTCTTTATTCTAGCAGCTGGACCTTCTCCAGCTTCAGGTCACGATGGCATACTTGCTACCAAAATTTTTGACGGCGCAGTTTCAGAACTCCTAGCCTAGCTACCGCCATTGTTTCTACAAGAAGCTGCAATTGGCAGTGGAAGAGGACTAGTCTGTACCATGGAGTGGCAGTAGCTGACTCCTGA
Source organism: Aegilops umbellulata (assembly GCA_032464435.1). Lineage (NCBI taxonomy): Eukaryota > Viridiplantae > Streptophyta > Magnoliopsida > Poales > Poaceae > Aegilops > Aegilops umbellulata. The sequence continues at coordinate 441,842,050 of CP136059.1, read as the reverse complement.
TAGCAGTTGCCGGAACAGCAGACGCGCCTGAAAACATGGCACTACAGGAACCAGATCGTCTGACGTAGAAACAAAGTACTGCAGAGGGACGTCGATCATTTGCTACCGTCCCATACGCATCCGACGGTGGCCACTGGAACCGAGCGAACACAGCGCAGCAGTCAGCCCACAAAGCATGATCCAGCCCAATCCAACACACGAGAGAGGGAAGAAAACAGGGCAAGAATAGGAAAAAGGGATCGAGGACACAGAAACGGCGTGAAATCTGCTCTTTGATCTGTTTCTCAAAAAAGAAAATCTGCTCTCTGATCTTGTGCGCACGTGCAAATATTCCGGCTCTCTCTTGCGGCCTTCCTCGTCAATAGCTTCGAATGGCATGCTCACAAGTTCATTGGTGATCTTATCTATTCACAAATTCCTCTCATTTACATGCTCAGATCATCAATGATCTGCTCGACATTCCTCGCATGCACGCGAGGAATGACCAGACATGCTCACAACTTCAATGCAGACGACGACCACGCACGCGTGGCCACCCTGACCGGCCACATTGCCATCCTTGTCCGTGCCGTCGTCATTGTCCTTCTAGCGGTAGAAGGACGCGGGGGTGCGGCAGCCATGCCCGACCGCCGCCTGGCGCTTGTGGAGGAGCCGCTCCACTTCCTCCTGCACCGTGCGGAGCCCCATGTGGTGCCCTGGCCCTACCGTCATTCGCCAAGCGACCATTCCTCGTCAATCTTATTGAGCTCCCCATCGGGGCGGCGGTGGCAGTGGCGGCGCGCGGCCGTCTCTGCGGCGGTGATGGACCGGTCGAGAGCCCAGGCCGCCGCCAAGTCCGGATCGTTGCGGACCTAGGCCGACGCCTCGTCCGACTTGGCGAATGCGGTGCAACGGCTAGGTTTGTTTCTCAGGATGACACGCCCGCATTGAAGTTGCGAGCCTGTCTGGTCACGTCTGTCAGCGACACCACCCCGTGCGGTTGCATCCCGTGGCATCAATGCCAGCCGCTACGACTCTGGGCTGGAATGAATGCGGCGCAGGAAGTGGCGCATCGGTTGAAGAGAAAGCGCGGGAGAGGTGGAAGAGGGTTTTGGGTGGGGCCATGGCTGTCGGACGTGTGCGTGGCAGTGATTCGAACGCCCACCAAGCCTCCTCGGTTGCTTCCGGTTTGCAAGAAAAAATATGTCCACAGAGTTTCGTGGAGAGATATAAAACCGTGTTTACTGGCAAAACACGTCCGAACACTACGGTCCGGACGGACACGGGTGATTTGAAACAGCTCATGTCCTGTTAAATCTAAAACATCTCATCTGCTTGAAACTTGACTTTGTTCTGCAAAATCGGAAACAACTCATCTGCAAAATCTGACACTTGACTTTGCTCCAGTATATCGTGCTCAATCGAGCATCACAGAGAAGTATCCACGTTTTTTTTAGCAACAGCAGTATCTACATAAGTTCCCTAATCCACGTGTTGGCACCGGCAATATCTATGCAGTTTCTCTTTCCTGAGGTGAATGGGCTGTTCATGGTGGGATTTCGCTCGTGGGCTGCAAGGCCTTTGAACATCGAGCGCTGTCTTGGTCAGTTCCACCGGCCACCCTAGGATGTGCAAGGAACGGTAGGAAACGATCGACGTCCCTCTGCAGTATTTCTACCTACGTCAGACAATTTTGCAGATCCCTCTTTGCACCAGACAGATTGATGACTTTTGGGCATGGAACGAAGATAGGCGGGGAATATTCTCGGTGAGAACTGCCTATAGGATGATCCAGCAGAGGAAATTAAGTCGTAAAGCTTGGTTATATGAACAAGATGGGTCTTCTCACACACACACAGATGGCGATGGTTGGACAAAACTTTGGGAAATCAAGGTACCATCGAAGCTCAAGGTCTTCCTGTGGAGATTTGCTAGGGGTACCACCCCGACGGCTGCACTGTTGCATCACCGAAACATGGCGGATTCGGCCGCGTGTTGCCTATGCGGAGCCGAAGACACTTGGAGACACGCGCTGTTAGACTGCGTTGTTTCTCGAAGCACATGGGCTCTATCTTCGGAACATATAATTGATGTTCTCAACAGAAACGAGGAACCGGACCCGAAGAGGTGGATTTTCTCCATGCAAGAGGCGCTATCTCATGATGAGTTTACAAACTTGGTGGTCACTCTTTGGGCACTGTGGGGAGCACGCCGCAAAGCAATTTATGAGCATATCTATCAAAGCCCGTCTTCTATTCAAGCATTTGTACACTCATACGTGAATGAACTCAACGCACTGCAGTCCATCAAAATGACTCAGAGTGCAAGACCAGCGCCACGGCGATCAGGTTGGATCGCCCCATCCGGAGGGCAGGTGAAGTTTAATGTTGATGCTTCAGTGGGGAGAGGAAGAGGACATGGAGCTGTAGCAGCTCTCTAGAGACTCAGACGGACACTTCTTGGGAGCCTCGGCAGTGACCCTCAGAGGTATATCTGAACCGGCGACTCTCGAATGTATGGCGATCAGAGAGGCTCTAGCTCTGGCTGATGATTTGAACGTGGCAAATATCCAGGTGGCCTCCGATGCGAAGGTGGTGGTACAAGATATCCAGGAGAAGAATCCGACAGAGTATGGTGCGATCATACATGAAATATTAGAGCATAAACTATCTTTCCATGTCTGTAATATTTCTCACGAATTTAGGAGCTCGAATATCGAGGCTCACAAGCTCGCGAAGCATGCATTATCCCTTCCGACTGGCCGACGTGTTTGGTTGGGACAGCCGGACGGTCTCTCTTTCGTCCCTGTAAACATTGTGACGTCGGAATAAAAAGCTTCTGAGTTTGTCTCAAAAAGAAAACTACGTCAGACGATCTGGTTCCGGCTTTCACGGTCGGTAGGTACAAAGAAAGAAACACCTTGGCGAATGAATTGGTTGGTAGGATGGGAACCAATAATGCAGGAGTTGACCGGGCGGACCTCGTCCTCGCTGAACCGGCCGGCGTCGCGGATCCGCCGATGGAGGTCCGGGGCGTGCTCCTAGACGACGGCGAGGTGCGTCGGGGTGAGGACGAGCTCCTTGAGGCGGACGACGCTAGGGTGGCGCAGCGACCGGTGCCTGATGACCTCCCGCCGCACGGCCTCGTCCACCTGCTGCCCTCGCGGGATGTACGTAACGACGACGAGCTGGCCGTGGTCGCGGCTGCGGAGGATGTCGGAGCCGGGGATGCCGGTGTACTTGTCCATCGGTTCCTGAGCTCAGCGTGGATTCAGTTTTGTTGTGGGCCGGGCAGAGGAGGAGCAGGATCCCTTGAGTCAAAGCTCCCCTTCTCGCACACTCTGCGTCTGCTGCTTTCTCAAAAAAAAATTGAGCGATATGCTGCTAGTTTTTTTTAGGGGAAGTGCTGCTAGCTCGATGAAGTAAAAGCGCCGCCTGGGGGTGAGCCGGCGCAAAAAATGTCCCTGGGCGAGTCGGTCCCCAGCCGTCGGCCTTCAGGGCCGCCCCAGGCGCGTATTAAAATAAAAAAAAGACTGTTCGGCGAAGTTATGATAAAAACTAGTTAAATTTCGGCCAAACATGGCAAATTTTGTGAAATTCGCGCATTTCCATTACATTAACCTAATCTAAAAAAGAAAGGGGCTGAAGTCGTCGCCGCCGTCGCATAAGACGACGACCTCGTCTTCATCGCGGCCGCATCGGCGCTCCTCGAAGCGGCGCAGGGCGGCGCACTGGCGCTCCTTGTCCTTCTCCCGGCGCGCCTTCTCCATCGCAATGGAGTCCTGGCGCGCCCATTCTAGGGCCACGTCGTCGTCGTCGAACTCCGCCTTCACCGGCGCCAGCCCCGGCTCCGTCTTCACCGGCGCCAGCCCCGTCTCCATCTTTGGCTTGACGAAGCGCGGAGGAGCTGACCAGGAGGAGGCGCGCCGGCCGCCCTCGTTGATGACGATGCCGGCGCTGCGAGTGCGCCGGCCGAGCGGCGTCTCCGCCGTGGGCTCGGCCTTGACGCCGAGCAGGGCCGGAGTGCCGGAGGAGTGCGATGAAGATCGGGAGGAGGAGGAAGAGGAGGAGTACCCGAACCTCCTTGGCGCCCATGGCCCGGCGCGGCTGCGCTGCGCCGGGGCGGCCACCCTCGCCGGGTACGCCAACTGTGGGTCATTGCCGCCCTCGAGGTACGTGAGCACGCCCTTAAGTGTGCGGCCGGGGACGCCCCACCACAGGTGGCGCCCATCGCTGTTCTGCCGGCCGCCCGCCACCGGCGCGCCGTTGGTGGACGCCAAGCGTTGCTCCTGGCGGCGCTCGAAATACGCCGTCCATGCCGCGTGGTTGTCGGCGGCGTACTGGGGGAGGGAGAGTTGGCGTCGATGAGGAAGGCGCACGACCTCGACTTCCTCGGCGAAGTACTTCGGCTTCGCCACGGCGTCGGGCAACGGGGGAATGGGCACTCCCCCGGCGCTGAGTCTCCACCCCGTCGGGCGCGCATGTCCGGCGGCGCCGGGATGTTCGCCTGGAACAGGAGCCAGGACTCCTGTTCGCGGAGCGAACGGCGGCCGAAGCCGTTGGCCGCCGCCTCATCTCCGGGGTAGCGTTCTGCCATGGCGACGGGCTCGGGAAAGGTAAAGAGGTAGAGGGAGGGGCTGGGCGGCGGCGCTCGGGAGAGGTAGGGAGAGGGAGGGGCTGGGCGGCGGCGAGGGGCGGGGGCTGCTGTGGGCAAAGGCGAGTGGAGGCCACCGGCTATATAGCCGCGCCGCGCCCATGTGTACGCGTGCGAGGAAGGGGAGGCGTCGGCGCGCCGTCCCGTGACGCGCCGCCAGTGAGGAATCAATGGCAAGGCTGACCGGCGCGGCAGCGCGACAGCTTTGGCATTGATTCGCCGCGGGAAACGAGGCGACGAGGACGACGAAGGGCCGAGAAGAGAGCCGTTTCGTTGACGCGGCGGGCCCGCGGCTGTTTCGCGCCAAAACAGTTCGCCCCGGTGCCCCCGGGCGCCCCCAGCGCGTCGGGTTCGGCCTGGATCCGCCGGCACTGTTTTCGGCCCAGACCGGCGAAAATCGGGCTCCTGCACGACTGGGCCGTTTTTTCGACGCCGGCGTGAAAAAATCGCCTGAAGAGGCATTCCTGAGACGCGGCTGGAGATGCCCTTAGAGCAGTAGCATATGCCTCACACACTCGGCCCGTCAGAAACAGCTGGACGTCCCACGAGCAGAGTACAGTTGCTGCAGGCGGCAGCAGAGAGCGTGGACGTTCTAAAATGAAACCGAGAGAGTGGTCGAATGGTCCTTGGCTACGTCTGCCGGCAGATGGCTCTCCAGCTCGCTAGTCGCTTGGGCCGCCGTGTTGTTGCCGCTCTCTCTCTCATGCCGGACGGAGGTGAAAGAAGCAGCATATTTTTTTTCCGGCGACCAACGCTCCGGCGACCAACGGCCCGGCATCCAAACGCCTTCTTTATATTCAGCACACAGGCTACATCACGACTTGTACCGACACTTTTTCATCAGTACACAACGGAGGTTTTATACCCAGGGCAGCCCACACACGTGACCCGAGCACCAACTCCACACACGCACACACGACCCGCCACCACGGCCACTAACTGCATGCACTTATCCACTCCTAGAAGGACTCCACTGGCTAACTAACTCAGCCATGCATGCAGCTAGAACCGCTCACGCCCAGCCTTTGTAGCTAGCCAACTAACCAGCCGCAACTAACATCGATTGACCAAAGCACACGTGTGCACATCCACGTGCATGTCAGGATTAAGTCTAACACGCCGTAACCAGCGCGCCTGCTGCCTGCATCTCCTGACATCGACCAATCGAACGACGTCGCGGTCTCTCGTCGAGCTATCATGCAGTTGCAGGCTTGCAGCCTCCCCGTGTTTTGACTTTAGAGATCCACAGCTGATCAACCGTAGTACATAAGTAACTCATCGAGCCAGGCGCGCTAATTGCTCATCTTCCTTTAATAAAAGGAAAAATAAGTTCAGACACTCTCCACACAGCCGTGCCATTGCTTGTACGGCGTGAGAAGTACAGTAACAGATGCAGACATAGTTTGCGTGTACAACCATCTGACAGAACACAACGGTTTTATTTATTTTTGACAGTGACAGGCAGCAGAACACAAAGTTTAAACACGCCACAAGCCGGAAAGTTCAAACTGCTGGCATCACGCGCCACTACAACTTGACGAACAACAAAAACAAAAGGATCTTCAGCCACAAGTCTACTAAAACAGATAAACAAATGGGGAGTATCTTAAACAGATAAACAAGCAGAGTGAGAAAAGCGAGCGATCAGTATCTCACTGTGATCTTGAACTCTTTTGAGTGCCGCCTCTCATTCTCCGCTTTTAGCTTGTCGAGGGCAAGCTTCACTGCAGAGTAGTCTCTACCACCAGAGAGGTGCACCTCTTTGAGGTTTGTTAAGTGCTCGATGCCGTCAAAGTTGTTGTTATTGTCACCTATATGCAGAGAAAGGCTCTCTAGGCTTGTCATGGCTCCTTGCTCGAACCGCAGAACTTTGGGGAATTCATTAGCAAGGGTCACATGCAGGCTACTGAGCGCTGTAAATTTGTGTGTGCTGTGTGCAATGAGCTCCCTGCCACCACAGAAATTAAGCTGCAAAATGATGCTCTTCAGGTTGGGACACTGGCACAGAACATTGAATAGTTGGACATCAACAAGGAATGTCCAGGAGAGCTCAATCTCTTCAAGATATGTGAGTGACCCGATCCAGGATGGCAACCCATCCATGCCGCCAGCAATCCTTATCCTACGAAGGAGCCGTGGTGGCGGCGAGATGCTGTGTAGAAATTCCAATGTATTATCACTGTCACCTGTCTGTCCAATGTTGAGCGACCGCAAAGAGTATAACTTGGTCAGGGAGCGGGCAAGCTCCTCGCGGGCCTTGCGGGCATCCTCACTATACACTTCGCTGACCACATAAATGTTTATCACTTGCAATTGTTGCAGTTTACCAATCTCTTCAACAACCTTAATATTGTCTCTGACACCAACTTTAACCACCTCGCGCAACGCCTTCATTTTGGAGACGCCACTAGGTGGCATCCATAGAAAGGCCCAGTTGGTTTTGTGAGTGAAAAACAGGCGCTCAACTTTATCCAACTTGTTCACAGTTTCTGGCAGGCTTTCAAGTAAGGTGCCACGCAGATCAAGTGTCAGTAATTGCTCCAGCTTACCAACTTCTGGAGGCATCACAGTCACATTAGTTCCCCTCAAGCTCAAGTACCTTAGAAGGTACAACCGGCAGATATGTCCCATATGCTTGTCTTGTAGGCCCTTGCAGTCATCCAGGTCAAGTACCCTTAGCAGGGTGAATTCACCTAGTCGATCAAGCAGTTGGTGCCCTTGATTATTGAACATGCTCAGGGATCGGACATGTTTTACATTCATCTCCATATTTCTCTCACCCTTTTTCTTGCACGTGAAGTCCACGGGTTCCTCTTCTTCACCATGGAGGGAGAGCCGGCGGATCTTATCATACGACATCCCTTCATAGCTCCCACCTACCAGGCTAACAAAGTTAGCCTCTAGGGATTTAGACACCATCACCTCAAGCACCATGTCGTGCACTTGGCATGTCTCCCTGTTACCATCGTTACTGGCTTCATCTGCGGCCCGAACAATCATACTCCTACTGAGAAGTTCTTCGTAATAGGCTTGGGCAACCTCCAGCAAGGTCAATCCTCGCACCTCAGCAACCAATCCTTCGGCTATCCATTTATTCAAGAGATGATTCTTGTTGACCACATAATCCTCTGGGTAAATGCTGAGGTACATCGTGCAACGCCTTATGTCATGAGGCAGATGGTTGTAGCTGAGTGTCACTATTTGCCGCATCCCCTCAAGGCTAGGTTGGGTCTCCATGTGAGATCCAATTGACTTGGAAACTCTTTCCCACATATCTTTTCCATTTGATGAATTATAGTTTCTCAAAAAGCTGGCAATGCTGACAACGGCTAATGGAAGCCCACCGCATTTTCTCAGAATATCTTCCATTGCCATTTGCAGAATATCAGGGCAAGTGGCATCCATGGATCCAAATGCTCTAGTGAGGAACAACTTCTTGGAGTCTTCTGGTTCTAGGGGCTTGACCATATGGATATACTCACTTCTATTACTGCATGCTTTAGCCACTGTCGCTATCCGAGTGGTCACCATGATTCTACTTCCACAGTTGTTCTCTGGCAAGTTGGCTAGGATTGCATCCCAAGCTGCTATGGTCCACACATCATCGATCACAATTAGGTACCTGGATTCATCATATGTATGCTAGAGTTAGAAAGACTTTGCACGTGAAAATGGAATTTTCCATGCACTCGAAAAATTTAATATTTCATAGTTTGTTTAATCAATACTTTTTAAAACGTAATCATTATTTTGGAAATTTAGCTCCGAAATTGTTCTAATCTACGTACCACCACCATAAAGACCATCACAGATGACTCACCAAAACCATTCTTAGAAAGGAATTATCATATCCCGGGCTTTATTTCTCCTCTTTTTGTAAATCTTGTCTATTATGTGAGGAATAAATTCTAGCTGTCAAAAAAAGAAGGCTACGAGAGTAACCTAAGAAATTTCCACACAAAACCCTTTGTGCATGGGTATGAGTATGTCCAATCAGCGCATACGGTGAACTTCAGAAGAACTCTTGGGGAGATTCTTTGAGAATGTGGGATGAATGAACTGTCGAATTTCAGGCTATTGCTTTAGTTAAACAGAAAGATAGTGTTAGATGGATGCTTGCTGTTGATGGTAAGTTCTCTGTCAAATCATTATATCAAATATGATAATGATTGATAGCAATTTTCCACATAAATTTATGTGGAAAGTTAACTTCCCATAAAATTCATGTGTTTTTGTGGCTTATGTCAAAAAACAGTGTATTCACTAAGATAACCTCTTGCAGAGGGGATTGACTAGTAGTATGCCTTGCTATTTTTGTGGACATGATGAAACTCTACACCATTTATTGTTTTCCTGCTTTGTTGCCAACTTAAATGGAGTTTGATTTATTGTGCTTTCAATTTGAAAATGATCATGTCTAACCTGAATAAATTTTTAGGGTTTGGCTTAAAAGTTTCCCAAAGGAATATGAACATTTAGTTTGTGTTTGTATGGCTGTCATTTTTGGTCAATTTGTAGAGATCGCTATGATATTTGTCTTAGGGATAGGAATATTAATGATCCTTTTCCTCTGATTAATCCGCTCTGCTTTTGGATTAATGCATGGGAAACTTTGCATCTAAAGCGGGGAATCAAAGGGCGATGTTGCTAGGAACAAAATTAATCAAACACATAGCAAGTGAGATTTTAGAGTTACTGAAGGCTTGAGACCAGGAGTGCTGAGGATAGATGGTGGCTAACCAAATGATCGTCAGTTGTGCACCTTACTTTGCCTGGGATCGGATCCAATGTTCCCGAAATATTTTACTTTGTTGTAATGAAGTTCCTCATTTTGTTAGTTGTAATGAAGTTCCTCATTTTGTGGTGTCATGCTGGATTATCTAGAGTCCGTCGTTGGCCTGGTTGTGCATTGCATTGGATGTCTAGACTTTATTAGGCTACTGACGTTTGTTTCAGTTTCTATTTATTTTAGTTGTTTGTATTAGGAAAAGACCATGGTTTCTCTAAATGAAATCGGAGGAGGTGGCCCCTCTTTTCTAGAATAAAAACATAACGTAGATCGTGCAGATGCACGGGTAGTGACTAGTGTTCAGAACTAAAATGATGCATAAACAACAATCATATATTGGTATTGGTTTGTCTAATTCACATCTAGATGTTTTCTAAGGATGTCACATCTAACCTTCCACAAATAATGCAACAACAAGAAACAGAAAAAAAAAACAACAGGGACAAAAAAATAGACCACAAACATAGTGGACATTAGGTTAGATGTGACATAACTATGTCACATCTAGATGTGTCCTAGACAGACCCTAATGATATTATACACACACATTAAGCACAAAAGCACTAGGCGGTAGAACCTAAAAATATATGTTGAAACACTTACTGTCTACGATATCTCATAGACAAAGATAGCATCTACAAATTGAATATAAAAGATTACGATATCTCATATTTAAATCATGGATAATCTTGCTAGAAGAAACAGATTCAGAATGGACTGTGTTTTCCATTCCCATATCTTGTACCATGGGATTCGAGAAACAGTTTTTGCTGGAGATTATCACTAATTAATCAGTTTCACCCTTAATGATGAATACCACATTCACCATAGTATGCATAATGACCTGTAAGATCCCAAAATGCTAGACCTATGGATTTTTGTACGAAAGTCCCACACACCCCTTCCAATTGTAGTAATTTCAGGGTGGGCCCCTCCCTCCCTAATGATGTCTTATTAGAACTTGATATCAAACATGAGATAAACGCTGAGAAATAACTTCTTATACTAGTAGAGCAAGTGTGGATTCCCTTAAAATACTCCCTCCATTCCTAATTATAAGATATTTTAGATATTTTGATGTGGACTAAATACAGACTGAAATGGGTGAACATACACACAAGTTAGAAGCTTAGAACACGTCTAGATACATGTGAATAGTAAAAAAGCTAAAATATCTTATACTAACTAGTATTTAGGAACGGAGAAAGTGTATTAAGTTAGCAATAATTACTACTCCTACTCCCTAATGTGCAGTGATAATAAAGAGGACTGTGCGTTCATCCGAACCTCTTGTCCTGGAGTGTCGACTCGAGCTGCTCTTTCAAAGTCATGTTGCCCTGGGGAGATTCCTCTACGTTGATGCCTTCCTCATTATTTGCTTTTGGCTTGACGATCTGCTGAATCACGCGCTGCAGAAGCCCCTCCATATCCTTCTCCGCGTTGAAGATCTGGGACACAGACACTTGTGCTTGGCGTTGAAACTCGGACTCCAGCTGCCGGCACGCCTCCAGGGCCAGCGTAGTCTTTCCAACCCCTCCAAACCCCACGATGGAGAACACCTTAAGCTTCATGTCCCTCTCTTGGTCATCTACCGCCTTCACCTTCTCCCCAAGGATTTTAGCCTGCTCGATGATGCCGACGAGGTGGCCAGGGTCGTTGGCAGGGCCAAGCGCAGACGGGGATGAGGACGCTGCCGGCGGCGTGGGGGCGAAACTCAAAGAAGGAGAGCGGCGCAGTGCCTCTCTGCTGACGCCGTACCGCGCGTGGCGCTCGCTGATGGCAACCGCACGGGCGCGGAGGTCCTTGATGTCGCCTGATAGGCGATGTCGAGGAAAAAGCGTGGCAAGCACGCGTTTGGACCAGGCGACAAGGCCGTCGCTACGCCGGCACCTGATCCGGAAAATGTAGAGGTGGATGCAGTCCTCCGAATCGTACGCGAGCTCTTGCACCTGCTTCATCCACTCCCGGACGAAGTGGTCCACGTCGCCCTCTTCAGCTTCAGAGTGCATGCGGAGGATGGCATTCATGGTGGCCAGCTCATCTCTAAGCTCAGCCACATCTCGACCGACGCGGCGGAGCTGCCCGAACTCCTCGCCAACCCGCAGCCCGACGGTGGACACAAGCTGCGCCGTGCCCTCCATTCTCTCTCTGGATTCTCTCTAGATATGGCTGGAGTTGCAGATCTAGTTTCAGATGCTCTTCTATGAAGAAGACATGCAACACAAAAATATAAACAGGTAGCCTCGTACTAGTATATAGCAACGTTCACAGACAAACAGCAACGAACGACTAGACGCTCACGTGATCGACTATCGAATACTGCATAGTCTTTGTATCGAAAGACTCGAAATGAACTTAGAATACTGTCCATCGACATGCTCCAAATATTCGACCCGCCCATGTCGATCGATCTCCTGTCTCTTTTATCAGTTAACTATACGGTGACCCACACATCTATGTCGCTGTGCTTATGTTTTTATAATCTTATATATATATATATATATATATATATATATATATATATATATATATATATATATATTAGTAGCCCCACTGGCAAACATTTGTAATTTTAGAAAAAACTTGTAGCCTTTGTAGATATAAGAGCACTGATTTAGTTATCACTTTGTCATATACTAGATGATACGCACCCTGCGCATTTGTTGCGGCCCGCGGAAATATTTGTTAGAAAAAGAGATGCTATAAAAAAACTAGGAAAAAAAGTTTATACACCCATTGTTAGTTGTTTGCTGACTTACTTTTCGCCGGCACTCAACAAACAGTGTATTTGCCGAATTTTGTATAAAAAACATTCGGCAAACAAACGAGATTCCATAACACAGGGCATCGGCCAAGAACGTCATGAAAACAACCAAAACAAATGGAAGATTGAACCCCTCAGTTTGACTATATGCATGATGACTACCCATCTATGTTGTTATGCATCTTACTGATGCAGAGGTCGAGGGTTATCCTCTTTTTAAAAAAAAATGTCATTGTGTTTATGGTTTTATAATTCTCTTTGTAAGTAGCAGAGTAGAGCACGCAAATGTGTACCAACCAAGCCCCCTCCTCTCCCAAGCTTAGGTTTCTCCGCCTCCCGCCGGCTCCGCCGCCGGTCCGCCTCGTCTCCGGTGCCCTTAGGGTCATGGAGATGTGGTGGATCCCGTTCTATGTTGATGGGAGGATTCCACTTTTAGATGTTACTTTGAGTTTTGTTAGGGTTTGTGTGTCCTCTTCAGGAAGGCTCAACGGCAACCACTCCCTGAAGATGGAATAAGGTTCACCCTGCCTAGGCCCCGTTCTGATGATGCGTCTAGCATTGTCAGTGGGCATGTGGAGATGTGTCCCCGACATATCTATTTTTGGTGGATCTGGTCAGATTTGTTGGTCATTCATCAACGTACGTGTGTCTTCAGATTGGATCCTTCCGATCTACGTTACTGTTCATCGGCAACGGTTGCTGTTCTATTGCGCTAGTCCTATGGGGGCTTAGTACGACTTCTTGCCACCACGGCTGAGGCGACCCTGGACGAGATGGGGGTGGAGCGTGGGCAGGAGGCCCATAGCACCCGCCTACTTGCGCCCGGCCAGTCTTCTTTGGGAGGGGCGCCTGGACAGGAGGTCTGTGGCTCTCTTCCCATCGCGGCTGAGGCGACCCCGAACGAGATGGGGGTGAGGTGTTGGAAGGAGACCCGTGCCGTAACCCCCCTGCAGGACCACGCCATGCAGAGCGGCGAGCTGGGGGTGAGGTGTGGGAAGGAGTCCTGTGTCATAACCCCCTCACAGGACTATGCCATACAATGCGGCCAGGGGAAGAGAGGTTCTGGTGGGGAGAGGGGGAGAGGGACTAGTGAGCAGGCGGCTCTACGACCTTCTTCCCTCTTCACCTCTACAACTGAGTTCCTCTCGACAATGCCCTACCCTTCTTCACCGACGATAGGGGATGGGCATGGGAGTCGGGAACTTACTCCTCGGGAGAGGACGGCGGAGGAGCTTATCGCTTTCGGTGGGATTGCGGATCCGGTGTCGGCTGGCAGGTGTGTCAGCAACCGGATCCAGGGACAGCCGGATGCGGATGACCTGCAGCTAGCGCGTGCCAAGAGGGCCGCCATGCTTCGTCATGTCGAGGCTACTACAGGTGCGTCTTTTGATAAAAGGTGTTCACTTTTGCACTTCTCGGAGAATGAAATAGTAGATAAGGCAAACGACTTAGGAATTTCTTTGGGGTCAAATGAAACTGAGGTCGTCAAATCCATTAATGATCTTTTAGACTTGGAAGCGGAGAGGGCTTCCGAAATCATTCGAAATCTTGCATCTATCAAACCAATGAGTGAGAATGAAATGAATAATTTAGGAATAACTGATCTTGCAAATATTTGTAATAACCTTTTGCCTTCCGCGGAGGCGGAGGATGAGGAGGATTCGGAGACTACAGACACGGTAGAGCCTCTCCTGATGGAGGGGGAAGTTTCTATCGTCGCCAATCTTTCTCTCCCGCGGGGAGTTGAGGAGAAGCCCAAACGACCCTGGAAGCGGAAAATTTATCCTACTTCGGCGGTACGTAGAAGTGCCAGAGTTAAGCATAAAATTTTTTTCATGATGATTTATAAAAGGACTCTTCTGGAATAGCAGAGGTCTAGCAGACTTGGCTAAACAAAGAATCTTAGCAGAGACAACGATATAACAACACTCAGTCTTTATCGCACTTTTGGAAACTGGACGAGATAATTTCACATCACAGTTTCTTCAAACTCTCTCCAGTGGTATCGATTTTGACTCGCACATCTTACCTCCTAGAGGAAGATCCGGCGGGATTTTACTAGGAGTATGGTGTGAGATGTTAGAGGTGCTTAATGTGGTTCACGGAGATTTTTCGGTCAAATTCAGGGTGCGATCAAAACTTGATGGGTTTCGATGGTTTCTAGTTGCTGTCTATGGGGCAGCACAACCTGAATTCAAACCTGACTTTCTGGCCGATCTGGAGCCGATTTGTGGAGATGAAAATCTACCAATACTAGTTGGGGGGGGGGATTTTAATATCATCAGGAGAAGAGATGAAAATAACAATGACAATTTTGATGGACGATGGTCCATGATGTTTAACATGATTATCGAGAGTCTCAATTTGAAAGAAATAGAGCTCACCGGTAGACAGTTTACATGGGCCAACTCATTACCTATTCCGACTTATGAAAAGTTGGATAGGGTACTTGCTAGTGTGGAGTGGGAACAAAAATATCCGTTGGTGTCGGTCCATGCGATGCGGAGAGCGATCTCGGATGACACACCACTTCTTTTAGACTCGAGGGAGGCTACCCATGTGGCAAATAAAAATATCTTCTCCTTCGAGCACAGCTGGTTTGAGCGAGAAGGATTTATGGAGATGATTGCATGAGAATGGGCTAAGCTGGTTAGTGGAAGGACTCATGTTGAGAGATGGCAAAATAAAATTAGACATCTTCGACAGTTTCTGAGAGGTTGGGCTAGAAATGAGAGTGGGATTTACAAACGAGAAAAAGAGCGTCTTACTCAATTGATTGAGGCACTAGACTTAAAGGCGGAAGCCACTCTTCTTTCTGTTAATGAGCAACGAACGAAGTCCCAGGCTGAGCAAGGTCTACGGGCTCTCTTGAGAGAAGAGGAGCTGAAGCGGGCATTGCGTGCGAAAACGCTTAGGGTTGTCCAAGGGGATGACAATACACAATTCTTCCATATGGTTGCAAATGGTAAGCATAGGAAGAAAAAAATTATACAGCTTAAACAAGACGAGGGGACAATAGTGGGACATGAAAATCTGAAAGCATACATCTCTAAGTATTATAAAAAACTTTTTGGTCCCGCGAATACAACTATGGTGTCACTTGACGAATCTGTGATTCATGATATACCTCAATTACAGGCAGCAGAGAATGATGTTCTCTGTGCACCGTTTACTGAAAAAAAAAGCTTCATCAGGCAATATCCCAAATGAAGCCGAATAAAGCACCGGGACCAGATGGGTTTCCAGCTGAATTCTATAAGAAATGTTGGCATATTATTAAAGATGAATTCTATAAGCCTATGTTTCATGATTCTTTTGACGGTCATTTGGAGTTGTTTCATCTTAACTTTGGTACGATCACGTTGTTACCTAAGAAAGATGTGGCAGTTCGGATCGAACAATTCCTCCCCATTTGTCTGCTGAATGTGAGTTTCAAAATCTTCACAAAGGTTGGAACCAATAGATTGACACAAATTTCTCATTCGATGATCCAACCAAGCCAGACAGCGTTCATGCCGGGACGACACATACTGGAAGGGGTGGTCGTTCTACATGAAACGCTTCATGAGATCCACTCGAAGAAACTGGATGGGGTTATCTTCAAAGTGGACTTTGAGAAGGCGTATGATAAAGTAAAGTGGCCTTTTCTTCAGCAGGCAATGCGCATGAAAGGTTTTAGTGAAACTTGGAGGAACCAACTAGATACCCAAGTACAGAAAGGTAGTGTTGGAATCAAGGTGAACGATGACATCGGTCACTATTTTAATAAGAGCGAGGTGTTCTGCTTTGGGAAGGCCAAAGACGAGAAACACAATTACAGACAATTGTTCGGATGTGAATCAGGTGCTTTACCATTCAGTTACTTGGGTATACCGATCCATCACCGTAAGCTTTCCAATAAAGAATGGAAATGTATTGAAGAATGAATTGAAAAAAAAACTTAGCTGCTGGAAGGGCAAGCTATGTCATATAGAGGTCGGCTAGTCCTGATTAACTCAGTATTGACTAGTATGCCGATGTTTCTACTTTCGTTCTTCAAAATTCCAAAAGGAGTTCGCAAGCGACTTGATTTCTTTAGATCCCGCTTCTTTTGGCAGTCTGATGAGGCCAAGAGGAAATACCGTCTCGTGCGATGGGATATCCTTTGCCGACCTAAAGACCAACGGGGTCTCGGTATTGAGAACTTAGAAATCAAGAACAAATGTCTTATGAGCAAATGGCTATACAGATTAGAGACTGAGCCGGAGAGTATGTGGTCTCAACTCTTGCGCAATAAGTATCTGCACTCGAAAACACTAGCCCAGGTTACCATGAGACCGACTGACTCGCCGTTCTGGAAGGGACTTATGCGAACGAAGGACCTGTTCTTTCGTAGGGTCAAATTCTTGGTTGGCAATGGAATGTCAACAAGATTTAGGGAGGATACGTGGTTAGGAGAGACGCCCCTGGCCATCCAATATCCTACACTCTATAATATTGTGCAACGTAAGGAGGATTACGTAGGCACCGTCCTTCAAACAATTCCCTTGAATGTAGTGACCCGACCCAAAACCGGTCAAGTCTCTGTGTAGCTGTACCATCCCAAGATCATGCTGGCACACACAGTACATTGATGAAAAGATTCAAAGTTCAATCACACCTGAATTTATTACATGATTCTCATATCGAGTCTTTATTACATCATAATAAATTCGGCCGAAGGCCAACTCATGAGAAATAAACTAAATAAAGCTGTGGAAGCGTAGACGAATAGCGAGTCCATCCGACTCCATAGGGCAATCGCCAAGCGTGGATCGTAGCCTCACTCCTGGTCAGAAAACTCCAAGTCATAGAGAGAACAACAATAATAATGCTAACACTATATGCAATTTGGCTGTGGGGCTCTAAGTTTTATGTTTTTGTGAAAAAGCCAATTTTCCCCTATAACAAAGGACTTGCTTGCAATTACTACAAAATGTTGGATGTTATTGAGATGGTTCCGCCAACCAATGTCTCATTCCCAATTATTAAATAACCCCTCAATTAATTTATTAAGTTCGGTGTTGGGATTTCCGAAATACTCCAGTTTCCAGAGGCTCATTTGTCCGTAACCAGGGACACGGCTAATCGATTAGGTTGTTGCTCTGCAGAGTCTTGTGCACTTTACCCGCAAGAATCGTTCCCTCCTTTATGTCCTCGCACTGCCTGGTGTTTGAAGACGGGATGAACGAAATAGGGTCTTCCGTAGAGTTTCTCTGGGCACTGCCAGTGCCCATCCATGTCCTACCGTTCTTCTACATCTGCTGGCACCGTCCGTCCAGAGTCACGCCTAAGGTCAACCCAACCGGAGCCCATAATGGCTTGCGGCTGCACAGGTAAGCTTCCGGTCAAGGTGTATCCATCCGTCTCTTCGTGGCTGGGTGAAGCTTTCCGCAAGATGTCATGGCGCTTCTCCATGCATCCCGGCCATCCGCTGGTTTCTCCAGGGTGCCCCTCAACCATCCTCCACCCAGTAGTGAATTCCAAGTCCATCTTGAGCTTGACGTCATGGGGTTGTCATCATCTTGACTCTCACATCTCCCTTATGAATCTCTCGACCAACCCCGTCTACGAGCATAGCAAAATAAACTACATCGTCCCGGGCAATGGTAATGGGGAATGGGTTCATCCTACCTCATGATACTACTCAAGAACATAACTTAAAATTCTCCTACTACATGCATGGTGGGGAGGCATAATTCTAATGCAACAAAATCATAGGTATTGTAAAACATGATCAAATGACTTGCCTGGCTGACGGTCTTCGAAAGCTAGCGACTCGTAATAGCAGGCTTCGCACTCCGAAAATTCTATCGAAGCAAACAATAATCATACAAGTATACAAACATACAATCACTTAACATAGCAGCATGCTAACATAAAACACACAAAACAATCGAACCAAAACCAAAGAAAACTCGAAGAAATCCAAGCCAACAACTAACAAGAAAATAAATAAACTTTTTATTTTCTGTAAATAAAAGTTCACCCTCTGTAACTACAGAAAATAATCTAAAATAAATTATAACAGAGGTAAAATAAAACTCTAAAATAACTAGAACAGCAGGAAACAACAGCAAGCTAAATAAACTAGAAAGGCTTGTTTTCGCATAAAAACTATTTTTAATAAATACTATAAATACCCAAATAAATTCCTACTACTAGGCAAGGTCAAAACAAAGCTGTGACAAAAGGAATCACTAAAAAATATTAATCCTAACTCAATTTATAGCAGAAATACTAATCTGACTAAAACTAACATAAAACAATTTTTAAAAACCTAAACATGGCCGAATCTATTTTCTACAGAAACTATAGGAAATTTGCAAACTAACAAAAAAAGAATCAACTAAAAATAATAAATAACCTAAAAGATATAGATTTTATAAGAACATAACTATTGTGCTAAAACAGAAACGAAAAAAAAACAACTAAGGCGCTAACGGGCCGAAACAGTGAGCGCTTTAAAACTAAACATCGCATAAGCTCTTAATAAGCGAATAGGTCTACGGGCTAAACAGAAATAAACCGATCAGGCCGGTCTAACTAAATCAGGAACTAAACCGGAAATAAACCATAAACTAAACCGATCTATTGAAAATAACCTAACCCTTCGCGGATCTAATATAAGTCGTACATGCGAGTTCTAATGGTGGAGGGGAGCTCGGGCTTACAGCGGACGACGGCGACGGACGTAGACGACGGCGGCGACTCGGGCGATGGCGGTGCGGCGGCTCCGGTCGTCGGGGAGGAAGGAGGTGACGTCGGGGCGACGCGACGGAGCTTGGGGAAGTCGGGGTCGGCCTTGGTGGAGCTCGGGGACGGCGAAGACGTCGAGGGCGATGCGAAACAGAGCCCGGTGCTCTGCAGCTCCGGCGGGTGGCGGACGAGCTCGGGGTCATCTCTGTTGTGGGTAAGAGGGCGGAATACCATGTCAAAAAGGTGGGAAACGTCGAGGGGAGTACGTGGGTGGAAATTGGAGTCGAGGGAGTGCTCACCGGAGTCGGAACGGGCGGCGAACTGCGGCGGCAGCGGCGAGATGCGTTTGGCGACGGCGGTGGCTGTGGTGGGTTTTGGAGTAGGGTTTTAGGGGGATCGAGAGAGGAGGCCGAGGGGTATTTATAGGGCACCTTCATGGAGCAGGGGGCGACTCAGGATAACGATCCCAAGAAGATCGGAACCGCGGCGGCGGTGTTGAACGCGCTCTGGTTCGGTTTCGTGAGCGAGGGGTTGGGGATGAGGGCGGGCCCCACGGGTCAGTGGGACAGAGAGGGAAGGGGCGAGCGGGCGACCGAGGGGAGAGGGGTTCGTGCGCGGGCGCGCTGGGGCGGCTGGCTTGCTGCTGGCTGGGCCGGCTCGGGTGTTGGCTGGGCCGGTTGGCCTGGCTCGCGCCTGGGTCTTCTGGCATGGCGCCTGGCGCGCGGTTTTTTTTAACCACAGAGAGAGAAAACTAATTATAGAGAAATATATAGTATTTTTACATAGGACATATACATCTATCAATAAAATCGAAAAAATAAATCCTACAACGTGAACATTTTTCCAGAGGCAAAACAGAAACAAAAAAACATTTTTTTGTAGATTCCAAATAAAATCAAATTTCAATTCAATTTTTTTGGCAATATTTTCTTCTGACATTTTTCTTTGGAGTGTCATGTTTACTCCTCTCATACTTTTGCTCAAGTATTTGTCAGGTATTTTTGAAATAAATTTCAATTGCCAAAATCAAATTCAAATTCAAATAAAACTCAAATGCCTCTAAAATTTCCAAATGCCACTCAATTCAAACAAAATGCATAGATGCTTAGCTAATAATTGTAATGTTGGAAATATGCCCTAGAGGCAATAATAAAAGCTTTATTATTATATTTCCTTATTCATGATAATTGTCTTTATTCGTGCTATAATTGTGTTAACCGGAAATCGTAATACATGTGTGAATAACAGACAACAACATGTCCCTAGTGAGCCTCTAGTTGACTAGCTTGTTGATCGACAGATAGTCATGGTTTCCTGACTATGGACATTGGATGTCATCGATAACGGGATCACATCATTAGGAGAATGATGTGATGGACAAGACCCAATCCTAACATAGCATAAGATCGCATAGTTCGTTTGCTAGAGTTTTCCAATGTCAAGTATCCTTTCCTTAGACCATGAGATCATGTAACTCCCGGATACCGTAGGAGTGCTTTGGGTGTGCCAAACGTCACAACGTAACTGGGTGACTATAAAGGTATGCTACGGGTATCTCTGAAAGTGTCTGTTGGGTTGACATGGATCGAGACTGGGATTTGTCACTCCGCTTGACGGAGAGGTATCACCGGGCCCTCTCGGTAATGCATCATCACAATGAGCTCAATGTGACCAAAGTGTTTGATCACGGGATCATGCATTACGGAACGAGAAAAGTGACTTGCCGGTAACGAGATTGAACGAGGTATTGGTATACCGACGATCGAATCTCGGGCAAGTAAAATACCGATTGACAAAGGGAATCGTATACGGGATTAATTGAATCCTTGACATCGTGGTTCATCCGATGAGATCATCGTGGAGCATGTGGGAGCCAACATGGGTATCCAGATCCCGCTGTTGGTTATTGCCCGAGAGCCGTCTCGGTCATGTCTGCATGTCTCCCGAACCCGTAGGGTCTACACACTTAAGGTTCGGTGACGCTAGGGTTATAGGGATATGTATGTGCAGTAACCCGAATGTTGTTCGGAGTCCCGGATGAGATCCCGGACGTCACGAGGAGTTTCGGAATGGTCCGGAGGTAAAGATTTATATATGGAAAGTCATCATACGGACATCGGGACAAGTTTCGGGGTTATCGGTATTGTACCGGGACCACCGGAAGGTCCCGGGGGGTCCACCGGGTGGGGCCACCTATCCCGGAGGGCCCCATGGGCTGTATGAGGGAGGGAACCAGCCCATAGTGGGCTGGTGCGCCTCCCCCCATGGGCCCCATGCGCCTAGGGTTTTGGGGGAGGGAAACCCTAAAGGGGGCGCCCCCCTTGCTTGGGGGGCAAGCCCCCCTGCCCTGGCCGCCGCCCCCCCTAGGAGATCTCATCTCCTAGGGCCGGCGCCCCCCCCTTGGGGGTTATATAAAGAGGGGAGGAGAGAGGGGGCTGATTACCCATTGCCCTGGCGCCTCCCTCTCCCTCTCCAACACCTCCTCCTCCTCCATTGAGCACGGCGAAGCCCTGCCGGAGTACTGCAGTTCCACCATCACCACGCCGTCGTGCTGTTGCTGGAGCCTTCAACCCCAACCTCTCCTTTGCCTTGCTGGATCAAGAAGGAGGAGACGTCACGCTTTCCGTACGTGTGTTGAACGCGGAGGTGCCGTCTGTTCGGCACTAGGTCATCGGTGAATTGGATCGCGGCAAGTACGACTACCTCATCCACGTTCACTCGAACGCTTCCGTTGCGATCTACAAAGTGGTATGTAGATGCTATCTAATCTGAATACTCGTTGCTTGATGAACTCCTAGATGGATCTTGGTGAAACCGTAGGAAAAATTTTTAATTTTCTGCAACGTTCCCCAACAGTGGCATCATGAGCTAGGTCTATGCGTAGTTCTTCTTGCGCGAGTAGAACACAATTTGTTGTGGGCGTAGATGTTGTCAACTCTTCTTGCCGCTACTAGTCTTATCTTGTTTCAACGGTATTGTGGGATGAAGCGGCCCGGACCAACCTTACACGTACGCTTACGTGAGACCGGTTCCACCGACGAACATGCACTAGTTGCATAAGGTGGCTGGCGGGTGTCTGTCTCTCCTACTTTAGTTGGAGCGGATTCGATGAAAAGGGTCCTTATGAAGGGTAAATAGAAGTTGACAAATCACGTTGTGGTGGTTTTAACGTAGGTAAGAAAACGTTCTTGCTAGAACCCTAATTCAGCCACGTAAAACTTGCAACAACAATTAGAGGACGTCTAACTTGTTTTTGCAGCAAGTGCTTTGTGATATGATATGGCCAAAGTTGTGATTAATGATGAATGATCTATATGTGATGTATGAGATGTTCATGCTATTGTAATAGGAATCACGACTTGCATGTCGATGAGTATGACAACCGGCAGGAGCCATAGGAGTTGTCTTTATTTTGTATGACCTGCGTGTCATTGAGAATCGCCATGTAAATTACTTTACTTTATTGCTAAAAACGTTAGCCATAGTAGTAGAAGTAATAGTTGGCGAGCAACTTCATGGAGACACGATGATGAAGATCATGATGATGAAGATCATGGTGTCAAGCCGGTGACAAGATGATCATGGAGCCCCAAGATGGAGATCGAAGGAGCTATGTGATATTGGCCATATCATGTCACGTTTATTATTTGATTGCATGTGATGTTTATCATGTTTTGCATCTTGTTTGCTTAGAACGACGGTAGTAAATAAGATGATCCCTCATAATAATTTCAAGAAAGTGTTCACCCTAACTGTGCACCGTTGCGACAGTTCGTTGTTTCGAAGCACCACGTGATGATCGGGTGTGATAGATTCTAACGTTCACATACAACGGGTGTAAGACAGATTTACACACGCAAACACTTAGGTTGACTTGACGAGCCTAGCATGTACAGACATGGCCTCGGAACACGGAAGACCGAAAGGTCGAGCATGAGTCGTATAGAAGATACGATCAACATGAAGATGTTCACCGATGTTGACTAGTCCGTCTCACGTGATGATCGGACACGGCCTAGTTGACTCGGATCATGTAATACTTAGATGACTGGAAGAGGGATGTCTATCTAAGTGGGAGTTCATTAAATAATTTGATTAAGTGAACTTTATTATCATGAACTTAGTCTAAATATTTGCAATATGTCTTGTAGATCAAATGGCCAACGTAGTCCTCAACTTCAACGCGTTCCTAGAGAAAACCAAGCTGAAAGACGATGGTAGCAACTATACGGACTGGGTCCGGAACCTGAGGATCATCCTCATAGCTGCCAAGAAAGATTATGTCCTACGAGCACCGCTGGGTGACTCACCTGTTCTCCCTGCACAACAAGACGTTATGAACGCTTGGCAGTCGCGATGCGATGATTACTCCCTCGTTCAGTGCGGCATGCTTTACAGCTTAGAGCCGGGGCTCCAAAAGCGTTTTGAGAGACATGGAGCATATGAGATGTTCGAAGAGCTGAAAATGGTTTTCCAAGCTCATGCCCGGGTTGAGAGATATGAGATCTCCAACAAATTCTTTGGCTGTAAGATGGAGGAAAATAGCTCTGTCAGTGAGCACGTACTCAGAATGTCTGGATTGCACAACCGCTTGACTCAACTGGAAGTTAATCTTCCGGAAGAAGTGGTCATTGACAGAATCCTCCAGTCGCTTCCACCTAGCTACAAGAGCTTTGTGATGAACTACAATATGCAGGGGATGGTAAAGACCATTCCTGAGGTGTATGCTATGCTGAAATCAGCAGAGGTAGAAATCAAGAAAGAGCATCAAGTGCTGATGGTGAATAAAACCACTAAGTTCAAAAGGAGCAAGGGTAAAAAGAACTTCAAGAAGGACGGCAAGGAAGTTGCCGCGCCCGGTAAGCAAGTTGCCGGGAAGAAGCCAAAGAATGGACCCAAGCCCGAAACTGAGTGCTTTTATTGCAAGGGAAGTGGTCACTGGAAGCGGAACTGCCCCAAATACTTAGCGGACAAGAAGGCCGGCAAAACCAAAGGTATATGTGATATACATGTAATTGATGTGTACCTTACCAGTACTCGTAGTAGCTCTTGGGTATTTGATACCGGTGCAGTTGCTCACATTTGTAACTCAAAGCAGGAGCTGCGGAATAAACGGAGACTGGCGAAGGACGAGGTGACGATGCGCGTCGGGAATGGTTCCAAGGTCGATGTGATCGCCGTCGGCACGCTGCCTCTACATTTACCTACGGGATTAGTTTTAAACCTCAATAATTGTTATTTAGTACCAAGTTTGAGCATGAACATTGTATCCGGATCTCGCTTAATTCGAGATGGCTACTCATTTAAATCCGAGAATAATGGTTGTTCTATTTATATGAGAGATATGTTTTATGGTCATGCTCCGATGGTTAATGGTTTATTCTTGATGAATCTCGTACGTGATGATAGACATATTCATAGTGTGAGTACCAAAAGAGTTAAAGTTGATAACAATAGTCCCACATATTTGTGGCACTGCCGCCTTGGTCACATAGGTGTCAAACGCATGAAGAAGCTCCATGCAGATGGACTTTTAGAGTCTCTTGATTATGAATCATTTGACACGTGCGAACCATGCCTCATGGGTAAAATGACCAAGACTCCATTCTCAGGAACAATGGAGCGAGCAACCAACTTATTGGAAATCATACATACCGATGTATGTGGTCCAATGAGTGTTGAGGCTCGCGGTGGCTATCGTTATGTTCTCACCCTCACTGATGACTTGAGTAGATATGGGTATATCTACTTAATGAAACACAAGTCTGAAACCTTTGAAAAGTTCAAAGAATTTCAGAGTGAGGTTGAAAATCAACGTGATAGAAAGATCAAGTTTCTACGATCAGATCGTGGAGGAGAATAGTTGAGTCACGAATTTGGCACACACTTAAGAAAATGTGGAATAGTTTCACAACTCACGCCGCCTGGAACACCTCAGCGTAATGGTGTGTCCGAACGTCGTAATCGCACTCTATTAGATATGGTGCGATCTATGATGTCTCTTACCGACTTACCGCTATCTTTTTGGGGCTATGCTTTAGAGACTGCCGCATTCACTTTAAATAGGGCTCCGTCGAAATCCGTTGAGACGACACCGTATGAATTATGGTTTGGGAAGAAACCTAAGCTGTCGTTTCTAAAAGTTTGGGGATGCGATGCTTATGTGAAGAAACTTCAACCAGAAAAGCTCGAACCCAAGTCGGAAAAATGCGTCTTCATAGGATACCCGAAGGAAACTATTGGGTATACCTTCTACCTCAGATCCGAAGGCAAGATCTTTGTTGCCAAGAATGGATCCTTTCTAGAGAAAGAGTTTCTCTCGAAAGAAGTAAGTGGGAGGAAAGTAGAACTTGATGAAGTGTTACCTCTTGAACCGGAAAATGGCGAAACTCAAGAAATCGTTCCTGAGGTGCCTGCACCGACTAGAGAGGAAATTAATGATTATGATCAAGATACTTCTGATCAAGCTCCTACTGAAATTCGAAGGTCCACAAGGACACGTTCCGCACCAGAATGGTACGGCAACCCTGTCTTGGAAATCATGTTGTTAGACAACGGTGAACCTTCGAACTATGAGGAAGCAATGGCGGGCCCGGATTCCGACAAATGGCTGGAAGCCATGAAATCCGAGATAGGATCCATGTATGAAAACGAAGTATGGACTTTGACTGACTTGCCCGTTGAACGGCGAGCCATAGAGAATAAATGGATCTTTAAGAAGAAGACAGACGCGGATGGTAATGTGACCATCTATAAAGCTCGGCTTGTCGCTAAGGGTTATCGACAAGTTCAAGGGGTTGACTACGATGAGACTTTCTCACCGGTAGCGAAGCTGAAGTCCGTCCGAATCATGTTAGCAATTGCCGCATACTATGATTATGAGATATGGCAAATGGACGTCAAAACGGCATTCCTTAATGGTTTCCTTAAGGAAGAATTGTATATGATGCAGCCGGAAGGTTTTGTCGATCCTAAGAATGCTGACAAGGTATGCAAGCTCCAACGCTCGATTTATGGGCTGGTGCAAGCATCTCGGAGTTCGAACATTCGCTTTGATGAGATGATCAAAGCGTTTGGGTTTACACAGACTTATGGAGAAGCCTGTGTTTACAAGAAAGTGAGTGGGAGCTCTGTAGCATTTCTCATATTATATGTAGACGACATACTTTTGATGGGAAATGATATAGAACTCTTGGACAGCATTAAAGCCTATTTGAATAAGAGTTTTTCAATGAAGGACCTCGGAGAAGCTGCTTATATATTAGGCATCAAGATCTATAGAGATAGATCGAGACGCCTCATAGGTCTTTCACAAAGCACATACCTTGATAAGATATTGAAGAAATTCAATATGGATCAATCTAAGAAAGGGTTCTTACCTGTGTTACAAGGTGTGAAATTGAGCTCAGCTCAATGCCCGACCACGGCAGAAGATATAGAAGAGATGAGCGTCATCCCCTATGCCTCAGCCATAGGTTTTATTATGTATGCCATGCTGTGTACCAGACCTGATGTAAACCTTGCCGTAAGTTTGGTAGGTAGGTACCAAAGTAATCCCGGCAAGGAACACTGGACAGCGGTCAAGAATATCCTGAAGTACCTGAAAAGGACTAAGGAAATGTTTCTCGTTTATGGAGGTGATGAAGAGCTCGTCGTAAAAGGTTACGTCGACGCTAGCTTCGACACAGATCTGGATGACTCTAAGTCACAAACCGGATACGTGTATATTTTGAATGGTGGGGCAGTAAGCTGGTGCAGTTGCAAGCAAAGCGTCGTGGCGGGATCTACATGTGAAGCGGAGTACATGGCAGCCTCGGAGGCAGCGCATGAAGCAATTTGGGTGAAGGAGTTCATCACCGACCTCGGAGTCATACCCAATGCGTCGGGGCCAATCAAGCTCTTCTGTGACAACACTGGAGCTATTGCACTTGCAAAGGAGCCCAGGTTTCACAAGAAGACTAGGCACATCAAGCGTCGCTTCAACTCCATTCGTGAAAATGTTCAAGATGGAGACATAGAGATTTGTAAAGTGCACACGGATCTGAATGTTGCAGATCCGCTGACTAAACCTCTCCCTAAGGCAAAACATGATCAGCACCAGAACTCTATGGGTGTTCGATTCATCACAATGTAACTAGATTATTGACTCTAGTGCAAGTGGGAGACTGTTGGAAATATGCCCTAGAGGCAATAATAAAAGCTTTATTATTATATTTCCTTATTCATGATAATTGTCTTTATTCGTGCTATAATTGTGTTAACCGGAAATCGTAATACGTGTGTGAATAACAGACAACAACATGTCCCTAGTGAGCCTCTAGTTGACTAGCTTGTTGATCGACAGATAGTCATGGTTTCCTGACTATGGACATTGGATGTCATCGATAACGGGATCACATCATTAGGAGAATGATGTGATGGACAAGACCCAATCCTAACATAGCATAAGATCGCATAGTTCGTTTGCTAGAGTTTTCCAATGTCAAGTATCCTTTCCTTAGACCATGAGATCATGTAACTCCCGGATACCGTAGGAGTGCTTTGGGTGTGCCAAACGTCACAACGTAACTGGGTGACTATAAAGGTATGCTACGGGTATCTCTGAAAGTGTCTGTTGGGTTGACATGGATCGAGACTGGGATTTGTCACTCCGCTTGACGGAGAGGTATCACCGGGCCCTCTCGGTAATGCATCATCACAATGAGCTCAATGTGACCAAAGTGTTTGATCACGGGATCATGCATTACGGAACGAGAAAAGTGACTTGCCGGTAACGAGATTGAACGAGGTATTGGTATACCGACGATCGAATCTCGGGCAAGTAAAATACCGATTGACAAAGGGAATCGTATACGGGATTAATTGAATCCTTGACATCGTGGTTCATCCGATGAGATCATCGTGGAGCATGTGGGAGCCAACATGGGTATCCAGATCCCGCTGTTGGTTATTGCCCGAGAGCCGTCTCGGTCATGTCTGCATGTCTCCCGAACCCGTAGGGTCTACACACTTAAGGTTCGGTGACGCTAGGGTTATAGGGATATGTATGTGCAGTAACCCGAATGTTGTTAGGAGTCCCGGATGAGATCCCGGACGTCACGAGGAGTTTCGGAATGGTCCGGAGGTAAAGATTTATATATGGAAAGTCATCATACGGACATCGGGACAAGTTTCGGGGTTATCGGTATTGTACCGGGACCACCGGAAGGTCCCGGGGGGTCCACCGGGTGGGGCCACCTATCCCGGAGGGCCCCATGGGCTGTATGAGGGAGGGAACCAGCCCATAGTGGGCTGGTGCGCCTCCCCCCCATGGGCCCCATGCGCCTAGGGTTTTGGGGGAGGGAAACCCTAAAGGGGGCGCCCCCCTTGCTTGGGGGGCAAGTCCCCCTGCCCTGGCCGCCGCCCCCCTAGGAGATCTCATCTCCTAGGGCCGGCGCCCCCCCTTGGGGGTTATATAAAGAGGGGAGGAGAGAGGGGGCTGATTACCCATTGCCCTGGCGCCTCCCTCTCCCTCTCCAACACCTCCTCCTCCTCCATTGAGCACGGCGAAGCCCTGCCGGACTACTGCAGTTCCACCATCACCACGCCGTCGTGCTGTTGCTGGAGCCTTCAACCCCAACCTCTCCTTTGCCTTGCTGGATCAAGAAGGAGGAGACGTCACGCTTTCCGTACGTGTGTTGAACGCGGAGGTGCCGTCTGTTCGGCACTAGGTCATCGGTGAATTGGATCGCGGCAAGTACGACTACCTCATCCACGTTCACTCGAACGCTTCCGTTGCGATCTACAAAGTGGTATGTAGATGCTATCTAATCTGAATACTCGTTGCTTGATGAACTCCTAGATGGATCTTGGTGAAACCGTAGGAAAAATTTTTAATTTTCTGCAACGTTCCCCAACATGTAAAACATTTCAAATTGAAAATTTGGGATGTTACAAACCTACCCACCTTAAGATGAATCTCGCCCTCGAGATTCAGGTTGGCTAGCAAATAGGTGCGCGTGGTCTCGGCGGAGATCTTCTTCTCGCTCCCAGGTGGCTTCCTCTTCGGAATGATGACTCCACAAAACCTTGCAAAACTTGATGATCTTGCTGCGGGTAACTCTGTTCACAGTCTCGAGGATTCTGACGGGTTTCTCCTCATAAGTCAGATCACTGTCGAGCTGTATGGCCTCTGGGGGCACTGTGTCTCTCAAAGGAATATCGGCCATCTCAGCATGGCATTTCTTCAGCTGGGAAACATGGAAGACATCGTGAACTCCTGACAATCCTTCCGGCAATTCCAGCTTGTATGCAACTTCTCCTCTGCGTTCGAGGATTTTGTAGGGGCCTATAAACTGGGGTGCTAACTTTCCTTTAACACCGAACCTCTTGATTCCTCGAAGTGGGGACACATGGAGATATGCTCGATCTCCAACTTTATACGTTACCTCCTTGCGTTTACTATCGGCATAACTCTTCTGTCTCGACTAGGCTATCTTGAGTCTATCTCGAATCAGCTTGACCTTCTCTTCGGAGTCTCTGATAAGATCGGGACCAAAAAGCTTTCGGTCTCCAACACCATCCCACAACAATGGTGTTCTACACCTCCTTCCGTATAGAGCTTCGAAAGGGGCCATCTTCAGACTGGTCTGATAGCTGTTGTTGTACGAGAACTCTGCGTATGGAAGATTGTCATCCCAGCTAGACCCATAGTCTAGCGCACAGGCTCTCAACATGTCCTCCAAAATCTGGTTGACTCTCTCGGTCTGTCCATCTGTCTGCGGATGAAAAGCTGTACTGAACTCCAGCCTCGTACCCAAAGTTTCATGCAACTGATTCCAAAACTTTGAGGTAAATTGTGTTCCTCTATCTGACACGATACTCCTCGGAACTCCATGCAGACATACGATCCTGGTCATATATATCTTGGCTAACTTAGCGCTGGTATATGTGGTCTTTACGGGAATGAAATGAGCTACCTTGGTCAAGCGATCAACCACTACCCAGATAGAATCATAACCTTAACGGGTCCTCGGTAATCCTGTGATAAAATCCATTCCAAGTTTTTCCCATTTCCACTCGGGTATCGGCAAAGGTTGAAGTAACCCTGCCGACTTCTGATATTCCGCCTTTACTGCTGACAAACATCACATACTGCTACGTACTCGGCAATATCCTTCTTCATACCTGTCCACCAGAAACTTTCCTTCAAATCCAGATACATCTTGGTGTTGCCTGGGTGAATCGAGTACGGTGAATCATGGGCCTCCTGAAGAATTAACTTCCTGACCTCTGGGTCATTGGGCACATAGATACGATCCTCAAACCATAAAGTTCCGTGTTCATCCTCACAAAAACCTTTAGCCTTTTCGTTACTCATCTTTTCCTTTATCTCTGCAATTTCCTTGTCTGTCTTCTGGGCTTCACGGATTCTTTCGGTTAAAGTGGATTGAATATCCAAGGTGGCGACAAATCCTCTCGGTACTATCTCCAGTCGGAGCTCTCTGAGATCGTCGGCTAATTCCTGAGGTAATCCTCCAGCTATGAGGGTGTTCACATAACTTTTACGGCTCAAGGCATCTGCTACAACATTTGCCTTCCCTGGGTGATAATGCAATCTCATGTCATAGTCCTTGATCAATTCAAGCCATCTCCTCTGCCTGAGGTTCAACTCCTTCTGTGTGAAAATATACTTCAAGCTCTTATGATCCGTGTAAACATCACAACTATTTCCGACAAGAAAATGTCTCCATGTCTTGAGACCGCGCACTACGACTGCTAACTCCAAATCGTGTGTGGCATAATTCATCTCGTGAGGTCGTAGCTGTCTGGAGGTATAAGCTACAACTTTTCCTTCCTGCATGAGCACTCCTCCGAGTCCTTGACGAGAAGCATCACAATATACCTGGTAATCCTTGTGTATGTCCGGCAAAATGAGCACTGGGGCTGTAACCAGACGTTTCTTCAGCTCCTGAAAACTGGCTTCACAATCCTCGGTCCAAATGTACATGGCTTCCTTCTTCAGCAGCTCGGTCATGGGTTTAGCAATCTTGGAGAAATTCTCAATAAATCTCCGATAATATCCTGCGAGTCCGAGAAAACTGCGGATCTCCTTGACTGAGGTGGGGGACTGCCAGTTGGTGACCGATTCAACCTTGGTGGGGTCAACTGCTATTCCTTCTCCTGAAATAACATGTCCGAGGAATCTAACTTCCTTCAGCCAAAATTCACATTTGCTGAACTTGGCATATAACTGATGTTCTCGGAGTTTCTCCAGAACTAGACGCAGATGTTCCTTATGCTCTTCCTCGCTCTTGGAGAAAACCAATATGTCATCGATGAACACCACGACAAACTTGTCCAGATATTCCATAATTACCTTGTTCATCATGCTCATAAAATACGCAGGGGCATTAGGGCATGTACAATGGTTCTATCTTAAGCGTGCCACATAGGATAAATGATGAGGTGGAGGAGAGAGAAATCATAAGAGAAGGCTTGTCTTATCTTATTTAAGAGAAGACAAGAGATGATCTCTTAGCACAATTTGTCTCACCATGTTTTTAGGAACAACTAATTATTGAAGATAAGGCTAAGAAATGATCCATTGTAAATATGTTTTTTTGTCATCTCTAATTTACATGCAAAACTTAAGATAAGACTGTCTTATCAACCATTGTACATGCCCTTAGTCAATCTGAATGACATGACGGTATACTCATATAAACCATACCTGGTGGTGAAAGCTGTTTTGGGTATATCCTGTTCACGAATCTTCAACTGATGATACCCTGATCGAAGATCGATCTTGGAGAATACCTTGGCTCCAACTAGCTAATCAAATAAATCGTTAATCATCGGCAGAGGGTACTTGTTCTTGATGGTCACATCGTTCAATGAACGATAATCCACAACCATTCTCAGGGTTCCATCCTTCTTCTCTACCAAAAGAACTGGGGCTCCCCAAGGTGACGAGCTTGGCCGAATATATCCCTTCTCCAATAATTCCTTGATTTGCTTCTTGATCTCTTCCAAATCATTCGGGGGCATCCGATAAGGTCTCTTGGATATTGGGGCTGTGCCGGGCAATAACTCAATCGGAAATTCAACGTCTCTGTCTGGTGGCATTCCTGGTAATCCCTCCGGAAATACATCAGGAAAATCTTGCACTACGGGCACTTCCTCCTGAACAACTCCCGTGAGGGAATTCACCTGATGTTTCGTCGGGGTGCGTATGGATACATACTTGATCCTTTTCTGCTCCGGGGTGGTGAGCAAAATCGGCTTGCGGGCACAGTCGATGTTTCCTTCAAACTTGGTCAACCAATCCATGCCTAGGATTACATCCAAACTCTGAGATTCCAATACTATGAGGTCTGCGGGAAAATCATGATTTCCGATGCTGAGGGTCGAATGATAGCCTAAGCCTGCCGTCATCTCTCCTCCTGGGGAAGTGACCTGAAGCGGGGTTCTAAGGGTTCTAGTGGGCAACCCGTACTTTTCCACAACTACCCTTGATATGAATGAATACGTTGCACCAGAATCAAACAGTACCAATACTGGATGTGAATTTAATAAAAACTTACCAACCATAGTTTCTGGCTGATCATAGACATCCTCCACGTCAATGTGATTCACCTGAGCACGAGGAAAAGGGTTGGGCTTCTTTGCTGAGCTTCCATTGCCGTTGCCTTTTCCATTCCTCTGCTTGGCCTCCGGGCAGTCGATGGCATAGTGTCCTGTCTTCTAGCACTTGAAACAGGTGATGTGACTCAGATCCTTCTGAGCCGGAGCAGGACGGTGCTGGTTGCCATTGCCTCCATTGCCTGACTTGGAGTTGTTGTCGTGGTTGCGATTGTTCCCATTCCCTCCATGGTTATGTCCTCCATGATTATGTCCTCCATGGGTGTGATGGGTATGTTCTCCCGAGTATGGGGCATAGCGGGGCTTCTGCTAAGCTCCGGAGTTGTACTTTCCCTGGCCATATTTCCGCTTGCGGCCATCAATCTGCTGCTGCTTGACTTCAAGTATAGTGACCTTGTCTACCAGCTCCTGGTAGTTGTTGAAGGTAGCCACCATTAGCTGCATTCCCAGCTCATCATTGAGTCCCTCGAGAAACTTCTCCTGCTTTGCGGCATCTGTGGCCACATCATCTGGGGCATAGCTGTTGGGGAACGTAGTAATTTCAAAAAATTTCCTACGCACACGCAAGATCATGGTGATGCATAGCAACGAGAGGGGAGAGTGTTGTCTACGTACCCTTGTAGACCGAAGCGGAAGCGTTGACGCAACGTAGAGGAAGTTGTCGTATGTCTTCCCGGTTCGACCGATCCAAGCACCGTTACTCCGGCACCTCCGAGTTCTTAGCACACGTTCAGCTCGATGACGTTCCCCGGGCTCCGATCCAGCAAAGCTTCGGGGAGGATTTCCGTCAGCACGACGGCGTGGTGACGATGATGATGTTCTACCGACGCAGGGCTTCGCCTAAACACTGCAACGATATGACCGAGGTGGAATATGGTGGAGGAGGGCACCGCACACGGCTAAGGAACGATCACGAAGATCAACTTGTGTGTTCTAGGGTGCCCCCCTGCCCCCGTATATAAAGTAGGGAGGGGGAGAGGTGCGGCCGGCCCAAGGGGTGCGCCTGGAGGAGTCCTACTCCCACCGGGAGTAGGATTCCCCCCCCCCCTCTTGCCTTGTTGGAGAAGGAAAGGGAGAAGGGGGAACTGAAGGAAATATGCCCTAGAGGCAATAAGAAAGTTATTATTTATTTCCTTAATTCATGATAAATGTTTATTATTCATGCTAGAATTGTATTAACCGGAAACATAATACATGTGTGAATACATAGACAAACAGAGTGTCACTAGTATGCCTCTACTTGACTAGCTCATTAATCAAAGATGGTTATGTTTCCTAACCATAGACAAAGGAGTTGTTATTTGATTAATGGGATCACATCATTAGGAGAATGATCTGATTGACTTGACCCATTCCGTTAGCTTAGCACTTGATCGTGTTGTTTGTTGCTATTGCTTTCTTCATGACTTATACATGTTCCTATGACTATGAGATTATGCAACTCCCGTTTACCGGAGGAACACTTTGTGTTCTACCAAACGTCACAACGTAACTGGGTGATTATAAAGGTGCTCTACAGGTGTCTCCGAAGGTACTTGTTGGGTTGGCGTATTTCGAGATTAGGATTTGTCACTCCGAGTGTCGGAGAGGTATCTCTGGGACCTCTCGGTAATGCACATCACATAAGCCTTGCAAGCATTGCAACTAATGAGTTAGTTGCGGGATGATGTATTACGGAACGAGTAAAGAGACTTGCCGGTAACAAGATTGAACTAGGTATTGGATACCGACGATCGAATCTCGGGCAAGTAACATACCGATGACAAAGGGAACAACGTATGTTGTTATGCGGTCTGACCGATAAAGATCTTCGTAGAATATGTAGGAGCCAATATGGGCATCCAGGTCCCGCTATTGGTTATTGACCGGAGACGTGTCTCGGTCATGTCTACATTGTTCTCGAACCGTAGTGTCCGCACGCTTAAGGTTTCGATGACAGTTATATTATGAGTTTATGAGTTTTGATGTATCGAAGGAGTTCGGAGTTCCGGATGAGATCGGGGACGTGACGAGGAGTCTCGAAATGGTTGAGACGTAAAGATCGATATATTGGACGACTATATTCGGAGTTCGGAAAGGTTCCGAGTGATTCGGGTATTTTTCGGAGTACCGGAGAGTTACGGGAATTCGTATTGGGCCTCATTGGGCCATACGGGAAAGGAGAGAAAGGGCCAAAAGGGTGGCCGCACCCCTCCCCTTGGACTAGTCCGAATTGGACTAGGGAGGGGGGGCGCCCCCTTCCTTCCTTCTCCTCTCTTCCCTTTCCTTCTCTCCTACTCCTACTACATGGAAGGGTTCCTAGTTCTACTAGGAAAAGGGGAATCCTACTCCCGATGGGAGTAGGACTCCCCTAGGGCGCGCCATAGAGAGGGCCGGCCCTCCCCCTCCTCCACTCCTTTATATACGGGGGCAGGGGCACCCCATAGACACACAAGTTGATCTTCGTGATCGTTCCTTAGCCGTGTGCGGTGCCCCCCTCCACCATATTCCACCTCGGTCATATCGTTGTGGTGCTTAGGCGAAGCCCTGCGTCGGTAGTACATCAAGATCGTCACCACGCCGTCGTGCTGACGGAACTCGTCCCCGAAGCTTTGCTGGATCGGAGCCCGGGGAACGTCATCGAGCTGTACGTGTGTCAAGAACTCGGAGGCGCCGGAGTAACGGCGCTTGGATCAGTCGGATCGGGAAGACGTACGACTACTTCCTCTACGTTGCATCAACGCTTCCGCTTCGGTCTACGAGGGTACGTAGACAACACTCTCCCCTCTCGTTGCTATGCATCACCATGATTTTGCTTGTGCGTAGGCAATTTTTTGAAATTACTACGTTCCCCAACAATGGTATCAGAGCCTAGGTTTTTATGGTTTGATGTTTTGCACGAGTAGAACACAATGATTTATGGACGATACAAGTCATACTGCCTACCAGCATGTCATACTTTGGTTCGGCGGTATTGTTGGATGAAGCGGCCCGGACTGACATTACGCGTACGCTTACGCGAGACTGGTTCTACCGCCGTGCTTTGCACACAGGTGGCTGGCGGGTGTCAGTTTCTCCAACTTTAGTTGAACCGAGTATGGCTATGCCCGGTCCTTGCAAAGGTTAAAACGGAGTCTATTTGACAAACTATCGTTGTGGTTTTGATGCGTAGGTGAGATTGATTCTTGCTTTAGCCCGTAGCAGCCACGTAAAACTTGCAACAAACAAAGTAGAGGACGTCTAACTTGTTTTTGCAGGGCATGTTGTGATGTGATATGGTCAAGACATGATGCTAAATTTTATTGTATGAAATGATCATGTTTTGTAACCTAGTTATCGGCAACTGGCAGGAGCCATATGGTTGTCGCTTTATTGTACGCAATGCAATCGCCCTGTAATGCTTTACTTTATCACTAAGCGGTAGCGATAGTCGTAGAAGCATAAGATTGGCGAGACGACAACGATGCTACGATGGAGATCAAGGTGTCGCGCCGGTGACGATGGTGATCATGACGGTGCTTCGAAGATGGAGATCACAAGCACAAGATGATGATGGCCATATCATATCACTTATATTGATTGCATGTGATGTTTATCTTTTTATGTATCTTATCTTGCTTTGATTGACGGTAGCATTATAAGATCATCTCTCACTAATTATCAAGAAGTGTTCTCCCTGAGTATGCACCGTTGCCAAAGTTCGTCGTGCCCAGACACCACGTGATGATCGGGTGTGATAAGCTCTACGTCCATCTACAACGGGTGCAAGCCAGTTTTGCACACGTAGAATACTCGGGTTATACTTGACGAGCCGAGCATATGCAGATATGGCCTCGGAACACGGAGACCGAAAGGTTGAGCGTGAATCATATAGTAGATATGATCAACATAAGATGTTCACCATTGAAAACTAATCTATTTCACGTGATGATCGGTTATGGTTTAGTTGAATTTGGATCACGTGATCACTTAGAGGATTAGAGGGATGTCTATCTAAGTGGGAGTTCTTAAGTAATATGATTAATTGAACTTTAATTTATCATGAACTTAGTCCGGGTAGTATTAGCATATCTATGTTGTAGATCAATAACATGTATATCACATATACCTTTGTTCACCTTGCCATCCTTCTCTTATCCGCCAAATACTTGGGGCAGTTCCGCTTCCAGTGACCAGTCTGCTTGCAATAGAAGCACTCAGTTTCAGGCTTAGGTCCAGACTTGGGTTTCTTCTCTTGAGCAGCAACTTGCTTGCTGTTCTTCTTGAAGTTCCCCTTCTTCTTCCCTTTGCCCTTTTTCTTGAAACTAGTGGTCTTGTTGACCATCAACACTTGATGCTCCTTCTTGATTTCTACCTCCGCAGCCTTTAGCATTGCGAAGAGCTCGGGAATTGTCTTTATCCATCCCTTGCATATTATAGTTCATCACGAAGCCTTTGTAGCTTGGTGGAAGTGATTGGAGAATTCTGTCAATGACGCAATCATCCGGAAGATTAACTCCCAGTTGAATCAAGTGATTATAATACCCAGACATCTTGAGTATATGCTCACTGACAGAACTATTCTCCTCCATCTTGCAGCTATAGAACTTATTGGAGACTTCATATCTCTCAATCCGGGCATTCTGTTGGAATATTAACTTCAACTCCTGGAACATCTCATATGCCCCATGACGTTCAAAACGTCGTTGAAGTCCCGGTTCTAAGCCGTAAAGCATGGCACATTGAACTATCGAGTAGTCATCAGCTTTGCTCTGCCAAACGTTCTTAACGTCGTCAGTTGCATCAGCAGCAGGCCTGGCACCCAGCGGTGCTTCCAGGACGTAACTCTTCTGTGCAGCAATGAGGATAATCCTCAAGTTACGGACCCAGTCCGTGTAATTGCTACCATCATCTTTCAACTTTGATAATTAGTGAGAGATCATCTTATAATGCTACCGTCAATCAAAGCAAGATAAGATGCATAAAAAGATAAACTTCACATGCAATCAATATAAGTGATATGATATGGCCATCATCATCTTGTGCTTTGTGATCTCCATCTCCGAGGCACCGTCATGATCACCATCGTCACCGGCGCGACACCTTGATCTCCATCGTAGCATCGTTGTCGTCTCGCCAATCTTATGCTTCTACGACTATCGCTACCGCTTAGTGATAAAGTAAAGCATTACAGGGCGATTGCATTGCATACAATAAAGCGACAACCATATGGCTCCTGCCAGTTGCCGATAACTCGGTTACAAAACATGATCATCTCATACAATAAAATTTAGCATCATGTCTTGACCATATCACATCACAACATGCCCTGCAAAAACAAGTTAGACGTCCTCTACTTTGTTTGTTGCAAGTTTTACGTGGCTGCTACGGGCTTTAAGCAAGAACCAATCTCACCTACGCATCAAAACCACAACGATAGTTTGTCAAGTTGATGCCGCTTTAACCTTCGCAAGGACCGGGCGTAGTCACACTCGGTTCAACTAAAGTTGGAGAAACTGACACCCGCTAGCCACCTGTGTGCAAAGCACGGCGGTAGAACCAGTCTCGCGCAAGCGTACGCGTAATGTCGGTCCGGGCCGCTTCATCCAACAATACCGCCGAACCAAAGTATGACATGCTGGTAGGCAGTATGACTTATGTCGCCCACAACTCACTTGTGTTCTACTCGTGCATAACATCAAACCATAAAAACCTGGCTCTGATACCACTGTTGGGGAACGTAGTAATTTCAAAAAAATTCCTACGCACACGCAAGATCATGGTGATGCATAGCAACGAGAGGGGAGAGTGTTGTCTACGTACCCTTATAGACCGAAGCGGAAGCATTGACGCAACATAGAGGAAGTAGTCGTACGTCTTCCCGGTTCGACCGATCCAAGCACCGTTACTCCGGCACCTACGAGTTCTTAGCACACGTTCAGCTCGATGACGTTCCCCGGGCTCTGATCCAGCAAAGCTTCGGGGAGGAGTTCCGTCAGCACGACGGCGTGGTGACGATGATGATGTTCTACCGACGCAGGGCTTCGCCTAAACACTGCAACGATATGACCGAGGTGGAATATGGTTGAGGGGGGCACCGCACACGGCTAAGGAACGATCACGAAGATCAACTTGTGTGTTCTAGGGTGCCCCCCTGCCCCCGTATATAAAGGAGGGAGGGGGAGAGGTGCGGCCAGCCCAAGGGGTGCGCCTGGAGAAGTCCTACTCCCACCGGGAGTAGGATTCCCCCCCTCTTGCCTTGTTGGAGAAGGAAAGGGAGAAGGGGGAAGAGGAAAGGGGGGCGCCGCCCCCCCCCCTTCCTTGTCCTATTCGGAATAGGGGGGAGGGGGCGCGCGGCCTGCCCTGGCCGGCCCTCCTCTTCTCCCTCATGGCCCATCAAGGCCCAATAACCCCCCGAGGGGTTCCGGTAACCCCCCGGTACTCCGGTAAAATGCCGATTTCACCCGGAACAATTCCGATGTCCAAATATAGGCTTCCAATATATCAATCTTTATGTCTCGACCATTTCGAGGCTCCTCGTCATGTCCATGATCACATCCGGGACTCCGAACAATCTTCGGTACATCAAAATACATAAACTCATAATAACTGTCATCGTAACGTTAAGCGTGCGGACCCTACGGTTCGAGAACAATGTAGACATGACTGAGACACGTCTCAGGTCAATAACCAATAGCGGGACCTGGATGCCCATATTGGCTCCTACATATTCTACGAAGATCTTTATCGGTCAGACCGCATAACAACATACGTTGTTCCCTTTGTCATCGGTATGTTACTTGCCCGAGATTCGATCATCGGTATCCAATACCTAGTTCAATCTCGTTACCGGCAAGTCTCTTTACTCGTTCCGTAATACATCATCTCACAACTAACTCATTAGTTGCAATGCTTGCAAGGCTTGTGTGATGTGCATTACCGAGAGGGCCCAGAGATACCTCTCCGACATTCGGAGTGACAAATCCTAATCTCGAAATACGCCAACCCAACAAGTACCTTTGGAGACACCTGTAGAGCACCTTTATAATCACCCAGTTACGTTGTGACGTTTGGTAGCACACAAAGTGTTCCTCCGGTAAACGGGAGTTGCATAATCTCATAGTCATAGGAACATGTATAAGTCATGAAGAAAGCAATAGCAACATACTAAACGACCGGGTGCTAAGCTAATGGAATGGGTCATGTCAATCAGATCATTCAACTAATGATGTGACCTCATTAATCAAATAACAACTCTTTGTTCATGGTTAGGAAACATAACCATCTTTGATTAATGAGCTAGTCAAGTAGAGGCATACTAGTGACACTCTGTTTGTCTATGTATTTCACACATGTATTATGTTTCCGGTTAATACAATTCTAGCATGAATAATAAACATTTATCATGAAATAAGGAAATAAATAATAACTTTATTATTTCCTCTAGGGAATATTTCCTTCAATAGCGAGATAATTTGCTGAACTCATCCACGTACTGCCCCACGGTACGGTTCCCCTGGCGTAAGTTGCGGAACTCACGCTTCTTCGGACTCATGGCTCCAGCTGAGACATGAGTGGTGCGGAAAGCCTGCTTGAACTGATCCCATGTCATGGTGGCGACCGGATAAGTGGTGGTGTAGATCTCCCACCAAGAGGCTGCAGGTCCATCAAGCTGATGTGCGGCAAAGCGCACCTTCTCTGCATCTGTGCATCCAGCAGTGGCTAACTCCCTTCCGACTTTGCGGAGCCAATCATCGGCCACAATCGGCTCAGTGCTGCTAGAGAACACTGGCGGATTCAGCCTTAGGAAGCGGGTCAAGTTGTCAACAGGTGGTGGTGGCGGTGGATTGTTGTTGTTGTTGTTGTTGTTGTTGTTGTTGTTGTTGTTGTTGTTGTTGTTGTTGTTGTTGTTCTGGTTCTAGATGAGTATCTGCATCAGGGCATTCTGCTGCTGGATCAGCTGGGTGAGCTCCGGCGGAAAGTTGGAACCGGGGTCACGTCTCGGAGGCATCTGGTGTTTTGGAGTGGATGAGAAATTAGAATAGAACAAGGGTCTAATCGGAAAATAGCACTACCCATATGAATGCACAATCATAATCACACCAATCATTTATTCATTCATCTCAAACAAGGTTCAATCTCGGATTACAAAATCTCACGACTACTCGAAAATAACAGCCTAACTGATCGACGGGAAAATAAAATAAATAAAAATAACATGGCGGTCGACTAAATGTCTTCATCAATTATCCTTGCGTCCTCCGGTGCGGTGCCTTCTGGTGCGTCGTCCTTTGGTGCGGCGCCTCCTCTTGCGGCTTCCTTCGGTGGAGCTCTCTTCATAATCCTGGTCATTGCTCACGAGGGGTCCATCATCTCCACTCAGAAAAAGGTCTTCTTCCAGGTCCATCTTCTCCTCTAATGCGGAAACCTCCATCCCCCAGCCAACACTTACTCCAAAACGACGCCCCCAGGACGGAACGCGTCGGAGGAAAAGCGGAGGCTTGGGCGAAGAAGGGCACGCCGTCGGCCGCTGTCACCGACCCCAAACAGCGCCCACCACCCAGCCCTCAAGGCGGCGCCTTCAAGAAGGTCGCGGCGCCAAAGACGCCGCCGCCGCCCACCGGAGTTAGGTTTTCACCCGAGAAGCTAGGTGGTGGGGGCTGGAAGGACAGACCTTGACAGACGTCTCCATGAAGAAATTGGCGCCCGCGGGCGGCGTCGTCGTCGCGGCCGGCCGGAGCCGACCCGGGTTTCCCCCGATCTGGATCCCGACCACCAAGATCGCCCGCATCCCATAGGCAGGCCATCCAGCACACCCAGGGACTCGCAGGAGAAGCGCACCGAGCAGGGAAGAAGGTCAGCAGCTAGATCTGGCGCCGCCAGCCGCCAAGGCAGCCACGCGAGGCCCCAGGCCACCGGAGATCCGTCGGTCGCCCGACAAGATCGCCGGCACCACGCCAACCCCACTGCCCGCCGCAGGAGTCAGGGAGCCTCGCCAGGGGCCGCCGCCCGGATCCGATACCCTCCGATGCAGATCGGAGCGGAGCCGGCCCTGCCGCCGCAGTCCCAGACCACGCCCCAGGCATGCCCCGGCGCCAGCCTCGTGCGGCGGCGAGGAGAGATGGAGAGGGAGGGAGGTTACGCCGGCGGGAGGGGAATCACCCCCCGAGACGCCCGCTAGGGGCGGCGCGGGGGCGGGAAGGAGAGGAGAGATCCA
Organism: Aegilops umbellulata; assembly: GCA_032464435.1. Taxonomy (NCBI): domain Eukaryota; kingdom Viridiplantae; phylum Streptophyta; class Magnoliopsida; order Poales; family Poaceae; genus Aegilops; species Aegilops umbellulata. Next base: position 441,800,350 of record CP136059.1, on the reverse strand, counting down.
CAAGTTTCGTCTCTTTCCAACTCTGGAATAGCAACTTGACAACCAACACACATGATCGACTCTCGAATTCTGCATACTTTGAATTGAAAGACTCGAAAAAAAACTTTGAGTACTTAACATGTGAAGTACACACACAGTAACATAGGCAAGATGGTATCTAGTTTAATGATATCAATGTGAGAATGCAATGATGAAAACACTTGTAATTTGGATACTTGATTTGAAAGTTATAACCGTTTATGTAAAAAAAAAATGGGGCGCTCGTACCTCTCTAAAGCTCTCAGTCCTTTTCCTCATGCCTCCTCCTGATCACGCCATGTGGCGAGCAGAGATTACCCTTCCCTAACCTTTGGCAGAAGGTATTTTTTTTCTAGTGATTCGGGTAAATAAATAGGAAGTGTTTACCATGCTTTTTTTTATGTGGTAAACATGCACTTGTTAGCAGTAGCCATATAACCGGTCTGGTGCCCAGTAATTTAAAGGGTTCACAAATTAAACGTTGTCCAACATAACCTACCAGTTCTCATATTAGCCAGATATTCTAGCAACATGGTTAATTAATCCAATAAGCTAAATATTGTGCAATATTGAAATGTATGAATACCATCACGAGTAACAAGACTAACAATTTGGGGGCTATCAAGCATGGGCAGCCCAAATAGCGGTAACCTCAAATTTATCCCCTTCTGGCCATCTTTCCGTCGAGTTATTGTATCTATATATGTAGTTTTCCTGCTGCTATGATGTTTTGAGATTTGATACCTGTAACATATGCAATTTGTTCCAAAATATATATGAGGCGTACTAGCATGTGGTGATGTCAAGATAGGGGTCTGAATCTACAAATTCTTCCATGTCATCGCCAGGTTCGCCTGGATATGGTGCATCTGCCAGTGCGAGGATCTGCATGATCTCATCCATGCTCTGCATCGGCTGCTCTGCCTCCTCAGTACTCACCATGTTATCATCAGCCGGGAGATTGATCAAGAACCATGGATGGTTTCTTATCTCGGAGACCGTGATTCTCTGTATTTCACAATCAGCACGATAGTTATTCGGTAGTAGTATCTGAAAGGAAATAATATAACACTATGCAAAAATATATATATATGATTCCTCAAACAACGTTGCATACACATAGCAGGTACTCACAGCAGCTGGGTCAGCAACAAAGATCTTGGAAATGAGGTCCCGGCACTCGGCAGATATGTGCAGGTCATCTGGAACAGAGAATTCCACGTTCTGTATCCTCTGGCAATATGAAGATCTCGTTAGTTTTGCGATCAGAATGGATGGAGATGGAACAGAGAGTTCGATGCTGAAACAGAGAAATTAACCTGAATTATCTTCCTAAAATTTACAGGCTCGTCGTCAGGACACTGGAAGGGGTAAGCGCCGACTAGCATGGCGTAGAGCGTGACTCCACAGGACCACGCATCGGCGATCTACATTGAGAAATTAACAGAGGAATAGTTCCCGATATGTATGAGCTTTCAATCGAATCCATGTACGTATGTGTAACATATCAACATTAAACTGAATTCCAATATGTATGTATGTATGTATGTATACCTTGCCATCATATTCCCTTTGCTGAAAAACCTCAGGAGCAATGTACACCCATGTTTGGTCAGACGCTCTCGGTGCTCCCGGCTGCGACTGACGCTACGAACCAATGAAGCAACAGAGGTTCAGGCAGAAAGTACTACTCCGAGTTTGACATCTAACTCTAAGCAGAGCAAGTATGATGTACTTACATTCATTTCTTGGACAAGTAATTCCGAACGAAGGGAGTAGACTATTGCAGAAGTGAAAACGGATTCTCTATCTTCGAGTACCTTTGAGACGCCAGGGCCGCATATCTTGAGGCGAGGAGGCCCCGCGCAGCTCCCATCCAGCAGGATGTTCTCCAGCTTCAGGTCACGATGGCATACCTGCTACCAGAAATTTAGACGGCACAGATTCAGAACTCCTAGCCTAGTAACCGCAATTGTTTCCACGAGAAGCTGTAATTGGCAGTGGAAGAGTACTAGTCTGTAACATGGAGTGGCAGTAGCTGACTCCTGATAGCAGTTGCCGGAACAGCAGACGCGCCTGAAAAAATGGCACAAGCTTCGACGGTTGGTAAAGAGAAAGAAAGAAACGCCATGGTGGATGAATTGGTTGGTTGGAACCAATAATGGAGGAGTTGACCGGGGGGAACCTCGTCCTCGCTGAACCGGCCGGCGTCGCGGACCCGCCGGTGGAGGTCGGGGGCGTGCTCCGAGACGACGGCGAGGTGCTTCGGGGTGAGGACGAGCTCCCTGAGGCGGACGACGCTGGGGTGGCGCAGCGACCGGTGCCTGATGATCTCCCGCCGCACGGCCTCGTCCACCTGCTCCCCTCGCGGGATGTACGTGACGGCAACGAGCTGGCTGTTGCCGCGGCTGCGCAGGACGTCGGAGCCGGGGATGCCGGTGTAGTTGTCCATCTGTTTCTGAGTTGAGCTGAGCGTGGATTCAGTTTTGCTGTGGGTCGGGCAGAAGAGGAGTAGGAGGCCTATGAGTCAAAGCTCCCCTTCTCGGTCTCTTTCTCCTTTTTCTTAGGGAGTCTCTTTTTAAGGGTGTCAAGTCATCAACGGCCCAACCAAACTTTAGGGCATGTACAATGGTTCTGTCTTCGTAATACCACATAGGATAAATGATAAGATGAAGGAGAGAAATTATAAGAAAAGACATGGCTTCTCTTATTTAAGAGAAGACAAGAGATGACCTCTTAGCACAATATGTCTCTCACCACATTTTAAGGAATAACTAGTTATTGAAGATAAAGCTAAGAGATAGTCATTATAGACATGTTTTTTGTCATATCTAAATTACATGCAGAAAGGCCCCCGTGTCGCCTAGGTTAGGCGGCACGGGCGGCAGCCCCCCACCGCGTCGCCACCAGCCCCCCCCCCCCCTCCTCCGGCTACTCCCCTCGCCGCTGCCGCAAGCCACCACCGAGCGAAGCTCCCACTATGGCGGCGGCGGCGGGGCCTCCCCCGTTGCGAGGCTCTCCTCGCGCGGCGCCCCGCGGCTGGCGGCCCGCGTCGTGTTGGTCCGTCAGTGCCACTCCCGGCGTCCTGGCGGCCGCGGCGCGCCTCTCGGAGGCGGATCCGGTGCCTCCGCTCCCTCCCGCGCCTCCTGGTGGTCGTCCTGGCAGTACTCCTCCTCGCGACCCCTCCTGGTGGCGGATCTGGCATCGCCTCAGTGGCTCCTCCTTGCTGTCGTCGCCGGCGCTACCCGGTGCGGCGCGTCCTCCTCCTCCCACCCTCCCATGCGCTCCACCTCGCCCGACCATCCATCCACGTGGCCCTGGCTGTCCTGCGTCCTCCCGGCGGTAGGACCTCGTCCCGGCCAGGCCTCCTCTCGGACTGGCCGTGGTGGTGTTGTGGGCCCTCGTTCATCAGGCTGTCCCGCGTCCTCCCGGCGGCCGAGCCACATTCCGGCCATGCCTCTGCTCGTGCTGGCTAAGGTGGGCTGATGGCGGCCGATTTGACCCTCCCCTGGCTGAAGGAAATATGGCCTAGAGGCAATAATAAAGTTATTATTTATTTCCTCATATATCATGATAAATGTTTATTATTCATGCTAGAATTGTATTAACCGGAAACATAATACATGTGTGAATATATAAACAAACAGAGTGTCACTAGTATGCCTCTACTTGACTAGCTCGTTAATCAAAGATGGTTAAGTTTCCTAACCATAAACAAAGAGTTGTTATTTGATTAACGAGGTCACATCATTAGTTGAATGATCTGATTGACATGAGCCATTCCATTAGCTTAGCACCCGATCGTTTAGTATGTTGCTATTGCTTTCTTCATGACTTATACATGTTCCTATGACTATGAGATTATGCAACTCCCGTTTACCGGAGGAACACTTTGTGTGCTACCAAACGTCACAACGTAACTGGGTGATTATAAAGGTGCTCTACATGTGTCTCCAAAGGTACTTGTTGGGTTGGCGTATTTCGAGATTAGGATTTGTCACTCCGAATGTCGGAGAGGTATCTCTGGGCCCTCACGGTAATGCACATCACATAAGCCTTGCAAGCATTGCAACTAATGCGTTAGTTGTGAGATGATGTATTACGGAATGAGTAAAGAGACTTGACAGTAACGAGATTAAACTAGGTATTGGATACCAACGATCGAATCTCGGGCAAGTAACATACCGATGACAAAGGGAACAACATATGTTGTTATGCGGTCTGACCGATAAAGATCTTCGTAGAATATGTAGGAGCCAATATGGGCATCCAGGTCCCGCTATTGGTTATTGACCGGAGATGTGTCTCGGTCATGTCTACATTGTTCTCGAACCGTAGGGTCCGCACGCTTAACGTTACGATGACAGTTATTATGAGTTTATGTATTTTGATGTACCGAAGGTTGTTCGGAGTCCCGGTTATGCTCATGGACATGACGAGGAGTCTTGAAATGGTCGAGACATAAAGATTGATATATTGGAAGCCTATATTTGGACATCGGAATCGTTCCGGATGAAATCGGCATTTTACCGGAGTACCGGGGGGTTACCGGAACCCCCCGGGGGGTTATTGGGCCTTGATGGGCCATAAGGGAGAAGAGGAGGGCCGGCCAGGGCAGGCCGCGCGCCCCCTCCCCCCCTAGTCCGAATAGGACAAGGAAGGGGGGGCGGCGCCCCCCTTTCCTCTTCCCCCTTCTCCCTTTCCTTCTCCAACAAGGCAAGAGGGGGGAGTCCTACTCCCGGTGGGAGTAGGACTCCTCCAGGCGCACCCCTTGGGGCCGGCCGCACCTCCCCCTCCCTCCTTTATATACGGGGGCAGGGGGCACCCTAGAACACACAAGTTGATCATCGTGATCGTTCCTTAGCCATGTGCGGTGCCCCCCTCCACCATATTCCACCTCGGTCATATCGTTGCAGTGTTTAGGCGAAGCCCTGCGTCGGTAGAACATCATCATCGTCACCATGCCGTCATGCTGACGGAACTCCTCCCCGAAGCTTTGCTGGATCAGAGCCCGGGGAGCGTCATCGAGCTGAACGTGTGCTAAGAACTCGGAGGTGCCGGAGTAACGGTGCTTGGATCGGTCGAACCAGGAAGACGTACAACTACTTCCTCTATGTTGCGTCAACGCTTCCGCTTCGGTCTACGAGGGTACGTAGACAACACTCTCCCCTTTCGTTGCTATGCATCACCATGATCTTGCGTGTGCGTAGGAATTCTTTTTGAAATTACTACGTTCCCCAACAGTGGCGTCCGAGCCTAGGTTTTTATGGTTTGATGTTTTGCACGAGTAGAACACAAGTGAGTTGTGGGCGATATAAGTCATACTGCCTACCAGCATGTCATACTTCGGTTCGGCGGTATTGTTGGATGAAGCGGCCCGAACCGACATTACGCGTACGCTTACGCGAGACTGGTTCTACCGCCGTGCTTTGCACACAGGTGGCTGGCGGGTGTGAGTTTCTCCAACTTTAGTTGAACCGAGTGTGGCTACGCCCGGTCCTTGCGAAGGTTAAAACGGCATCAACTTAACAAACTATGGTTGTGGTTTTGATGCGTAGGTGAGATTGGTTCTTGCTTAAGCCCGTAGCAGCCACGTAAAACTTGCAACAAACAAAGTAGAGAACGTCTAACTTGTTTTTGCATGGCATGTTGTGATGTGATATGGTCAAGACATGATGCTAAATTTTATTGTATGAGATGATCATGTTTTGTAACCGAGTTATCGGCAACTGGCAGGAGCCATATGGTTGTCACTTTATTGTATGCAATGCAATCGCCCTGTAATGCTTTACTTTATCACTAAGCGGTAGCGATAATCGTAGAAGCATAAGATTGGCGAGACGACAATGATGCTACGATGGAGATCAAGGTGTCGCGCCGGTGACGATGGTGATCATGACGGTGCTTCAGAGATGGAGATCACAAAGCACAAGATGATGATGGCCATATCATATCACTTATATTGATTGCATGTGATGTTTATCTTTTTATGCATCTTATCTTGCTTTGATTGACGGTAGCATTATAAGATGATCTCTCACAAATTATCAAGAAGTGTTCTCCCCGAGTATGCACCGTTGCCAAAGTTCGTCGTGCCCAGACACCACGTGATGATCGGGTGTGATAAGCTCTACGTCCATCTACAACGGGTGCAAGCCAGTTTTTCACACGCAGAATACTCAGGTTATACTTGACGAGCCTAGCATATGCAGATATGGCCTCGGAACACGGAGACCGAAAGGTCGAGCGTGAATCATATAGTAGATATGATCAACATAATGATGTTCACCATTGAAGACTAATCCATTTCACATGATGATCGGTTATGGTTTAGTTTGATTTGGATCACGTGATCACTTAGAAGATTAGAGGGATGTCTATCTAAGTGGGAGTTCTTAAGTAATATGATTAATTGAACTTAAATTTATCATGAACTTAGTCCCTGATAGTATCTTGCTTGTTAATGTTGATTGTAGATAGATGGCATGTGTTGTTGTTCCATTGAATTTTAATGCGTTCCTTGAGAAAGCAAAGTTGAAAGATGATGGTAGCAATTACACGGACTGGGTCCGTAACTTGAGGATTATCCTCATTGCTGCACAGAAGAGTTACGTCCTGGAAGCACCGCTGGGTGCCAGGCCTGCTGCTGATGCAACTGACGACGTTAAGAACGTTTGGCAGAGCAAAGCTGATGACTACTCGATAGTTCAATGTGCCATGCTTTATGGCTTAGAACCGGGACTTCAACGACGTTTTGAACGTCATGGGGCATATGAGATGTTCCAGGAGTTGAAGTTAATATTCCAACAGAATGCCCGGATTGAGAGATATAAAGTCTCCAATAAGTTCTATAGCTGCAAGATGGAGGAGAATAGTTCTGTCAGTGAGCATATACTCAAGATGTCTGGGTATTATAATCACTTGATTCAACTGGGAGTTAATCTTCCGGATGATTGCGTCATTGACAGAATTCTCCAATCACTTCCACCAAGGTACAAAGGCTTCGTGATGAACTATAATATCCAAGGGATGGATAAGACAATTCCCGAGCTCTTCGCAATGCTAAAGACTGCGGAGGTAGAAATCAAGAAGGAGCATCAAGTGTTGATGGTCAACAAGACCACTAGTTTCAAGAAAAAAGGCAAAGGGAAGAAGAAGGGGAACTTCAAGAAGAACAGCAAGCAAGTTGCTGCTCAGGAGAAGAAACCCAAGTCTGGACCTAAGCCTGAAACTGAGTGCTTCTACTGCAAGCAGACTGGTCACTGGAAGCGGAACTGCCCCAAGTATTTGGCGAATAAGAAGGATGGCAAGGTGAACAAAGGTATATGTGATATACATGTTATTGATGTGTACCTTACTAGAGCTCGCAGTAGCACCTGGGTATTTGATACTGGTTCTGTTGCTAATATTTGCAACTCGAAACAGGGACTACGGATTAAGCGAACACTGGCAAAGGACGAGGTGACGATGCGCGTGGGAAATGGTTCCAAAGTCGATGTGATCGCGGTCGGCACGCTACCTCTACACCTACCTTCGGGATTAGTATTAGACCTAAATAATTGTTATTTGGTGCCAGCGTTGAGCATGAACATTATATCTGGATCTTGTTTGATGCGAGACGGTTATTCATTTAAATCAGAGAATAATGGTTGTTCTATTTATATGAGTAATATCTTTTATGGTCATGCATCCTTGAGGAGTGGTCTATTTTTGATGAATCTCGATAGTAGTGATACACATATTCATAATGTTGAAGCCAAAAGATGCAGAGTTGATAATGATAGTGCAACTTATTTGTGGCACTGCCGTTTAGGTCATATCGGTGTAAAGCGCATGAAGAAACTCCATACTGATGGACTTTTGGAACCACTTGATTATGAATCACTTGGTACTTGCGAACCGTGCCTCATGGGCAAGATGACTAAAACACCGTGCTCCGGTACTATGGAGAGAGCAACAGATTTATTGGAAATCATACATACAGATGTATGTGGTCCGATGAATGTTGAGGCTAGTGGCGGATATCGTTATTTTCTCACCTTCACAGATGATTTGAGCAGATATGGGTATATCTACTTAATGAAGCATAAGTCTAAAACATTTGAAAAGTTCAAAGAATTTCAGAGTGAAGTTGAAAATCATCGTAACAAGAAAATAAAGTTTCTACGATCTGATCGTGGAGGAGAATATTTTGAGTTACGAGTTTGGTCTACATTTGAAACAATGCGGAATAGTTTCGCAGCTCACGCCACCCGGAACACCACAGCGTAATGGTGTGTCCGAACATCGTAATCGTACTTTACTTGATATGGTGCGATCTATGATGTCTCTTACAGATTTACCGCTATCATTTTGGGGTTATGCTTTAGAGACGGCCGCATTCACGTTAAATAGGACACCATCAAAATCCGTTGAGACGACACCTTATGAACTATGGTTTGGCAAGAAACCAAAGTTGTCGTTTCTTAAAGTTTGGGTCTGCGATGCTTATGTGAAAAAACTTCGACCTGATAAGCTTGAACCCAAATCGGAGAAATGTGTCTTCATAGGATACCCAAAGGAGACAGTTGGGTACACCTTCTATCACAGATCCGAAGGCAAGACATTCGTTGCTAAAAATGGATCCTTTCTAGAGAAGGAGTTTCTCTCGAAAGAAGTGAGTGGGAGGAAAGTAGAACTTGATGAGGTAACTGTACCTACTCCCTTGTTGGAAAATAGTACATCACAGGAACCAGTCTCTGTGACGTCAAAACCAACTAGTGAGGAAGTTGATGATGATGATCATAGAACTTCAGATCAAGTTACTACAGAACCTCGTAGATCAACCAGAGTAAGATCCGCACCATAGTGGTACGGCAATCCTGTTCTGGAAGTCATGCTACTAGATCATGATGAACCTACGAACTATGAAGAAGCAATGGTGAGCCCAGATTCCGCAAAATGGCTTGAAGCCATGAAATCTGAGATGGGATCCATGTATGAGAACAAAGTATGGACTTTGGTTGACTTGCCCGATGGTCGGCAAGCAATTGAGAATAAATGGATCTTTAAGAAGAAGACTGACACTGACGGTAATGTTACTGTCTACAAAGCTCGACTTGTCTCAAAAGGTTTTCGACAAGTTCAAGGGGTTGACTACGATGAGACCTTCTCACCTGTAGCGATGCTTAAGTCTGTCCGAATCATGTTAGCAATTGCCGCATTTTATGATTATGAAATTTGGCAGATGGATGTAAAAACTGCATTCCTGAATGGACTTCTGGAACAAGAGTTGTATATGATGCAACCAGAAGGTTTTATTGATCCAAAGGGAGCTAACAAAGTGTGCAAGCTCCAGCGATCCATTTATGGACTGCTGCAAGCCTCTCGGAGTTGGAATAAACGCTTTGATAGTGTGATCAAAGCATTTGGGTTTGTACAGACTTTTGGAGAAGTCTGTATTTACAAGAAAGTGAGTGGGAGCTCTGTAGCATTTCTGATATTATATGTGGATGACATATTACTAATCGGAAATGATATAGAATTTCTGGATAGCATAAAGGGATACTTGAATAAGAGTTTTTCAATGAAAGACCTCGGTGAAGCTTCTTACATATTGGGCATTAAGATCTATAGAGATAGATCAAGATGCTTAATTGGACTTTCACAAAGCACATACCTTGATAAAGTTTTGAAAAAGTTCAAAATGGATCAAGCAAAGAAAGGGTTCTTGCCTGTATTGCAAGGTGTGAAGTTGAGTAAGACTCAAAGCCTGACCACTGCAGAAGATAGAGAGAAAATGAAAGATGTTCCCTATGCTTTAGCCATAGGCTCTATCATGTATGCAATGCTGTGTACCAGACCTGATGTGTGCCTTGCTATAAGTTTAGCAGGGAGGTACCAAAGTAATCCAGGAGTGGATCACTGGACAGCGGTCAAGAACATCCTGAAGTACCTGAAAAGGACCAAGGATATGTTTCTCGTATATGGAGGTGACAAAGAGCTCATCGTAAACGGTTACGTTGATGCAAGCTTTGACACTGATCCGGACGATTCTAAATCGCAAACCGGATACGTGTTTACATTAAACGGTGGAGCTATCAGTTGGTGCAGTTCTAAACAAAGCGTCGTGGCGGCATCTACATGTGAAGCGGAGTACATAGCTGCTTCGGAAGTAGCAAACGAAGGAGTCTGGATGAAGGAGTTCATATCCGATCTAGGTGTCATACCTAGAGCATCGGGTCCAATGAAAATCTTTTGTGACAATACTGCTGCAATTGCCTTGGCAAAGGAATCCAGATTTCACAAGAGAACCAAGCACATCAAGAGACGCTTCAATTCCATCCGGGATCTAGTCCAGGTGGGAGATATAGAGATTTGCAAGATACATACGGATCTGAATGTAGCAGACCCGTTGACTAAGCCTCTTCCACGAGCAAAACATGATCAGCACCAAAGCTCCATGGGTGTTAAAATCATTACTGTGTAATCTAGATTATTGACTCTAGTGCAAGTGGGAGACTGAAGGAAATATGCCCTAGAGGCAATAATAAAGTTATTATTTATTTCCTCATATATCATGATAAATGTTTATTATTCATGCAAGAATTGTATTAACCGGAAACATAATACATGTGTGAATATATAAACAAACAGAGTGTCACTAGTATGCCTCTACTTGACTAGCTCGTTAATCAAAGATGGTTAAGTTTCCTAACCATAAACAAAGAGTTGTTATTTGATTAACGAGGTCACATCATTAGTTGAATGATCTGATTGACATGAGCCATTCCATTAGCTTAGCACCCGATCGTTTAGTATGTTGCTATTGCTTTCTTCATGACTTATACATGTTCCTATGACTATGAGATTATGCAACTCCCATTTACCGGAGGAACACTTTGTGTGCTACCAAACGTCACAACGTAACTGGGTGATTATAAAGGGGCTCTACAGGTGTCTCCAAAGGTACTTGTTGGGTTGGCGTATTTCGAGAATAGGATTTGTCACTCCGAATGTCGGAGAGGTATCTCTGGGCCCTCTCGGTAATGCACATCACATAAGCCTTGCAAGCATTGCAACTAATGAGTTAGTTGTGAGATGATGTATTATGGAACGAGTAAAGAGACTTGCCAGTAACGAGATTAAACTAGGTATTGGATACCGACGATCGAATCTCGGGCAAGTAACATACCGATGACAAAGGGAACAACGTATGTTGTTATGCTGTCTGACCGATAAAGATCTTCGTAGAATATGTAGGAGCCAATATGGGCATCTAGGTCCCGCTATTGGTTATCGACCGGAGACGTGTCTTGGTCATGTCTACATTGTTCTCGAACCGTTGGGTCCGCACGCTTAACGTTACGATGACAGTTATTATGAGTTTATGTATTTTGATGTACCGAAGGTTGTTCGGAGTCCCGGATGTGATCACGGACATGACGAGGAGTCTCAAAATGGTCGAGACATAAAGATTGATATATTGGAAGCCTATATTTGGACATTGGAATCGTTCCGGGTGAAATCGGCATTTTACCGGAGTACCGGGGGGGTTACCGGAACCCCTCGGGGGGGTTATTGGGCCTTGATGGGCCATAAGGGAGAAGAGGAGGGCCGACCAGGGCAGGCCGCGCGCCCCCTCCCCACTAGTCCGAATAGGACAAGGAAGGGGGGGCGGCGCCCCCCTTTCCTCTTCCCCCTTCTCCCTTTCCTTCTCCAACAAGGCAAGAGGGGGGAGTCCTACTCCCGGTGGGAGTAGGACTCCTCCAGGAGCATCCCTTGGGGGCGGCCGCACCTTCCCCTCCCTCCTTTATATACGGGGGCAGGGGGCACCCTAGAACACACAAGTTGATCATCGTGATCGTTCCTTAGCCATGTGCGGTGCCCCCCTCCACCATATTCCACCTCGGTCATATCGTTGCAGTGTTTAGGCGAAGCCCTGCGTCGGTAGAACATCATCATCGTCACCATGCCGTCGTGCTGACGGAACTCCTCCCCAAAGCTTTGCTGGATCGGAGCCCGGGGAGCGTCATCGAGCTGAACGTGTGCTAAGAACTCAGAGGTGCCGGAGTAACGGTGCTTGGATCGGTCGAACCAGGAAGACGTACGACTACTTCCTCTACGTTGCGTCAACGCTTCCGCTTCGGTCTACGAGGGTACGTAGACAACACTCTCCCCTCTCGTTGATATGCATCACCATGATCTTGCGTGTGCGTAGGAATTTTTTTTTAAATTACTACGTTCCCCAACACTGGCTCGACCTGGTCCACGGTGGTTGTCGGTGGTGGTGGAGCGTCCGGCGGCGCCCTTCGTCACCTCCCTCGGTGCTGGGTGCGGCTCTTCTTGCGGCAGTTGTGGTCTTGGCCTGTCATGGTTTCCACTTCTTCGATTCCTGATCCGCTGCTTTTGGGATTGCGCGGACTTTGGCCAGGGCGAAAGCCTTGATCGGCTTGCCGATGCTGGCGGCATCGACACCAGCGGGTGTCGTTTCCTTCTTGAAGGCGCCGCCATGGCCTTATTGTTGGGGAACGTAGTAATTTCAAAAAAATTCCTACGCACACGCAAGATCATGGTGATGCATAGCAACGAGAGGGGAGAGTGTTGTCTACGTACCCTCGTAGACCGAAGCGGAAGCGTTGACGCAACATAGAGGAAGTAGTCGTACGTCTTCCCGGTCCAACCGATCCAAGCAACGTTACTCCGGCACCTCCGAGTTCTTGACACACGTACAGCTCGATGACGCACCCCGGGCTCCGATCCAGCAAAGCTTCGGGGAAGAGTTCCATCAGCACGACGGCGTGGTGACGATCTTGATGTTCAACCGTCGCAGGGCTTCGCCTAAGCACCGCTATAACATGACCGAGGTGTAATATCGTGGAGGGGGGCACCGCACATGGCTAAGAAACGATCACGAAGATCAACTTGTGTGTTCTAGGGTGCCCCCGTGCCCCCGTATATAAAGGAGCCAAGGGGAGGGGGCGGCCGGCCAAGGAGGGGCGCGCCAGGGGGGAGTCCTACTCCCACCGGGAGTAGGACTCCCTTCTTTCCTAGTTGGAGACGGAGAAGGGGGGAAAGAGGAGGAAGAGGGGAAGAAAAGGGGGGCGCCGCCCCCTTCCCTTGTCCTATTCGGACTAGGAAGGGGAGGGGCGCGCGGCCACCTCCTGCCTCCTTCTCTCTTCTCCCTCAAGGCCCATGTAGGCCCAATAACCCCCCGGGGGGTTCCGGTAACCCCCCGGTACTCCGGTAAAATGCCGATTTCACCCGGAACGATTTCGATGTCCAAATATAGGCTTCCAATATAACGATCTTTATGTCTCGACAATTTCCAGACTCCTCGTCATGTCCGTGATCACATCCGGGACTCCGAACAACCTTCGGTACATCAAAATACATAAACTCATAAAGAAACTATCATCGTAACTTTAAGCGTGCAGACCCTACGGTTCGAGAACAATGTATACATGACCGAGACACGTCTCCGGTCAATAACCAATAGCGGGACCTGGATGCCCATATTGGTTCCTACATATTCTACGAAGATCTTTATCGGTCAGACCGCATAACAACATACGTTGTTCCCTTTGTCATCGATATGTTACTTGCCCGAGATTCGATCGTCGGTATCCAATACCTAGTTCAATCTCGTTACCGGCAAGTCTCTTTACTCGTTCCGTAATACATCATCTCGCAACTAACTCATTAGTTGCAATCCTTGCAAGGCTTAAGTGATGTGCACTACCGAGAGGGCCCAGAGATACCTCTCCGACATTCGGAGTGACAAATCCTAAACTCAAAATACGCCAACCCAACAAGTACCTTTGGAGACACCTTTAGAGCACCTTTATAATCACCCAGTTACGTTGTGACGTTTGGTAGCACACAAAGTGTTCCTCCGGTAAGCGGGAGTTGCATAATCTCATAGTCATAGGAACATGTATAAGTCATGAAGAAAGCAATAGCAACATACTAAACGATCGGGTGCTAAGCTAACGGAATGGGTCATGTCAATCAGATCATTCAACTAATGATGTGATCCTGTTAATCAAATAACAACTCTTTCTCCATGGTTAGGAAACATAACCATCTTTGATTAACAAGCTAGTCAAGTAGAGGCATACTAGTGACACTCTGTTTGTCTATATATTCACACATGTATTATGTTTTCGGTTAATACAATTCTAGCATGAATAATAAACATTTATCATGATATAAGGAAATAAATAATAACTTTATTATTGCCTCTAGGGCATATTTCCTTCAGTCTCCAACTTGCACTAGAGTCAATAATCTAGATTACACAGTAATGATTCTAACACCCATGGAGTCTTGGTGCTGATCATGTTTTGCTCGTGGAAGAGGCTTAGTCAACGGGTCTGCAACATTCAGATCCGTATGTATCTTGTAAATTTCTATGTCTCCCACCTGAACTAAATCCCGGATGGAATTGAAGCGTCTCTTGATGTGCTTGGTTCTCTTGTGAAATCTGGATTCCTTCGCCAAGGCAATTGCTCCAGTATTGTCACAAAACATTTTCATCGGACCCGATGCACTAGGTATGACACCTAGATCAGATATGAACTCCTTCATCCAGACTCCTTCATTTGTTGCTTCCGAAGCAGCTATGTATTCCGCTTCACACGTAGATCCCGCCACGACGCTTTGTTTAGAACTGCACCAACTGACAGCTCCACCGTTTAAAGTAAACACGTATCCGGTTTGCGATTTAGAATCGTCTGGATCAGTGTCAAAGCTTGCATCAACGTAACCATTTACGATGAGCTCTTTGTCACCTCCATATACGAGAAACATATCCTTAGTCCTTTTCATGTATTTTAGGATGTTCTTGACCGCTGTCCAGTGATCCACTCCTGGATTACTTTGGTACCTTCCTGCCAGACTTATGGCAAGGCACACATCAGGTCTGGTACACAGCATTGCATACATGATAGAGCCTATGGCTGAAGCATAGGGAACATCTTTCATTTTCTCTCTATCTTCTGCAGTGGTCGGGCTTTGAGTCTTACTCAACTTCACACCTTGCAACACAGACAAGAACCCTTTCTTTGCTTGATCCATTTTGAACTTCTTCAAAACTTTGTCAAGGTATGTGCTTTGTGCAAGTCCAATTAAGCGTCTTGATCTATCTCTATAGATCTTAATGCCCAATATGTAAGCAGCTTCACCGAGGTCTTTCATTGAAAAACTCTTATTCAAGCATCCCTTTATGTTATCCAGAAATTCTATATCATTTCCGATTAGTAATATGTCATCCACATATAATATCAGAAATGCTACAGAGCTCCCACTCACTTTCTTGTAAATACAGGCTTCTCCAAAAGTCTGTACAAGCCCAAATGCTTTGATCACACTATCAAAGCGTTTATTCCAACTCCGAGAGGCTTGCACCAGTCCATAAATGGATCGCTGGAGCTTGCACACTTTGTTAGCTCCCTTTGGATCGACAAAACCTTCTGGTTGCATCATATACAACTCTTCTTCCAGAAATCCATTCAGGAATGCAGTTTTGACATCCATCTGCCAAATTTCATAATCATAAAATGCGGCAATTGCTAACATGATTCGGACAGACTTAAGCATCGCTACGGGTGAGAAGGTCTCATCGTAGTCAATCCCTTGAACTTGTCGAAAACCTTTTGCGACAAGTCGAGCTTTGTAGACAGTAACATTACCGTCAGCGTCAGTCTTCTTCTTGAAGATCCATTTATTCTCAATTGCTTGCCGACCATCGGGCAAGTCAACCAAAGTCTATACTTTGTTCTCATACATGGATCCCATCTCAGATTTCATGGCTTCAAGCCATTTTACGGAATCTGGGCTCACCATCGCTTCTTCATAGTTCGTAGGTTCATCATGATCTAGTAGCATGACTTCCAGAATAGGATTACCGTACCACTCTGGTGCGGATCTTACTCTGTTTGACCTACGAGGTTCTGTAGCAACTTGATCTGAAGTTCTATGATCATCATCATCAACTCCTCACTAGTTGGTTTTGACGTCACAGAAACCGGTTCCTGTGATGCACTATTTTCCAACAAGGGAGCAGGTACAGTTACCTCATCAAGTTCTACTTTCCTCCCACTCACTTCTTTCGAGAGAAACTCCTTCTCTAGAAAGGATCCATTCTTAGCAATGAATGTCTTGCCTTCGGATTTGTGATAGAAGGTGTACCCAACTGTCTCCTTTGGGTATCCTATGAAGACACATTTCTTTGATTTGGGTTCGAGCTTATCAGGTTGAAGCTTTTTCACATAAGCATCGCAGCCCCAAACTTTAAGAAACGACAACTTCGGTTTCTTGCCAAACCATAGTTCATAAGGTGTCGTCTCAACGGATTTTGATGGTGCCCTATTTAATGTGAATGTAGCCGTCTCTAAAGCATAAACCCAAAACGATAGCGGTAAATATGTAAGAGACATCATAGATCGCACCATATCAAGTAAAGTACGATTACGACGTTCGGACACACCATTACGCTGTGGTGTTCCGGGTGGCGTGAGTTGCGAAACTATTCCGCATTGTTTCTAATGTAGACCAAACTCGTAACTCAAATATTCTCCTCCACGATCAGATCGTAGAAACTTTATTTTCTTATTACGATGATTTTCAACTTCACTCTAAAATTGTTTGAACTTTTCAAATGTTTCAGACTTATGCTTCATTAAGTAGATATACCCATATCTGCTTAAATCATCTGTGAAGGTGAGAAAATAACGATATCCGCCACGAGCCTCAACATTCATCGGACCACATACATCTGTATGTATGATTTCCAACAAATCTTTTGCTCTCCATAGTACAGGAGAACGGCGTTTTAGTCATCTTTCCCATGAGGCACGGTTCGCAAGTACCAAGTGATTCATAATCAAGTGGTTCCAAAAGTCCATCAGCATGGAGTTTCTTCATGCGCTTTACACCGATATGACCTAAACGGCAGTGCCACAAATAAGTTGCACTATCATTATCAACTCTGCATCTTTTGGCTTCAACATTATGAATATGTGTATCACGACTATCGAGATTCATTAAAAATAGACCACTCTTCAAGGGTGCATGACCATAAAAGATATTACTCATATAAATAGAACAACCATTATTCTCTGATTTAAATGAATAACCGTCTCGCATCAAACAAGATCCAGATATAATGTTCATGCTCAACGCTGGCACCAAATAACAATTGTTTAGGTCTAATACTAATCCCGAAGGTAGATGTAGAGGTAGTGTGCCGACCGCGATCACATCGACTTTGGAACCATTTCCCACGCATCGTCACCTCGTCCTTTGCCAGTGTTCGCTTAATCCGTAGTCCCTGTTTCAAGTTGCAAATATTAGCAACAGAACCAGTATCAAATACCCAGGTGCTACTGCGAGCTCTAGTAAGGTACACATCAATAACATGTATATCACATATACCTTTGTTCACCTTGCCATCCTTCTTATCCGCCAAATACTTGGGGCAGTTCCGCTTCCAGTGACCAGTCTGCTTGCAGTAGAAGCACTCAGTTTCAGGCTTAGGTCCAGACTTGGGTTTCTTCTCTTGAGCAGCAACTTGCTTGTTGTTCTTCTTGAAGTTCCCCTTCTTCTTCCCTTTGCCCTTTTTCTTGAAACTAGTGGTCTTGTTGACCATCAACACTTGATGCTCCTTCTTGATTTCTACCTCCGCAGCCTTTAGCATTGCGAAGAGCTCGGGAATTGTCTTATCCATCCCTTGCATATTATAGTTCATCACGAAGCTCTTGTAGCTTGGTGGAAGTGATTGGAGAATTCTGTCAATGACGCTATCATCCGGAAGAGTAACTCCCAGTTGAATCAAGTGATTACAATACCCAGACATCTTGAGTATATGCTCACTGACAGAACTATTCTCCTCCATCTTGTAGCTATAGAACTTATTGGAGACTTCATATCTCTCAATCCGGGCATTCTTCTGGAATATTAACTTCAACTCCTGGAACATCTCATATGCTCCATGACGTTCAAAACGTCGTTGAAGTCCCGGTTCTAAGCCGTAAAGCATGGCACATTGAACTATCGAGTTGTCATCAGCTTTGCTCTGCCAGACGTTCTTAACGTCGTCAGTTGCATCAGCAGCAGACCTGGCACCCAAAGGTGCTTCCAGGGCGTAACTTTTCTGTGCAGCAATGAGGATAATCCTCAAGTTACGGACCCAGTCCGCGTAGTTGGTACCATCATCTTTCAACTTTGCTTTCTCAAGGAACGCATTAAAATTCAACGGAACAACAGCACGGGCCATCTATCTACAATCAACATAGACAAGCAAGATACTATCAGGGACTAAGTTCATGATAAATTTAAGTTCAATTAATCATATTACTTAAGAACTCCCACTTAGATAGACATCCTTCTAATCCTCTAAGTGATCACGTGATCCAAATTCAACTAAACCATAACCGATCATCACGTGAAATGGATTAGTTTTCAAAGGTGAACATCTTATGTTGATCATATCTACTATATGATTCACGCTCGACCTTTCGGTCTCCGTGTTCCGAGGCCATATCTGCATATGCTAGGCTCGTCAAGTTTAACCCGAGTATTCCACGTGTGCAAAACTGGCTTGCACCCGTTGTAGATGGACGTAGAGCTTATCACACCCGATCATCACCTGGTGTCTGGGCACGACGAACTTTGGCAACGGTGCATACTCAGGGAGAACACTTCCTGATAATTAGTGAGAGATCATCTTAAAATGCTACCGTCAATCAAAGCAAGATAAGATGCATAAAAGATAAACATCACATGCAATCAATATAAGTGATATGATATGGCCATCATCATCTTGTGCTTGTGATCTCCATCTCCGAAGCACCGTCATGATCACCATCGTCACCGGCGCGACACCTTGATCTCCATCGTAGCATCGTTGTTGTCTCGCCAATCTTATGCTTCTACGACTATCGCTACCGCTTAGTGATAAAGTAAAGCATTACAGGGCGATTGCATTGCATACAATAAAGCGACAACCATATGGCTCCTGCCAGTTGCCGATAACTCGGTTACAAAACATGATCATCTCATACAATAAAATTTAGCATCATGTCTTAACCATATCACATCACAACATGCCCTGCAAAAACAAGTTAGACGTTCTCTACTTTGTTGTTGCAAGTTTTACGTGGTTGCTACGGGCTTAAGCAAGAACCAATCTCACCTACGCATCAAAACCACAACGATAGTTTGTCAAGTTGGTGTTGTTTTAACCTTCACAAGGACCGGGCGTAGCCACACTCGGTTCAACTAAAGTTGGAGAAACTGACACCCGCCAGCCACCTGTGTGCAAAGCACGGCGGTAGAACCAGTCTCGCGTAAGCGTACGCGTAATGTCGGTCCGGGCCACTTCATCCAACAATACCGCCGAACCAAAGTATGACATGCTGGTAAGCAGTATGACTTATATCGCCCACAACTCACTTGTGTTCTACTCGTGCATATAACATCAAACCATAAAACCAGGCTCGGATGCCACTGTTGGGGAACTTAGTAATTTCAAAAAAAATTCCTACGCACACGCAAGATCATGGTGATGCATAGCAAAGAGAGGGGAGAATGTTGTCTACGTACCCTCGTAGACCGAGGCGGAAGCGTTGACGCAACGTAGAGGAAGTAGTCGTACGTCTTCCCGGTCCAACTGATCCAAGCACCGTTACTCCGGCACCTCCGAGTTCTTGACACACGTATAGCTCGATGGCGCACCCCGGGCTCCGATCCAGCAAAGCTTCGGGGAGGAGTTCCATCAGCACGACGGCGTGGTGACGATCTTGATGTTCAACCGTCGCAGGGCTTCGCTTAAGCACCGCTACAATATGACCGAGGTGTAATATCGTGGAGGGGGGCACCACACACGGCTAAGGAACGATCACGAAGATCAACTTGTGTGTTCTAGGGTGCCCCCTGCCCCCGTATATAAAGGAGCCAAGGGGAGGGGACGGTCGGCCAAGGAGGGGCGCGCCAGGGGGAGTCCTACTCCCATCGGGAGTAGGACTCCCTTCTTTCCTAGTTGGAGAAGGAGAAGGGGGGAAAGAGGAGGAAGAGGGGAAGCAAAGGGGGGCGCCACCCCCCTTCCCTTGTCCTATTCGGACTAGGAAGGGGAGGGGCACGCGGCCACCTCCTTCCTCCTTCTCTCTTCTCCCTCAAGGCCCATGTAGGCCCAATAACCCCCCGGGGGGTTCCGGTAACCCCCCGGTACTCGGTAAAATGCGGATTTCACCCGGAATGATTCCGATGTCCAAATATAGGCTTCCAATATATCGATCTTTATGTCTCGACCATTTCGAGACTCCTCGTCATGTCCGTGAACACATCCGGGACTCCGAACAAACTTCAGTACATCAAAATATATAAACTCATACAGAAACTGTCATCGTAACTTTAAGCGTGCGGACCCTACGGTTCGAGAACAATGTAGACATGACCGAGACACGTCTCCGGTCAATAACCAATAGCGGGACCTGGATGCCCATATTGGTTCCTACATATTCTACGAAGATCTTTATCGGTCAGACCGCATAACAACATAAGTTGTTCCCTTTGTCATCGATATGTTACTTGCCCGAGATTCGATCGTCGGTATCCAATACCTAGTTCAATCTCGTTACCGGCAAGTCTCTTTACTCGTTCCGTAATACATCATCTCGCAACTAACTCATTAGTTGCAATGCTTGCAAGGCTTAAGTGGTGTGCACTACCGAGAGGGCCCAGAGATACCTCTCCGACATTCGGAGTGACAAATTCTAAACTCGAAATACGCCAACCCAACAAGTACCTTTGAAGACACCTGTAGAGCACCTTTATAATCACCCAGTTACGTTGTGACGTTTGGTAGCACACAAAGTGTTCCTCCGGTAAACGGGAGTTGCATAATCTCATAGTCATAGGAACATGTATAAGTCATGAAGAAAGCAATAGCAACATACTAAACGATCGGGTGCTAAGCTAACGGAATGGGTCATGTCAATGAGATCATTCAACTAATGATGTGATCCCGTTAATCAAATAACAACTCTTTGTCCATGGTTAGGAAACATAACCATCTTTGATTAACAAGCTAGTCAAGTAGAGGCATACTAATGACACTCTGTTTGTCTATATATTCACACATGTATTATGATTCCGGTTAATACAATTCTAGCATGAATAATAAACATTTATCATGATATAAGGAAATAAATAATAACTTTATTATTGCCCCTAGGGCATATTTCCTTCACTTATCTCCATGCCCCTACTCGAGTATCAGGGGAAACCCTAGATCTAGTTCCCTAGATCGGACGGCAGCGGCGGCTCGTCGTTGTACCCTTTATGAAGGCGTCGTCTTGCTGCTCGTGTTATGTTCGGTGTTGGATTTGAAGATTGTGGACGCTTTGCTTGTCCGGGTTGCTCCTGCGGCATGGCCATCCGGGTCGCAACGTACGGCCTCGGCGGCGCTCTCTCCATGACTTCTCCTCCTAGTCCGGCCTGGTCCTGCACCCCACTTGCCGATCCTCTAGGCGCATAGGTGGGAGGTACGTTGATTCGGTCCGGCCTGGAGTTGTGGTTGTGCGATGATGGTGCTCGGCGTCGGTCGCCACGCGGTCTAGATGCCTTGTATCTCGTCTCTTTGCCTTTTGGCTGGGGTCGAGCTAGGAGAGCTTTGTGCTGTGTGTATCTCTCTTTGTTTCCCCCACACCTTGTGTGGTGCTCTTCTTATTTTCTCATGTATACCTCTGTTTGTTCTCTCCTACCTATCAATGAATGATACGCAAGCTTTGCGTATTCGCGATAAATTACATGCAAGACTTAAGATAAGACTATTTTATCAACCATTGTACATGCCCTTAAGCTTTTTGCTATGTTTGAGGACGTTTGCCGAGTGTCGGCCATAGTGCACTCGATAAAATTGGTGGACACGTGGCTCCCAATTGGGATTTTCTGTTTGTCGAGTGTCAATCAGATGAATATGCTGTAGGTGTTGTTTCCGTCAGCTGGCTGTCAATCATATTTATTTTTCCGATTACCCATTTACGAAACTAGGCAAAGAAGTTTGCAAGTGTCCAAGGAAAAGAATTTGGAAAAGCCCACTATACCAGGATTATTCTCACCTTGAGCTCAAATTCATCATGACATTTTTTGTGTGCGATACATTGACGAATGTTCTGAATGCTTGCAAAATTTGATCATGAAATGAAATCACACTTGAGGGAGTAGTAGAAAAAAAAGATCAATGCTCGAAAATGCCATTTTCAAAAGCATCTTGGAGTGCTGGTTTCTTTTTCCGCAACTTCCACGAATGTCATTCGGAAGTAAAAATTTGCAAGCTCTTAAAACAATTGTTAAAGTTTACCACATTATTGTTTCAAATTTCAGAATTTTTTGAATGCTATTTAATTATTGTTTTAAATTTACTGTTCATGCGAGCTCATTTGAGCTAGCGAGCGGTTGGGGCCTTTCCGCTATACCAGTGCAACATTCGGTGTACTTTTGCCGAATATTTATGGCCCTTGGCAAATTGCTCGATTCCAATAGTGCTTAGATAAGAAAATTTGTTGTCCCTAAATTTAGTGCCTTGTGCGGATTTGGTCCCTCAACTTTAACCAAGTGCTGATTTGGTCCCTCAACTTTAAACCATTTTAAACTAACATTTAAATGTGACTACATTACAAGCGGTACATCCCATCTAAGCACTATTTTGTTGTTCCCAGGACAGACAACAATTTCTATTTTCGTAGGAGACCTTCTTTAATATCCCATCTAAGCACTCAATGCCATATATTTAGCCTTGCTGAGAGAAAATTTGAAAGCAGTCAAATCAAACAAAGAGAAAGAGGGTCTGTACATTCCCAAAACACTCAACTTTGGTTAACCTGTGCTGGGATATGATTTAGTGCTACATATCAAGCTCTCAAAGATGTGAAGGCGCCGGGGCGAAGACCCGGAGCATTACCTACATTCAATGCCACCGGAGATCAAAGCTCATTGTCGCCTGCCCAGCAACATAGCACGTACGCCTGACTCGTGTTGGGATACTGTAATGGGCCCAATTTACTGAGGGATTGGAAGGAGAGAGAGGGAAGGGGATCGGCAAGGAGGAGGAAGGGGATTAGGGTTCTGGAGGGAAGAGCAGCTCCTCGCTCACGGCCGATTCAATATCCACTTAATCGATATCCTCATCTTACACAGGAATGGCCTAGTAATACAAGAATGAGACGGGCTGCAGCCAACAAGGCCCAACACAGGCCCAACCGAACCGACCCAACTAACCCACTCGGCCTCACAGACCGCCAATAGCTGGGACCGTCGAGTCCTTCTCCTCCACTAGTAGAAAACAGGGCTTTGGTTCGGTCAGAAAAGAGCATTAATCCCGGTTGCATTACGAACCGGGACTAATGTGAGCATTAGTCCCGGTTCGAGCGACTAGGGCACGGTACAGGCATTAGTCCCGGTTCAAATGGGACCTTTAGTCCCGGTTGGTGCCACGAACCGGTACTAAAGGGTGCGATGCCCATTAGTATCGGTTCGTGGCACCAACCGGTACTAAAGGTTAGACCTTTAGTCCCGGTTCGAGCCACCAACCGGTACTAATGGGGTTTGAGTCCCATTTTCAAAGTCTACCCCCCCCCCCCCCCCGGTGGATCGCCTTTTCAGTTTTGTAAAAAGCAAAAGAAAATGATAAAAACTTCAAAAATTAAAATCCTTCCAGATGTAGTTATGTTACTACATGTACTAGTTAGGAAAATTTAAAAACTTAAATTTGGACATGTTTTGCAAAAAGTGTAGGGAAGATGTAAAACGGCTATAACTTTTGCATACAATGCCAGAAAAAAATGGGATTAGTGTTACTAAATAATTATTCAAGAATATTAGTGTTATGCTCAAATTTTTTGTTTTTTTTTTAATTTTTAGAATCCTCAAATTCTTAAAGGAAAAAAAGTTATGCTCAAATTTCAATTTTTTTTATATTTTCGTTAAATCTGGTCAAACTACTTATTCAAGAAGTATTAGTGTTACTAAATAATTATTTTCAGTTTTTTTGAATTTTTGTCAAATCTGGTCAAACTATGGTCAAACTACTTATTCAAGAAATATTAGTGTTACTAAATAATTATTTTGGTTTTTCTGAATTTTGGTCAAATCTGGTCAAACTGTGGTCAAACTGTGTTCAAACTATGGTCAAACTGTGGTCAAACTATTTATTCAAGAGATATTAGTGTTACTAAATAATTATTGTTTTGTACAATAATAGTTTCAAACTCAAACAGTGAAATGTATGACTTCATGCTCAAGCTAAACTCCTGAGAGTTAATAGGATTGACATCTCACTATTGTCATGAAAACAACAAGTGAAGACTTGGAAACGAGGGGGAATAGAACCCGAATGTTAAGCGTGCTCGGGCTGGAGTAGTGAGAGGGATGGGTGACCGGTCGGGAAGTTAGATGATTTGGAATGATGAGGGGTGATTAGAGATTAGAGGTTAAATGGAGCAGTGATGAGGGGTGGATGATTAGAGATTAAATTGTAAAATAATTGAAAATCGGGAAATAATATCAAAAAAATTAAAACAAATTCAGAAAAAAAATTACCTTTAGTCCCGGTTGGTGTTGGGACTAAAGGTGGAGCTGGTGGAGCTCTAGCCAGCGGCCATGTGGAGGGCCTTTAGTCCCGGTTCGTATAAGAACCGGGACTAAAGGGGGACCTTTAGTAACGACCCTTTAGTCCCGGTTCGAGAACCGGGACTAATGGCCTTTTTTCTAGTAGTGCTCCAGGCGCATCGGGTCCACCATGCCAGTCGTGACATTCACCCCCTCTTGAGTACTGGCTTGTCCCCAAGCCGGCGCCATCGGAAAACAACGTTGAAGATCGCTTAAATCCTCCCAGGTAGCCAGGGACGATGGCAGGTCACTCCACTGCACTAGAATTCTGGGTTGGAGGGCACCTTGAGTCTTGATCACCTTGTGCCCCAGGATGCACTCCGGCTGATGCTCTGCCTGCAGGATGGTGTTAGCGGGAGGTAAGGTAGAACTCACCGGAATCTCTGGACCCACCAGCTTTTTGAGCTGCGAGACATGCACCACAAGATGAATTTTGCTGCCTTCGGGAAGCTTCAACTTGTAAGCCACTGCGCCAATGCAAGCAATGATCGGATAGGGCCCATAGTATCGGAATGCCAACTTCTGATGCGGTCGTTGGGCCATGGATGTCTGCACAAACGGTTGCAGCTTGAGGAAAACTGAGTCACCAATAGCGAACTCACGGTCGGTACGGTGTTTATCCGCTTGTCTCTTCATGCGATCTTGAGCATGCTTAAGTTGTTGGTGAAGGTGTTGCATCATCACCTCCCGCTCCTGTAGCCATGATGCCAAGTCGGGCACCGAGCACTCCTCGACTTGCACCACACCAAACTCACGAGGCAAATACCCATAGATTACTTCAAACAGCGTACGCCCCAGCGATGAGTGGAAAGAGGTGTTGTACCAATACTCAGCCAGAAACAACCACTTACTCCAGTTGCGGGGGCACGAATGAACTGCAGAGCGAAGATATCCTTCCAGGCACTTATTCACCCTTTCTGTCTGGCCATCCGTTTGAGGGTGATACGATGAGCTCAATCGCAACTGAGTCTGGGATAGCTTGAACAGCTCCTGCCACACAGCACTTGTGAATATACGGTCTCGGTCTGATATGATAGCCAAGGGAAGACCATGTAAGCGAAATATATTCTGCATGTAAACAGTCGCCACAGAGAGAGCCGTGAATGGGTGAGTCAGGGGCATGAAGTGAGCATATTTTGAGAACTTGTCCACGACCACTAGAATGACATCGTGGCCACCGGATCGAGGAAGCCCTTCAATAAAGTCCAATGATACTACTGCCCATGGCCTCTTCGGGATTGGCAAAGGCTGCAACAGCCCTGCTGGCGAAATTCTTTCCGTTTTCGCTCGCTGGCAGGTTACACACGCACGAACGTACTGCTTAATCATGTCCTTCATGCCTTTCCAGCAAAACAACATCTTGATGCAATTATAAGTGGCATGGAAGTCGGAGTGGCCCCCCACAGCACTATCATGCAAGGATGTGATAAGGGATCGTTGAATGTCACTGTCCACTCCCACCCATATACGTCTTGATACCGAATGATACCATCTTTCAAGGAGTAGCCATGTTCATCCGGGGTCTGCACCGCTAGCTTCGTCAATTTCTGTTGTGCTTCAGGGTCCGTTCGATAGCTCGCAGCAATCACTTCCAACCATGCTGGCTTACACACAGACACAACCACCAGTTTAGCATCTCCATGGTGATCACGGCGAGAGAGAGCATCCGCGGCTTGATTGGTGACTCCCGCCTTGTACTGGATAACAAATTGCAGCCCCACCAGCTTGGTAAATGGCCTCTGTTGTATCATGGTGTTCAATCGCTGGTCAGTAAGGTTCAACAAACTTTTCTGATACGTACGGATGGTGAACTCTGCGTGTTGCAGGTACGGCCTCCAATGATCAATGGTAGTAAGAGAGCTAGACACTCTTTCTCATATGCCGAGAGTCCAATATTCTTAGGCCCTAATGCCTTGCTGAGATACGCCACCGGGTGCGAATCTTGCATCAACACAGCTCCCACTCCGGTAGTACTTGCATCTGTCTCCAAAACAAACCGCTTGGAAAAGTCTGGAAGTGCCAAAACAGGGGATTCTATCAATGCTCGCTTCAGTTCCTTGAATGCTGTGTCAGCCACTGGTGTCCACACAAAAACTGTCCCCTTCTTCAGCATATCTGTCAATGGTCGTGAGATCACGCCAAAATTTTGGACAAATTTGCGATAGTACCCTGCAGCCCTAAGAATCCCCTTAGCTTGCAAACTAAGTCCGGTCTTGGCCAATAACGCACTGCTTGGATCTTGGTGGTATCCGTGGCGACACCCTCCTGACTGATTTGGTGCCCCAAATAGTCAATGCGATTCTAAGCAAATGTGCATTTAGACATCTTCTCCTTCAGACCATTCTCCGAGAGTATCTTCAGCACGGCATGAAGGAGAGTCACATGATCTGGCCAGGTGCGGGAATGGACCAATATATCATCCATAAACACCAGCACGCCCTTACGGATCAGAGGTGAGAGCACCGTATTCATAACACCTTGGAAAGTAGTCGGTCCTCCCGTCACCCCGGGTGGCATAACTCTGAACTGAAAGTGGCCCTGATGTGTTTTAAATGATGTTTTTGCCTCGTCCTCCTCAACCATTCGGATTTGATGATAACCGGCTCGCAAATCAAGTTTCGAGAACTAGCATGATCCAGCCAATTCATCAAGGAGTTCGTCGATGATTGGCAAGGGGTAGGTGCTTTTCACTGTGATGGCATTCAAATGACGGAAGTCCACACACATCCTCCAAGTTTGATCTTTCTTTGCACCAAAAGCACCGGTGAAGAAAACGGGCTGACACTCGGAACGATCAATCCAGCCTTCAACAGTTCTCGGACTTGCGCTTCGATCTCATTTTTCTGCTCCGGTGTATACCGATAAGGCCGAATGTTAACTGGTTTAGCCCCAGGAAACAATGGAATGGTATGGTCCCACGACCTATGAGGAGGCAACTCAGTGGGTTCTGCAAACACTAACTGGTACTCATCAAGCAATTGTTGAATCTCTTTTGGAACTGAAGTGATGTGCACATCGGGACCAACAGCATGCAACAACACCACATGAGAAATTGTGTCCATGTCTTCCATGGCTCGCAGCTGAGCTCCTGATATGAGTTGGACAGGCTCCAATTCACTCTGCACACCTGTCAGGGTGATCAACGCACCCCTATGTTGGAACTGGAGCTGCTTGGCTGCCCAGTCAATCCACATTGGCCCACACTCCTCCAGCCAGTCCATCCCAACAATCATGTCATAAAAGGGTGAATATGAAACTATATTCACAAAATCTGCTTTGGAGAAAGTACTTCAGAACAAATGCCATGCAGAAATGCAATGCTCTTATATAGTAGTAAAAAAATACAATGATAGAAAAAATTGGTTACCTTCTCGACCCTGTAGAACATGCTAGACCAGAAACAAATCCGCTCTTGTTAACATGAAGGACTCTCATACGCCTGGGGAATATGAAGCAACTGACTAATTTCTCACAAATTTAATGAAATTATCAATAAACAACTTTGATCAAATTAGGTCTCTGTTCTCACATATAACTTACAAAAAAAATGCTTAGTGGGTGTCGACTTTGTAAGATACACATAAATAACACACAATCCATGATATCATTATAAATCCCACATGTACAAATGCTAGGAATGGCAGGTTATAAAAGGGTGCGGACGTATCTCACAAGGACATAATTTGGTGATTACCTGAAATCAGCGGAGCTCCACAAATGAACAGTGCCATCTTTTGTACCTGCTATTAGAACTGGAAGAGTGGGATGGGAAACAACAGAAACACTGGAGACATGAATGCTTTCATTTTATAAACACACATTCTTTCCTTCAG
Organism: Aegilops umbellulata; assembly: GCA_032464435.1. Taxonomy (NCBI): domain Eukaryota; kingdom Viridiplantae; phylum Streptophyta; class Magnoliopsida; order Poales; family Poaceae; genus Aegilops; species Aegilops umbellulata. Next base: position 441,771,851 of record CP136059.1, on the reverse strand, counting down.
GTCCCATATCTGTTTTGATAAATAAATAAAATCACGCATTGTTAACAATGTCATGTGCATAGTATGTGTATTTCTTTAAGGAAGTAGCAAACCTTGGCATTCATATCGTTGGCGCCAGTAACCAAATGCTGCTGCCCGGCACGCATGAAAAAATCCAGGCAGTTCACTCCACCAGAATGACCAGATAGAGTATACTTATGTTCAGGTGAACCCATATTCCAAACCTGAAAATCAAGCATATGCGCTTGCAGTTAAGGTCTAGTAGGAAGTTAAATGTATCCTTATAATGTCAAATATTGTTTGGGGATGAGAAAATTCCCCCAGACCTTTATCGTGTTATCTTCCGAAGCACTAGCAAAACTGTTGGTGTCCATTGGGTTGAATGTGACTTGCCTTACAAACCCGCTGTGACCAGTGAATGTTCTTACCAACTTCCACCCTCGCTCCCCGTCCCAAAGGCTTATGAACCTATGAAATACTAAAAGTACATACGATTGGGTTGGGTGAACAGCTAGTGATTGGAGACCATTATCAACAGAGATCTGCTTGATGTGTCTTATTTTTTTGAGTTGTCCAATTTGATACTTGTAAACATGGATGGAACCGGTAGTGAACCCAACAACAAACAATTGCTTGCGTGCAATGAATTTAATAGAGCAAACTGCAGAAAATGTCCAATGGTGTTATTAGTATTATCAGTGTATGATGGAAAAAAATGTATGTAGTCAGAGAGCATACCTTGTCCGATTCCGACATTACGAGAAACCATCACTTCCTGCCGGTAAATACAAACAAATAATTACAAAACTATGGTACATCTTCCGGCACAAATTGAGCATTTTGTGATGACCATTTACTTTTTCCCATGAATAGTCTGTCAGCAAAAGCTTTAATATTTAGTTACGGGACTTACAACTTACATCGAACATCACCAAATATATGATTTTCTTGATTGCAAACATTGGCAATCATTAACAAAATTAGTATGTTCATTAGTTACTCCAGTATTAACTTCTTAGATAATACTCCCTCCGTCCCATAATATAAGACCTTATTACATCCCATATATGAGTATATGTAATGTAATAAGGTCTTATATTATGGGACGGATGGAGTACCACATTAACTTGCCTGTGTGTTACAGTTCCATATGATAACTTGTCCGCTCCAGTGACTTGTTATAATCCTGTGAGGCGAGAATATATTTAGCACATGCAGATCATGGCATCCAATCCATTCACTTGAACAAAGATGTTTAAATATTCTACTACACACTCACCATGGCTCCGACAGATGTGCATCTAGAAAGAAAATGTTACTAGTATGGTAAGTATCATCCATACGCATGATCTGATACAACAAAACTTGGTTGAGCATTAGAGAAACCACCTCAATGGAGAAAGATGTAATGAAGAGAATAGAAGTTCATACCTTTACTGGAGGCAGGATTGCCTGCAACATCGTAAATGCATGAAAAAAGAGAAACATCAATCCGCATATCATGTCAACTCACCATTGAAGCAGCATTATATTTCAATGCCACAACACAATTAGCCTCTTCAATGTACTTTCACTTTTTCTTTTTTACTTCACAGATTAGTTTGTCTTAAGTCAAACTTTCTAAAATTTGACCAGGTTTATAGAAAAAATATCATCATTTATAATATCAAATCGATATCATTAGATTCATCATGGAATGCATTTATTTGGTATTGTAGATGTTGATATTTTTTAATATATATTTGGTCAAACCTTACAAAGTTTTGACTTAAGAGAAACCTAATATGCGAAGTAAAAAGGAATGGAGAGAGTAATTCACGTGGGATGCCTATCTTTTTCTACAGGAAAACAATAGGAGAGGGTCCTCAAAGAGTTTCAGGTTTCTCTCCTTCCAAATCTAATTCATCTCAGAGTCTCTTTCTGATAACTCTAGATTTAATTACTAAGTTTTTCTCATTTGACAAATGCAATAATTGCTTCAGAAACGTCTTGACAAATTTGAAATAGTCATGAGCCATATTTATGACCTGGCAGGTACTTCAGCTGTGGTCGTGGACTTCCATTCATAAGAAAATCTTCTCCACAATAATGTATATTTATTTGCAAACTTGAGAGACTAATTATGTCAGTCAAGGGCCCATTATTGTTGACATGACCACTGCATTTTATGTTGTTTTGTAAAAAACCAGGTTTGCAGCCCTATATAGTACTAGCATGTTTAGTCAATACTACTACTGCAAGTATCCCAGGTGAGCAAAAATGTTTGTTACAAGAACTAACTCACCTCATATGTTGTCTCTTCTTGCCGAGCATAAACAGCTTTCACTGTATGCACCACAGTATTTCCTGACTTTTCGGCTTCCTCAAAGAGTCCCTCGCAAGCAAGCCATACGGCAGTACAGCTACACTTGCCATTTATAATGCTCCGAAGGATTAGTTCATCTTCTCTTTCTTCTGGTAGGTTTTCCTTTTTATCTATTATCACCACGAGAGTGTAAGTGGATCTCGGAGGCACAATGCCATACAGTGGCAGCCTTACGAAGCACATCCCTTTGTTATTGCTCTTCTTCATAAGCATAAATGGCACATGTGCATCTGTATTATTTCTTAGGTGCAGAGAGGACGGGATCAACTCGTTGGGTTCAAAAGGGAAGCGGAGCATATGCGGAGAGGCGTTAATAAGCTCAATAGAGCCTGGTAAGACTACCTGCAGAAGAATTAACGCTACTAATATTTTTGTAAATTTCAAGGAAGGACTTTGTTATTGAGATGTAATGTCAGGAAGTTATAGCACTAGTAAAAAACGGAGTTTTAAAACCGGTTCGTAAGGGCCTTTAGTGCCGGTTCCATAACCGGCACTAAAGGGTGGGCACTAAAGCCCCCCCCCCTTTAGTACCGGTTCGTGCGCTAAAGTGCCACCACGTGGCGTGAGCTCGCGCCCTGGTATGGGGGACCTTTAGTACCGGTTGGTGTACTAAAAGTTTTTTTTATTTTTTTTGAAAATTTTGGAAAAAAAATTGATTTTTTTTTCAATTTTTTATTTTTCTGAATTTTTTATGATTTAGTCTCTAATCACCTCTCTTAACTGCTCAAGTGTGGATCACTCATTCCTAATCGCCTAACTTCCCGGCCGGTCACCCATCCTCTCACTCCCCCAGCCTGAGTAAGTCTGCACTTGTTGTTTTCCTGACAAATGTAAGCTGTCAATCCTATTAACCCTCAGCAGTTTAGCTTGAGCATTAGGTCACACGTTTCACCGTTTGAGTTTGAAACTATTATTCTAAAAAACAGTAATTATTTAGTAACACTAATATTTCTTGAATAAGTTTGACCATAGTTTGACCACAGTTTGACCATAGTTTGACCAGATTTGACCAAAATTCAAAAAAATGAAATAATTATTTAGTAACACTAATATTCTTAAATAATTATGTAGTAACATTAATACTTCTTGAATAAGTAGTTTGACCAGATTTAACCAAAAAAATTTAAAAAAACTTAAATTTTACCATATCTTTTATTCCTTTTGGAATTTGAGGATTCTAAAAAATTGCAAACAGCCCGTAGGCGGTCTCCATCGGATGCGGATTTTCGTGCTGAATTTTTTGATATATTATACGTTTTTTCCGACATCGTATGCAAAAGTTATAGCCGTTTTACATTTTTCCTACACTTTTTGCAAAACATGTCCAAATTTAAGTTTTCAAATTTTCCTAACTAGTAGATGTAGTAATATAACTACCTCTCGAAGGATTTTATTTTTTGAAGTTTTTATCATTTTCTTTTGATTTTTTCAAAACTGAAATGGCGATACATTGGGGGGTAGAGTTTGAAAATTGCCCTATAGTGTCGGTTTGTGTCTTCAACCGGGACTATAGGTTAAGACTCTTTAGTGCCGGTTGGTGACACAAACCAGTACTATAGGTTTGACCTTTAGTACCGGTTTGTGTCACAAACCGTCACTAAAGGGGCTCGTGGGGCCCTGGCCTGACGCCAGCCTGCCACCACCCCTTTAGTACCGGTTCGTGGCACGAACCGGTACTAAAGGTTCATTACGAACCGGCACTAATGCATAGCCATTCGAACCGGCACTAATGGTCACATTAGTGCCGGCTCAAATACAAACCGGGGCTAAAGGGGGTGAACATTTGACCCTTTTTCTACTAGTGGAGCGACCTAACTAATGTTGCTAGAGTGAATATATCACAAAGTTGAGGAAGAAATATTTACAGCCTACAGTCTTCTCCAAGTCTACTCCTTCAACTGTTTCTCTTGCACCATTTCTCTTTTAGATGATGGAAAATATCCTTGCCTATGCATCATGAGATGTACACAGACATCTTCCGTCCACCGTTATTAATTTATTACTCTATTTCTTTTTTGATTTGTTTGAAATAGCATTCGACCTATGTTATATGGAACATCGTCTAGTTTTTGAACAACCCGGTCCAAACAACCAGCATTTACAAAAGCCAACTCACACTATCTTTTAGTTGTCCAATACTAAAGTGCAAGTTATAATTCCTAATTAGTGAGCTCACCTCAGGTGCCGTCTCACTTGATGGTTGTGGCTCGCCAGATTCCTTTGCCGCATCTTGATAATTCTGATGGCCAGTGCTCAACAACGACAAAGGCATTGGTGAAAAACCGTCCGATTTCACTTCGTACATCACTTTACTATCTGTCTCGTTGTTGAACATGTCTTCAGTAAATCTCTTCAGTATGAGATCCTTGTTCATAGTGGTATTTAGTACCAGCAACTGGTCTGTGCACTGCATATCCAACAGCAACTCTTCGCAGGCTTCCACCTATGTATATACACAACGTGTGAGGCTTTTCAGCAAATAATATTGTGATGTCATAATTACGTTTTTCTTTTTATTTAGTATTCCATGAATCTTGACCTTTTCATCAAAAGAAAAAGGAAAATAAGAAGAAAAAAACAGTTTAATCTACATATACTAGGACTGCTATAGTGTAAATTATATTGTAATATAACTAAATATAATATGAGCTTATTCTGATATTATGTAGGCATATGCCTGTAGAAACATTCATAAATTAAGCTAGAAGATCATATACAGTGCAACATGAGAGATCATACTTGGTCAAAAAAAAATTTAATTGAGGAGCTCCCACCCCTGATTTCATTTAAAATGAAACCAAAAAGGTCTGCAAGTTTACAACTTCCAACGACACCAGAAACATAGCAAGAGAAAATAGCACTATTAAACATAGCCACCAACCAAGGTAAAAAGGAACCAAAACTCCCAGTACAGAATCTGAGAAGCATACTTGGTCAACTGCATCAAGCACTTGGAGTATATCCTTTGCAGTAGGCCTTTTCTCCATACCAGGGTCCAAGCATTTTCCGGCTATGTCGATGCATTGTTTTACTTGTCGGATATATTGTTCAATTGGCATATACACTGATGTGGATAAAAGTTTGTTCCTCCAACTTTCAAGTACCTACACGTGTGCAGCAGTGAGCTAAAATGATGTCATACATGCAAAGGATAGATTGATTCATCTTACTTCATTTGTGAAGCGTTTGAAAGATTCGTCAGTACTCCACTAGTAGAAAACAGGGCTATGGTCACGGGGCAATATTCACATTAGTCCCGGTTCAGTCTAGAACCGGGACTAATGTGAGCATTGGTCCCGGTTCGTGCGGCTAAGGCATTAGTCCCGGTTCACCTAAGCCCTTTAGTCCCGGTTTAAGACAAGAACCGGGACTAAAGGGTGCGATGACCTTTAGTCCCGGTTCGTGCCTCAAACCGGGACTAAAGATTAGACCTTTAGTCCCGGTTCGTGCCACGAACCGGTACTAAAGGTCCCATTTTCAAACTCTACCCACCCCACCCCCCCTGGATCGCCTTTTCAGTTTTAAAAAAAATAAAAGAAAATGATGGAATTGTCAAAAAAATAAAAGAAAATAAGTTTCCCATGTGATATGTGGTCTAGTTGTTGGGAAAATTTGCAAATGTGAATTTTGACTTTATTTGCAAAATCTCTCTGAAATTTGTAAAAATGGGCATAACTTTTGCATACTAACTCGGATGAAAAAGTTTTTTATATGAAAAATCATCTACTCGAAAAGTTACATCCGAATTTAACCGAGGGAACCCCGTTAAACATTTTCAAAATCCTCAAAAACCTAACAGAAAAAAGTTACGGGGCTTTTAAGATCTGGAGAGGCAAAAAAATTCAAAAATTTTCAAACTATGGTCAAACTGTGGTCAAACAATGGTCAAACTAATTATTCTACAATATTAGTGTTACTAAATAATTATTTTAGTTATTTTGAATTTTGGTCAAATCTGGTCAAACGGTGGTCAAACTGTGGTCAACCAATGGTCAAACTAATTATTCAAGAAATATTAGTGTTAATAAATAATTATTGTTTTTTAAAACAATAGTTTCAAACTCAAACAGTGAAATGTGTCACTTCATGCTCAAGCAAAATTCTTGAGGGTTAATAGGATTGACATCTTACTATTGTCAGGAAAACAACAAGTGCAGACTCGGAAGCGAAGGAGAATAGAACCCGAAAGTTAAGCGTGCTCGGGCTAGAGTAGTGAGAGGGATGGGTGACCGGTCGGGAAGTTAGATGATTTCGAATGATGAGGGTGATTAGAGGATAATTTGAGTAGTGATGAGGGGGTGGTGATTAGAGATTAGAGGTAAAATAATTCAGAAATTTGAAAATAAAAAATTTCAAAAAAATTCAAAAAAAAAATTCAAAAAAAAATTCAGAAAAAAAATCATAAAATTTCCTTTAGTCCCGGTTGGTGTTACCAACCGGGACTAAAGGTGGAGCTCCACGTGGCCGCGCCCTTTAGTCCCGGTTCAAAAACCGGGACTAAAGGGCCTTACCAACCGGGACTAAATCCCCTTTTTCTACTAGTGCTCTGAGAACTATCCTGCTGAACATCTGGATAGACCCTACAACCTGCGATTATTTCTACTATTATAACACCTAAACTGAAGATATCTGCCTTCATGGAGACTACACCTTGGATGAGGTATTCTGGTGCCATATATCCACTGCAACACAACACGGGAGTACGAAGCATTGCAGACGTAAAACCCAAAGTAACTGAGGAAAAGAAAAAATAATATGGAGCTGCAAGAGGCGTAACTTACCGTGTTCCCACATGATTATCAGTGTGAGTTCGTGATTGCTTCTCGCCAAAGATCCTTGACAAGCCAAAGTCCGCAATTTTCGGAATCATAGTAGCATCCAGCAGTATATTTTGAGGTTTAAGGTCCAGATGAATAATACGGCATTCCTCATGAAGGAAATGCAAGCCACTGCAAATCCCCTTGATTGTCCCAAATCTCGTACTCCACCCAAGGCCCAAAGATTCATCTGCCGAAATTGGTAAACAAAAGAAAAGAAATTCCAAGCACATTTACCGATGATTGTGGTACCAGGAACAACACAATAAATGCTGGGAGGTATCTAGGTTTGAGTACTCTTCGGATTAAAAATGTGGGTGCATTGTCCGTTCTCACACATGATGCCTGTCTCTCTTCTTTTTCTGTGCCATAACAGCACCACTTTGAGTGTGAGTGGATGAAGGTGAAATTAATCAAATGTATGCAGTTTCTATTATGCCAGTGCTCTGAAGATATACTAGTCATCCTTAGGCTAGTTGGTGATAGAAAATCAGTGTTGAGCTGTGTTCTAAAAAAGTAAACTATAGGAAAGACGAAGAAAATAAAGCTATGCATAGTGTTTGGTAACCATACCAGATACGTATATGTTTGTCGAGGCTTTTGTTGGATACGTACTCGAAGCAGAGCAGCATATTCACCGTTTCAGAAAAAACATGCTTCCCACTCCCACTTGGGTGCTCTATTGCTTCCCATTTTGATTCTGCACAGTAACCCACAAATTGTACTACATTTTCATGCTTAATCCCCATAAGATAACTGGCCTCTTTCTGGAATGCCTCCTCTTTTGGACATATTTCAACAAGCCTCTTTACAGCAATAATTTTACCACTCGGAAGAATTCCCTGTGTAATTAAATTTCTCTTCATAGCATGTACGGGTGTCTTTGATTAATCACTGCTGCTAACATCTGAAAAGTGGAGTGAAAAGAAATTGGCCATACCTTGTAAACCACTCCATACCCACCTGCACCCAGCACTGACTCGGTGGAAAAATCAGATGTGATGGATTTCAAATATTCTAGTAGAATTCGCATTGGTGCAGCATTTGAATCTTGTAACTTCTTCTTGAGCTCATCATATGCACTTGCTATATCTTTGTTGTGTAGATGCCTAAAACCAATGAATTGCGCTGCAGGTGTCCAATGATGAGACCAGAAGACTGTATCAAAGAGGATGAACAGTGCATATGAATGAGTACTGAATCAGAGGACACAAGAACGAAAAAGATCACCCCACCACCACCACCACCACCCATCTCCACCCCGGATTTAAATGATCCAAGCCATGGCTGCTAAAAACTAGATGGAAAATTTTCCATTCCTGTTTGAAGGCCAAACCTCTACTTGTGAGTAAACATAGCTGAACTGCAAAGCAAATTCAGATTAAGATGCTGAACAAAAAGATAAGTACTCCAGTTTGGAACCAAAATCTAGAGGCACAAAGGTTCACTAAGGTAGACTGGGTACAGAATGAAACCGAAGCACTAATTTTCTCAAATATCTATGGTTAAACTCATTATCCGTTTAAAAACAAAAACAAAACACTTGTGTCCAATTGTTGACCGATACAAAATACCAACAAGCTGTATTTCATCCATTTTTCAGATCTGAAAGTGTCAGCACAGGATTCAAAGGGGCGTACGTATATATACAAACTGTAAAGCCGAAGGCTGATTGGTGGTTCCAAGAAAGTAGTCGACAAAGAGCTGAAGAGGCACTAACTAACCTGGATGCAGGAAACGTCCAAGCAGAGCTGCAGAGGAGACCAACCAAACAGAGTAGACGACTTCACATAGTATTGAGAAGACCACCTTGGCACCTTCACATTTAACAACCTGTGATAAGGTCTAAGCAATGATATGGCTCACGGGTGCAGCCAAGAACCAGGGCAGGTGGCGGAGCACTAGAATATGGGAAAGTCGGTAATCGTAGTACCAAATCTGGTCAGTTGCGTATTAATCTGTGTAGAAATCGTGACATAGATAGGCTACTGATGGCGATAGGCACCTCGCTCGCTCTACTTGTGCCTGATTTGGGATGGTGGCCTGCACACGGTAGCAAAGTGCTAGTAGCAAGTCTCGAGCAAGTGGTGGCCGGGGAGGGTGAAGGGCATGAGCGAACGGTACCTGGACTCGGTGGTGCCGCCGGAGAAGATCACGGTCGCCCAGCAGCTCGGCCGCGTGCGGGTCCCTGAGCGAGAAACTTCGACGAGGGCGGCCGCATTTCCCCCGGCCGTCGCTAGGTCGTCGCCGGCGTCGGATTAGGGGAAGAAGAGGAAGCAGTAGCACCTCCGGGCGAACAGTCGAGAGTGGCGGGGTGTGGGAGTGGGCTATAGGTATTGGGCTGGCCAAGGTAGACATATGGGCTTGATGCACGGAATGAGCCCAACTAAAATGAAAGAGGGAGGTGGCAAGATTACAGCCCTGGACGGGCCGTCAAAAAACGTCCTGCGGGGCACACAATTGACGGATGGTATGAAACTCAAAAAAAAAAAATTGACGGATGGTATTCTCGGTTGAGTTCAAAGCTTCGCGAGATTGTCTAAAAAAAAAAACCACAGTAGTTTCCTTCCCCTCAAAAACATTTAAAACACAGTTTTTCTAAAACCATAGTAATTGAAAACCTCAGTATTTCAATGTGTGGGAAATGAATACTACGGTTTCTAAAAACCACATTTTTTTTCTCTGTTTTGACGAAACTACCAATGTGTTTGGCAACTGCAATTTTTCTCAGTTTTGTGGTTCTGACTTTTGACTACTCATTGCATAGATAATCCTGAAGATAGCTAGCTGAACCAAACTGAGATACACTCAAGTGTTATACAATTACGTGATCAGCCTATTTGAATTAACAGCCGCCGCTTGCATGTAGTCCTACCTCTGAGACGCTAGGACCTGTAGTAGAGTTATCCTGTACCTCTAACCTCTGGTGGCATGGAATCGATCGGCTAGCTATAGCTTAGCCTGCTCTGTACAACTATGCTCAAGTATCAATCAATCTACTCCATCATCTAAACCTCTGTGCGCCATCCAATAGGATGAAACGTCTAGCACAATCTAATCTACAGGCTGCCCGCTAGAACAATAGTCAATGATTGAAGAGTTCAACGGCTAGAAAGAAGATGGACTTGAGCGAGCGTTTCTCAGTTTAGAAAAAAAAAGGTTGAGACTTCTTTTTCATATACAGAAAAAAAAACCATGGTTTTAGATATACTATGGTATATAAAACTGTAGTAATTGTGGAAGCTAAATACGTCAAAGTATTTAAAACCGGGGTTTCTAAAAAAAACCATGGCATTCTCCTAAAACTCCAAAAATACCGAGCAGTCAAACGCAGCCAGGCCTAATTTGGCAGCACAATTTTTAGAAAACTGAAGTATTCAAAAACCAATCCTTATGTGTGGGAAACAAATAATCTGGTTTTTAAAAACCGTAGTTTCTCTCAGTTTTGTCAAGTCTATCGAAACGTTTGGCTGCTGTTGTTTTCCTGCATTTTTTTGCAGGTACATGGTGAATAGTATGTGCTAACTCAGCAACGCCTAAAAAGCAACACGGCAGGATCAATGCAGCGTGTGGCCGGATTAATCACTTATTCACCTGCAGCTACATGGCCATGCACGAGGTCAGCCTCCTATAGTCCTGTGTACCGAGTGTGCTCCAACGACCAATCTATTTAACGAGCTTGGTTCGAGACGGGTAGAGAGTAATCGGCAACCATTTCGACGCTAAGTCGACAGGCTTCCCCAACGATTTCTCTTGGTTCAGTTTTAAAGAAAAAAGTGGTCATGATCTCTTTTATAAATACTGCAGAAAAACTTCAGTATGGGAGATAGCACAGTAACTTAAACTACAATAATTTTTTAAACCAAACACTTCAAAGTATTTAATACCAAGGTGTTTTTCAGAAACCACAGTATTCCTAAAAAACTCCAAAATTACTTTGCTCCCAAACGCACCCGTTTGGCAAGTGCTTATATGCACCAACTTAAATTAGCTAGCTAGCATACTGAACGACCATGCATAACAAGCAGCCGCACGCACTGAACTACCATGCACAAAGCTAGCTTACAGGAAAAGAAGGCACTTGAACACGACGCAGAGCTGCCGGCGACTAAACGTGGGCTCACTCTCCAAGTTGAAGGGCGTCTCGTTCCTCTCAGTTGACACTGTGCAGTAGGAGGGGTAACAAAGTGGCCACAGAGAGGCAGGTGCCAGCGGCCAGCGCGTTGAGGCGGAGGACAAAGATCAGCATACTCACGCTCCTCTCCTTTGAAATCTCTTGGTTTGTCCCCGATGGAGACAATTTCCAGAGACGACATGGTGACTGCAGCTTGGAGGAAGGAAGAAGATAACTATGCGATGTTTCTTACTTTCTTTCGCGTGCTCTGTTTTAAAAAAGAGGTCAAGGGTTCTTTTTTTAAAAGAGAGAAAATACTGTGGTTTTGTAAATACTGTAGTTTTAACACCACAGTTTTCAGTCATAGCCAAACAGCTCATAGTAATTAAAACTATGGTATTTTGAAATACTACAGTATTCTAGAAATACTCCAAAAATACTTTGTTATCAAACAGGGCCTATGTCTTTGTAGAGATACACTCATTTTTCTCCGTATGTAGTCCATAGTGAAATTTCTACAGAGACTTATAGTTAGGAATGGAGGGAATAGTTTCCTTTCTCTCAAAAACCAAACACCCACGGTAGCGGCATTCTCTATTTGACGATTCAGGCATCCGTTTCTATTGTTTTCATTAACAGGCGCTCATGTGCACGTCTAGTTGTGCCGGCCCATCTTTCTTTGTTTTCTTGTTTCATTTAAGTTTTTTTTTTTTGAAACAAGGCAAAAGACTTGCCATTTCATTGATTAAGAAGAAGGTTTAGACATAAGCCGTAAAACGGCAGAAACAAAGGAGAGACTATTCTCGCGACATAAGATTACTCAGATGGCTCGCTCCAGCCAACGACCAAAGGCGGGCCTCCTCTTTGATCTTCTCGACAATGACAGTGGTCGGGGTGGCCGTGTTGCGGAAGACTCTCGCATTTCGCTCCTTCCAAATTTCCCAGGAGACAAGCATCATAACGAAGGCAATGGCTTTCTTGATGTGGCCTCCAGAGTTGATCGTCTTGAGCCACCAATCCTGGACAGAGATCTCCTCACGCCATGTCGTCGTCGATTGGCCATGAATATCAAGCCAAGCGATGATTTCGTTCCAAACTCGGGCACTATATCTGCACTGGAAGAGAATGTGAGGAGCTGACTCCTGAACCTGCTTGCAGAGGGGGCAAAAGCCGCAATTGGCCATCCCCGCCGTTGCAACCGATCGGCCGTCCACACACGATTTTGGATGATCAACCAAGAAAAAAATTTGCATTTCGGCGGAGCCCAAGTCTTCCATATCGTGGTAGAGGTTGGGCTGAAAACTTGTCCTGCAAACTGCGCCATGTAAGCAGTGGCTGCCGAATATTCGTTGGTGGAGGTGAATTTCTAATGTATGGTGTCCTCTCTATCCAGGCTGAGAGTAACATCCTGAAGCATTCCCCAAAGGTTGGCGAATTCCTGGATATGGGCCAAAGAGAGGCCCTGAGAAGCGTCGATCTGACTGACCCAGAAGTGGTTATCAAGCACTTTGCTGACCGAACACGCCTTCCTCTTAGATATCTCAAAGATCTTGGGCGCGACGTCTTTTGGTCTGAGGCCATTAAGCCATGGCGATTCCCAGAATTTTGCCTTTTCACCATCACTAATGGTCACACTCGTGAACGTCGCAAAGAGATCTCTGTCAGCATTGGTACAGGGTGTCTCCATTCCAGCCCAAGTTTGGGGGGGGGGGGAGGGGTCAGCCCACTCAAACCAGAGCCAGCGGAGTCGAAGAGCGGTGGCAAAATTTTGGAGGTTTAGCACACCCAGGCCGCCGAAAATCTTTGGTTTGCAGACAAGGTTCCAGTTAACCTTACATTTGCCTCCAGACACCTTGTCGCAGCCTGCCCATAGATATGCACGTCTTAGGCTATCGATTTTCTTCCGCACCTCAACCGGGATATCAAGGGGTGTTAAATGATAGATTGCTATGGCCGTGAGAACCGCTTTTACCAAAATGATGCGTCCGGGGGCCGCCACGTGCATGGCCGACCAAGGTGGGATCTTGCCCGCAATCTTGTCCTCGAGGTATTGGAAATGGATGCGTTTTAGCCTCGTGACCGACAGAGGAAGACCAAGGTACCGCATAGGGAAAGAGGTCCGGATGGCAGGGAAAGCCAGGAGGATGCCATCGAGGTCGAGATTGGCACATCGAATGGGCGCAACCAAACTTTTGTTGCAATTGGTAACAAGTCCGGTGACCTCACCAAATGAGATCAACGTCGAGGCTAGAAACTGGATGTCCTCTTTGATAGGCGCAACGAAGATGGCAGCATCATCGGCATACAGGGATGCCCGAATCGGATTTCCACGTAGTGGGTGGAGGTTGCCTTGCTCGGTGGCCTTTGCGAGAATGCGGTGAAGAGGGTCGATGGCGAGCACAAAGAGCAATGGGGATAAAGGATCTCCCTGCCGAAGCCCACGACCATGCTTGATAGGATCACCCGCAATACCATTAAGGAGCACCCTGGAAGAGGCCGTGGAAAGAAGGGCTGAAATCCAGTCACAAAAACGACTTGGGAAATGATGGTGCCGCAATAAGTCCATGAGGTAGTCCCATCGGACCGAGTCGAAGGCTTTTTTAATGTCAAGCTTGAATAACAGGGTTGGAGATTTGGTACGGTGAAATCGACGGGCCAAGCTGCGGACATACATGAAGTTATCATGAATACTTCTTTTCTTAATAAAAGCACTCTACATGTTGGAAACCAGCTCGGGCATGTGAGGGGCCAGTCGAGTGCCCATCATTTTCGCGATAATCTTAGCAACAGCATGGATCAAACTTATTGATTGGAAGTCAGAGATGTCCTCCGCTCCATCCTTTTTAGGGATGAGAGCAATGTTGGCTGAGTTGAGCCAGTGAAGATTGTTGACATGGAGATTGGAGAAACTGTTGACCACACGCATGATCTCAGGTTTAATGATGTCCCAACATTCCTTGAAGAAGACTCCCGTGAAACCGTCAGGGCCCGGAGCTTTGTCCCCTGGTAGTTCATTGATCGCAGCCCAGACCTCCTCCTCGGTGAAAAGGGCACCCAGGTCGGAGAGGTCACAAGTCGACGACGGGATGCAGCCCCAATCGAAATCTTTGGAGCGCGTGAGGCCCTTCCCAATGGCTTTTGAAAAGTGGCTCTGGATAATGTCCTTCTTGTGATCATGACTGATGACCCAACTGTTGTTGTGCTTAAGACGGTGGATGAAGTTTTTCCTTCGTCGGTGATTGATGCGGATGTGAAAGAAATGGGTATTCGCATCCCCCTCTTTGAGCAGCTTAACTCTCGAACATTGTCTTTTCCTGTCTCGCTCAAGAACCACCAAGGTCACCACCTTCTTTTTGAGGTCCTTCCTCAGATTCCATTCAGCCACGCTGAGTGTCCTGGTCTCTTGAGCCACGTCGAGGCGGAGGATGATCTCGAGGGCCATGTGGAGCTGCACTTTGTGACTCGAGAAGATGGATTTGCTCCAACGCCTGAGGCACTGGCCTGTTCTTTTCAGCTTGTGAAAGAGCACTTGATATGGCTCGGAGTGGCTTGTTCCCTTGCTCCAAGCATCTTGGACAATTGTCTTGAAGTTGGGAAACTTCGTCCAGAAATTTTCAAATCGGAAAGTCTTGGGTCGTCTTGGTCCCTTGTCGCTAGCCAAAAGCAGTGGGCAGTGATCGGAGAGTGAGGATGAGAGAGCATGAAGGATGTGAGAGCCAAATTCGACGTCCCAGTCGTCATTGCAGAAGAAAGAATCTAACTTGCTCATGGTCGGGTTAGCTTGCTCGTTGCTCCAAGTGAACTTTCTGTTCTGGAGGTGGATCTCTTTTAGCTCGCAGGAGTTGAGGGCATTTCGGAAGCGCACAAGACGAGAGCGGTCTACGTTTGCGCGGTTTTTGTCTCTTGCACGGTAGATTTGATTGAAATCGCCCGTAACCAGCCATCGTGTACCCTGTTGCGGTTTGAGGCTAATAAGCTCTTGGAAAAAAGCATCTTTAAGGTTGCTTCTAGTAGGACCATAAACCGAAGTGAGTTTGAAAGAAACAAGAGTGCTGACAATAGTGATGTTAGCAGAGATGCTGAAAGTGCCCAAGGAAATATTATCCACCTTAATGAAGTCTTCGTTCCAGAGAAGGAGGATGCCTCCTCTGGTTCCATCCGCTGGCCGCTCAGCGTAGCTTTTGAGTCGTTGGCCACCCAAAAAAGCAGCCAAGAAAGGATCAACCGCTGCCAGTTTTGTTTCCTGGAGGCAAACAAGGTTGCAAGAAGTAGCAGTGATTGTCTCATGAACGGTAGTGCGCCGATTCAGACAGTTAAGACCACGAACATTCCAATTTAGGATGGAAAGGCTTTCATTCATTGGAAGACCAGGATACATCAGAGGTAACATAGAGCAGAAACGAGAGCCTTGCCAGGGCTACACCAGGTGGTAGCTAAAGTACAGAACTACAAACAGGCCTATCTAGAGCATCAACAAGTGGTGAACTAATCATAGAAACTGGGGTACATCAGTAGCTAAACATAGCAGCAGCATCAGGCCGTCATCGCGTCCTCTCTGCCTTGGCCTTGAAGTTCCAGCCCAGCTCCTCCTCCGTGATCAAGCAAAGCGTCTTCCACCGCAGTGGCGAGGTCACAGTCAAGCCTGAAGAGCGCCCGAAGCGCCGCAACAGCCAAGTCAGGAAGCTGTCCATGAAAGAGGGCCACATATTTGGCAATGGCAGCCTCAGTAACCATCTCTTCCTCATCCACCGCACCCAAGCATTGGCAAAGAAGCCTTTCCGCCATCAAAGCAATCGGCATGTCTCTGTTCTTCGCTTGTAGCCTGGGGCTGCTTCGGATCAGGTTCAGTCCTGTGGCACCGGCCAGGGTCTTCCTCCGGGCAGTCGGCGGCCTTGGCGGGGTGGAGTTGGGCGTCGGGAGGATGCCACTTGGACAAGGCACAAACAAGGGAGTGCCTACAGAGCCACTCTGAGTCGGTGCCACAGCCAGGGGGCTCTCCACTGCTTGGTCTTCATCATCCCCAACAGCAGCAACAGGTACATGGATAGGAGTGGCTGGACTTGGGGGCACCGAACCCGATCGCCGCCCCAAACGAGCAGAGGAGTCCCAGCCTGGTGGCGCTTCAGGTGTCACAGGCGAGCCCAAGCACAGGGATGCGCCACACAGCCAGGCAGGGAGCTTCGAGGAAGGTCGCAGCTCGATCACGTCGCGGGAGGTCGTGCGGGGGGATGGTGGTGGTGATCTGCCCCTGGTGTCTTCAGTGCGCCGGATGCAGATGGCTTCGCAAGAGCGGGAACGCCGCTCCGGACACGTCGCGCGGTGTCGAGCCCTTCTACCAGAAGCGGGAATCACTGCTCCGTTAGGAAGGCGCTGAACCTTGGCGTGGTCGATCTTCCGGGCGTCCGGCAGGTCCCGCCGGCGACCATCATCATAGCGGCCGCGGGAGTCGCGGTCATCTCATCGCCGATCATCACGCGAGCCGCCTGCCCGCTCGTCATCACGGCGAGGAGCCCTGGAACGGCTCCGAAAGAGGCCACACCAAGAGGAAGCCTTGCGGTCTTCACGCCTGCCACGCCCATCGTGGTCGCCATCTCTGTCGCGGTCGTCGTCGTGCCGATCGCGGTCGTCGCGGTCCCGGTGTCGCTCACCCGCCACCTGGCGGTCACGAGCGCGGGCCTCGCAGTCCACGACGCCATAGCGCCAGCTGAAGGGGGGGGGGGTGCGAGCGAGGGCGTCGAGGGATGTGGCCATCCGAGTCTGGGAGGTAATCTTCAATCAGGTCCAGGTGTACCAGGACACGCCGACGCAGCCCTTGGCGACCGACAGCGGGGACGGGGGCGCTGCCCGCCGGCGGCTGGTTGCAGGTGAAGGTGGCGTTCAGCACCTTGGGAATTTTGCTGGGATCCGCCGACCAAGCCCATAGATTGAGCGTGGCCGCATCTTCACACTGCACAGAGGCGATGTCGAAGTAGTGCAGAAAGGTGTTCGGCCCAAGCACCTGAGCCGCCACGGCATCATTCCAAGCATTGAGCGGGACGTTTTCGAGGCAGAGGTGGACGTGGTGGTCTTCTTGAACGGCGTCAGCGTGCGCATTGAGTCTCCACTTGGCGATGTGGATGTCGAGGTTGCCAAAGTCGGAGCTGAAGTGGGAGAACCGGGCTGGGGCAGCTGTCGCCAAGTCGCGGTGGTGCTGGTAGTCGAATCTGACGAGGAAGTCTTCAGGGTAGAATGGCACCACTTTCAGCAGAGAGCGGTCGACCCCCGCGGCCAAGGCCACGGCGTCTTTGATGACGGAGGCGCTGACAGCGGTGCGGTTGCCACCAAGCCACACCACCGCCGTGATGTTGGCGAGGCTGGCCGCCTGGGCATCCATCGCCGGAGTGGAGACGATGACCACATCGCCTTCAGCCGGGCGCAGCGAGGGGTCACCCACGCGCGGCATACCCGACCCTGACGGCGAAGGGGCGACGAGCTGCAGACCTGAAGCGGTCGGGCCTTGGGGCGGAGGCAGATCAGGCGGGTTGACCAGAGGATGTGGAGTGGTCCTTGAACAGGGCTGTGGGGTTGGAGGAGGGGAACTGGAGCACTGGCGCGCTCGGTGCCCGCTTCTTCGGCAAATCAGGCATTTATACGGATCCCGGCAATCGATCTTGTTGTGGCCCTTCTCCAGGCATCTGTGGCAAACTCTGTGGCGATGTTTAACAAAGGATCTGCCGGTAGATGGGGAAAATGAAGACGAAGATAGACGGCTTGAATGCTGGTTGTTGGGGGAGAGAGCACGCCACCAGTACGGTGCTTTAACGACCTGCCAGCCTTCCTCCGGGCTGGAATCCATCTTCAACGGCGCGCTTGAAGGCGCCTGCAGCAGCACTGGGCTCGAGGGAGCCGAAGACCGCGGCGCGTCCAGGGGGGCATTGAAGGCCAGGGACGACGCCTTCTTGAGGCATGGCTTTGGGACGCCATGAATGTGCTGCAGAGGAGGTGGACAGAGCAGACCTTCACTCAGAGCAAAGCGAACCTTGGAGGCTTGACCTGACGCCGAGGCAGCAGTAACTTGGGGTGGGGAAGCCCGGGGGGAAGCGAGGCGAGGCGGATGGGGGGCTCGACCGGGGAGGGAGCTGGGAAGCAGCAGCAGTGGCGGAGCCGATGGCTGCGGGCGCCGGAGCAGCGCGCCGCAGGAGCGTGGGCGTGGGGAGCATCGCAGATTTTTAATTACTGGTGGTCCAGATGGAAATCTCATTTAAGTTTGACACGCATAAAACAATGCGTGCGTGAGCATGATTCAAAGCCTGACTTCCTGGTGATATGCATGCTGTGCTAACCAACCCGGCCACCCCACCTTTGTGTTTACTTACAGCCTTTTATTTGTTTTCTTCTTTTTTCTTTCTTTTTTTTCCTTTTCTTGGAACGGTTTTGTTCGGTTTTTTATTTTTATCTTCCCTTTTTTCTTGGGACGGTTTTGTTCAGGTTTTTTCTTATTTTTGCTAAATATTTTCTTCAGATCTGTGAACTTCCGTTCAGAATTGATGAAGTTTTCATCAAAATCGATGAACTTTTTTTTAGATTCGATGAACCTTTTTCATAGAAAATTGTGAACTCTTTTTCTTATTTACGGTCTTTTTTTCTGTTATGAACTTTTTCAAGAGTCAACGGATAACTGCCAAATGGTCCACAAACCAACTAGTTCTATTTAGACAAAGCAAAGCATCAGAAGTGAGCGAGCGAACTCCTATAAAAAAACAGCGAGCGAGCGAACAACTGACATCACGTTCAAGCGTCCCATGCATTGATCGGTAGTTTTGCTAGGCCGCCCAGTAGTTTCCCCTTTGAGCGCCAGTACGTAAAGCGGCGCTGAGAGCGCTGACTAGAAGCTCCCTACAGTAGTTTCCTTTTCTCAAAAAAGAAAAACAAATCAAAGTAGCTTCCACATGATCGGCCGAGGTAAAACAAGGCCATGGCGCGGGACCGCGACGCAAAAAAGAAGCCCATGACGGCCCGTCAGAAACAGCTCGCCAATTAACGTCCCACGAGCACACAACAGTATTATATCTCAAAAAAACGCGCGCACAGCCGAGTTTGGAAACTGGGCTCGCTGGGCGAACGAGCCGAGCCTGAAAATGCTCCGTCCAGCTCGGTGGCTCGCCTCAGGTAAAGACCAAGCGCGCATGAGGCAGCCCATCCCACTAGTTTGTGAACTCCCGCACGGCCAGAAAGCTCCCCGCAGCCCATCCTGGTCAATTCTCTCGTGCGGCAGTCACACGCTAGGATTTTCACGCCACACGCCGCTGCCAGCGCGGGACATGGGCCTGCCGACGTCGCCGCCGCGTGCCTCGCCTCCACTGCTTGCGTACCTTGTCGAGACTCCTCCCATGGTAGCCACCCTGTCAAGCGGCGCCGGTAGCCCGGCCGTCGAGCGCCGCCAAAGACTCCGCAGCGTGCGCCATTCCTCGCCACATCAAGCACCGGCACGCGTGATTCGTCGACATCATATGGGTCTGCAAGTACTCCTCTCGTCTCTCTAAGCACCACTCCACCTCACCTGAATTCCGTAGCATCTCCGGTGATCCCACATCAGCGAGGTTCTTGGGAAAAAGACATAAACAGGGCCCACCTGGTAGTGACCCCTGCCCACCCATTCACGAGCCGCTCGGGCTAGACCGAGCCAGTGCAAAAATGAGCCGAGCCATCCATATGCAGCTCTTTGCATCACCGAGCCGAGCCGAGCTGGCTCGTTTCAGAGCGAGCTAAAGCATGCATGGCTCGGGCCGAACTCGGCTCGGCTCGGCTCGTGTCCAGCCTAATCCACACTGACCAGCGTTGCAATTGGACGACCAGCCCATTTGATTTTGCCGGCACTGGCTGTTTGTTTTGCTACAACCGGCAAGTTTTTTTGCTGGATCAGTGAGATGTTTCGTTTGCGACCGTCGGCCGGGACGACATATTTTTCAGTCGATTTTGCTGGCACCAGTCTTTTTGGTTTGCTATAACCGGCAAGTTTTTTAGCTGGATCGGCGAGATGGTTTGCGGCGACATGTTATCTGCTGGAACCGGCGATAGATGTTTTTTGCTGAACTGTGATTGTTTTTTGCTATGCGACAGTGGCTCTTTGGTTGACGAATCTACTTTTTCTTTTTGGAACACGGCTACCCGCCGACGGCGAGCCAGAGGTGGAAGACGATGGAAATATTGCATCGACGGCCACCACACGCTGGAACCGGCAGGAGGGGGGAGGGGGGGGGGGCAATCTCACGTCGGCCGGTTGATCAGCGCGTAGTACTCGCCAAATCGATATTGGTCCACCATCGTGATGTCGAGAAGAGTTGGAATCGGAGTCGGACTCCGGCCGGCCCCGATCGATTTCTTTTCATAAAAGCTACTTACCGGCGGGAGAACAACCGATGGACTCGGGAGCCCGGCCGTGTCGCCGTCAGGAGTCGCTGAAGAGCTATGGGGGTTGCGCTTCTTCGCTGCCACACTCGACGACCACCAGTTGACAATGCAGGAGCCCGGCGGTGAGTCGTCGTCGGAGGTTCCCGAGGAGTTCCGGTGGCTGTTCAACGATGGCCCTGTTTGGATCATGGGTTAGAGCTAGTTTGGGTTAGTTGGGGGTTGAAATAACCCAAAAGTATCCAAACAGGGAGGGTTAGAGTGGGTTAGTTCCATCTAACCCAACTATTCCGGTGGAGAGGTGCTTATTTGGATTAGAGGGGGTTAGAAAATAACTATAACTCTAACTGTGTTAGAGTATCCAAACAGGGCCGATGACGCTGCTGTTGCTGCAGGCCTCGCTTCTCCGCTGTCGTCGAATGCCCAGCTCCTGCAACCGCTGTCGCCACAGGAGGGGGTGGATTACGGTGTCTCGGAGTTGGACCAGTGGATGCACGAGGGCGGCGGGCCTGCAAAGCCGGAGGAGGATTACGACGCCTTGAAAGAGCAGTAGATGCAGGAGTAATGTACTCGTCCAGTATCAAACTATCAATTAGTAGGAACAATCATTCGATCAATTGATCTATCGATGAACAATGTACTCCCTCCGTTCGGAATTACTTGTCGCAGGAATGGATGTATCTATATGTCTAGATACATCCATTCCTGCGACAAGTAATTCCGAACGGAGGGAGTACCAGGTTTGTTGTTGTTTATAAGAAACTGCGCACCAGCAGCAGTGAGTCGAATTGAATTGTTTTGTGAATCTTTTTAAATTAATTGTGTATTGTTTTGCATGAGGATTGAGGATAAACTAACAAACCGCTGTTTCTGTGTGACTTGGGGCAATGTACCACCGAACATATATATGTCAGCTTGTCTTGCTGAGCAGCACATCGTTGCATCCTATCTCTAGTCCGAGGGTGTACACTAGTACTACTCCCTCCGTTTCGAATTACTCCTTCCGTTCTAAATTACTGGTCTTAGATTTGTCTAGATACGGATGTATCTAGACTCATTTTAATGCTAGATACATCCGTATCTAGATAAATCGAAGACAAGTAATTCGGAACGGAGGGAGTACTTGTCATAGGTATGGATGTATCTAGAAATGTATTTTAGTTCTAAATACATCCATTTCTGCGACGAGTAATTTGGAATGGAGGGAGTATTAGAGAGTGTTTCACCTTCTTCATCCTCAAGGATGCGTGCAAAATTCGATCAAGGAAAAACAGGACACTGCAAATTTAAGCGTAAATATAGGAGAAATGAGAAGAGAAAGAAGGTGGGAGTGTGGCCTGATGAGCGTCGCGTCATGCCTTTTAGGGCATCTCCAATGGTGGTAAGATAGTTGTTGGTAGACTTTGCCACATAGGATTTTTGATGATGTGTCATGCAATAAATGAGGGAAGAGAAGAAGGTTGTATGTACATGAACCAACACCCTTTGCACAAGCTCCGATGTAGAATGAGAGAGCACCTTATTTATTGTCTCACATCCTATTTGGCAAACTAGATACAACCCATTGGAGTTGTTGTATGTTAAGGTGTTGGTTGATGACATGGCATATTTTACCAACAAGCTAACATACAAACTATTGGAGATGCCCTTATAAGCAGGGAGAGGCAGGCGTTGGCCCTGCGGGTAAAGGTCGGGCTCGCCTCCCATTGCTCGCATGATTGGGCGACGGTATGACCCGTCATCATTCCACTCTGGAGCCGAGGCAACATTTTAGTCGAGGACGATGCGGCGACGACCTGTCATAGGGATTGGCTCTCCCCTTGTCGCGACTCCTCAGAATCACCACTAGTCGACAGGGCCGGGGATTGCTATCAGACTAGCCACAATGGAGAGTAACATACACTAGTAACATACACATAGGAAATTACAGAGGAGCACCCAGGTGCTCCACACATGCATAAATGTACCGTTGGATCTCATATAGATTCACGTCTGTCCTAATCAATGCCCTGTATTAACTTTTGTTTCCATGGGGTAACTGAACCGAAACGTCTCGTATATGCCAGTGGTTTTCTACTTGCGTGGCCCACCTACCAGATGTATTCTGTCCCGCTGGGCCGGCCCATCCTGGGAGCATTTAACGCAAGTTTGGTGGGGATCGGCTGATATTTACGCGTCCTGGACACTGTTCCTCTTCCTCATCCTCTTTCCGTTCCCCACTCCTATCCTCTCAAATCTAAACTGTCAATACATCCGCTCGCTCCCTGTACCGGCCGACACCGGCGCCCGTCGATATGTCTTCCTCGTCGTCGACCTCCCAGTCCCTCGCACCCATCCCCCAAGAGCAGCCTCCTCTTCCTCTCAACCGTTGCCCCTGGTGCCACAACGGCGACATCGAGTGGTGGGTTTCCCAGACTCCCAAGAACCCCGGGAAACACTTCTACAAGTGCGAGCATCACTGGGTTAGTGAATACTTTTCCTGTCCCGGATTGATCATGTTATTCGAAGGGAAACTCTGCATGCCGGTCATTGCAGATCCACCCCACCCCGCACACAAACATCGGTGGATTCGGGTGCGAGCCGGTCACTGCAGATCCGGCACGGTCTGAGACTTTGGGGATGAAGGTCGGCGACTAGGCAAGGATCCTCGGCGGCTTGGTGTTGAGTCTTTCCTCGTATTTTCTCTCTGCGAATTTTTGTTTCTCAAATTTTCTCTCTGAGGTGTTGAGATCGTATTTTCTTTCCTTGTTTTTTCTCTGAAAATTTTCTTTCCTAAAAATTTCTCGCTGAGGTTTTCTGTTTTTTTTTCGCCAACTCTGACACCATTCGGTATGCAACGGCGGCGTCCAGCAGCAGAAGTACGCAACGCTAGAAGCTGGGGCAGTGATTGCTTGTGGCGGCGAGAAGCAAGCAGCAGCTGCAGTACACGGAGCTGGGGCAGGGGCAGCCCGTGTCTGCGAGCAGCGGCAGCCCGTGGCGTCAGCAAGCAGCAAGAAATAGGTGGCACAGACGAGATGAGGAGCAGTAAATCCATGCTGCCAACTCTCAAGGTCCTCCTCATCCTGGGGATCCTCAATCTAGCGCCGTTCTGTATCTCTTCCTGAAGCTCAACTGAACCTGTAAATAAGATCTCTGTAGCTAGCCTAATTCTTTTTTTTTTGCCGAAAATCACCTGGTTAATTGTTACCTGCCCTTCGATCCAGGAAGTTCATATGAAAATAAAAAGTTCCAGGAAGTTCAGATTTATATGTAGCTTCTCTATCTTCCAAGATGTAACCAGGATATTAAGTTCCAGGAAGTTTACTTGATATCCTGGAAGACAGAGATCCTGGTTTAAGTTTCAGGATGTGGATTTTTGACTAAGTTGAATTTAATTGTGAGCAAGATGTTATTTTACTTATAACCAAGAACCTGGATATTACGTAAGCCAGGATATATTTCTATCTTCCAAGGTGTATTTTTTGCTTTATAACCAAGAAGTTGGATATTGAGAAACAACCATGTATCATGTTTTTAGGTTTTTTGTTATATCCCCAAATGTTATGAAACATTTGTCTTGGCAACTATCAGAGTCTCCCATAATTAGGTACTCAAATGAATTGACTCTCATCCATCATAAACGAGATGCATTGTTCAACGGATTTAATGGAAGTCCTAAACTGAAATCAAAATTAACGGGAGGCTTCCTTTTTACTCATTCCCATTCATTATGACTAGCAACACCTGGTGCTGAATTTGAATTAATTCGGTCACGGCAGTCTGCACCACACATTATTGTTGCTGTTCTTAGGTGTTGTAGAGTACAACCATCATTTAAAGATGGGCCCACCGGTGATAGTATTGAGCGGATGTATCCAGGGGTATCTCTGAATTGTAAAATGATTTCAGCATTTAATGTCTTGATCTGGCTAAAGTAACGTGAGGCATAGATATCGGTGGGGGGAGCACCTATGTGCTACAAATCCTCATCCCATACACATATCCCTAGACTATATTACTACTTTCATAGTGGATAGTAACATAAGTATGGTAACATGCAGAGCTTCATTTATTAGGTTATAAACTCATATTGCATTGGAACATGTGATGTTAAGCTACTCATAGTGGGGAGTAACATATACTAGTATCATGCATATGATACTAGTATATGATACTATCTCAATAGTGCACAGTATCATAGATAGCCATATTTATTGCCATGCATGACACAAAGTAGCCTAACATTTAACATGATACGGTATCTACCTATGTTACTCTAACCCTCTCTCTCTTATTTAATTGTGTGCCACATAAGCATGTTTGCTAGTTCCAAGTGCATGTTACTGGTTATGTTACTCCCACTATGGCCAGCCTTAGTGTTACTAGTCTATGTTATTACCTCTATAGTGGGGAGTAACATATGTGTGGTAACATGAAGCACTTCATTTATTAGGCTATATACACATCTTACCTTGATATGTGTGATGTTACTCATACTAGTAGTAAGTAGCTATGTTATCATTTTCATCTCTTTCTTCATTTATTGCATGCCACATCATCTATTTAACCTAGATATGTGTAATGTTACTACCTATGTTACTCCCACTGTGGGTAGTCTTACAGTAACTAGCTAAATTACTACAACTACCTCTCTCCTCATTAACTCATTGCCACATAAGCAAATTTGTTGAGTTGGACTCGATGTTACTGCTGAAGTTACTCCCACTGTGGCTAGTCTCAACGATACGGGGTCAGGGTCCCCGGGATCATATGGGATGGTTCATCACCGTGTGTCCCGGCGACGCGTGTCGACTAACACAGAGCGAAGGCGGCATGTGTGTGGTGCACGGGGAATCCCCAGACACGAGCAGTCCCGAGCATCTCCAGCGATTGCGCCAATCCCCTGGGGTGGAAGCCGCCTAGTTTATTCCAAAGTCACAAGATTACAGTCGGTAGCAACTCGTTCAGTGATGCAAGTACGAGGATGATTAAGCTAGCACGCAGTGCTATCCCTTCTTGGGCCAAAATTCGCTAACAACTCTCCTGAATTTTCTAATTACGTATTAACAATTTTCTGGTTCCATTGAAGATAAAGAATCCGCGCATGAAGAGATAAAAGAATCCGTGCTAGCTTTTGTTTTTTCCCATTCGATCTAAAATGGATCGGGTTTCACTATCGAAAGATAACGGAACAACAAATATCTAAAGAAAGAACATTCAATGCAAAAACGAAAACACATTGAGGTTCAAAAGTGCCTTACACAATCCGTGCCAGATTTAACAAAATTCAAAACGGCCACATATCATCTCGATCTTGGAAGACTGACAAGAAGAGAAACATTGCAAATTGCAAACACTCCCCGTACTCGTCACCAATGCAAGTTTTTTTTCCGTTACTCTCCGCTGGCTCTTTGGCATCGATAGTGAGAATGTGTAGCTAATTCTGGTTTCCTAATCGACCGCTCCCACACTTGGAATTTCAATTGCGGCCCGATGGCACGCACTGGCCCGACCCGGTCCAGGATTTTCAGGCCGGGACGGGTTGGGCCGTCCGGGCCGGGCTGCCCATGACCAGGTAAACTATAGACGTATTTTAGAGTGTAATTCACTTATTTTGCTCGTATGTAGTTTATATTAAAATCTTTAAAAAGTCTTATATTTAGGGACGGAGGGTGTAGAAGACAAGTTGAGGTGACGAGGCGCAGAACAGGAGCACCCCTGCAGCTGTTGCCGATGGAGAAGGTCATGGTGGCGGCAACGCGCCCGAGTCATGCACGACCCTCAACTCAACCGGGCCAAGGGCCACAAACGGCGAGGTGGCATTGCCGCCGGCCACCGCACCGTCGTCGCCGGTTTCGAGTTGGGGAAGTAGTGCGAGAACTTTTAGAGCAGCGAGAGGAAATGGGCTAAAAGAGGACATGGGTTTGATGGGTGTAGTCAGCCCAATTATAATCAGCCTCAAAAAAAGATTATGGCCCATCCTGGCTTTTTTGTTCTTCGGGGTTGGCCGACGAGCAGAGCAGAGTGAGAGACTGAAGTGGGGAACAATGGCGCTGGAAATCGGCGGCGACGCCAAGAGGCCGCGGCCGGCGGCGGCGGCGGTGGACCACCTCTCGGCGCTGCCGGAGCCTCTGCAGCTGCGCATCCTGACCTTCCTCCCGCTGAGGTCCGCCATCCTCGCCTCGTCGCTCTCCCGCGCCTGGCGCGGCCTGTGGGCGCGCCGCTGGGAGGACGACGGGAACCCCTCCTCCTCCCTCCACCACCACCTCCGCCCCTACTCCACCCCTTTTTGCAACAAGCTCCTCGAGATCCTCGAGCTGCGCCAGTCCCAGGGCCGGCGGGGGCGAATCGACCGCTACTCCCTCGTCGTCGACACCCTCTCGATCCGCCCCCACGGGCTCGGCCGCTACCTGGCCGCCGCCGCCCGCTGCGGCGTCGAGGATCTCCGCGTCGAGCTGCGGAGGGCGACTCCGGACACGCCACTCCTCTTCCCCTTCCCGGCGGCGGCCGGCCCCGCCCTCGCGCGCCTCTCGCTGCGCGGCATCGGGCTCTCCGGCCTGCACAGCAGGGCCGCCCGGCCGTGCGCTGCCTTAGAGGCCGTCCTCCTCCACTCCGTCTGCCTCGACTTCCAGGAATTGGCGAGGATGCTGGCGCTGTGCCCTCGTCTCCGCGTCCTCGGCCTGCGCTCCTGCACGGGCATCAGTCGTGTCGCCGTGACGCCGGCGATGGGGCTCTCCAGCCTCAGGAGCGTCACCATCATAGACTGCAGCTCCCTCATCGGTGTGGACTTCGCGGTGGTTTCTAGCCTCCGGTCCTTCCGCTACAGCGGCGGTTTCTGCTTCTATCTGCCCGGCGATGCCTTGTTCGCCGACCTCGACATCCGTTTCGGCGTCAAGAAAAGCCGCAATGTCCTCATCTGCCAGAAGGTCTATTGTCTATTGGAAAAGTTCTTGTCGATTTTTCATCACAAGTTACCATATGCATGTAGTGTGTGTGCATGATTAGCATACTCAAATGACTGAATTCTGTTAACATTTGCACTTTATCAGGTGTTCAGTGGCTGGTTCGAAACCCGTGTTTGCTCGAAACTTGCTACCCTCACCATCTGCAGCAATGTCCTCTTTGTATGTATGCATTTCTCTGCTGAACTTCGGTTTAGTTTGTGATATTTGGAATCATGGACTGTTTGCTGACCTTGAATGCCATCTTAGGTTGTGTCTTCCTTGCTTAATGCAACCTCACATGCCAAATCGACCAAGATGGTGGGCGACTTATTTCCAAGAATGACGGAACTACAGTTGATTATGTTAGAAATGAAGGCCCCTGAGCTTGCAAACATCTATGTGTTCCTCAACAACAGCGGCTGTTCTAATCTGGAGAGGCTTTTTGTGCAGGTTTAACAACCGTTCGTTTGCAAAATTGATGGTTTGAGTTTGTTGGTAGTCAGTTGTCATTTTAGTGCACTGACATCTTTATTGTATTTTTATTTCATCATAATGCTTCTAAATTGATCACGATTTGTGCTTGCAGCTCCCTACTGCACCGAGCGGGCTCTTCGTGGATCCGTTTGACTATGTGGGGTTAGAGCCGCCGCCGGATGTTTTGAAAAACCTCAAGGTGGTAAAGATTACGAACTTCAGTTGGAACCGCTTTGAGCTGCAGCTGGTGTGCTTTCTGTTGAGAAAGGCTAGCTCTCTTCGTAAACTGCTATTGATCACTCCCAGTTTGGTGCCAACTGGTATTCAGCAGGCAGACCTTTTCTTTATAGCAGAAGCTGTGGCGAATGGAAAAGTAATTCTCAGTGGGTCTGACGATGCGGCAACCCAGCCATTTCATTCAGATGTCTCCGCCGACTTTTAGTTGCTAGTCAGAAGTGGAATTATGGCCCTATAGCTTGTAGTATTGTTGCCCAACCTGCCTTTGGAGGCTTTCTGACTATCGTGAGAAAGTAAATTTGTATGCTACAAGGATTAGCATGACATATTTGGGTATTGATCGTAGCAAGCTAATAATGATGGGGTGAGGCTGTATTGCTAAAGGTGGTGTGGTGTCGTGCAATTCAGGCCATGTTATTAGGCTTGGTTCAACACTGGGAGTCAAGATCTATACTTTGATTTATCTTTTGATATTTCTCTATGCTATTTTGTATAGTCAACAATTGAGATTCCCTGTTTTTCATTGATCATAGTATGGCTGAGTTTGTTTTGTGAGCAACCTCCTTGCTCTTTCAGATATTGTTTGCTACATATCATGTAACCTTGCTATATATTGCCCACGCTGTAGGTATGAACTATTTGTTGCATACTCCGTATTCATTTTTGTCTGGAGGGTTTAATATCGTCAAGGAACTACTCCCTTCGTCCCATAATGTAAGAAGTTTTTTAACACCAGTGTAGTGTCAAAAAAACGTCTTACATTATGCGATGGAGGGAGTATCTGTTTTGTGTTTTGTTTCAGCTGCACTGCTGAAGGGACAACCTATATACGCTCTAGGTCAAGTTATGGTATTAAACATAATTTTTATCCTCAAACTTCAGTGGTTCTGTGGTTTTGTTATTCTGAAGTTTCAGTGGTTCTGTTCAACATAATTTGTTGCATATTCATTTTGCCTTGATGTTTGCTCTGTGGTTCTGAAGTTATTAGCTTTGCTTTTAGTTACCATTCTGTACTCAAACTTTATGTGCTCCCTCTGTCTCTATTGCAACTTGTTCCCTCAGCTTTGCTTTTGCTTCTTATTAGTTTTCCCTCTATCAATAGGTTCTCAGTGATTTTTTTTTAATGGCGTGTCTGAACAGCAATTCAGTCACAATGCTCCATGAATAACCCATTTGTGTCAACTTCTGCGCATGGATGTTGTCTTTTAGGCTGTTTCCTTTTAGCAACTTAAAAACATTTTTATCATGTGCATAGTGCAGTTAACTTGTCATGTCTCATACGGCAATTAACATCGTGTTTTTCTTATTGTCAACCATAACAGGAGAAACATTTTGCAGGAATGTGGTCAGGGAATCACGATTAACAAGAGAAACATTTTGTAGGAAAGTGGCCGAGGAATCTACGTACGCTAGGTAAGGTTAATGCCATGAATGGGAGCCTATGCTGTACCGTCACTCGCGACCACTGTTGTGGCTGACGAGTTCCAGTTCAAGTGGCTTGGTAATCTCCGAACCTCCGGGTGCTCCTTCTCCTCTGTATCTCTTGATGCAACTCGATTGACCACGACCGTCCTTGAATTCGTCCCATCCAGGTCACTTTGCCGTGGACACTGACTGTCACCCCTGTACAAAAGCTTGGATTTTGTTTGCTTGTAGGGAGGAAAGTAGAAACGTAGTGGTGACATAGGCTTTTTTGTGGCCAAAAGGCCTTTTTGTGGTGGTTGTTACACAGTAGTAGCCTTTTTGTTGTAGTAGTTGCAAACAAGACTCTTCATTGAAGGAAAAAAAAATGATGTCAAGAGAGGCTCATTCTTAGCACACCTTAACCACAAGGCAGTTTTTGGCAACGACCGACCCATCCTTGTAAGAGAATGACTGGCTCTATTTTTGCTCTCTTTGTGTGTCCCAGCAACGCAGCGATCGGTGATCTATTTGCCTCCGATTCCTTGATCTATTTGCCTCCGGTTCCTTAGGTTGCATGATCTCAAAATTAATCGCTGTGATATGATAACATTTCATTATTTTGTGGTCTTGATTTGATAAAATATTCAAGAAGCGAAAGTGGTACCTCTCGCATGCTAAGTGAGCGCTCTACCTCCGAGCTACATCCCCATGTGCTGCTTAATTGACGAATGTGCAAGACGACATCACAAGATGAAAGCGTAGTTGTAGCCTTTCTGTTGATAATCGTTTCTTATCACACGTGGACCTTTCCGTTGAGTGCACCACATGTTTCATCCTCTATAACACCGCTCCCTAGGTTAAAGAGCTCACATTCAATTGATGTCTTCAATTAGAATTGGGTGACCGATTTTGACCGGGTCAACAGTTTTGCTTCAATTCCTTTACATTATACACTATGCTTTCCAATTTTGAAGGGCTCACAATTAATTGACGTATTCAATTTAGAATTGTGTCATCCGATTTTCACCGGGTCAACGGTCTCTCAAGCTCTCCTATTCAATTCTTTTAATTTACTATGTTCCCTAATTTTGAAGCTCTATCAATCAATCGAGGTATTCAATTTTTGATTTGGTTTACGATTTTGACCGGGTCAATAAATTTTCACCCTCCCACCACCTAGAAAAAAGAAGCATCACCATGTGATATTATAGCACCAATATAGTATATGCAACCACTGACACAAAAAATTCTCTAGATACATAAAAATAGATTGATTAGCCGTAGCCAGCGGTGAGCCGGCAGAGGTGAGTTCTAAGGTTGTCAGTGCTGGGAAGAGGAAGGGGGTGGGATATGCTTACTAGGAAAATAATCTAGTGGTCTAGTTCAGTGGGGGTGGCCAGAGGTGGTGCCATCACGACGATGAGGGGAAGGCGAAGCTGGCGCGGTATATTCCGCGGCCACGAGTGGCGAAAACATGCGGTTCGACCGGTGGTGGCGGGAAGTAGATGAACATAGGAGGGCAGGAGGTGAAGAAGGCCATCTAACCATTGGCTTTACATCAAACAATGTAGAAAAAATGACTGACCCAACTCTTTTTAGTCGGCTAACCCCTAGCCAGGCCCTAACATACTAGGTCAGGTTTGTTATACCGTTAATATTATAACTTATCAGCCATGTAAAGAAGATCGGGTTCTCATCTCTAAAGAAAAACAAATCTGTTTTTTTTTACGAATGCCCATATCCAAACAAGGGACGTGGACTCTTTAAGCTCAAGCTTCTGGGCACCCCTTATCCTTACCCTCCAATATTGCTTTGAGATATGTACTATACAACTAACTACACCAAATTTTTCTATTCTTTTTGTTTCTTCCAAATAAAACTACACATGAACTTCAAACTTTGCAAGACACCAAATCATTCTAACTACAATGTGGGAAAACTCTTTCAGATTTTTTGGTCCAACATAAATATACGAAATGAGATTTTTCTTATTAAAAAAATGTTATTGTTAGTATTTGTATTGGACCCAAAAATCCGAAGTTTTTCCTCACATTCTAGTTAGAACATTTCGTTGTACTGCAAAGTTTGAAGTTCAATGTTGTTTTATATGGGAGAAACAAAAAAGACAAAAGTGTTTAAATGAACCACAATGCAAAAATGAGTGGCTAGATAAGGGGGTGTCCTGAAGCCTATGTTGTACAACATGCTATCGTCCAAACAAGCGATAAATCATGAGTGGACATGGTGCCGCACGAGGTCTATATCTCATCATCCATGTCTCTGATATTCGTACCATATTCATATACGTTAATGAGTGTATATCACATACTGAATATTCATCCTTGCAGTATTATATACACAAAACAATCAATGCATAAGGGGACACATGGTTGATAAACGTGACCCAACTCATTTACTAGGAGCAAACATCCTTTATCAGGCACATGTCGTAAATGTTAAGTGCATTTGAAGCCTGCACCTAGGCCATAATCACATCAGCTCTCTCCATCCAGTTTTTTTTTTGCGAAACAGTGTTGTTAAAATTGAAGTGTGGTATTTTAGTGTTGCTGTATGTTTTAGACTGCCAATTTAGAACTGAAGCCTTTACATGTTTCAATTTCTACAAGAAAAATCAGTTGACTTCATTCATCATATTTAACATGAATCATGAAAGCAGATACAATTTGAATTTTAAAATATAACATCAGTAAAAAAAATCTAGTTCATTCCCTCACATTCATCCTCCTCCTAGACTGATTGTTCAACTGCTGAGTGTTCTATTATGTTTTTTTAGAAAAGGAGGATGACCCCCGCCTCTGCATGAGTGTTCTATTATGTGATCCACTGCCCTCCATGTTCAAATCTACTCCCTCCGTCCCAAAATATAAGAACGTTTTTCACACTAGCATAGTGTTAAAAACGTTCTTATATTTTGGGACAGAGGGAGTAGTTCATTAGCTCCTTCAACAAGTATCCATTCAGAACAGGTAGCTCTCCTTCCGCTCATCCGATGGCCTGAATGGTTTAGTTTGTCAACTCCTTCTAATGATCTAATCCATCACGGTTATGCAACCTGTGCAGAATAAGCTGGTGGACATTGCCAGCTCCTGTACTACGTACCAACGAGCCTAGGAAATCGATAACAAAAACTCTCCGAAGCACATATTTTATGTATAGGAAAGGTCTTGCTATAGTAGTGCACATTAACAGACGGCAAACCTTCCGCCTTTGCTTGAGCTTGATGCCATGGTCATCTTCTCGTTCTATCTTCTCCCAGCGAGCAGGTTGGAGAAGGTTGTACTATGTAGGAGTAATATTGTTACCTTCCCGTGGAATCTGTTACTACCGCCTTACCGTAACATGTGTATGTTTTGTACATTAATTCTTAAGGGGATGTCCCATCATCCACGAGGCATTAAAATGAACGCAGAGCTCTGATGAACAGGTACAAAAATGAACTTCGAGAAAAACAAACCAAAACGAAAACAGACGCTTGTTAATTGCCATTCAAGGCATACAGGTTTGAGACAAACATATTTAGATGGTGTGGACCAGCGTTTTAAATGGCCTGCATCACATTAACATGGCATAACGGTAAGGACCATATTTTGCATGTGTAATCCCTTGTATCCAACTCTATTGAAGATGGCTAGCCACCAACCCATGTGCATGTATTTGCTGAATTAACGTGACGTATTGTTTGGGCATTCATTCAATCACTATATTAGTTGCTAATCTCATAGCATGAATGGACTGCAGATTCCATCCTCGCGCGCCACCATGTCCCGATATAAATCACGAGCGGAAATGCAGCCACGCGAGGTTGATATCAGGCCTGCTCGTTCCCATGTGATTCGTGCAGTTGGAATACATCGAGCCCGTATAATCAATTCCATCCCATCGTACACAAGTTGTATAGCATGCGTATTACCTCTGACCACGCCAGCAGTGACGAGACTTGCCTGCTCGCAAGGCAACCTCATGCATTGAAATGAGACATGCAATGAGTATATGTCAGCCCCAGCAAGTATCTCCATCCCGCTGCCCGGCCCTCAGTGTTTTTGAACGTCCGGCTTGTTTGTTTCTGTTACTCAACTATTCTTCTCCGTGCTCACTCCCCATTCCTGAGTTTCATCATAGTTCACAAGCATGTGTTCATTCATGTCCCGATGCTGCAAATCCACACCACCTCCATCCCACACCACCGTCAACCAGTTGACTACGCTCCCTCTCATCCGTTGCACCAAAGCAACGTTATTTTGTTTGTCACAGGCACGGAACAAAACCCAGACAGGCATTTCTGCAAGTGCGAACGCCATGGTGTAAGTTCGTCAAAAACCTTTCCATCCGTCATCTGCACTCCGGGCTAATAATTTTTCTGTTTGCATCACGGTGGATGAAGCTTCTAGAAGTGGGAGAGCAAGTACATATAGTACTTAAGTGCACGATAGGGTCACCTGATTTCGCACTGGGTCCATCGCCACATCTCACTTCTCGGACAGAATCAAGCATGGCCTCCTCAACCTATTGGCCATGGCCTTGCTCCGCTTCCTCAAGCTCTAAAGCTTATCCCCTACACCAAGAGAGTGTCCCTATAGTCAGCGGGCGCCAATAATTTGTCAGTCGTAGCTGTCCAGCAATTTCATATCTAGTTTTTTATTCATGCACCATGGACTGCATGTATCTGCTAGTACGTGCTGCTTGCTCAAGTATGATGCAGCTATTTTTTTAAATAATACCTTTTTTAATAAACTCAAGAAATAATACGCCGTTTTGACAATTTATAAAAATAATACACCATCGGCTCTGGCTAATAACCCGACTGGCCAATCGGGCAGAGTCATTAGCACTAATCGGTTTAGCCGAAACCAATTAGTACTAATCGGCTTAGGCAAAGTCGACAGCTGCGTGAGACCAAATTTTTCGCCCGAGGGCTGCATGGAACCATATTTCCGTCCATAATTTTATCCCACCACCCTCTCCCGAGTTAGCCGCGATTTCCCACCAACCCTTTCCCGCCATCCCTCTCCATATATGTTCCCGGCATTATCATTCCCGCCAACCCTTTCCCACCATTCTTTCCCGCCATGGAGTTTGTTCCTCAGTCCCAGGGTTTGTCAGTGTCGTGAGTATAGCTGCATGCATGTCTGTCATGAAGAATGCACACATTCGGCTTATCCTTCACAACTGCCATTTTCAGTTGCTTGAAGAACAATGTCAAGCTTTCAATGTTCTCGCTCTCCACAAAAGCAAATGCGAGTGGGACAACTTGATTTTGGCCATCTTGACCAATGGCGGTCAGGATCTGACCCTTGTACTTGCTAGTGAGAAAAGTGCCATCTACACATATCGCCAGTCGACAATGACTGAAGGCTTCGATGCATTCATCGAAAGAGAAGAACAGTCAATGCAACACCCTCATAGTTGGGAACTCTGACATGAACAAGTCTTGGATGTCGACATAGGTGCCTAGATTCTGGTCCTGCAGTGTGCGGAGGAGCCGGACAACTGAGTCATATGCATCGAAAGATCGACGAACCAAATCTGGTCTCAAGAGCCCTGTGCTTAGCCCTCCAAGCCTTGCCATAAGAAATTACATACTTGAACCTGACAAAGACTTTTGTCTGGATAGCCTTCACTTCCACGCTTTGCTCTTCGCTATCTCGTTGTAAAGCAACCGAGAAATAAGCATGGACGAAAGGTTACCACGATCTTGAGGGATACTGGGAATAAGACATGTGTAATGTACTAAGTCACTGATCACCTAACATGTGCCATACTTAAGGAGATAGCCATGCACCCTGGCGGGACAATTATTGTTCTTGCATACCATTATCAAGTATTCTGACTTGACACCTGAGCTCTGAAAACCCTTTGCGTGGACATTGCCCATTTAATGATTACATCCTTCAGAGTTTCCTTGGTTGGATACATAGCACCCGTCACAATGTCGTTCTGGTGATATTGCCAGGCAGAATCATGGCCGCCGTTCACGGTCATCGCAGATGGGAAGTCCTGATTCCATGATGCAGGATTAGGCAACTCCTCTGCGTTCTCTTCTTCATCAGACTCGTCGGAATTATTGGCATTACCAATATCAACATTTGTATCTTCATCTTCCATCTAGTTTTGCATGTGCCCATCTACCTCATCAGCATCCGCCTCACCACTGTAATAACCATCAGCATTTTCTCCTTGTACCTGACTACTCTGCCTCGATCCGTCAACATCATATCCATCATTTGACGCAAAATTTTACATAGATAAATGTATCCCTTCACCGCTCTGGCCAGGATCGTAACCACCATCACCTTCAGGTGCATTGACCTCCTTACCGACGGGAAGCACTACCACCACCACCGCCCACTCTGCCACCACCACCACCAGCCACCCATTGAGAGACACCGGAGCATCACAACCACCACCATCTCCACCTCCACAATAACCATCAGCAAGACCACCACGAGTTATCCCATCACTAGATCTAGGTTTCTCTAGCCTCCCCCAACCCTCTAGAATGCAACTACGGTGGAAATCGGGCAAAAACGGCTCAAAAACGAGTATTAATTCGAGGGGCTTTGTTTTAGTGAGAGGAGAAAGAGATAGAACGAAGAGAAGAAGAGAGAAGGAAGAGCCGACCCAATGGCTAGTGGCCACCTATCGTCTTAGCCTCGACTGCCAGTCGGCGTCGGCGTGGCCGACTAGGGGCCGGTCAGGCCGAATGACGTGGCTCGGCCAATAGTTGGCTGCCGCTTGGATGAATGGGCCCTATTGGCCTCTCCTGCAGTGAATGAGTCCTAGTCGGCTTTGTCTAAGCCGACTGGATCCTAATTTGCTTCTTCATGGCTGACTGGATCCACTTGGCTTAGCCAGAGCCGACGCTGTATTTTTTTTGTAAAATTAACAAACCATGTATTCTTTCACAATTTATTAAAAATGTATTTATTTTAAAAAATAGCTATGATGCAAGCAGTCGGGTTGTCTATCAATAATTTACCTTCAAGGGTCATGTGCATGCACCAGCATTATAGCAAGTTTATTTTAAGACGCCGATAACTGTCACAGATGTGGCACAATGGATACCCGACCACACGTGTCGTGTGGTTGTACCCATGAGACAGCCCACACGACCCTATGTGGACGAGCATTAAAACGGTCCACACATTTAGGCGTAGCTACGACAGCTCACATGACCCTGTGTGACAACTGCTCACCCCACCCCGTGAGCGCGAACGCGTGTGTAATTAACTTTTGTTGCCATATGTAATTAACTATAGTTGACATCTCTGCCATGTATCATTAAATATAGTTTCCATGTGTAACTAATTGGAATTGTCACATATGGTCAAACCATAGTTGTCATGTATTATCAACCATAATTGCTGTGTGTGATTAACTAGTTCCCACATATGCACGCCTATAGTTGCTATGTGTGGTTAAATCATAGTTGCCATGTATGATCAACCGTAGTTGCCGTAACTAGTTATCACATATGCACACCTGTAGTTGCCATCTATCACCATGTGAGCATCATGTGGACGAAGAGCAGTTTCGCCGACACGTTCGGGCGAGCGTTCCTGTGTCCGTTCGGGCGAGGAGCGCCCACACATGTGGCACTAAATGATAATGCCTACACACAGCTCTGGGTGCTTACATGGCTCTCCACCCAGATGGCAACTGTTTCAAAAATTGTGCAAATGGATCGAACGACATCGAGTGCGTGTGGGCATGTTGATAACTGCCGCATGTGTGGGCATTATTATTTTGATTATTTTTAAGATGGGTCAGTAATTATCTAAGACTACCCACATGGGAGTAACATAGGTAGTACCATCACACATATCTAGATTAAATAGATGATGTGGCATGCAATAAATGAAGAAAGAGATGAAAGTGGTAACATAGCTAGTTACTATTAGTATGAATAACATCACACATATCAACGCAAGATGTGTCTATAGCCTAATAAATAAAGTGTTGCATGTTACCACACATATGTTACTATCAAGATAATAACCATGTTACTAGTTTATGTTACTATCCATTGTGACTAATCTAACTTTAATTATAGATACCCTGCCACACACACGGAACTAACAGAGACGACATAAAGATCACCCGCCACTCAACCCAACGGGAAGAAATCTCCTACCGACAGCCGTTTAATTGATCACCAAGGCAAATTAATACCGGCCTGCATCCCATCAATCCGCCCATGACTTGTCCTGCAGCTCATCAGGACACACCAAAAATATTAATTATTGCATTTATATACTTTGTCGGGCATATAAGCAGCCCATGTGCTTATTATTACTCTCTTTGTACAAAATATATTTAGATACAGAGGGAGTACTATTTTGTGCGGCGCACCATGCATGGCTGCCTCAAATCCGATCGACCTACCATTAATTAATTCTCTTGTAGTATATTTGGCATTTTACAAGAAATTAAGTCACTAGTACAGCAATGCAGAGTCAGACAGGTCCGCCATGACATTATGTTTTCCACCTAACGCCAATCGGTCACCTACTCCTGCCGAGAACGCACGCTACTAGTAGGCCAGTCGTTTCGTTTTAGCATTTCCTTCATCGTCGTTGGTCTCCTAGCTTGATCGGTCATAATTTTCTTCAGAGCATCCCAAAGGATCGAGCGACTAAAATCGTACACATCCGTATATAGTAGCTATCAAGCTAGCAGCTGGATTGTACTAATACGTACGTACAGTACTTGCTAGCACGCGCATGCATGGATCCTTCCCCGGTCGGCCAGGAAGCACGTCGGTTGTGCGCGGTGACCGGCGGCCGGGGATTCATGGCGAGGCACCTGGTCGCGGCGCTGCTCCGCTCCGGAGATTGGCGCGTGCGGATCACCGACCTCGCCCCCAATGTCGCCATGGAGCCCGACGAGGACGATGGGCTCCTTGGCGCCGCCCTCCGTGACGGCCGCGCCGCCTACATCTCTGTCGACGTCTGCGAATTGGCGCAGCTCATACAAGGTACTCCCTCCGTTCCATAATGTAGTGCCTATAGATTTTCTAAGAAGTCAAACTTTGTAAATTTTGACCAAGTTTATAGAGAAAAATATTTATATCTACGATAGCAAAAATATATAATGTGAAACTACATCTTATGATGAATCTAGTGATATATGTTATGCACTCTAGATGTAAATATTTTTCTCCATAAACTTGGTAAAAGTTTGTGAGGTTTGACCTTTTTAAAAAATCTATAGGCACTACATTATGGAACGGAGGGAGTACTTCTGTTATTCTTGGGAAAATATAAACTACTCCCTCCATTCCATAATGTAGTGCTTCCTCTATCTCCGTGCTTCAATTTTGACCGTAAATTTAACTAGCAAGACCGATTGCGGCGGGAGCAAGAGTTATATCAATGAATTCGTATTCGAAAGAAGTTTTCAATTATATAATTTTTTCTCCCGCCGCAGTCGGTCTTGTTAGTTAAATTTATGGTCAAAGTTGGACCTCGGGAAGCGCGGGCGCACTATATTTTGGAATGGAGGGAGTAGTACATAGTGCGCATCAGTGTCGTCTGGTGCGGGCGGCATCCAATGGGATTTTGATATAGAGAGAATCCATGCATGCATGCATAAATCTTACACATCATACTAACATCATTGTACTAATTGCTTTTTTCAGTTTTTTAAAATGTTTTGTCTAACTAACCGTTAATCTGATTGGTGATCCGTTTTCACCGGCGAGCTCTTCTTGACGAGCCGCTTCAAAACAAGATCCCATGTTGTTATGTTTTCTCAAAAATAAAATTGTCGCCTCTAGTTGCCAGAATATGTCAACATAGTTGCGAATGCTAATTGTGAACAGTTGCTGCAATAATTAAGTATTCTTACCGGATAATAGTTATGTATGTTTTTAGACGTTGTAGCGTTTATGAAAGGTATAGAGTGTTTGGTAAAAAAGAGGTATAGAGTGAATTTCCAAGTGTTAACAATAGGACAAAATAGGCATTAAGCCAGAGAAATACCATCGACCAAGTTCTCTACTAGTATCTATTGAAGCTCACCAATATGACAATCAAGTTAATTTAATCTGACAATTGAGTGTATCATAATCTAACAACTAAGTGATAGTAATCAGGCAACTATCTTCGGAAAAAAGTTGCCAAAACATATTGACAGGAGATCTAGATTTTAAGATCTCATCGCGAGAAAACTAACGGTGAAAGTGGATCATCAATTGACTTCATGGTTTGAGAGATAAAACTTTTTAAAAATTTAAATTTAGAAGAATATCTATTGATGTCATGTGTTTTGCATGCATACATGCATGCATGAGAGAGAGAGAGAGGAGGGAAGCCGCCGCATGGGAAATCCTACATGTTGGTGCCGCTACGATAGTCAAGTCTATTATTCTTTTATAAGACATTTTTTAGGGTAGGTAGGTACTCCTATTATTTTGTCGGAAAGTATCCCTTCTTTAGTTTTTTTAACTTCAACTAAACATTTTGTGAGTTCATGGCTTCCAAACACAATTGAGTTCCAATTATATTTTTGCCCCCTTACAAAAAATTTGCAAATGTACACACGGTATTTCATCAGTATTTTTCTTGGACTTCATCATGTATCATGTACGCCAGTAGTTTCTTTCTTTTTCTTTCGCCTTTGCATCAT
This sequence comes from Aegilops umbellulata, assembly GCA_032464435.1. Lineage (NCBI taxonomy): Eukaryota > Viridiplantae > Streptophyta > Magnoliopsida > Poales > Poaceae > Aegilops > Aegilops umbellulata. Next base: position 441,731,483 of record CP136059.1, on the reverse strand, counting down.
TGCGATGCACACGACAATTCTTATCTATACCTAATATTAAAGGATGGTGCCTTTCTCTGATTTCCAGTCCGTCCGCCTACCCTAAGTTGCCTATAAAGTTGAAATAAATTATTCACCATGCCACCCATAAGTATAAAAGAAACTCTTTGTTAATTGTTTCTTTTATTTTTTTCGCCAATCATTGAAACTACCCCTAATATTAAAGTAAATTACCACCCCATCACCCGTAAGTAAAAAAATTATTCGTTAATTTTTCTTTGAATTTTTCATCTCTCATCAATACTGCCCCTAAATTTGATGTAAATTACCCACCTCGCCACCGTAAAAGTGAAAACAAAATGAGTGTTCCTCCGAACTATTGGTACGCCATAGGGCCCTTCTGTTTTCATCCATCGTGAGACGACTGACTTTTTCTTTTCCTTCTCATACACGCATCAATGATGTACTCAAAATGATGCACACATCAAGGATCAAGTCCAACATTGATCCATTGTGAGCATGTTAGAATGCATGTGTCTTACGTCAACATTCGAGCCGGTTGATGCACAAATATTCAAATATGTGTGTGTGTGTATATATATATATATATATATATATATATATATATATATATATATATATATATATATATATGTAGTGTGAATATTTGAACTTAATTTGAAGACCACGATTTTATTGTCCCGTTGCAACTCACGGTCCTTTTTGCTAGGTAATTATTAAGCAGAGTTAAGACCAAAGACAACAACTGACAAACATTTACAAGATACGAAATAGTAAACACATATAACGGAGTCTACTTCTTCCACAACAACGCATTCAAGAAGGGATCAACGACCCAGTGTTATCGTCATCACATTGGACCAGAGACATGTTGTACATGGATTTTCATCCTAAATACCAAGATCAGTCAGTGAAGACCAATACAACATCAAGTAAATAAGGGTTTCATCAAGATAACACTACAAGTTCTTTACTTCTGAGCCCTACCAATAAAGGCCAGAACAAAAGTTTTTATTCCGGAGATGAAGCGGCTTTTCAATAAGCATCTTGATGACGAGTCGTTCGATAGTCGCCTTCGCTAGTGCTTCATGCGAGGGTCAAAAGTCACTAGAAAATTAGTGGGGTCATCTTCCCACCTTAAACCACTGCCACGACAGTTAGGTGCACACACATCTATCAGCGTGAAAATCGTTGTTACCACTCCACACCACCGCAAGTCACACTGCAGCATCCACACAGTCGGAGCCGGTGCCCCGGTGCTAGAAGCCGGTGGGGAACCGCCGGCATGCCCCATGCCCATCAGCACCAGACTCTGCCGATGGCGCCTTGAACCTCCTTGTGTAATGGTCGGTGCCCTCGCACTAGGTGATAATTCCCTTTGTGCCGTCAGTGAGTGTGACATGCGACCACCACCGCCGTGCCTGCAAATGCATTGACGGGCCTGTAGATGCGCTATTTGCACCCCTTGATCATTGAGGACGCCCCCCCCCCCCCCCCTGACCAGTGGAGGCCGCCGCCGCCATGACTATCCGCTTCTCCGTCGTGGATGATATTGTGTGTGTCGTCGTCGATGCAAACGTGGACACCATGAGACGCTCCCGGATTAATTCCCGGTGGTCCAGTGCACCAATCCATCCACCCGGGCAGCCCCAATGGTGAAAAACTAGATCACAAGTTAACTGTTGTGAAGTATGGTGAGGAGGGCCCCTTTTATATCAGCAGCCAAGGCCACCCCGTGGCGATGAGGTAGAGCTCATGGACAGCGACCGCGCCATCACTGCTCCCCAATCCCCATGGTGTGCTTCCAAACTACTCAAGGCTCTGCTGACTTGACTATGCTTGTGGAGCGCGAATGGCAGCGAGTCTCCAGGCGGCCCGACACACGTAACTCTGAACGCTCCTGTACCTGCTGAGGAGAGAGGTCGACGAGGCCTCCGGTTGCTCACGGGCTGCCTGCAGCCACGACCCCCGGACCTTGCCAGCCCTGCAGCATCTCATGGGGAGGCGCACGCGCACCCTGCAGGCCATCCGCCGGCCGCAGCCGCCATGGTAGAAGGGTGAGTCGTAGATGTGAAATCACCTCCCCGTGAAAAATAGATATGGAGGTTTCTTCGGGCGTGCGATCTCTTCACGGTGATAGCTTTCTACATTTATAACAAGTTAGTTATGTTTTAAAACAAGAAGCAAACAAGACAGAAAAATAGCTAAGAAATGCTATGAACAGATGTGAATCTATCAATTCCTTGTTTAGGTAGCAGAGGAAATGATTAAATGTGATCTATGTCATGTGGTCTTCTCCACCCTAGGACAAAGAGTCTATCCAGCGGGATAGACAATCTTGATTCCTTATTCTATCTCTGTTCTTGACTAGAAGAATATTTTGCTTAAGGGAAAATTACAGCCTAGGCCGAGCTACACGGTACCCTTTATCCAGACCGTCCACTCCCATAATGATCCGTGCGTCATGTGACCATCTTCTGATTACGTTGCCAGTAATTAACAGATGTTGGTGCCGGTGCGTGTGAGAGAGGAAAGGGAGAGAGAGAGTTGATGTGATGTGATAGAAAAGCAGGGAAGAAGGGAGCCGCATGCATGTGAAAGTTTTTTTATAGCTGCATGCATGTGAGGTGCTGCTGTATGAGAGAAAAAAAGAAGAGAGAGGTGATGTGAGAGAAGCCCAGAGGAGAAGGGAGAGAGACGTGTTGTGTGACACTGTGAGAGAGAAAAGAGGGAGAGAGATTCCAAAAAAAAAAGTGGGAGAGAGGCGTTGTGAGAGAAGTGGAGAGATGTTACGCGTGTGATGTGAGAGAAATAAGCGTAGAGAGCTGCTGCCCGTGAGAGAGAAAAATAAGAGAGAAAAGGAAGAGAGAGAGAGAGAGGGTGCTGCATGTAGTTTAGGAGAGGGCAAAGAGTGGGTCAGGTCCACGTTCGGTCAAATGTGGGACGTGGCGCGGAGGCCAACTGACGAAAGGAATCTCTTGCAGTATTAGCAATATTAATCTTTGGGACAACCTCAGAGTGGGCACATATCTCTATGAATATAGAACTACCAATGCATGGTTGAGATAGAGGGTACCATGAAGCTCAGCCTATAAAAAACCACACTCTTTGCTTAAGCTCTGACCACAAGAGTTATAGTATATTCGTGTCTTGTGCACTGCAGCTCTGGAAAGGGTAGATACTGTTTTCCACACTGCTACCGCAGATCAGATCAAGAACAACTTCCAACTCCATTACAAGGTCAACGTCGAGGGTACGCCAGTTTAATTAATCTTTTGAACATCAGGCAGCTGGTAGATTCAAGTTAATTCATTTTTCCTGTTATCTCGAGCACAGGGACAAAGAATGTCATCAAGGCTTGTAACACATGCAAGGTTAAGACACTCATATACACTAGTTCCAGTGCAGTTGTATTCGATGGAGTTCATGGCCTCTTTGGTGCAGATGAATCAACACCATATCCAGATAAGGTTGCCCCACATAATTGAATAAATCAATTTAATTTAGTTGATTGCTTGTCACTCCCTCCACAATTGCATCTTTAACTAGTGTTATAGTTTATATCACTAATTCTAGTTTTTAATTAGCTTCTCAATAGCATATTTTCCTTCATTCTTCTCTTTATACAAATGGCACAGTACGTATGGCTAACCTTGCGGTTTTCTTGTTATCAGTTTCCTGATGCATACACACAAACCAAGGCAGAAGCCGAAAAACTGGTGATGAGAGCCAATGGAATAGATGAGCTTCTCACTTGTTGTATACGTCCTGGCTCCATCTTTGGCCCTGGTGACACAATAGTGCCAACTTTAGTTTCTTACGGAGGAATGATGGTAAGTACATCTATATTGCACATAACATGATAAAATCACCAAAACATAGTTCTAAACTAAATATTTTCAGTAATCTAGGTTTTCTACCACTCTTAATATATAGAAAGTTAATTTGGAAAAGTTTGCAACATGCAATGCTTCCTCATGAATATGGTCGTAAAATCATCAACCTCGCACATTGAGGTAGGCTGTAGTAGAATCAGCACATACATCATGTTTTTTCGACAACATGGAATGAAATTAGACTTATTTATATGAATAAAAAGGGGCAGGAAACATTACAAACTTGGGTTAATTCGAGGAAAACTGATTGACCTAAAACAACTAGCAACCTTCCATGCTAACTAGGCTCGGACCATAGCCAAATAAAAATTAGCTGGTCATCAAAATTGATAACCACACATACAAGCGGGGAAATATTAGGTGCTCTCGTCCTTGGAGTGCTCCCCATGCTCCAATTTGAAAACACCAATTTTAATTGTTTTAAAAATTCTAAAAAATATATGGATGTTCACAAGGAAAATGACTACAACCCCCAAGACTTTCAGGTCCAAACTCAAAATGTACATTCAGATACAAAAAGACAAATTCAGATGTGAATAGTGTCAAATGTTGTTTTTGTCTTTTTATGACACTATTCAGGCTAGATTTCATATTTTTGTTTCTGAATGTTCATTTAGAGTTTGGACCTGAGATCTTTAGAAGTTGTAGTTACATTTCTTGGGAACATTCATGTTTTTTTAGAATTTTTTGAAATACTTAAAACTATTTTTTTAAGTTGGAGCATTGGGAGTACCCCAAGAATGAGAGCACCTGATATTTCCTCACATACAAACTTAGACACACCCCATCCCGTCCTGCTAGTGCTACCAAACGTAGTCATCTTCACCCATTGCAGGAAAACCCCTGAGGATGCACCTCTATGCCCGCTGCAGTGGAACAAGCCATGATTACCAACGCATGGATACTTGGTGGTGAAGACATATCTCAAGGGGTGGTGGATCTGGGCCTCACGACTACTAAACCTATTCGGGATTTTTGGCAATGTCACTAGAATGGGTGCAACAACGGAGGGTGCCTCCATTATAGGATACACACTTGTCATGTGATGTTTTTTTCATTTAAAAACACTAGTAGAAAACAGGGCTTTGGTCACAGGGCAGTTTTCACATTAGTCCCGGTTCAGTCACGAACCGGGACTAATGTGAGCATTTATCCCGGTTCGTGCGGCTAAGGCATTAGTCCCGGTTCGTGCCACAAACCGGGACTAAAGGGTGCGATGCCCATTAGTCCCGGTTGGTGGCACCAACCGGGACTAAAGGTTAATGGGCTTTGAGGCATTAGTACCGGTTCATGGCACGAACCGGTACTAAAGGTCCCATTTTTAAACTCCCCCCCCCCCTCGTGGACCGCCTTTTCTGTTTTAGAAAAAACAAAAGAAAATGATGGAAATGTCAAAAAAATAAAATAAAATAAGTTTCCCATGTGATATGTGGTCTAGTTGTTGGGAAAATTTACAAATATGAATTTCGACTTTATTTGCAAAATCTCTCTGGAATTTGTAAAATGGGCATAACTTTTGCATACGAACTCGGATTAAAAAGTTTTTTATATGAAAAATCATCTACTCGAAAAGTTACATAAGAAATCTCTCTGGAACCCCGTTAAACATTTTCAAAATCCTCAAAAACCTAACAAAAAAGTTACGGGGCTTTTAAGATCTAGAGTGGAAAAAATCGAAAAAATTTCAAATTACTAGTGGCGCACCATTTGCTAGGTGCGCCACTAGTAACAGAAAAAAAATATAGTTTCAAATTTTTTTTGGAAAAAATGTGGTCAAATCTGGTCAAACAGTGGTCAAACAATGGTCAAACTAATTACTCTATAATATTAGTGTTACTAAATAATTATTTCAGTTATTTCGAATTTTGGTCAAATATGATCAAACTGTGGTCAAACTATGGTCAAACTATGGTCAAACTAATTATTCAAGAAATATTAGTGTTACTAAATAATTATTATTTTTTAAAACAATAGTTTCAAACTCAAACAGTGAAATGTGTCACTTCATGCTCAAGCAAAATTCCTGAAGATTAATAGGATTGACATCTTACTATTGTCAGGAAAACAACAAGTGCAGACTTGGAAACGAAGGAGAATAGAACCCGGAAGTTAAGCGTGCTCAGGCTGGGGGAGTGGGAGGATGGGTGACGGTTCGGGAAGTTAGATGATTTGGAATGATGAGGGGTGGTTAGAGGATAAATTAAGCAGTGATGAGGGGTGGTGATTACAGACTAGAGGTTAAATAATTCAAAAATTTGGAAATTTTAAAAAAAATTCAAAAAAATCATAAAATTCCCTTTAGTCCCGGTTGGTGTTACCAACCGGGACTAAAGGTGGAGCTCCACGTGGCCGCGCCCTTTAGTCCCGGTTCGTGTAAGAACCGGGACTAAAGGGGAGAGGCATTAGTAACGACCCTTTAGTCCCGGTTCGAAAACCGGGAAAACCGGGACTAAAGGGCCTTACCAACCGGGACAAAAGCCCCTTTTTCTACTAGTGAAACACAAATATATTTTTTCATTTAAAGACTCTCTCTTTCTCTCTCTCTCACTCACTCACTCACTCTCTCTCTCTCACTCACTCATCACTCTCTCTCTCACTCATCACTCTCTCTCTCTCTCTCTCTCTCACACACACACACACACGTACGCACATGAATATTACCTAAATTCATATAGTTTTACAAAAGAGAACTTTATATACAACTAGATTTATTGTACTCTAGTTTGAAGCACATGACCTATTATTTATTGTTGCAGATCATTGTTGGTGATGGCAAGAATTGTGATGATTTTGTATATGTTGAGAATGTGGTGCATGCTCATATATGTGCCGAGAAAACCCTTTCTACCAAAGACGGTGCAAAGAGAAGTGGAGGCAAAGTATGTACATTTATCGCCGAGCAGGAAAAAATGTGATTCACCTTAATATTCTCCTGACATATTTAATTTTTACAGACCTACTTTATAACTAATATGGAGCCAGTGAATATGTGGGACTTTATTTACATGGTTTTGGAAGAACTTGGATACAAAAGGTGATATTTCCTATTCCCTTGTACTGTATCAATTCCGTAGTTCACATTTTTAACCTCTTTTATCAACAACATATCTAAGTTACTTCAACATGCATCATATTATGCTTCGATGAAACAAAATAAAGTGATTGTCCTATGCCACCAACATCACATGTTCCTACATTTGCACGCACAAGCGACTTCTGTATTTATTCAAAACAACTGAGACTTAAGGACATATTATATGTTGTGGATTGGTTGTAGAACATAGTACATGTATACAGCTACATGTAAATGTGGGCTTGCATTTTGTAGAGTAAATAGTCACATTTCTTCATTGTTACCTATAATTATAGTGTATATGTATTAAGCTATCAGGCAACATAATGTTACATTACCAAGATATATTTTCGTTAGGACAATTGTTTATTTCTTCTAATAGGAGTAATAACTGTTCATATAACTAACTAATGGAACTATTTTGCAGCCGTTTCAGATTAAGAATACCTTTATGTCTTTTGGAGCCGATAACATTTGTGGTAGACTGGAGCTATAATAATATATTCTCCCACTATGGAATGCGTCAACCCAGCATGCTAACATCCACAAGAATTAAGTATGTGACCCTCAATAGAACATTCAAGTGCAACAATGCTGTTGAACAACTTGGTTACAAAGCAATAGTGTCACTCAAGGTTGTTACTTTAAATTTTCTTAGTTCAATTTCTATACTTAGTATTTTTTTCGCTAATACCTTTTATGACCTTCGGTGTTAGGAGGGAGTAAACATGACTACCGATTTCTACAAGCGCTTAAGGGCGCGAGATATGCGCATTTCTATTTGAGAAGGGAGATGGTGCACAATTCAACAAACGCCAACCCCTGCACCCAACAATATCTAGATGTATATCCTTCTATCTGAAATCGAAGTGTGTTTGCGATATTAGACCATAATAAGATTCACAATTTATGGTACCTATCACTATGAATTGCAGATGAAGGAAAATATATATACATGTAAAAGTTGAAATTGATTAATTTGTTGTGTGGTCAATCCTGCCACTCATGAAGCCTTTTTTGACTAGAAACTATTAAAGGCGATCTTGGTGTGAAGTCAAGTTTGAAAACATGATTAGGATCTTGTGAGTGATAAAATCGGAAGCATGTTCAACATAAACAAGTACACATTTATATCCATTCGATATGTGTAATGTGGTATTTATGATGACTAACACAGTGAAGCGAGATCCTAGAAGCCTATTGTCTAGCTACGATTGTTTATATCAAAATAAAGTTCAAACTTTGATCCGGTGTGAAGCCTTGGGCAATAAATCAAGCTTTATTTTGCACCACATCTCGTACCTCCTTGTTTTGAAGACTCAATTTGTGCCAATGATTGCGTGCTTGGCAAGTTGGCATCATGTCTTTCTGCCAAGATTGACACTTGGTTTTGGTGAATTGTATGACTGACGACTGAGCATGGCGTAGAAATATAAAATCAACGCCCCCTTTTTTGTTATGAATATTGGAATAAAAAATAAAACCACCATTCATACATACATACATACATACATACATAAGTGTCTAGTACCACATGTGTCTAGAGAAGAAGACGGTGTCTAACAGCAATGGAATGTCTTCAGTTGCCAATGTCACCCCGACGTTAAACGTCCGTGACAACATGCAACCCTAAGAAGATATCCAATGTGCAAACACATCCTAACTTATCATCTAGTAGGGTGTGGGACTCTTTAACTCTCATACTAATGTTGGTTGATTTACCTATGACACTAGTCTACCATATTTGAGTCTGATCTTCTGAGATTTTGTCACGTAAAGCAAGGGGGACCGCCAGAATGTAATGACCCGTAGTTCAGAAGAGAGTGGAGACGTTTTTCGCGATTGTGCACTGCATTCATGCATACAAAAATTGAGGTAAATTTCAATTTTTTTTAACTTACGAGAACTTGAAACGAATAGTAAATTTGCGCATGAACCTTGCTCAATTTTCAAATTTTAGATCACAACTCAAATAACATGAAACATAGGGATCATATTCCAAATGTACAATTCAATATGAATTGGAAATTGACATAAACAAATCAATAAATGGTGAATAATTATTAACAACACAATAATAGGGAGTAAATACATTTTCCATTTCCATTTCGTTTCGTTTCATTTCGTTTTATTTTTCCAAAGTGGCAACTATTTTCTAAATTTGCTAACATATTTGAAAATGTGCGGACTTTTTTCCAATTCATGAATTTATCAGATATGCGAATATTTTTTCAAATTCAGGAACTTTATTGAACTCATGAACCTTTTAGAAATTCATCTACTTTTTCAAATCTACAAAGATTTTTTTCAAATTTGTGAACATTTCTTTACATGAACTTGTTTTATTTCACCATTTTTTTCAAAAAGATTGTTGGCCTGTTTTATAGACACCAAAAACCAAGGAAAATTATGGAACTAATGTGGATCGCGTAGTGAATCATCTCATTAGTAATGTCAAAGAGTGGGTGCCGAGGTCGACAGCCTCCATCAGTGCCCTGCATGCCCCTAAGCACTTGACCATGAAACAAATACTCCCTCCGTTCCTAAATATTTGTCTTTCTAGAGATTTCAAATGGTCACCACATATGGATGTATATAGACATATTTTAGAGTGTAGATTCACTCATTTTGCTTCGTATATAGTCACCATTTGAAACCTCTAAAAAGACAAATATTTAGGAACGGAGGGAGTACATAATATTGCACGGAGGTTGGGTGACAACATTTTAGCAAACCTGGCGAGAATATGACATGTGTAAGGCCGGTGAAATTCGTCTTGATCGGAGTACTTCCTCGTGCGTTGCCATATGTTTCGTTGAGCATTCTAGAGCATGAGATTGCATGGAACATGAAATTGGAGAGAGCATCAAGAGTTCAGGACGCGGGGACAAGTTGACGCAACTCAAAAAATGGATTTGGTTTTTTATAATTTAAAAATAGGATTAGGTGAAGCATGAAAATCGTTAATTCGTTAATTAATTGGGTCTACAAGCATACGTGGAGTCCATCGATTGGCAGGGCGCACATGTTCTCGCCGGTTGTCCTCCTACTACCATGTAAGTGATTCGCTCGTAGTACAAAAGAAAATCAGACCTCTCTCTCGCTTTACCCTCGATGCGTGCATATAACTCAATCTAGGGTCTAATATAAAGATGGTGTTCATACAAGAGAAATTGATTGCAAGCAAGCTAAGAAAACAATCTTTTTTGAGGAATACTACAACAAATAAAGACAAGAGAAATCAGCATTGTCCACAATTGTGTGACTTCATTGGAGTATACAATATAAAAGACCCTTTTGCACCTAACAAGATTACTAAGCAGCCAAAGCCGGCTGCCAAATAGTTAGGGTTAGTGTTGCTATGTTTCTTTTTAGATTAGAGCTATTGTGTTAATGTTACAGCACCCACAAGTCTCGTTTAGTTGTGGACAAGTGGAAGAGCGGTGTCTCATCCACCCCAAGGCCGATGGCGGATCCCGGTGGCATGGTGCTAGGGAGGTTCGGCGACAGGCGCATGTGGACGGATTCATGCAGGATGGTGGAGTTGTCTGGCGTCCTTGTAGCGTCGACGGCAGGCTAGGCAAGGTTGATGGGTCAGTTGCCGCTCTGGAGATGGACCGGTGGAAGATGGCGGCGGCAGCCTCTATGTGATAGTCTGCCTTATTAGGGATGATAGACTACTCATATCAATAAGGAATTTTTTCTTTTCCGGAAGCCCAGTCGGACAGAACTCCAAAGTTAAGCGTGCTTAGCTTGGAGTAGTTTCAGGATGGCTGACCGATCGGGAAGTTGCTCCTGGGTGCGCAGGAGTGAGGACAAAGTGCGCAGAAAAGACTAGTATTGTTTTGTGGGGCCAGTCTAGATCCCGCCAGGAGTAACGACCACCGGCAGGTGTGTCCGGGGCGTTACAAGTTGGTATCCGAGCCGACCCTCATGGTTACACGGATGTTTGCGGATAGGTGCGCGGTCATGTTGTGCATGACGTTTGTGACCCGTCGTGGCACACGGCATGGCACATGTGCCGGACTGGAAGCACAGACATATGTGCCAAGAGGCAACTTTCTTGTGTCCCGACGAGAACGTCGGTTCCTTTGAGTGGGGGTGTATGTGATAGCCTGGCTTATTAGGGATGATAGACTACTTATATCAATAAGGAATTCCTTCTTTTCTGAAGCCTAGTCGGATAGAACTCCAAAGTTAAGCGTGCTCAGCTTGGAGTAGTTTCAGGATGGGTGACCGACCGGGAAGTTGCTCCCGAATGCGCACGAGTGAGGACAAAGTGCGCAGAAAAGACTAGTATTGATCTGTGAGGCCAGTCTAGATCCCGCTAGGAGTAACGGCCACCGGCGGGTGTGTTCGTTTAGTATTAGGCCCGGATATTCGGCACACCTTCATCAATGGGATAGGAGTAGCAACAGGTGTTGCCTAGATGGTGGCTTCAGGCTCACTGATGTTTTACTTCGTATGGTCTCTGTAAGATAGCCGCATGCATCTTCCAGATGCAGATGCCGGGGTTCATCCTCCTTTTTCAAAAGAAGTCACATTTAGTTAGCTTTAGCTAGCTCGTTATTTCATTTTCCTATAAAAAACTTTGTTGAACTGTTAGACTATAAGTGGGCTTAAAGGGGATTAAACGTGACCCGGTTTGCATCCCTAGTTAACATGTGTTTAATTATTTTGTTTCAGAATTGTATAAGTTATCCAATGACCTTTGGGGAGAAGGCGAAGAAAGCTATCGATGTATGCTTTTCATATTTTACATAATCTGTTACCCACTATATTTTCGTGGAACGAACCTGCTGACTAGAATATAATGTATTTTGGCGCAGATGTATGACCGGGTTACCTTGCGTCTTCTTCGGGCATCAGTTCTACTCTTTCCTTCCCATAATATAAGAGCGTTTTTGACATTACACTAGTATAAAAAAACGCTCTTATATTATGGGACAGAGGGAGTATTTCTTAAGCTTACACTTTTTGGGGCTTTTGTGCTAGATTTGTGTGGGCCTCGATATATTCCTTGGTTTACTCGAGTAGTGGTGAGTTTTTAATTAATTGGTGATATTTTTTTAGATAATTGGTGATATTTCAAATGACACTATTTGTATAGCATGGTTTGAATATATAATATAGCTTATATGTGGTTTTGTATTTGCTTTCATATGTATGTGTTCAGCTTAGATTCGAGCCTCTCGAAGAACGGCAGTTTCCTAGACACGGCGAAGAGGGTAATCAGTCCGAGTCTTCGTGAAGATCTAGAGGGGATCTGTTTACTTCTATATGTCTTTCTTAGACTTCAAGAAACCAATTCCTACTTTGTACCATTAATACTACTGGTTAATTTTAAATTTTGTCACATGTGAATTAATCTGGTTGTTCATATGATAGTTCTGGAATCTCTTGATTTACCTGCATCAATATCTATATGTCATCCTATGATTGCTTCCATCCTCACTGATTCATTTGTTCAATTATATATAGTGCATTGTTCCTTTGTGATAAAAATGAATTTTTTATTTTAGCCTGAAATGTAATTGCTACATCTCTGGAGAGAATCATTTGCAGAAATTTTTGACCAGGTTAATCATTTGAAACGTAAAGTGCCCACATCTAGGGTTTGGGGTTTTACAGCGGAATTATTGGGGCCTACCAAGTAGAGATTGTTTCACATGTCGTCATGTATTTATTATGGGAGTGTTTGATCAATGTCGTATGATGCGGAGAATGACAGTTCCAGCAATGTGTATAAGGTCCATGGTTGAATTACCTTGTTAGAACCTCTAGGCAATCAGTTGTGCATCAAGAATTGCTATGGACATGTTGTCACAAGCATATCGTATCAGATTGATACGTACAACTGTGAACAGTTCATGTAAATGTGAGACGCAAGTTTATCCACGTGGTTTTAAACCTAATGATAAGCTATGAATCCAAACCATGTATGATTCCTGCACAAACAGTTCTCTACATTGCGATTGTGTTCAGATGCTTCGAGTTGCTTGACTGGAAGAGGTTTGGTCAAGCCATCTGCGGTCGTGGACTATGCAATATCAATCTTTTGAAGAAATCACCGCACCAAAATAATTTTGACCATGACATTAATAGGGGAAAGCATTAACCAAGGTTGATGGTAATTTCCCGATCTTCATTCCAAGGATTATGGTATGCGAAAGGTACCTCATGATCCTTTTCGCGACCGGCCAATGCGAGGTAGTAGAATAATGCAAGTGTTGACAACCCTTGTTCACCGAGAAGGAAATATCTAGCTAGGTCATGGTAATATACTAAAAGATCCCTAGCGAGCTTATGTATCCTGTTTAATCATTGGCCCCAAAACCTCTCTCGTGATGGCACAAAGTTTTTTGGTACATGACACATGAAAGATCATAGGCTTGTGCTAACTCATACCCACGAGTTTGAGCAAATCCATTGTATACCCCCTCACATTGGAGCTCATACGATGCCATGTAATCAAATGTCGTGACCAGACTAAATTGACACCATGGATCCCCTCGAGTTTAGAGACAATAGTGGTGCACTTTCTGGGCCGGAGGACTGTTTTGGACATCAAGCACAAGTTGAAAGATTGTAGACACATTTTGCTCAATCGAAATGTTTTTTTTTCTTCTGACATCTAGCAACATAAATGATGTTTTTTTGCTTGCAACACGACTTGTCACACTCACACTCTATGCACCCATTGTTCAAACTAAAAATGGGCATACCTTGGGACGGGTTGCGTTTCACCCGCACAATGCTAAGCCCAACCTTGAAATGCCAAGCCGCTACAACAAAGATGGTGATCCATGACGGAATATCAGTAACATTTTCAAACGTCGCCATGCATATGGTATCATCTACGATGATCCCCATATTTTTGTCATGGATGAGCGACAAGCTTTCCCGAATACGCATAGCATGCATACCTTTCATTAATTAGGAAGAAAAGGATGAGCGACAAGCTACAAGCTTTAGAGCATGGTTAATAAAACAGCCTACTACTGGCTATATACTTAGAGGGTGTTTGGATCACTAGAGACTAGAGACTAGAGACTAGTAGTAGTCATCTTTAGTCAGTAAACCTCCAAACACCCCTGACTAGTGGGTGACTAAAACTAGTTTAGTCCCTAGTCACCCCACCCCCAACTTTTACTGACTAGAGACTAGTAGTAGTCACCTTTAGTCAGTAAACCTCCAAACACCCCTGACTTTTACTGACTAAAATCCCCCTCTCTCTCCTTTAATTGGTGTTGCACAAGGGACATTTAATACTGAGACATTTAATGCTGACTAGTAGTAGTCACCTTCCAAACAAGGCCTGATTAAAAACTTCTAGTCTGACTACTACTAGTCACATGACTAGAGAGTATCCAAACACTCTCTTATGCCATGTCATCTATAGCCTGTACCAAAAAAGTTCGGTATAATAAAGACTGGCTGTAAGTTGGCTGTAATAATTAAAGTTTACATGCATGAAAAAGAAGGAAAGTAAAATTGATTGGACGGGAGAGAGGAGCGCCAGCCTCTAGCGCTTGCATGCATTTATTTTCTTTCGTGTGCCGTGCTATCGCCGGGCGATTGCTGGAGCGCCGGCGCGCTTCTCTTTCCCTTCTCTTTCCTCCAGCTAGGAATTTGCTGACCTGGCATCGCTTATAGCTAGCTGACTAGGATTATTATACTTGCTCTTAGAAGAGTGACGTTTTAGACTAGGCACAATGGGTAGTAACATAAAGAGTGTACTTTGTTGGAGAGTCAAACTATCTTAAAGTTTGACCGAGTTTGTGCAAAAAAATATTAATGTTTATGAAACCAAATAGGTATATGATGAAAATATATTTTACCATGAATCTAATGCTTCTCATTTGATGGCATAAATGTTGGTGTATTATGATATAAATACGGTCAAACATAAAAATGTTTGACTTTCCAACATTGTTGGAAGTACACTCTTCAAAGGACGGAGAGAGTATGTTACTACCTCTATAGTGGGGAGTAACATATGTATGGTAACATGCAACACTTCATTTATTAGACTATAGACTCATCTTGCATTGATATGTGTGATGTTACTCATACTACTAGTAACTAGCATGTTACCACATGCCTCTCTTTCTTCATTTATTGCTTCCCACATCATCTTTTTTATCTACATATGTGTGATATTACTACCTATGTTACTCGGACGGGGCTTGCCTGCTCCCGTCCCGTGCTCCCATCCGTACTCCCGAAACGTTAAACTCGCATCGAACGGCTGGCTCCTTTTCCCTTCCCCACGTCCCTTTTCTGGCGCAAAAAACAAGGAAACCACCACGTATCCCGTATTTTACTCTCCCGCAGGTAATACTTGCGATTGATTCTATATGGAAAAGGCCCGCACAAAAATCTGGAGGGAAAATGACCGCCAATCTCACTTCTGCGCGCCAAAAAGCAGGGACGCCCATCCCATAAAACAGAGGTATCTTAAATCACAGGAAGAAGAAAAATTGCAATCGCAGCTGATTGTGATGAATTAATTTCAGGGAGAACATCAACTGTGCAAACATCAAGCGGACTGGGGCTCTATTGTCCCCTATGGCTTCTTCTTCAAGCACGGACTATGGGAACCATCAACAGGACAATGAATCTGAAGGACGAAAAGTAAGAAATCTGACTCATATTCTTCTTGATCTCTTTTTGTTGTTCCTGCCCTTCTTGTTGAACTGGTTGCTTTTCCCTGTTAACAAACAAATAGACCAATCATGATTGTATAAGATCTATTCAAATCTGATTAAAACTACTGTACAACCATGTAGACACACTGGGCATAGCAGTTTTGCACAACTTAGTTTGTTAGGTGATTCATGTAATTTCGACTGTACATATGCAAGAATCTGGTATTCATTCACAGCGTACTACATGTAATAAAATCAAATGTCTAATTGTTCTTATCATTAATCTATATTAGTCTGAAAAAATTAACATTATGTCCATTTCCAATTGATTTAGATTCCGACGGTTGTAGAATAGTTTAGTTTCCATTTAGTATTCCAGTAGTGCGGCCTTCTAGACAAGACATGTTAGTATGACTATGAGGATTAAAGAGTTACACTACATATGCATGTGAACTAATGTGAATAGTGATTCATATAGGATGTGCATGAAACTGCTCCTAGCAATGCAAGAGATTACAGTAATGAAAGGGTACCAAAGCTTGGCATGCAATTTTTTACAACTACGACCTGAAATGCCTTCCGCAAACCAAATGCCTGTGTATCTACCACAGTACAACCAAACCCAAATGGTAAAAGAAGTCTTCTTTTTAACTTCTTTTCATTTTCAATCCTGTGTGACCTAAGCTTTGCTATTTACTTGCATAGGGTCATATGGGAGCTCCGGCCAATCTTGTACACCCCTATTTAGCACATTACAACTCAACTCTGCGACAATCCATTGGTACCTCTACCCCTACGATGATGTCAGGACAAAATCTATCATTCTCCCAACGACAGACTCCTACAAGTGGTACCTCTACCCCTATGATGATGCCAGGACAGAATATATCACTCTTGCAACAACAGACTCCTATGAGTGGTACCTCTACCCCTGTGATGATGCCAGGACAAAACCTATCATTCCTCCAACAACAGACTCCTATGAGTGGTACTTCTACCCCTGCGATGATGCCAGGACAGAACCTATCATTCCTCCAACAACAGACTCCTACGAGTGGTACTTCTACCCCTGTGATGATGCCAGGACAGAATCTACTATTCTTCCATCAACAGAAGCCGGCTTAATCGATGTTACAGATTTTTATCTCATGTATTTGCTTGCAATTCTATTAGAACCTATGAGTATACGACCATGCTTGCAATTCTTACTTGTTCATGTGACTGTCGATGGAATGCAACAATTTTTTTCTACCTTTCATGCACTGTAAATATTGTCAACTCGTTCACCGGTGTACTCCATCTAAAGACATGTCGCAAAACAATGATAACACCCAACTTCTGTGAAATCGATAACAGTATTGTGATTTCTAGTATGTCTACTGCTAAACAAGCAATATGAACTATGTTGTTGCAAGAATACTTTGCATCAGGTACAAACTGTAGTACGACCAACATCCAACGACATAGATTTTATGTCTAACCTCACAAGCAGAACTGTACTTAATCACTGTGACTACGCCGGCGTTGACATTGTTGACCCACGTCTTTTGGCCTCATGCTGTCTGTAAATATCACCAACATCAGCTAATTAAAATTCAGTTCATTCAATCAGTAGAGAACATGATCAACATTTTGTGCTAGACTATCCCATCAGAGAGTGTCACTCACCGAGCATGGCGACCTCGACGGGCGTGAGCAGAGTTCTCACCAATACTTAATGAAAGAGATGCTTATAGTACTAGCATACGCCTGCTCAAATAGTATCATACAAATGAATTTGATACATATCCAGACTCAAACGTGAGGCTAGCATTAGTACAGACCAAACAGTTTCATTAGTACTGTCTCACAAAACTACGGTCAGCTCAAGGCCTGTGAGATCTGCCGTCTTTCATCTGTAGAATAGTTGACCGCCTCAATTTAGTGATCAGTAGCACGGTGTCCGCGTCCGCCTCTGCTGCTGCTTAGCTTCTACTGCTGCTATACTAGCAGGGAACACGCGCAAAGGCGCAGCGAGGAAGCCAAGTCGCCGGCGGCGACAGCCGCCACGGTGGCCACGGTCTAGGCGTCGGCGGCCGCCGCGACCGTTGCCTCGTCGGTGATGGACAGGCGGCGCCGCCTCAATTTGGTCTGAGAACAAATCCAATTAGCAGACAACAAATTAGAAGAAGGAAGAAACAAACTGGATCGAACAGGGAGGGGTCAAGGTCAGCAAGCAGGAGAAGCAAAACCAGGAGGCGGAGGTGGTCTTGAGATTGGAGAGGGCCGGCATCTGCGACGGGGGTGGCGCCACACCTGCTCCAGGCCATGGCCTAGGTCCGATGTGATTCAATCTTGAGCTTGTGTAATAGCTGTCTGCTTGGCTGCGGCGGCAAAGTGAGCGACGGGGAGGGACGGTAAGTGCGGCGACGGGAGCAGAGGGCGGTCTCTGGATTCACTCGATGCCTTCGCTCCCCGCGGACCACGGTCGGCTGTCGGAAGTGAGAGCAAAAGGGGAAGAATGGGGACGAAGGGGAATACATATGGGGGGAGGGGACGGAATACGGGAGCTCCGCGAATTGTTTCCTCAGGAAAAATAGACGACAGGGAAGGAAAAGGAGCCAGCCGTTCGATGCGAGTTTAACGATTCGGGAGTACGGATGGGAGCACGGGACGGGAGCAGGCAAGCCCCGTCCATGTTACTCTCATTGCGGGTAGTCTTATGAATGAACCACTATTAAGAAAAGGGCTATAGATAGGATTGATACTAATGGCGCATCAGGAAAGTAGTGCACCACTACTGTATACTAATGGCGCACCTGTTTGTGATGCGCCATTAGTGTGGAAGACACTAATGGCGCACCAGAAGCAGGGTGCGCCACTAGTATGATTTTTTTTTCATTTTTCCATACATACTAATGGCGCATCAGGTCCATAATGCGTCATTACTAGTTCTAACTACTAATGGCGCACCAAGCAGAGAGTGCGACATTACTGCAAAAAAATTTTATTCTTTTTTTTTGCAAAACTACTAATGGCGCATCTTGTGACAGTGCGCCATTACTAGTTTAAACTAGTAAAGTCGCACTGTGAGAGGATGCGCCATTAGTATATATATTTATTTATTTATACTTTTTGCAAAACTACTAATGGCGCACCTGGTGCGCCATTAGTAACCAGGGTTACTAATGGCACATTTGCTGGTGGTATGCCATTAGTAACCTGGGACCCCAACAAGATATTTTGGACAGCTCCACACCTACTTACTCACTTTCCCCACTTCATTCCCTCCACCTCCTTCTCCAAGCTTTCGGCCATCTCCTCCTCCTCACCTCATTTCCACCATAGATTCATCAAAATTAAGTGGTGAAATTACCTTTTTTTGATAGATAAGTAAGGAAAAGCTATCTTTATGATGTAGATCTACTTTTTTTTTCTCCCTAGCTCGCTCCAACAACGTGCACATGCACTTTTTGTGGCGTAGCTAGATCTATGTATGTTTATGGTGTTGCATGTGTTTGTGATGTTGCATATATGTTTGTGTTTGAAGGTACCGATATTTGAAATGCGATAGTTGCCAATATTTTGCCGGAATGTTTTGATTCATTTCCGTTTCGGCGAGAATTTTGGCATTATGCATTCTTTTTGGTCCTATTTTTAGGGAAGGTCATGCCAAATTTTTTCTTGGTTCTAAAATATCGTTTTGCTCTACCCCGCAGGCGACCATGGTCCGCACGATGACTGAAGGCATCGTGAATAGGTTTTTGAGCTCCGCGAAGGCCGAGATGCTTCAAAAGAACGAGACGGAGATAAGATGTCCGTGTCGAAGATGCAAGCTGAAGAGCCTTATTGCGGACCTGGATTCCGGGCAGGTGCGGGACCACCTGCTCTTGCGTGGTTTCATGGATGGCTATCGGTGGCAAGGTGATGAAGATGACTATGAAGTCGTCCATGGCCGGCGTCGGGCAAGAAATGAGGAAGGGCAACAAGACAAGTACCACCACGGCGAGGGCGGGCGAGAAGACGAAGAACCTCCAGGACATGATCACGACGGTGATGCTATACACAGTCATCATGTAGAAGATGTCGTACATGATGATGAGGAAGATCAAGTCGAAGGGCATGATCATGAAGATGAAGATGCCGGAGCAGGCGACGATGGAGGCTGGGTGCAGGACCCTCATATTCAAGAGCTGCTTCTCTAGCAGACGGATAACACAAGAGTGGCCGCCCGAGAGAAAGCCAAGCTGGATCAACTAGAGATAGACGCGGTTACTCCATTGTATGAAGGATGCAGGCCCGAGGATACCTGCCTGAAAGTAACGCTCATGGCTCTGGAGATGAAGGTAAAACACAAAATGACCGACGCATGCTTCGACGAGAACATGTCATTCTGGCACGAACGTCTTCCCAAGGGGAACAAGTGCCCCGACCAGTTTCGAGGAGGCGAAGAAAATCGTGTGTCCTCTGGATTTACCGCACGTGAAATACCATGTGTGCATGAACAATTGTATCATTTATCGGGACGAGCACGCGGAGTCTACCATATGTCCGGTGTGCGGCGTCACTCGATACAAGAAGAGGAAGAAAGCTCCTCGAAAATCGGTGTAGTACTTTCCGATCACTCCTCGTCTGCAGCGGTATTTCGCGGACCCTAAGGATGCGAGCCAGTGGCAAGCGTTGAACTTCGAATACCCAGAATTTGGGAAGGATCCAAGGAACATCGTGCTGGGCGCGAGCACCGATGGAGTCGATCCGTTTGGCAGCCAGAGAAGCACACATAGCACCTGGCCTGTGTTTGTGTGGATGTACAACCTTCCCCCCTGGTTGTGCATGAAGAGGAAGTACATTCACATGAGTATGTTAATTGAAGGGCCGAAATAACCAGGGAACGACATCAATCTGTATTTGGGGCTGCTGAAGGAGGAGCTAGACACGCTGTGGAAAACGCCAGACAATACGTGGGACGCCGCAGAGAAAGAATATTTCCCTATGAGAGCCACACTGCTCACGACAGTGCACGACTATCTCGGTTACGGATATCTCGCGGGGCAGGTAGTCCACGGATTTTCTGGATGCGTAAGGTGCATGGATGACACAACGTATCGCCAGCTAGATAGAGATCCCGGGTCTTCGAAAACCGTGTTCATGGGACATCGAAGGTGGCTTCGCGACGATGACCCGTGGAGGAAATGCAAGGATCTGTTCGATGGTGAAACCGAACCCCGAAAACGCCCGTGTACGAGGAGCGGCGAGGAAATAGACAAGCTGTTGAAAAATTGGAAAGACTGCCCACTGCCGGGAAAGAAGCAAAACGCGCCAGAGTCGCGAAAGAAGCGAAAGGCGCCAGAGCCGCTGCTGAAGGTATGGAAAACGAGGTCTGTTTTCTGGGACTTGCCGTACTGGAAGATCCACCGTGTGCCTCACAGCCTTGATGTCATGCATATCACGAAGAACGTGTGCGAGAGTCTGCTTGGTACCTTGCTCAACATGCCAGAGAGGACCAAAGATGGGCCGAAAGCAAGGGCAGACTTGAAATCAATGGGCATCAGGCAGGAGCTTAACGCTAATGATGATGATGATGAGGCGAAGCAGGACACATAAAGTCGTCGCAAAGGCAAAAAGGCCAAGAAGACCGGAAATGACTACCCTCCCGCGTGCTTCACTCTAAGTCAGGAGGAGATCGAGCAGTTTTTCACCTGCCTCCTAGGAGTAAAACTTCCTTACGGTTACACGGGGAAGATAAGCAGATACCTAGACCCAGCGAAGCAGAAGTTCGGCGGGATCAAGTCTCACGACTGTCACGTGCTGATGACGCAGATACTTCCAGTTGCAATCCGTGGGATCATGGACGGGCATGTCCGTGAAACGCTATTTGGCCTATGCAACTTTTTCGACGTCATCTCTCAGAAGTCGATTGGCGTGAGGCAACTCAGAAGGCTACAGGAAGAGATCGTGGTGATACTATGCGAGCTTGAGATGTACTTCCAGCCCGCATTCTTTGACGTTATGGTGCATCTGCTGGTCCATATCGTGGAGGATATCATCCAACTCGGGCCGACGTTCTTGCACAGCATGATGCCGTCCGAAAGGATGAATGGTGTCATCAAAGGATACGTTCGCAACATGTCACGTCCAGAGGGAAGTATAGCCAGGGGCTTTCTGACCGAAGAGTGCATCTCCTACTGCACGAATTATCTAGGCATCGAGAACCCCGTTGGTCTGCCCGTCAACAGGCACCTCGGCAGGCTCGCTGGATGGGGTCACCGTGAGGGTCGCCGCGAAATGCATGTCGACTTCGAGGGTCGACTCGCCGACTTTGAAAGAGCAAACCTAGTCGCGCTACAACACATAGACGTGGTCGATCCTTGGGTGGTAGAGCACAAAACCTTTATTGAGAAGATGTACAATGACCGAGGCCAACAGAGGACGGACGGAGATATACTCAAAGAGCACAACTCATGTTTCACGCGTTGGTTCAAGCAGAAGCTTCTGTCGTACCCTTTACATGAGGATTCTTCCGCGGAAGAACAACTCATATTCGCCTTGTCACAGGGCGCCGAGCACAACCTGATGACCTATGAGGCGTACGATATCAACGGCTACACATTCTACACCGAGGACAAGGACATGAAGAGTGATGGTTATCAGAACTCCGGGGTAACGATGGAATCCTACACCGGCAACGACAAGGACAGATACTACGGAAGGATCGAAGAGATCTGGGAGTTGAGCTACGCTGGAAAGAAGGTCCCGATGTTCCGTGTCAGATGGGCCAAGAGCATCCTAAAAGAAGACCGGTATTTCACCACCATGGTTATACCCGAAGCCAAATCCAAGACCGTGGGCGCAAACGTCACCGCGAAAAATGAGCCATGGGTACTGGCTTCCCAAGTGGACCAATGCTTCTTCATTACCGACCCGTCAAAGCCCAGCCGTGTTGTCGTGAGGAGAGGCAAAAGGAAGATCATCGGAATGGATGGAGTAGCCAATGAGCAAGACTTCGACAAGTACGGCGACCCGAAGATCGAACATGACGACAACGATGAAGTAGCAGCACACACCACAAGAATAAGTAGGACCACCCTACCTAAAGGACGTCCGTTCCACAGAAGAACTCCATTTGCGAAAAAGAAGGGCAAGAAGATTGTGAACAGATAGCTAGCTAAGATCGATTGTATTTAAATCATAGTCTTCATTTCTTGATTGTATTTCATGGGCACTTTTTGATATCATGAATATTTTTAAATTTCATGGGCACTTTTTGAATTCATGAGGACACTTGATCTCGATCCCCCTCCCCCTCCATCTCGATCTCGATTCCCCCTCCATCTCGATCTCGATCCCACCCGCACCCTCCCCCGCTAGCTAGCTCCACCGCCGCCGACGACCCACCGCAACCCTCCCCCGCTCCACCGCCGCCGCACCCCCCGCACCCTTCCCTGCTCCACCGCCGCCGCCGATGATATTTTCAAGTAACAAATTTGAACATATTTTTTAAAAAATTATTACTGTTTTTATAAAAAAATATTACTGTTATGATTTAAACAAGTTTGAACATATTTAAACACAAATAAATATCAAATAGCATTTAAAATGCAAAAAAAAATATTGCGGAGCCTGGGAATCAAACACAGGACCTCCTGGTGTGTGTGCTGCGTGCTGACCAGTCGGGATACTGGGCGGGTTCTGATGTGGATTGGGTTAGGTGCAATATAACCTGTGCTCCAACTGTAATAAAACTAATGGCGCACCAGAGGTGGGTGCGCCATTGCTATAAGAAAAAAAAACTACTAATGGCGCACCACGAGGTGGTGCGCCATTGCTATAGGATACCCCTTCACCCCGATCCCCCCTTTCCCTCTCCCCCTCGCCAGTTCCCTCTCCCTCGATCCACCGCGCCGCTCCTTCCCTCGTCCCTCCCTCCACCGCGCCGCCGCCGCCGCTGCCCCGACCCACTGCGCCGCAGCCGCCCACGCGCCCCCGCCGCCTCCCTCTCCCCTTCCTCCCCCTCGAGCCCGCGACCTCCTCGGACGGACGGCGGCGCGAGCCTCCCCGCGCTCCCCGTGACCGCTCTCCACCGCCGCCGCCGACCCCCCGCCGACAAGGAGAAGCAGCAGCGCGTCCACCTCACTGAGGAGCAGCATCCACCTCCCGCCGTCTCTTCCTGCGCGTGGCCCCGTCGTTGTACATCGACGTCGTTCGTCGTTGTTTGCCGTCGCTCTGGTCCGTCCCCGGCCTCCCCGACCACGTCCCCGACTTCGTGGTGAGCTTCTCCTCCGGACCCCCCTTTACTTCGCCTCGATTCGTCGCTGCCATGTTGACCTGCTGCCACTGCTGCACTGCGCCCCCACCGTGCCTGTCGTCGCCCGCAGCCGCCCACGCCGTCACTTGGTTGCGCCTCGCGCGCGCCCGTTGCTGCTACTCTGCTTCTGCTGCTCGCCTGCTACTGCTTCTGCCTATAGCGCCGCTGCCGCTGCTGCTTTTGCTTCCTGCTGCTCTTGCCGTCGCCGCTGCTCTTACACTGCTGCTGCTCTTGCTTGTTGCGCCGCTGCTTCTTTATATGTGCACAATGAACTACTGCTTGCTGCCTTCCTGGATGAAGTTATAGGTTCTTAGTGCTTGCAATCTGCAGCAACTTTTTCTCATTCGACATTTCAGATAAACTGCTTCAACATTTTACATGAAAATGGTTGGATTTGAATCATTTGGTGATTGTAGTGGGTGGTAAGCTTATTTGATATTCTTAGATAACCATGGTCTTATAAAAAACATGGTTTCAGTTTAGATGGTACTTGATTGATTCCATGTAGAAATGGATCATCTTCATTTTCTAGATTTAAATACGCTGTTCCTCTGAGTGGGTGCGTGTGACCTTTTTGTTGACTGCTTGTAGATTTTGTCTATGCCTTTAGATATTATGATCAAAGGCTTCCATGAACAGCTCATACCTTCTTGGCTTGACATAGTTATACTTGATAGATGAAGTATGTGTGTATTCAGATGCTTTGCGTAATTGTACCTGTTATATCTGACCACTGTTTATTGTGGTTTTGATTTTGTTCAGTGTTCTCAAATATAACAACATAGTGGGATCATTTGTCAACATAGTGGGATCATTTTGCAGATTCCAGCAAACAACATAGTGGGATCATTTGTCAAGGCCAGCATCAGAGTGCTAATTTACAGGTATAAATAGATAAAAGATTCAGAGAGTAGCTCTTTTCTTACCAACATCATGAAGGTTGGGAATATCTTTGTAGAAAACAACAAGATTAGGAAACTGAATCTAAGGACCAGGGCTAAACCTCTATACATTACTGTCTTTAACATGGTATAAAATACCTGAACTGAATTTGTGGGGCCTCTAAAATTCTAGAAAAAATTAAACTCAAGAATGCGAAGCTTGTCTTGAGGCTCATCTTTGAGACAGGTTATCTATGTCGGTTGTCGGAGCCTTGGAGGTTGCTGCTGAGAGCTGTCACAGCAGTGCGTGGTGTCAGTGATATGGCCAAGCTGCTAGTTCAACTACTGGCCAACTAGTGGCCCTTGTTATCAAAGTAGTCTTGCCACATGTTCATAGTAATCTCCAATCATATTAGCAGTACTGAATCAAACTTGTCTTGTTTTATGGGAATGGTTGATTACCTTGATTATACTTACTGGATGTTGACTCTATAAATCATATTGATACTGATGTTAAAGGTATTTCTAGCAAAACCTGAAATGCTAGATGGATTGATTTTTCTGAGTTGTTTGTGCTCTCCCTGCATCTTTCAGCTCTCATTTTCAGTGGAGTTGTTGAATTATATGCTCGTATTGGACATGTTTTACATGTTAGTTTGCTGGGTTTTGTCTCCGACCATCGTGTCGTGATGAATTTGCAGGTACCCCGAGAGGCCCTTGAGTTTGCCGGAATGTCGATTAACTTCCGTTCCGGCAAATTCGGGTACTCCATATGTCCTATTTTCAGCAAAGGTCATGCTGAAATTTTCCGTGAATTTTAGCATGACTTTGCTAAAAATCGGACATATGAGGTACTTGCTACTAATGCATGGGCCAGGGTATCTTAGTACTTAATTAAGTAGGATCAACTGCCCCTTTATTCTTGCTGTATTAAACCATAGGTGGCAATAGAGCCAAGTGATTAGTGCCAAGTGATTAGGCCCAACCTAGGGTGCCTCGGCATCGATAAACCCTAAATGATGAAAACTTAACTTAGCATTTAGGGTGCCTCGGCATCGATAAACCCTAAATGATGAAAACTTAACTTGGCTGCCCCGGATGCCTCGGTGTCGATGAGAACCTAAATGATGTACGCTTAGGCTTTTAGGGTGCCTCGGCGTCGACAAACCCTAAATGATGAAAGCTTAGGCTTTTAGGGTGCCTCGGTGTCGACAAACCCTAAATGATGAGACCATGATCTTGTTCCTTGATAATAACCAACTTTTTGACCAAACTTTTTTCCTATTTAGAGCGAAACATGGCCCACAACAATGAGGCCGGTGGTTCGGGCGGCGAGCCATTCTGGGAGCTGTTCCAGGAGATGGAGGGACAACCTCACCGCTATGAGGACGCCGCGGAAGACACCGATCCTGGTTACACAACCCCTAGTGGCGTCGGGGATGACACCACTGATGGTGCCGCCGAGGATGCCACCACTGATGATGGCGGCGCACACACAGATGGCAGCCAACCGAAGAAGCAAAGGAAGGACCGGCACCCGAATGCGCTCCGCGCTCTCAAGGAGGAATTCACTCAAGTGGACTTCGACGGGAATCCAACGGAGCCCAAACATATAGTCAAGGGGTACTCGCTTCAGCTCGGGTGCATTCTCCGGAGCACCGTCTCGATCAACACCGAGAACCTTAGGCATAAGGACCGAGGGAATTTGCGCAACCTCCTCTTCACGAAACTGCACGAACGATACAAGTTCCCCGCCGAATTTGAAGACACACGCCTCTCAGGGAATAAAGTGAACAGTGCCGCCCTCACGAAGATGAGCACGGCCCTGTCTACTTGGAGAAGCGCGGTGAAGAGAATGATTGATAAAGGTGATAGTTATGACAAGATCAAGGCGAAATATCCTTTGATGAGCGAAGATGACTACAAGGAGTTCAAGATCAAGTGCGAGAGCCCCGCAACCTCCGAATCAAGTCAGTGGGGGAAAGAAATGGGGGAGTTGAACTTAGGGGAACACAAACACGGTCCCGGCGGTTACAGAGTGGCGGAGCCTATATGGGACAAGGAGGACGCAGAGCGTGCCGAGCAAGGCCTACCGCCCCGCCTCGAGAAATACAGCGGTGACAAGCAGACCAGGAACTATGTCAGGGCCCGGTACAAGGAGGACCAGATAACAAAGGAGCTTACCACGGATCCGAAGACCAGGGCGCTTGAGCTTCTTCTGGTAAGGAATACACCCCCGCGTAATTAGCTCCATATGGTGGCACTCTAATTAATCCCCAATATTTCTAAATGGTTCACGCTCCTTTCGCAGGACAATGAAAGCAGTAGCGCGGGGTCGTCTCAGAGCTCCCCTTTCGACACCCCTTTAAATAGGGCGTTGAACGTAATGAAAAACAAGGATAAGCTCACTAAGCCGACGTCAGCTGGTCGTGTGGCCGGCAAAGGCTTGTCCACAAAATGGGGGTCATACTATACCGCTGGTGTGCGGAAGGAGAAAAAGACCAGCTCGGAAAGCCAGACGCGCGAGGTTGAAGAACTCAAGGCACAAGTGGCGCGGATTCCGGAGCTTGTCCATGAGCAAGTGCAACAACAACTTGGAACGACGCTCAACGCCATGGTGCCTACGTTGATTCATGGGCTGACGACGTGGATTGCGGGCGGCCAACAGGGGCCTCCCCCGGTTCCCAGCTTCACGGCCAGCAACTTGCACAGCGCGCAGGCGGCGCCATTGGTGTCTCCGGCGGCGCCATTGGTGTCTCCGGCGGCGGCGCCATTGGTGTCTCTGGCGGAGGCGGTATTCGTGTCTCCGGCGCCGGCACGGGCATTGGAGCTTAATGCACCCGGGTGTACGCCGGCCGGCACCTCGCCAGCAAGCGCCCCCTTCGTCAGTTGCACGCCCGCCGTTGGCGATGCCTCGACATTAGCCGAGCTCGACGGCATCACGGTAACTAAGCCTCTCGGCCGATGACTTCATCTCCTTGCCTTTGACTGGGCATCCCTGACGCCCTGTACATGTTTTTGCAGGGCACCGCCGACGTTCCTTGCACTCTTCTGCACTTCGTGGGCGCCGAGTTGGTCGATGTCGCCAAGGGCAGAATCGTTCAACCGGGCAACCCCATGTTCCATGGTAATCCGATGCCACCCACAATGTATAGGGTTGAAGTGGTTCGGGTGCTGCCAGGCTGCGACGAGCTGTTACCTCCGATTCGACCCGTTGGGGCCGACGAAGAAGATGAGATGACCCTCAGCACCTGCGTAAACTGGCCCCTGCTTTGGCCGAAGAGCCAGATTCGTTTGGGGCGGGGGACACCACCCCACAGACAAGACCGCCAGCCGTGCCGGCGCCAAGCCATGGCAAGAACGCCGCAACGCTACCGGACCTGCCGGACATCCCTATGGCACAGGATCCGGACAGCCCTATGGCAAAGGATCCAGACGGCGACGACAACGACGACGGTACATTTACCAAAGTTGATAAGTACTTTGCCGAACATGGGTACGCTAACGAGTTCTGCGGGCCTCTTTCTCAAGAACCCAACCAAGACGACCGCGATCTAGCTGGTACGGCAGAGAAATCCAATTGCAACAGGCGTCGTCTGGCGTTCAGTTCTCAGGACACGCCTCCAGCTCCCACCTTCACCGAGCCTCAGATAGCTGAGGTGCGAAATATTATCAGCCCCAACACGCTCAAGAAGGCGGTCTGTGAGCAGAACTCGGTGCCATTACAGGAGATCAAGAAGAAGGGACGGAAACGAAAGACTAACAAGGGCGCCGGTGCGAGCCAGCCGGCAGCGAGTTCGATCCGTGCTCAGGACTGGCCACCTTCACCTAAGGATATCTCGAGGAGGGTGCATGTGGCGGGTAGGGCGATGCTACCGCCAAATATGCTGAATGCTGCAACCGGTGCTATGCGGAGTCTGCACAACAGTGTTCTTTCTTTGGAGAAGCGGTGTCTCAGAGAGAAGGATGTGGCATACCCGGTTTTCGTGGCCAAGGTGCGAGAGGGCAAGGGCTTTGTGGATGGCGACATCGGGGGTACGATCGTCCTGCGGTTTGATGACATCTTTGCTATGTTTAACCTTCATCCGCTGCACTACACCTTCGTTCGGCTGTTTTCGCTGAGCATGCAGATGCGGATCATTAGAGACAAGACCCTGGACATCGTGATAGTCGACCCCTTCTACATGCGTGCCAAGCACTTGAGCAGCGCTGGGGACCGCCAAGTTGCGAGTTCACACCTCGAAGGCGTCACTCCGGCAAACCCAGATAAGGATAACTTCCTTGTGGCTTACTTTCCTGAGTAAGTCATCCCTTAACCGCCCCGTAACATATGATTTCTTAGATTTCGATCGTTCTTTTTTTTCTAACATTCCGTGTTCTGTGCAGTGACACACATTGCACACTCATCCTCTTAAGCCCGAAATATTCCATGGCCACGTATTTCGACCCGAACCGTAACTCCAAGATAGACTACACAAATGTCAAGAAAGTTCTTGATGATGTTCTCCCCGGCTACGCCAAATCTGGAGGCACCTTCACCAGGGCAGTTCGTAAGTACGGCAAGCACATGTTCTCACACAATACGAAGTTCTGCTGCGTCAAGCAGCCGCCTGGCGGTCAGAAGGATGCCTACTACGCCCTTCATCACATGCGGGCGATCGTAAGGGACCATCATCAACTTCTGCTACCAGATTATCTCAAAGATTGGGCCGCGAGCTTGTCGGCAGTCCAGGACGCAGACCTCAGACAATAATTCTTTCGCATCCAGTCGGAGTTTGCGGACATCATCCATCAAGATGTCCTTCATACCTCGGGGTAGTTCTTCCTCAGATATCAACCGTCCAACAGTGAGATAGATGAAACGCTACAAATGCAGGGTGACAACGACCGCGATTTCATGACCATCACGACAGACGGCGGCTTCATCCACGCTCCTGTCCGATGAGTCGAGTCGAAAGTAGTGATGTGTAGTTCTGAAATATTGATTGGCTCATGTTGTAATTAAACTTTAATGAATTCGTATGTCTCTTTGGTTTGGACAGTTGTTCAACTTAGATGTAATCGATGCTATTTATTAGTAGGACTATGAATCGTGCTATTAATGTCTTGCTTTTCTCTTCCGATCCTTTTGTTGCATACTTACATATTGCTTATGTATTGTCTGTTGTTTGGCTTGTGCATAGAGATGCCGTCGTCTGTCGTGTACAAGGGTAAGGTTCCCGGAGTCTACGATGACTGGGAGGAGTGTCGGAGACAGGTTCACCGTTTCAGCGGTAACAGTTACAAAGGATACACCACTAGGGCGGAGGCCGAATCTAGATACGCACGCTATCTAGTGGGAGAGAGGAGGAAGCGTTGGAGGAACCGGATGAAGACCAGTTTGATCGCGATGATGCTCATCGTGATGACCACAGCTATCTTCTATGTGATGGTAGTTTAGATGATCGATATCGACTTGTAATGTGAAGACAAACTCGATACTCGCGGTCTTGAGACTTGTAATGTTTATCTTTGTTCAGTCTTTTGAATTCAGAGACTAATATGATGAATTGTATTCAGAGACTAATCTTCTATTGTATTCGATGAAACTGATGTTGCTATGTGCTGCTGTCTATATTCTGTCTAATAATATATTTTATATTCTGTCTAATAATATATTTTGTAACCTGCGCAAAAATCAGAAAAGGAAAAAAAAACCAAATATTCATACTAATATATCAAAAAAAATAAACCAAATATTCATACTAATATATCGAAAAAAGTGGGATGTGTGTGTTGAGAGAATTGGTCTAGCTAGCATTTTTCAAGCATGCATGTTGAGAAAAATAAAAATAGTTGGGTTGATGAGGTGGCATATGCGAGGAGGTGACATGTGTGCATGTTGAGATAAATAGAAGTGGTGAGGATCAACTACTTAAGTACTCTCTCCATTCATTTATATAAGGTTTATTTGTTTTTTTTATAAAATTCCACAATGTAAGGTGCAATTCTTCGAATTTCTCGTAATTCCTTTTTTGACCCTCTGGAAAGAAAGAAAATATCTCTCCCCTGATTGGATGTATATATCCTTCTACGAAGAGAAGAAAAGTATATATATATCTCTCCCGATTGGATGGATCTCTTCCCTTTCTGGCCTAATTGATTTACCTGCCGCTAGCCAACGAATTAGCCAAGGATAATTTCATCCTAAATTCTCTAAATTCTTGTGCCTTGGTCACCGTGCCGAAACAAATACACCTTACATAAATTTTGCATTGCTCAAAGCCTAGAATCTTGTATCTGGGAACTGGGAAGAAGATAGATGGTCAACGGCTGTTGCCAATA
Source organism: Aegilops umbellulata (assembly GCA_032464435.1). NCBI lineage: Eukaryota > Viridiplantae > Streptophyta > Magnoliopsida > Poales > Poaceae > Aegilops > Aegilops umbellulata. The sequence continues at coordinate 441,700,374 of CP136059.1, read as the reverse complement.
GTCCTGAATCTGCAAAGCTACTGCAAACACATGCAACACAGGCTACAAGAATGAAGAAACCATGAAACCAACCTAAAATCAGGAACCAATGAGGTACATAGGATTTCAACAACTAGCCGCAGTTTTTTTTAGAACAAGTAGCAACAATAGCTCGGGAAGGCCCTGGAAAGGACCCGTCGCACCAAAGAGTGTGTGTGTGTATACTAATGTTTTTTCCTATTTTCTTTCAAACTACAACCCACTTCCCTCCAAACCACCAGAGTAGGAAAAAAAATACAAATTAGTACATATCAAGATGGAATATGAAGGTATATTTTGTGAATGCTCATGATCAATAAAGTTGCAGTCTAAATTTTAAGTAAAGCTAATTTTTTTATAAAGTGTAAACTACATAGTTTGCCTTAAATGATACTCCCTCTGTTCGGAATTACTTGTCGCAGAAATGGATGTATCTAGATGTATTTTAGTTCTAGATACATCCATTTTCGAGACAAGTAATTCCGAACGGAGGGAGTACTACCTAATTGCTCGTGCGTTGCAATAGGGCATACATATTCTAGTTGTTCAACATCAGTCGTGTTCGACCTAATCTTACATCATTCATATTCTAGATTTTGATAAGATTTGATTTGAATTGAGTATGAGTAAGAAGGAACGTATTGATTTAGGTGAGGTTTTGGTAAGATTTTATTTAATTTAGGTCGGACTAGGGGAAGGTAATTTTTTATTTAGTTGAGGTTTTTGTAAGATTTGATTTGATTGAACTAATTCAGGACGTGGGAGGGGGGTGTGGAGATGAAGGCGAACATACAACGACTAGCTATCCTTTAATAGTAGAGATGAAGAATCTTTGGAGATGTATCAAACAACAAAACAATGTACATTCCAAGTTTTATGAAGTCAACATAATATGAGCCCATGCGAATTTTCACAATTGTCTGGACCATATTAAATGATGCATTTTTGTCCCTCATGGGTGCATGTTACATGACATTTTTCAATTAATGCGTGATGACATTTTATTTTAGTGGTCTAGGAAAAAACATCAATTTTTATTTTAATGTATTAGCATAACCATTTCTAGAATAAAAATGCTCCTCCTTTCAAAATAAAATTCAATTTCATATTCAGACTTTTGTGTTCTGCGGCTAGCCTTTCGACGAAAATCTGGAGCCCGAGCCCAGCCCAAACACCGAGTTGTTTCTGCCAAGTCTTAGCTTAGTTTGATCTCATTGAGAAAGAAGATACGACGAGTTTTACTTCTATCTAAGGGTTAGTTCTTTTGAGATTTTTCTTGAAAATAATCAAAAGCAAATATTTTTTTAAAGTTTAGTTCAACTTAATTTTGAAGACCCCATTTATTCCAGGGGAAAGATGCTTACTGAGCTTTTCCATTAGTCATACCCTTTTATTAAAAAAATCATTCTTTGTTTAATTTACAAGCCAATTGCCACCGCATTTCGAACATTCACCCACCCTGACCTGATCCTCTCCCCAACATCCCTACCTTCCATCACCGCTCGCCTCTCCCCAATTTCGGTCATTGCCTCTGCATCTCCATCATCTTCTAGTATGAGCTTCGATTGCCGCTCCCACCTCCTGATTGGACCACACTCAATCATCTGTCGTCACATTCTTCATCACAGTCCACATCTTTCATGACTCGCCCCGACCACCGCAGAATCTTTACCGCCAACAATGATTCAATTGTATCCCAAGGACGACAAAGGAGATGTTAATTTGAGAAGCCAAAGCCCAACGAAACACCCGTTCAACCAGATTATGGGGCCACAATGTAAAGCCGCCTCTAATTACATAGCCCACAACCATCTCCGAAGGCATTTCGGTACTCGAGCCACAACTAATCCCAACATCGCCCCTAACCTCTCGTGGAAATCACCGCAAGTTCACCACCCCGAGCGCGCAACAAGCACCGGCGCGCCTACTTTCCTTTATAAACACACCCCTACAGATAGGGTTCCGCCGCCGCCACCCCACGGCCGGCGGCGCCTGACACCCCAGGGGCATTTCAGACCTTTTTTTGACACTCCAGGGGCGTTTTAGACTTTTCCTCTCCTCGGAGCCGCTCTCGCCAAACAAACCGATTTTTAGTTGTAGGCACATCAGTTTTGTCGCCGCAGCCGCTTTGGTGGCGCAGCCGCAACAGCCTAAAGCCGGAAAAAAGGCTGCACCGAAGCCGCCCCCGTTGAAGCGCCGAGAACAACACACTCTATCTAAGGGTCGATTCTTTTGAGATTTTCCTTTAAAATAATCAAAAGCAAACATTTTTTTGAAAGTTTAGTTTGGCTTAATTTTGAAGATCCCTTTTTATTTCAGAGGAAAGATGTTTACTGTGTTTAATTTACAAGCCAATTACCACCGCATTCCGAACGTTCACCCACCCTGACCTGATCCTCTCCCCAACATTCCTACCTTCCATCACCACTCGCCTCTCCCCAATTTCGGTCGTTGCCTCTGCGTCTACATCATCTTCTAGTATGAGCTTCGGTTGCCGCTCCCACCTCCCGATTGTACCACACTCAGCCATCTGCTGTCACATTCTTCGCCCCAGCCGACATCTTTCATGGCCCGCCCCGTCCACTCCACAATCTTTTGCCGCCAACGATGCTTCAATTGTATCCCAAGGCCGGGCAATGAGACGTTAAGTTGAGGTGCCAAAGCCCACCAACGAAACGCCTGTTGAACCAGCCGCGGGGGCCGCAATCTAAAGCCGCCTCTAGTTACATAGCCTATAGCCAAATCCCAAGGTACTTCGATACGCAAGCTGCCGCTGATCCCAACATCGCGCCCTAAGCTCTCGTGAAAACCACCGCAAGTTCACCACCCCCGAGCGCGCAACAAGCACCGACGCGCTTCTCTCGTCTCCGGACCCTTTCCTTTCTAAATACACCCCTGCAGACAGGGTTCTGCGCCCACCACCCCACGGCGGCGCCCGACACCCCAGGGGCATTTCAGACCCTTTTCTGACGCTCCAGGGGCGTTTCAGGCTTTTCCTCACCTTAGACTATTTTGTTGACACGACTCTAGAGGCGTTTTGGACTTTTTCTCGTCCTAGAGAGCCGCTCTGACCAAACAAACCGCTTTGTAGTTGTAGGCACATCAGTTTTGTCGCCGCGGCCGCTTTGGTGGCGCAGCCGCAGCAGCAGCCCAAACCCGGAAAAAGGCCGCCCCCGTTGAGCGTTGAAGCGCAAGCGCGCCGAGAAAGCGGAGGCATCAGCATCCGGCCGGCACGTGCTTCTCCTCCCCCGTCCCCGGCCTTTCCCGGGTTGGACTTGGACTTGCCCACTCTCTCTCCACCCCCACCCGCTCCCCCCCGCCCGTGCCGTCGGCCGGCCGCATCCTCCCTCGCCGCGCGGCCTCGTGCCCCCGCCCACCCGCCGACGGATCTCCGGATCTGGGCCACCCCGGCGCCCGCGGCCCCGACGCCGCCTCCCCGCCCCACCCGCCGCTGCCCCGGATCCCCGGCCGCCTGCCCGCCCCGGCGTCGTCGGGCCCTCGCCCCGCCGCCCTCGCAGGCGCCTCCCTCGTCTTCGAGGCTCGCCTCGCCTCGCCGTCCTCCTCCCCGAGGGAGCCGCCCCTTTGCTCCTCGCCTCGCCGCGGCCGGGCTGCAAGGTAGACTCCCTTCACCCGTACTACTACACTAGTACGTGTATGCTGGACGGTTCCTGGTTCGACATCGATTTGTGGCTGGAGGTTGGACCGCGTGCCACTTTGGTTACGTCATCGCTCCCAGTTTGTTCATATTAGTTGAAATGCTTATAATGCTACAAAGTAGTAGTGGGCTATGGTCAAGGTGAATTGTAATGTTCTGACCAACCTGGGTGATCTGGAACAAGGTTAGATAGTATCTTCAAGTAAGTTGTGCGCAAGGTGAATGATGAAATGCTGGGCAAGCCATTTAGGCCAGTGATTCATCGAGGCGGGCTCGGTTCACTGATGTTACTGTTGACTGACCTACGGAATGCTCTTCTATGTCTGTCTGTGCAGTGCTGTCTGGGAGGGTGTCAGGGATGTCGTTGTCGTCTTCGTCGACCGTGGTCTACGAGGGGTGGATGGTCCGGCATGGCCGCCGCAAGATCGGCCGCTCCTTCATCCACATGCGCTACTTTGTGCTGGAGACCCGGCTCCTGTCGTATTTCAAGCGTAAGCCCCAGCACAAGATGCCCAAGCTCCCCATCAAGTCCCTCCACATCGATGGCAACTGCAGGGTCGAGGACAGGGGCCTCAAGATGCACCATGGCCATGTACGCATCTCCTCCTCTGTCACATGCTTGCAGTTCCTTCCTCTCAGCATGGTCTTTGGCCTTGCACTCCGATTATTTCCTTTGATCATTTGTTCTACCGCAGATGCTTTATGTCTTGAGTGTCTACAACAAAAGGGAGAAGCACCATCGCATAACGGTACCAAAGCCATCCATTCTATTCCTTATTCCTCTCATCATACACTTATTCCTCTCATCATACACTTCCATTTAAGCTATCAACCTACTGCTGTCGCAATTGCTCTTGAAATGCCACTAGACTATTACTACTTTATTTGCCACTCTGTATGATTTATTCATTTAGAGGAACTTCTTCTATTGGCGAGAAAAAGAAACATGTCCTGCAAGTCTGCTGAGTTTTCCAAATGTGAATCCTCAAGTCATGTCCTTGATGTTAAGTTGATGCTACCTTTCTGTAACTTATACCAGATGGCGGCATTCAATATCCAGGAGGCTCTAATCTGGAAGGAGAAAATTGAGATGGTCATCGATCAGGTTTAACATTTGCAGATCCTAAATCTCGCATATAAATGTTTATAGTAACCGCCCGGGATTCTTTGTTCCTCAAGGCATCACCAAATAAAAATATGCAAACATACACAATATTGGCACCCCTATTACTGCTTATGAAATTAATTAGGAGTCTATGACAAAGGCCACTTCTCCCTCCGATCAATATTATTTGTTGCTGATTTAGTACAAAGACAATTAATATGGATCGAAGGAGTACTTATTTTTCGTTCACAGCCTGAGAATAATCTATTTCATTGCATATGCACAAATGCACCTAAATTGATTCTTCTAATTTAAACTGATACAGCAACAAGGTGTAGTGTCGCCCGATGGTAATACAGCCTTTAGCTCATCTCAGCAAAATGCTGGTGTAGAAAATGGGAGGAAATCTTCTTCCTCTGATCGTGACAGTCAGTAAGTGTCAGATAACCGCGTTTCATTTTCCAGTTATGCATTCCATTTGCACTCTACATGTGTTGTACACTTCGTCCATTTTAGTTCCTTTACACTAGTTTTTTCTGTGCACTTCTATGTATAGTTTCTGTTGTTATAATATAACTAGCTTTCTCCTGAGAACTCATGTGTCGATATTCTTATACAAACTTGCCAGCGTTTTCTTCTTATTAATTTTAAAATACTATGGCTGTGTCACTTGTCTTCCTGTCAGTTGACAACTACTCCCTCTGTAAACTAATATAAGACTTTTTAGATCACTACTATCCCTCTGTAAACTAATATAAGACTTTTAGATCACTACTATCCCTCTTTAAACTAATATAAGACTTTTTAGATCACTACTATCCCTCTGTAAACTAATATAAGTCTTTTAGATCACTACTATCCCTCTGTAAACTAATATGATACTTTTTATTATATTAGTTTACAGAGGAAGGAGTATTCTAGCCAGCACATAATTCAATGTGATAGTTTTCTTCTTTGTTAATAGTTTTTGTTAGTGGTTGAGGAATTTGATTCTGTACTTCCGTGGTATAGTTACATGATATCTGTTCTGAAATCCTATTGCGTGTTCTACCTTGTCAACATTTTACATGGTCGTAGTTATCTACTACATCCATTCCAAACTATAAGGTTAATTTGACTGCCCAAATTCATGCTTTTGATCAAAAACTAGTCCAGTAAAATGTAGTTTATCCTCCACAAAATGGATACCATTATGTTTATATGCAAAAGCACTTTCATATGATAGTGATTTTGTAACCATTGACTAAATATTGTATGAGATAGTTATGGTCAAGGCATGAATTTGGACAGTCAAAATACACCATATATTTGAAACGGAGGGACCACTTGGTTATTTCTGTAACTTATGACACTATGAACCTAGGATTTGATCAAGTCTGAAGAAAGAAGGGAACATGATTTGGAACCCTTTTAAATGCCTTAGTAATTTTCTTATAAAAATTCACGATAAAACCCTTTGTAACCCCATTCTAATTTTTTTTTGAACTCTTCAAGTTTGTATAACTGATACACCTCATGCATGTCTGGTCATGCTTCTGAGTAACTTTGTTTACATTTGTTCGATCATGACATGGTAGAATATTGTTTGTTGTAAAATGACAGTCCCTTAATTTCTTTTATCAGGTATAGTCATGAAGAGGAAGAAGAGGAGGAGGACAATCACCGATCATTGATGCGGAGAACAACAATTGGGAATGGTCAGTGACATGGTCTATTTGTTGATTGTTTCCTCCATATATGTTATTTGTTCCAGTGGTTAAAGGATTGTTATATTCTTGGCATTTGTAGGTCCTCCGGAATCATTGCATGATTGGACTCGTGGAAATGATACGGGAATATCTGATCAGGGAAGCCCTGCCCAAGTTTTCTCTAGAGGACACTGGCGCCTTGTCAGATGCCAGAATGGCAAGAACTTTCTTTGTCCCTTCCTTTGGTTTTCTGTTGTAACCAGGCTGCTTGTTCGATGGGGTGTTAAATGTGAACTTTACTTCAGGTCTCCGCATTTTTGAGGAGCTCCAAGATGTTGATTACCTTGTAAGTTGGTGGTTGTGGGCATGAACTGGTAGTTTGAATATTTTGGCCTTGGCCATTCATGCTTGATGCTTGTGTACCTTTCACAGGCAAGGAGCTGTAGCAGAGCAATGAAGGCTGTTGGAGTTGTTGAAGCTTCGTGTGAAGCTATATTTCAGCTTGTGATGAGCATGGACACCACCCGCTTTGAGTACATTTTCTGTTTTGATAAATCAACTCATCAATTTCCCTTTTTCCTTACAAATTTTTTCTTACTGTTGTTCTCTTGTTATTTAAGGTGGGACTGCAGCTTCCAGTATGGCAGTCTAGTGGAGGAGGTCGACGGCCACACAGCAATACTGTACCATAGGCTACAACTGGATTGGTTTTCAGCGTATGTTTTATCTTTTGTTAGAATCTTCCTTCTTTCTGTGCTGCATAAGTGTGAACCCATTGGAAAGATGGAAGCTACAAGATATCTTTCTATGATCTACAAACACAGATGTCATTATCGTATATTCTTAACAGACGCCTACTTACTTTGTTCTGCAGCTGATACTTGTAACTGTTATTTAGGCTAATTATGTCAATTTATTGGTCTAAATTAATTGAAATGTAGCCCAGGGGAACACAGACTAATACAACTTAATATTTTCTGATATTGTGCCTTGAAGATACAGAGTAACTGTTATTCTTTTCATCATTAAACCATACATCTCAGCTTGATGAATTCCAGCCATTTATTTAATTACTGAAGTCACGTCTTCCATGAACATCTTAACAGATTTACTTGGCCTCGTGATCTTTGTTATGTACGATATTGGCGGCGTAATGACGATGGAAGTTATGGTTGGTGTTCTTTTAGTTCTACACATCTCATCATTTGTACATGCACTGGACACATGTAAACCTTTTCTCATGAGTCCTATTGATGATCGCATCTTGTAATTTTCGTTTGCAGTTGTGCTATTTCAATCAAGAGAGCACCCAAACTGTGGTCCACAACCAGGATTTGTTAGGGCACACATTGAGAGTAATGAACCAACTCTGATGAATTCAATACATCATTTGCATGTATGTTGATTTACTGTAGGTATCAAATTTCTGATGTGTAACATTTTCTTTTTAAATTTTAATTTAGGTGGCGGTTTCAACATTTCTCCACTGAAATCCCGTAACGGGAGAGTCCGAACACAAGTACAGCATCTTATGCAGATTGATTTGAAGGGTTGGGGGGTTGGCTACTTACCTTCATTTCAACAACATAGCCTCCTTCATATGTTGAACAGCGTTGCCGGTACAACTTATTGTTTTTGGAATTACCTTCTGAACAACATTTCTAAGATATTCCTACTAGTTTTCTGTGCCTTAATTCCTAAGCAGTAGTGCAGTCTCCAAATAAATCTGAGTGCGTCATTTGATTTGGATGGTATTATCTTAGGCTGCTAGTGCTGTCCAGACTTTTGGGTCATTCATTTTAAATTTTAATTGACTTGGAGTTGAGGAGCCGTCTTTTACACAATTGTCAGATTATAAAGAACACTTGAATTTTGATCCTGCCTAAATGACGCCATGCATTCCTCCCTGCACTAATTCCTTGCCTCTGTTTACGCATGTCATCATGTTAAGCATATTTTTGCACAAGGAATTGCCATTTTCTATAGTAGGACTAGTTCTTGCAGAAGCAGTATTAAATTTCACGCTACAGCCAAATATTGAATATTTGTTCTAGGGTACAATTGGACGGTGATGTTCTCATCCGATCCATGATAACGATCTTTCACACACGAGACATCATAGTTTACTCTATAATACGGCCAAATGTTCAGTTCCTATTCAACATATCTTTACTCGTACAAAGATGCAATTGGTAGTGGTGGTCCATTCACCTTTTGTTTACACCACATATTGGATTAGGCACATAAGTTTGTGATGAGAGCGGATATGAATATTTTTTATATTGCACGGGTGGTACAATTAAAGATCTTAAACATGTAGAATAGTTTTTTAAACTTCAATAATGCACAGGCATTGTGCCAGTGTGGGTATGGGCATTGTGCTAGTATGGATATACCACTGCTTGTCCTGTACTAGACTGAAGTTAGATTTCTGTGATGTTTTCTTGCATAACAATGTTTTTTTTCATAGGGGACTTTTTAATGTATTCCATGAAAAATGGTAAAGTTAGGTGACAGAAAAATGCAAAAAACTTTTGTTAGGTTAGTGATGATTTAGGTTTTCTTTAGAGTTTAGAGATATCTAGATTATTTAATCTTTGGTTAAAAGAACTGGGAGCACACGTGCCCTGGTCCACACTATTACTTTCCTCATAACACCCTTGTATGGATGGCTATATTTAACTTATACTCCCTGTTACTTAAGTGAGTGCAAGGCGTCAAGAAAATCTCTTCTGTCCTGGGTGAATGAAGTGGTGATGTTTGCGATAAATCATGTTAAGTCTATTTCTACCTTAGGCCTTACCAGGTCATCACTGTAGGATTCCTACAGCTTTTGTAGCCTTCTCATTCTGCATCATGTGTAGACTAACATTCGCCGGCCACGGCATCAATGGCCCTTTTCGTTATCTCGAGAGCCAATAATTAAGCCTACTCCCCCTGTTCACCAATATAGGTCGTTTTAGACTGACCATACAAGTCTCTAAAACATCTTATATTAATTAACAGAGGAAGTACTATTTATGCTTGCTAGATATTTGCAATAAGAAACACACAAGCATTTTCCATGTATTCTGCTGTATGATTAACTTGAATTGTTGTCTAACCCTGGAACCATTTAGCATATAATTCCCAGATGTACCTTGGTATATATTTTTTGAAGGGATTCTTGTATATATTTTATTGTCTCTGGTGCTACTTTGGGTACCCCTTTCATTTGTTTTTACACATTTGTGTATGTCCAACATGAATTATGATATTCTGGGTAGTTGATATATGCTTTACATTTGCCTCCTTTTTACTGCTGCCAGGGCTCAGGGAATGGTTTTCACAAAGTGATGAAAGTCAAATACTTCCTAGGATTCCTGTTATGGACAACATGGCCCTATCGGTTTCTTCTAAGAAAGGCAAAAAAACGCAGGATAATACTGTGCAAACCAGCCTTCCGGCGGATGAAAGTAGACATTCAACGGTTGAGGAGGAGTCTGACGAAGATGAAGAATTCCTGTTACCTGAATCTGAGCTAGAGGTTGATGACTTGCTTATAATTTTTCTGGTTCTTCTCTCCTTGCAATATTAAATTAGTATTTTATTTTTTATGCAGCCATCAACTCGTGAGCTTGATGCAGATGGTAAACTACTAGGTATACTGTAATTCCATCTTCCGTGAGGTTATGTATACAACAGGACTAGTTTGCATATAACATGTTTTTAATTATAGGGTTGGATGAGGAAGATTCAGGTGAGATCGATTTTTCTGGATTTTCTGGAAATTTACGCCGGGATGACCGTGATAACAGTCGTGATTGTTGGAGAATATCTGATGGAAATAACTTCAGAGTGCGAAGCAAGAACTTCATATATGATAAAAGCAAGGTTCTGATCTTTCGCAGCAGTAGACTGCACTCATCATCTTGCTAGGAGTGTTCCATTTTGGCTGTTTTCTAGACTCTGTTCGTTATGAATATTTACTATTTGTTTATAGGTTCCTGCTGGAAAACCTCTTATGGAGCTTGTTGCTGTTGACTGGTTTAAAGATGTGAAACGAATGGATCATGTTGCTAAAAGAAAAGGATGCGCTGTTCAAGTGAGTTCATATTTGAGGCTTGATATTATTGATAAGTCTGCAGTCAAGAAAGTAAATAACCATACAGTTGTCAAACTGAATTGTTGATGTGATTAGTATGTCAAGAACAAAACATTGCAGCCTTTGATGGTTATATTGTGCATATTGTGTGCCAGGGTTGTACACGGGAGTCATTTTTAACACCAGGAGTTCTTTTTTCATCCTTTTTTATTCGGTGGCAAACACTCTATTGTGGTTGCTTCTTTTAATGAAGTAACAGCTTTGCATGTTGTCGAAAAAGGTTAAAAAAATACGAACAAGTCAAAGAGCCATGCTTTGTTCATTACTATAACACTGTACAAATGTATGCTTTTCGTATGTATATGGTAAAGATTTTCTGTTGCAGACTCTTCATTTTGTAGATGTCTTATGTTGTCTAACCATGAATATGTTTGATGAGGTGAATCATGTCACCAGTCACCTGCTAGTTGATCATTTTCTTATTTATAACCTGCTAGTTGATCCTTTTCTTTATAACCTTTTTGCTTCTGTTGTAGGTTGCTGCTGAGAAGGGTCTTTTTTCGTTGGCAATAAATCTACAAGTAAGCATTCCTATAAAATTACCCCCTCCCTTTTCACTATAACTGTCCACACCCCCAGTAGTCTGTTTCAGAATACCTGTGTATTGAGGGAACCAAGGGTCGGTTTATTGCATATATTCTTGCCTAAATGCTGTCAGATGAATTAAGTTTGGTATAGTATGCCATATAATAGAGGTGTGCATGGTCATTTCTTTTTTTTGTTTTGAGAGAAATGGTCATTTCTTCTTGGGGCCTTTTTTGGTTCACATGATTCTGAAAATGCAGGAATAGCAAAAACATAGATTGCAAAAACATGCCATCTCGAATCCTATAGGATCAAATACCACAGGAATTTCACCAGTTTGTTTTAGTATGCCATGAAAAAAAACATAAATATCTTTCCAATAAGTTGGACTCAATAAACCATGGACCTTTTTTCTGGCGAGATAGTAGACCATGGACCTTAAAGGAGTGGCGCTACATCTCCTTGCTCCTGGCACTGCCACTGATGTCTTGTACCATCATTGTTCGCCCTTACTGTGACCCAGCAACTGTAGATGATACTGAATACCAATTTGCTGCATACTGTTGCATTTCGTATATAGTCTGTTGCTGAATAACTTTGCTATTGCAGGTTCCTGGCACAACTAACTATAGTATGGTTTTCTACTTTGTATCAAAGAAACTGATACCGAACTCCTTGTTGCAACGCTTTGTTGATGGCGATGATGAATTCCGCAATAGTAGGTTCAAGCTGATCCCATCTGTACCTAAGGTATGAGTCTCGCCGTCCTTAACGCTCTATGAGGTTTGATGCGAAATATAAATAAGAAATGCTCTATTTAGTAGAAGAGTTATCAGAACAGAGCGAAGGGTAAGATGTGTCTTGATCCCTTGCTGGTGTGGTGGGTTATAGTCCGTGTGTCTAACTACACATCTTGCATTTCAGGGCTCATGGATTGTCCGCCAAAGTGTTGGCAGCACACCGTGTCTGCTAGGCAAAGCAGTCGACATCACCTATATCCGTGGTGCAAATTATTTGGAAGTAAGATTGCAGTGTACTCTATGAGTATCTTTTATTTCTCCCTTAGGGTTCCTTTCTTTTTGAGTGAAAATGAGGACATGGGCTTGCCCTGTGTTTCTTAAAAGAGAAGGGAAAGAGCTAGATCATGATCTGGCTAAATTGATTGGTGTCTTACGGTACAGTGTGATGATTGACCCGTGCAGATAGACGTGGACATTGGTTCGTCTACAGTGGCAAATGGAGTCTTGGGGCTCGTGTGTGGTGTGATCACAACGCTAGTTGTCGACATGGCTTTTCTTGTCCAGGTACACATACATTTGTCATCTAAGAAATGCTCTCTCAATCACTTTGTTGATGCAGTATGTGATCATTGGCTATACTGACTATTGATGGCAGGGCCACACATACGAGGAACTCCCGGAACGACTGATCGGTGCGGTTCGGATGTCGCACATAGAACTATCATCTGCAGTTGTTCCTGTGCTTGAGGATTAACCAAATTACACTACCATTGCTCATTTGGTCAAAGTGGCGCTTGCAACATCGGCATCCATCTCCTCTATTTCAGTCTTGACAAGACACAGTAGGGTATACATATATACAGGCAGGGAACCAAGCGTTGGCGCTCGTGCCATGCCAACGACATACTGAACGCGGAGAAGCAATTAATTTTTATGTGCATGTAATTATGTATTGCACATCATGATTCGGCGACGTGATGGCAATCTCGTAGGTGTTAGAATTGTGTCAGCAAAGAAAAAAAGATGATACCGAAATTAGGGCTAGGAGACTGGGCGAGGCCCAGGTGAGGGCCAGTTCAGCGCGAATAAAAAAGCCATGTGTTTGCTTTGTCTGAAACTTGTAGGAAAGGGGCTGAGATGACAGCTCCAAGTTCAAAGCTGAAACCACACAAACCATTATTCATGTACTTATATGTAACTTGAGACTGCAATATATGATCATGCCATTGATTTGCAGGATGCTTACGTGGTCTATTCCTTTGGAATTTGGGTTTGTTATGAGCTGATCACTGATCCATATATCTTTATTTTTCTCGTTGTAATTATAGGTACCTCTATAGTTGGAGGAGTAGATGCCATTCCTGCTATCGAATGCCGCACATGCTGCTAGCTCTTGTAGCGCCAATACAAGATCTTTTTCCAGTCTCCAAAATACATAGCAGAATGAATACTAGGGAGCTCTTGTAGCGTCAAAAGTTTCTTCATCCCTGATCACACTTGTGTCGTGTGTGGTTTAAGGGTTCTTTTTCACAACAAAGGGTGTATTTTAATTACTCGAAATGATGCATTAAGTGGGTATAAATACAATGAGAACACACCTGACATCTGCATAGCTAGGATGCCCACAACCAACAATAATGCATCCATATATAAAACACGCCGGCAAAGAGCAAAGTCTTACAAGACTAAAGCGATGCCTAAGCGAGGGGAAAAACCCCGAAGCGATCAAAACAGAAATCGAGAAACTATTACAACAATCATATCCACACCACCCATTTCTTAACACCATAAGGACCACGAGGTTCTTGAACGGCAACACCGGTTCTTCAACTACAACGCCTTCAGAAATGAAACGTCGCCGAAGCACCACCGTCACCAAATTCGACCATAAAAGGCAAAATTCTAGGTTTTCACCTTGAAAAGAACAAGTGTGAATATATCTGAGCAATGCCTTCAACAAGGTAACAACGCAAAAACATTACCATTGCCAGGTATAACCAACTCAGGCCATACCTATGGTTTTCATCCCGGAGCTCGAAACCGGGTACTCGAGAAGCACCACTCGAAGTCAACATGTGTTGTCGCCAACATCTTTTTTCGATCCCAGCAGCTACATGCGTTGGGCTAGAAATAACACCATCATCGTCGGACAACTATTCCCTCCGCGTCAAGCCATCGTTCATAGATTGAATTCACTTCCGAAGGCAAACTAACTGGAGCGAGAGTCACCAAAATCCATAAAGGAGCCTTCTGCTTGCATCTGGAGGGAGGAACCATCAGCATAGACCATTCAGTGATCATCGTAATCCGCAGCGAGGGTGACACTTTAGTCCTACATGAACCAGCACTGACGGTGGAGCACACCACAATTGACAGCCACCCCATCGGAGAGAGCCCTACCCAGGTCCATCGGCCCGGGGGACGCCATGGATGGATCTACACCTTGCAACCGTCGTGCGCCATCACAGACATCCACCAAGCCGGGCTACGCGTGACGTCCGTTATGCATGTCGGTACAGCCACAACACGTTGAGCAGAACCCGTCGCATACAGTTGCCACCGACACCACACACGGCTTGGCCCAATCTGCGAGTGAGCCGCTTCGGGGCTGCACGCGTGCACCAGATCGAGATGCAGATCTAGATGTCTGACTTTTCTTTTATGAAGCATTGACAAATGTTCAGATAGCTTGCACAATTTCATCATGAGATGACATTGATGGAAAACATGGCAAAAAGAAAAATCGATGCTCCAAAATGCGTTTGAAAATAACATTTTGGATCATCCATTCCTTTTTTGTCACGTTTTCCACGAATGTCATCTGGTTATTATGAAAATTTGCAAGTTATCAAAACATTAGGCACGATGGCAGGGCACGGGAGTGAGCAATGGCTGGCCGGAGAAGAAGGCCTGGAGGTTGCCGACGGTCTGCGCGCGCAGGTCCGACCTGGACTCCTGCGTCAGAACCGCCACGTGAGGGGTCAGCACCACGTTGTCCATGGACAGGAGCTCCGCCGGCACCTTCGGCTCGTCCTCGAAGACGTCGAGGCCGGCACCGGCGATCCTCCCCTCCTTGAGCGCCGCCACCAGCGCGGCCTCGTCGACGTTCGCTCCTCGGCCGACGTTGATGAGCACGCCGTCCTTCCCCAGGGCATCCAGCACCTCCCTGCCCACGACGTGCCTCGTCTCCTCGTTCAGCGCGCAGGCAACGACGAGCACGTCGGACGCGGCGGCGAGGCCCCGGACGTCCGGGAAGTAGGTGTAGCGGCGGGCCGCGCCCTCCTCCTTGCGCCTCCTCGAGTTGTACAGGATGACGCAGCCGAAGGCTTCCAGCCTCCTCGCGACGAGCGAGCCGATGTTGCCCAGGCCGATGATGCCGACGCGCTTGCCGCCGAGCTTGGAGCCGAGTGGCCGGTAGTCGCCCTGGGCCGGCCAGGACCCGCGCCGGACGTACCGCTCCGCTGCCGACACGCGCCGCTGCACGTCGAGCAGCAGGCCCACGGCGTGGTCCGCCACGTCGGTGGAGTAGACCTTCCCGGCGTTGGCGACGGCCACGCCGCGGCGCGCGCACTCGGCCAGGTCGATGTGGTCGACGCCGGTGCCCGTGGTGACCACGCACCGGACGGACGGGACGGCGTCGAGGAACGGGGCGTCCACGCGTATGGCGCCGCCGCCCACCACCACCGCGGCGCGCGGGGGCTCGGGGGCTGCCGCTGCCGCGGCTAGAAAAGCCGGGAGGGGCTCGCCGGACGCGTGGAAGTCCAGGAGGAGGAAGTGCTCGCACAGAGCGGCGGCGAACGGCGCGTCCAGCCGACGGAGGACGAGGACGGACGGGTGGGCCGCTGGTTTGCGGACTGTGGGTGCCATGGCGGGGGAACTAAAGCCGTCCATGCTGTCCCTAGCTTGTATATGTTGGATGCGAGGAGAATGGCGTTTTGGAGGCCTTTATTTTTGAAAAATTCAAATTCAAACTTTTATGTTTCAAAAAATTCTGAAAAAAATATGCGTTTATGTAAGGACATAACCATATGTGTGTAAAATTTCATGATGAAATACGTTGAAATACGACCTGTATAAAAAAGACAAATTTATGGTCTATGAGGATGAATAGTATCATGTGTTAAACACAATGAAAAAGATAGCGCGCTACAGCAAAATAGCGGCGACCTCAAAATATGCTATTAGTGTGCTATATCGTGCTATTAGCGAAATGTTGTACACCGATATATTTAGCGAGACAATTCTCAATACGCTATAGCATGTTATTAGCGACGGTATAGGGCGATATTTTTTTCAGTGGTTAAACGACACCAGATTTATCTTTTTTGCACAGCCCTCAAAGTATTTTGTCCTAAAAAATTACGCACATGTGTGTTA
The DNA here is from genome assembly GCA_032464435.1 of Aegilops umbellulata. Taxonomy (NCBI): domain Eukaryota; kingdom Viridiplantae; phylum Streptophyta; class Magnoliopsida; order Poales; family Poaceae; genus Aegilops; species Aegilops umbellulata. The sequence continues at coordinate 441,684,122 of CP136059.1, read as the reverse complement.
TGCCTTCATGTATATCTGTATTTTTTTTCAGATTTTCTTGAAATGTAAAAATATGAATTTTCATAAAATTTGAAATTTGAATTTGGCGACCTCCAGTGAGCTCGGTCACCAAAGACATATTCCGGGATGCGAGTGCCTATTATTTACACTTCTTTTGTAAAAAACTTACAAGATACCATTCCATGTAAGGAAACTTTTGTCGGTAAATTAACTTGTGGCCCAGCGTCATGATTGCACATTGTGTGGACAGCAAATGCCATGCATACATGTTACTCCGTAGAAGTGTCGGTGGCTATAACACACGACTTTACTTTGTGTAGGGACTAAATTTTAGTTTCGACCGTGTCTTTATCACATGCTGTCATTTTGTTTTCATGCATGTTTAAGTTAAGAGATTGTTCCACTTTGCACCATTTAAAAATAGTTAATTTGCACTTTCAACACACTAAAGACGAAGCCCTTCCATTGTGTGTGATAAACCTACTAAAAATACGTGTGTGCCCTATTTAGTATGGTTAAAGACTCAAATGTTTGAACGTGTGTAGTATTTGGCGTGATAAAAGGACTCAAAAGTGTGGATATGGCTTCTCGCATTTCACGACTTTTACAATGCATTCTAATGAGAGGGAAATGGTGGTAGTTGGGGTAATGCTAATTCATTGGCATGGTATTTTTTTTTGTCAATTAGATGATGTTGTGGTGTAGAGGTCAAAACAAAGAGATGCAATAGTATATAAATCATAAGTATATAATATCACAAGGAAGAGCCTTGGAGCGAGAAGAAAAATCATAAGAGCAATGGAAAAGAATGGGCAACAAATGTTAGTAAGTAGGCGATTCTTAATTTTAGTTGATGCATAAAACATGAATTGCATGTCATTCACTTCAGATGAACATAAAATCAAGAAATACATGGTATAACACCCACCTGGCCCACAGACCACCATTGGATGCCACATAGGTTTTAAATGGAACATGAAAAGAGAATGTAATAGAATTTGAGACACGGTGAGGGCATTATTAAAAATAAGAGAAAGGGACTATGCAACTAGATGAAAATTAGCACGTGAGTGATTACGTGGCACAAGGTCCACCTTGTTTTATCAACATGATCACTATTTTTGGATTATCTTGATTGTCTGGGGCAAGTGAAACTCATATTTTTATTGGTTTAGAAAAGAATTTCTTCACAACAGCTTTTAAAACACTACATTATTTTGAGGAGTCATGGAATTATTTCAAAAAGATAATAGATCAAAAAAAAATGCCCGCCCATTTGTGCAGGCCATACTAGTTTTGCTAAAATAGCGGGTGGCCAGCGTGATGGTTGTGTGCACAACAAATTCCACATATTTGATGTGTGGTGCGTGGCAATTTGACCATGCTACAACAAGCACGAGTTTAGATTGTGGAAAACACACAATTTACCTTGTCCACCCTCACTACTTAGAGCATATAGATTGATTATCAGAATGAGCGTAACGGGATTTGCTGGCAATTGCTGATTGGCCAAATTTTGCAACATTAAGTACTCCATAAATGAGATTGTTGTGTATACGACAGAGAGTAGCTAACAAACTTTGCTTGGCACACACCGACACACACCCACCGACGCGCGCGCGCGCACACACACAAAGCTTCATAAGTAAGAGTAGGTGCTGGAGATGGTGGTTGTGCACCATCGTCACATAAACACCACATCGTACCCAGTCCAACTACAACTTCCGCCACTCGCTGTTGCAATCCTGCTAATCATTACTGTTGTGTTCTGATTCCCACAACTGTCCACTCCGTCACATTGACACAAATGTGTTGTGTGCCCGTTGTGCACCACTAATTTTTTTGTATGGACCAGTTGTGTGTGTGTGTGTGTGTGTGTGTGTGAGAGAGAGAGAGAGAGAGAGAGAGAGAAAGAGAGAGAGAGAGAGAGAGAGAGAGAGAGAGAGAGAGAGAGAGAGAGAGAGAGAGAGAGAGAGAGAGAGAGTATTTGTTACATAGATCTGAAAATATATACTCGGTTGGAACTGGTCGACAAGGATGATCGCCTTGTGTTTCTGGCGTCAAGGTAAGGCGTAAAATCGACTATCTTACAGAAGTGTGTTTCTAAGAAATTAACTGATGGTATTACGCTTATGCATATACAGTGTAGTACTGAGTTTTGTACTCCTTCCTTCCTGGTTCAAAAAATAATACCAACATTTAAAAACCTTCATCCAAATAAAAAATCACAAGCCGACACAGACATCAATCGGCCATGGTAGTGCACACCACAACCACGGCCCAGATTATCCTGTTCATAATTATTATTGTGTGCCCTGAGTAAGACACAAATGTATCTCGCCATACTGTGTGGTGTGGGCCTGTTGAGAGAGTATTTATGTTATAGATCTCGATGGAACTAGTCGGCATGAACAATTGGCTTGTTTTCAAGCCCGTGGCGCAAGAGACCAGTGGATACAATAAAGTCTTCACATAAATTGTCCGACAGTCCTACGCTTATGCATGTACTTCCTCCGTTCGAAAATATTTGTCATCAAAATGAATAAAAGGAATGTATGTAGATATATTTTAGTTCTAGATACACATTTTTTTGTCCATTTTGATGACAAGTTTTTTCGGACGGAGGGAGTACTAGTAACAATGAAACCTTCTTTCCCGGATTGAAAGGCGCCCGAGCATTTTACTGTTTAAAAATTTCACCTCGATAGTCATAAGTTTTATTTCATAAGATTAGTACATCATATATTTCGTTCAGTAACCAAAATCTTGGGTTCACCACTCGTACTATGCCTGGACGCCGACAGCGAATCAATTTTTGTTTTCATCCAGCTATGCATGGCACGTGGGCAAATTACCTATATATAAAGAGCTCGTTTGCCGTAACACAAGTACGGAAGAGAGAAGGGAGAGAGTGTTCATCCGGAAAGAAAATAAAAAGAAGAGAGGGAGTATTCGCCTCAGGTAATATATGCTCATAATAATATTATGATTCTGTTGGTTTTCTGCGACTACTTCTGTTTAGAAAGAATATTTCTGCAATATTGAACAATCTGAGTATGCCTACTATATATGTCCACAGTATTGAATATTTCCCACATGCAGTAGCAGTAGCAGTAGCAGTAGATTGGTACTAACAGTCAGACACCATATGCATGCAGATTGATCGATGGGTTCAGAGAAGTTCCCTGCCCCTGTGGCCGACCTGTGCGACGCGAACGCCTCACTCATCCTCACCGGCGAGCTGCGCATCCTCGAGCCCGTCTTCCAGCCGTACGGCCAGTGCAGGTCCTTCTCGGGCCGGGCGGTCACCATGCGCGTCCTCGAGCACAACGCGGGCCTGCGTGCGCTCCTGGAGACCCCCGGCGAGGGCCGCGTGCTGGTGCTCGACGGCGGCGGCAGCAAGCGGTGCGCGCTCATAGGCGGCACGCTGGCGGAGGTGGCGCGCTGCAGCGGCTGGGCGGGCGCCGTCGTGAACGGCTGCGTCCGCGACGTGGACGACGTCAACGGCTGCGCCATCGGCGTCCGCGCGCTCGCCAGCAACCCCCGCAAGCCCGGGAAGAGCGGCGCCACGGAGATGCACGTGGACGTGGACGTCGGCGGTGCCGTGGTCCGTGACGGGGAGTGGCTGTACGCGGACAGCGACGGCATCATTGTCTGCGACAGGGAGATCTACGGTTGATGCATGTGGTCGACCCCAACGTGGCTCATTCCACACAGTTTGTCTTCCGCTGTCTGCCTCGCGTGTTCTCTCTAAGTTAAGTTTGGTGGCGATATTGTTTTCTCTCTTGCATGGGGTGATTCTTCATGGGCCATGTAAAATGCTCCATAGTAAAAGTATTATTTCTTGTAAGATGTAATAATACCATGCACTGTTCTGTGCATTTCATTTCTCGTTCATGTTCACATGTTTCGTAACGTTTCTTTGTTTTTTTCTTCTTTAAAATTGAGCCTCGTTTATATTAGATCAATGGAAACATTGTGTACAATGGGATTTAAAGCAAGGTAACTAAATCCTCAGACGCAATAAACTGCCCTAAAAAAAGGACGACTAAAACTAAGATTATATCCTTCAAAAATCTGGCTGAAGGCACAGCTGAGCTTATTGTCGTTACACAAACCATAGTCCATAGCTATCCCCGATGATGGACAACATCAAGAAATTCAGCCACTAAACTACCTGAAAGACCGGTAGATGATCAAATATCATTGAACTCTCGCAATAGTAGACCACCATAAACAAATGGGGTTCCAAATCGCGCCAAGTATATGCACGGGGATATCACCCCGATCTAGCCAGCCAATGAGCTAGTATCGCAAGACGACCGATGACTTTGCTCGGAAAGGCTCAAAAGAAGGGACCATTCAAGCAAAGCTGTTGCCGACAATGCCAAAGGAACCATGCTGACAAACAACATGAATTATCAATGCCATGTCTACGAAGAACAATAGGGACATATTTCCAAAGCTACTCGACAATGCTACACCAAGCGCCACTGAGAAGGATTTGAGCAGGAGGATTCTTATTTGAGACAACACTGCCTCCACCATTGTCCATTGGAATGACATCACCGCGACACCAAAACGTACTACACAACGGAGGAGAGAGGGGAATCCCCTCCACTCCGCCCTCTGTCACCGGAGCACAGCTAGGGTTGTTATGTTTCTTTCTTTTAAATGCAAATACAAGAACTAATTGGATCACATGGATGTTAGTTTTTGAAAATTTGTTGGAACATTTTTCAAGAAATAGAAACATAATTTAACCGCATTAGTTCCCTAAGTTGAACTGTTGAACAAACCAGAGCTTGTGATAATTCTTGTTAGGGATCTTCAACTTTTTTCTTGTGGGAATGCTATTTTTTATCACTATATCATTGGATAGGATAAAGGAATGAGAAATGTGGAAGAGAAAAACGCAAACAAAACCAGGCATTGAAGTCCAGGTGGCCTAATTAAGTGTGCTATTTATTGTGTCTCTTGCATCAGGTGAAATATATGCCATGCCATGGATAGTTGAGCTTTTGTTGTAATGTAGTATGATATTGTCAAAATGCCATGGGCATTTTATGGTGTCCATACATTGTCATTGATGCATTTTATTCTTCGAGTGTTTGCTGAAAATTATCCCTTTGTAATTTTTTTCTTCTAATAATACCCTTATTGTCAAAAATATATTTCTGAGGAAACTATTTGTCCCATCTTTTAAATGTTATTTTAAGTTTTATCCTACTAGAACCATAATAATTTATTTTGTTAAAAAAGGTCCATTGCCATTTGTTTGTTGAGAAGCATTGACATTTTTATGTTTTAGGAAAGTAAAATCTTAGTTGACCTACTGAACACCTTTATTTGTTAACCTAGTAAATAAGCACGTGAGTGGCCCCACAAGAATTAGTTGCCTTATATTATGTTGAGATTTGGTTGTAGGAAACATGAACATTAAAATTTTAATAATATGAGAACTGAAACTGAAACATATTCTTTACTTTATTTCATTACTACATGCCTATAAAATATTTATAAAATGGGAAATACAAATTTTCTTTCCTAAACAAACTAAAGAAAGCAAAGAATAGGGAAAACAGGCTGAAAGCCTCTAGAAGCTTCACAAAACCGACCGGGAGCTTCTAGAAGCTTGCCAAAACCGGATGGAGTTTCTGTAAAAGGGGAACCATTGATGGTCCAGGCCACTTACGAAACAAAGGTGGGATGGGGTGTGCGCCTTTTACCATTTTGCCTATATATGGCGGGTCGAGCGCCAAACAGGGTTTGCGCCCTTTGTGTACAAAACGAGCACCCTCTCATAAGACTGGGCTGACCCATGTTGGTCAGCCAGTGTATGACTGATGAAGTAGTTTCTGATATAGGTAAACAAATGGTTTCTGTTTAGGGTTTTTTCTTTACATTTTTGGTTTGTTTTTATTTTCATCATTTTTATTACTTTAAAATTCATAGTTTTATAGGTTGGAAATTAGTTAATCTTTTCGAAAATAGATGTACAATTTCTTATTCATGAACATATTCAAATTAAAAAAGTTATTTTTATGTAGTTTACTAATTTATAAACATTTTTTAAAATTGACGAATATGCTCCAGTTACAACGTTTTAAAAATAAATCATGAACATTTTTTAACTCATAAATATTTAGTATATTGAGGAACTTTTTTCAAATTAATGAAAATTTTGCAAATTTATGTTGTTAACTTGGAGATTTTGGGTTTACAATTATTTTTAAACACCATGAATTTTTTAAAATCCACAAACATTTTTAACTTATGAATACTTTTATAACTCACGTACATTTTTAAAATATTTGAATATTTTTAATTTTCTATCAATGAATATTTTTCAATCTTCAATTTTTTTTCAATAAACCAAGCTATTTTTTGTTAAAAAAGTTGTACTGTAGTGACCACGTTCTACTCAACTGAATGTGAAAGACCCAGCAAAAAAGGGTAGCGATGCATCATCAGTTGGTATCCGGTGGCGTCAATACGCCACAAGAGTTGAAGCCTAATAAGGAGGCTGATGCACATTTTAGGGACAATTTGCCGCTTGAAGTATTGCATTGGAGCTCCCCCAATTTTTTTTTTGAGAATAGGAGCTCCCCTATTCAGAACCTTTAGTGGGAAATTATCGGTAAATTCTTGATGGGCAATTCACGCTGTAGCGTTCATCCGTTTAGTTCGGCTTTTTATCCACTCCTTCATCCATTCGAAGAAGCTTGTACATCCTGGCCGAGAAAAAATGATTAGCTATCAACTTTTTGATAGAGTTAAAAAAAAATCATGAATTCAAACAATGTTGGTGGAGTAAAAAAATGTTCTTGATTTTAAAAAAATCCATGAATTTTATATTTATTTATGAATTTTCAAAATATTTTTGAAATTTAGAAAATATTTATGATTTTTTTTGTGAATTTAAAATACATTGATGAATTTATAAAATAGTTGGGAACTTAAAAAATATCCAGGAAGTTTTAAATTTGTGTTAATGAATTTGAAATTGTGGTCACGTATTCTGAAAACAAAAAACATGAAAGAAGGCGAAGAAGAAATAAAAATGTGCAATAATAGTAGTTTCAAAACATGACTTTCCTACAAATGGGCGTCCACGATTCGGAGGATGGTTTTGATCGCCACGCATTAGGTTTGGTGTGTCGTGGTTACCTTTTGTCCAGGATCGCGACTTTCCTTGGCGTTGCTACATGTTTTTGTTCTCTAGTTTGACCTCCACCCAATGGTGCTCAGCCAGATAAAGCTCAATCAGAGAAATTATGATGTATGTGTCCTCCTCCTTTGTATGTGTGAATTTGGAAAATCAAGGATTAAAGCTTCTAGATATAGTGACACTCCAACTGCACCATATCTTTGTGAGCCTGAAAGCTAAGCTATTCCACTTTGTACCGCTATCCTAAATACTAAGGCTGAAAGTGGTTAGGATAATTTCCCGCCCGAAACCGTTTCTGAATCCGTTTTTATAGGAAATAGTATGAGATTTCTGACATCCGATGACAATCCGAGCCGAAGCCGACTGCGATTGATAGGATATGGTATAGCATATGACTAGCACATATGCCCGTGCGTTGCACCAGGAGAAAAAAGTATGCATTTAAATTTAGTGAAAATTATATGTGCAAGCAAAACCCTGTGTGCATGGGAACAAGGAACATTTAGCTTCTTGGTTTTGCCGCGTGTGAAGTATCATTCCACAATTTTTCCATTCATTGATCGAGGGTAGTTAAGAGTTCTGTTACGCTACTGCACGCCACAGAAAGCCCATAAATTATTCAATCACCCTTTTCTTTCAATTGAGGAGATTTTAAGGTATCAAGTTTCTGAATATTGTAGGAAACTTGAACCAGTTTTTAAATCCCGAACATTTTTTTTTAATTATGTACACTTTCAGAAAATGCGATTTTTTTGAAACAATACATCTTTCAAAATTCACAAACATTCTTTGAAAACCCAATTTTTTTTATAAAAATATAAACATTATTTGAATTTGTCAACATTTTTTTAAATGGGAGCATGTGTTTAAAATTCATAACATTTTTCAAAAATGTGTATCTTTTATACACGAATATTATTTTGAATTGTGAAAATTTCACTAAAACAAGAATATTTTGGAATTTTAAGAATTTTCTAAAATTCCATTTTCATTTTAGAATTCTCATACAATAAAAAAGTTTGACAAAATGGGAAACTTATTTCAAGTTCCGGATATTTTTCAAAATAGCAACAAAATTTTGGAATTCTGAACATCTTATAAAATTGGATTTTTTAAATTCTGAATATTTTTTGAGAATTTTGAATTTATGAAATAAATTCTATAAGAAAATAAACTTGAAAGGGGAAAAAGATATAGTGGAAGGAGAATAAAAATAGAAGTAAAACACATAAACAAAGGAAAATGGGCCAGCCCATTCTTGGTTCTCCTGTGCAAAGCTTTGACTATTTGCCGCACTCTGCGTGAAATTGAATTTTCGCAGCTGCGTGGGCAGAAAAATAAGTGAGCTGGCTTCGCTGGGCCACAATGCGCGGTTCATGCACGAAATTCTATAAAGCCTTTTTTTCCTAGTAGATGAACGCATAAGAATTTAGTACCATCTCGGATAGAAGAAAATTCTTTTCGACGGTGAACAGATGAAAAAATTGGCAAAACACACCTTGCTTTATTTGTAGGTATAGATACTACTACTATTCAGCGCAATAGGATAATCCCAGCTTGTAAATTCGGAATCCGATTTTGGGATGCATTTTTAAGTATCAAAGACTACCGCCGGTGAGTTTATAGTGCATGGCGCAATCAAAATGTTTGACAAAGGTACTTGCCACATGGCTTGCGAACGATCTTCCGAGGTTTGTTAGGCACCACCATAGTGCTTTTGTCCCGCTCGTTGCATGACAACTTTATGCTTGTGCAATGTACGACGAGACTTCTACATGCGCCGAAGAATCAAATTTCAATTTAGAAAAAAAGATAAAAATAAAAATAAAAATACAAAAATACAGATAATACACAGATATGCCGACACTTATCTATGCCCCCGGATCGATGAGGTGTGCCAACCGACACGGCTCAGATCGATGACATGGCACGTGCCGCAGATCGATCACGTGGATCAAGCCTATGCCGCCGGCCGCCGTTAGGGCCGTTAGCATAGATATGATGGCGTCAAACATCCCGTCAGCCACCGGGAAGCCGGGCCCATGTCTAGCCCGACGACCCACCTATGCCGACGGCCACTGTAGGCATATGTCCAGCTATGCCGACGGCTTTGCCATACCGACCGCCCCCGTCGGCATATGTGGAGGTATGCCGGCGGCTTTTCTACACCGATGGCTTGCCCTAGGCCGTCAGCATACCTCCATATATGCCGACGGGGGCCGTTGGTATAAGATAGGTGTCGGGATTAGGGGTAATTCCGGTAGTGTCTAAAGCATTTGACTCGGTTCAGTGACCTTTTGTGCTCGAAGTGTTGAGAAGGATGGGCTTTGGAGACCGGTGGATAACGTGGGTGTGCGGGTACTGGCTGCTTCTTCCACGGGAATGATAACAAACGGCTTAATTACCGGGCAAGTCGATCTTGAGCTGCCAAGGAATGCGGTAAGGGGATCCAATATTGCCCATGATCTTCGTCCTATGCATGGAGCCCCTCCACTGCCTCTTCAAGTATGTAACCGCCAAAGGCTTGTTCACTCCATTGGCTAGAACCGGACTGCACCAATGCGTCTCCATGTTTGCGTACAATGGTATGGTGTTCTTCAAGCTAATCGAGCTCGAGACACGCAAGTGTGGAGCAATCATGCAACACTAGTAGAAAAAGGGTCAAATGTGAAGCACATTAGTGCCGGTTTGCATTAGAGCCGGCACTAATGTGTATATTAGTGCCGGTTCGTGGCGGCGATCAATAGTACCGGTTCGTGGCGAACCTGTAGTACCGGTTCGTACCACGAACCGGTACTAAAGATGCCGTGTCAGCCTGCGGTCATGCTATGGCCCCACCATAACCATTTAGTGCCGGTTGGAACCACGAACCGGTACTAATGACGTTGTGGCAGGCTGTTTTTAGTCCCACCTCGTTCCCCTAACAAGCCTTTTACCACCTTAAATATGTTATTTCTCAAACTATCACAAGTACTTGGTCTTTATTGAACTCTATGTGTAGAATTTGTGGCCGCAATATGAGTCTTCATCGGTTTATAAATCGTTGATGACTCATATTGACAATTCAGATTGTACACACAAAGATCATTGATGATCAAAGTATTTTTTATGTTATAAGATCATATTGACAATTTAGACTGTAAAGAAATATAAGTGCATGATGTAAATGCTCTTATATTTTTTGCGTTCAGTATGCACCATTCAAAGCGACGCCATCAACTTTCAACTATTTCTGCCTTCATTTGCTATTTTTCATGCATTCAATGATTTGTTTTGAGAACTAAATGACCTGGAAATTGAAAAGCACTACAAATAAACTCTGAAAAAGTTGAAACTTCACATGGTATCATCATTTCACCCACATAGCATGTGCAAGAAAGTAGATAGGCTTACGGATAAAACTGGATGCACTTCATTTACGAACTGAACAATCTCTTTCGAAGTAGTCAGGTTTCTGACGAAATTAAACTCATCTGTTATAAAGGCATTTTATTTTTTAAAACTTATTACAACTTCAGAAATTTTTTGCGTTCAGTATGCACCATTCAAAGCGACGCCATCAACTTTCAACTATTTCTGCCTTCATTTGCTATTTTTAATGCATTCAATGATTTGTTTTGAGAACTAAATGACCTGGAAATTGAAAAGCACTACAAATGAACTCTGAAAAAGTTGAAACTTGGCATGGTATCATCATTTCACCCACATAGCATGTGCAAGAAAGTAGAGAGGCTTACGGCTAAAACTGGATGCACTTCGTTTACAAACTGAACAATCTCTTTCGAAGTAGTCAGGTTTCTGACGAAATTAAACTCATCTGTTACAAAGGCATTTTATTTTTTAAAACTTATTACAACTTCAGAAATTTTTTGTGTTCAGTATGCACCATTCAAAGCGACGCCATCAACTTTCAACTATTTCTTCCTTCATTTGCTATTTTTCATGCATTCAATGATTTGTTTTGAGAACTAAATGACCTGGAAATTGAAAAGCACTACAAATGAACTCTGAAAAAGTTGAAAATTGGCATGGTATCATCATTTCAACCACATAGCATGTGCAAGAAAGTAGAGAGACTTACGGCTAAAACTGGATGCACTTCGTTTACAAACTGAACAATCTCTTTCGAAGTAGTCAGGTTTCTGACGAAATTAAACTCATCTGTTATAAAGACATTTTATTTTTTAAAACATATTACCACCTTTAGTACCGGTTGGTGGCTACAACCGGTACTAAAGGGTGACCAGTACTAAAGTTTTTTAGTAAGCTGTTTTTTAGTCCCACCTCGCCAAGGGAGAGGGACTAGGAGCGGTTTATAAGCCCTGAGTGCAGAGACGATGAAGAAGAGGCTCAATGCTCACGTTGCTTAGCTTCAAGCCTTTAGGAATATGGTAGATTGCACGGAGCTACGCGCAGTGCACTTTACACTATTCCGAAAGGCTTGAAGCAAATTAACGAGCATTGCACCTCTTTTTTATTTTTAATAACTTATTACAACTCCGGACTTCGTCTGTTATGGCAAAAACTAATTGCACGTCAAGTTCTGCAGAAAAGAAAAAATAGCAGAAAAGAAAAAATAGCAGAAAAGAAGAAATAGCAGAAAAGAAAAAATAGCAGAAAATAAGAAAAACTATAGCTGAAAAGAAAAAAAACTATATAAAAAAACTACTCAGAAATAAATAGAAGAAAATAAATATAGCAGAAGAAAAACTACTCAGAATTAAATAGAAGAAAAAATAAAGCAGAAAAGAAAAAAATATATTTGCTATTTTTCAATCGTTTACAAAATGACCGTGAAATTGAAAATCAATACAAAATGAACTCTGAAAATGTTGAATTTTGGCAAACTAGATGAAAAACTACTCACAAATAAATAGAAGAAAATAAATATAACAGAAAAGAAAAGACTATACAAAAAACTACGCAGAAATAAATAGAAAAAATAAAGCAGAAAAGAAAAAAATATAAAAAATTGGAGCGCTGCCCTGTGGGCCTGCTACGCCAAAGGCGTGCAATTACAGGCCCTAATGGCCCAGCAGACTCACAGGGCAGCCCGCAGTAGTTAGGCCCAGAAGGCTGCTTATAGAGGAGTTCGAAAGGGCAGCCGCGGCTGGGTTTATAAACCAGTGCGGCTGCCCTTCGCCCGGCGAGGTGGGACTAAACTTTGGGGTGGCAGCGCGAGGCCTTTAGTACCGGTTCGTGCCACGAACCGATACTAAAGGGTTGTCTTTAGTACCGGTTTGTGGCACAAACCGGTACTAAAGGCCTGCTCTTCCCGCCTCTTTGCCTGGCCAAAGTTGGCCTTTAGTACCGGTTGGTGGCTCCAACCGGTACTAAAGGCATCTCCTATATATACAATACTTGCGAAAATTCAGTTAGATCTCCACTTCTTTCGTCGACTCAACCTCTCGCGCGCGCCCGTCGCCCGTCGCCGCCGCCGCCGCCCGTCGTCCGTCGTCCGTCGTCGTCGTCGTCATCCCCGCCGCCGCCCGTCGTCGTCGCCGTCTCGCGCCGCCGCCGTCCGTCGTCGTCCGCGCCGCCGCCGTCCGCCGCCGTCCGCCTGCGGTACGTCTCTCGCGCTCTCCCCCGCCGCCGTCCGTAGTTGTCGCTCACGTATACGCCGCCGCCCCGTACGCCGCCCCGCCCCGTACGCCGGCGCCCCCGCTCGTACGTACGGGGCGGCGTCGTACGGGGCCGGGCACACACCCATATACACACATATATACGTACACGTACATGCACACACACACACACATACGTACACACATATATATATCCGTACACACACACATACACACACACACACATTTTTTTACTTATTTTCTTTTTTTAGAAAAGTTAATTAGATGATCGAATTTAGATGAATTAATTAATTAGCTATAGATAGAAAATTGTCGAACTAGAGATTTGAACTAGTTGAATAATTAATATAACTAGTTTATTTTTAATAAGGAAATTGTCGAACTAGTTTATTTAGGTATATGAGATTTGAACTAGTTCAATAATTAATATAACTAGTTTATTTTTAGTAAGAAAATTTAGGTATCTGAGATTTGATGATCTAAGTAAAATATTATTTGTTAATGCATTTTTCTGTTTATTTAATTTTTATATATAATTTGAGTTTATATAAATGTTAGATTAATGTCGAATGTTAGATGAATTAGATAGAAAAGTAATGTCAATTGTTAGAGATGAATATAGTTAGATATATTAATGTCAAATGTTATATGAATATATATTTGGCTATATATATATATATATATATATATATATATATATATATATATATATATATATATATATGTGTGTGTGTGTGTGTGTGTGTGTGTGTTTAATGTTGTAATTTTGTTCATAGAATTTGCATTATGTTCATTTTTAGTAATTAGTACTACACTTAGAAAGTGTTTAATGGACTTAGTTAGAGGGCAACTTGTTTATTTTGAGTAAATATTACATTATTCTATTTATAGTAAGTGCTTAGTAGTTGAAGTAGTTTATCTTTAGCAAGAAAATTAATATAACTAGTTTCTTTTTTAGTCAAATTGGAGAGCACTATATGCAAGGCATATGCATATGATTAGTTGAATAATAATGATCTAATTTAGTCTTTGAATTATGAACGTATATGAAATGTCATCATCGGACGACGAAAGTCTCCCGGGGGAGTGCGACTGGTGCCACGACGATCGAGGTGAGTGCGGCAGGCCTCACCTGGACGATGGTCGACGCTTCAGTATTAAGCTGGAGGAGACTTTCGAAGTTGAAACGGTACGCAACGACGACAAGTGTTTTTTTTCATAATTAAGCATGACTTCAACTATTTCAACGTGTAATTTTCATCTTTTACAATTCGAGTATAGTTGATTCCATGTCATGCAAGACGCTATGTCTTGGAGAGGATGTGTTTTGAAGACCATGAAAATTTTAAAACGAAGAAAATTCACCTAAGGACCCATCATGATGTGGGTTTTGAAGTTAAGTTGTATAATGCTGAGAGCGTAACCCATTTTGGTTGCAAAAATTGGGAAGCATTTTGCAAATTGTATGGTTTTGATGAGGGTATGCTTGTCACCATGGATCTTGGTAATCCTGAAATCGAGCAAGACAATATGGACATTTGGATCCTTGTTGATACTCCTCCAGTTCTACCGCTATGTGAGTTTCTCAAACATAGTTAATTATTAATAGAACTTATATTGTTCATTTCAAAATAGTTGACAACTTATTTCCATTGACAGCTTATTTTGGAGTATCAAAGAATGTGCAGAATATGGTAGATAGAACTTACTACACCGATGGCTCTGAGTTAACTTACAAGGAGAAAACTCATATGGTTGGATTTTGTCATGATATTGAGAATTACAATATCTACAATCGAACTCCTGAACATTATGGTCAATACGTGCCACTAGTGCACGTGTTGAACTACGGTAACTACCATGGAGATACCCTGGTAAGTTTTTTTTTACTATTACGACATCCGTGCATCTTTTTGCATACTTCTAAAACTAGTACATCATTGCTAACTACGAAGTTATTACTATGTTTTTCAACAGCTTATCCCAGAGGATTGTGTGCCTCATTTGATGTATCAGAATGGCGGCAGCGTTCATGTTTTGGACATATATCCAGGTCATCCTACGAATCTCAACTGTCCATACTGAATTTCTAAAAGAAGTGGAGACATGACAATCAAAGGATGGAAAAAAATGTATGGACAGTCTTAAGGAGCTTCTTGGAAGCAAAAGGAAGCGAGGCGCAAGAATTGGAGACAGGATGATCTCCATTCTTCATAATGGAGATTTATGGTCTATATTGTTTTATGCTATTTTACCTTAAGTGTGTTTAGGTCCGATCCTACCTGATACTGATGATAATGTGCTAAGAACAATTATGTAGGGTTGGGTTCGATGACTATGAGGATGATGATCGTATGACTTATTATTAATAACGAGTAGAAGTTGTATGATGATGCTTGATTAATTAGTAGGACTTGTTATTATATATGATGATGTATGATGCGAGCATGCATGAGTTATTATATATATATCTGCGGGTGAAACGAAAAAGAATTAAAATAGGAAACACAAAATTAAATGAAAAAGAAATCATAAACCAAAAACCGCCCAAACATTTTAGTACCGGTTGGTGTTACCAACCAGTACTAAAGGGCTCCCGGCCCCCGGCACTGGCTCGTGCCACATGGTTGCCCTTTAGCACCGGTTCGTGCTGAACTGGTAGTAAGGGGGGGGGGGGCTTTAGTGCCGGTTCCTAAACCGGCACTAAAGGGCCTTACGAACAGGTGCTATTGCCCGGTTCTGCACTAGTGCAGTTGTATGGGCAAGCCTCTGGACTTACAGTCAACGTGAACAAAAGTGCGGCCATGCCCATTAGATGCTCTCAGGAGGAGATGACCACGGTTTGTACTTCGCTCGGCTGCGCTACCTTGATGTTCCGCTGCACCTACTTGGCACTGCCGCTGACGCTCAGAAAACAGATGGTGGCGCAAGTTCAAAGCATTGTGGATTAGCTAGCCGGCTACCTCCCTAACTGGAAGGCAACAATGCTACCAAAGAGTGGGCACCTAACACTCATCACGTCCGTGCTTTGCACCATCCTAATACATTTGATGCTAGCATTGGACTTACCACCAAAAACGCTGGCAGTGCTTGTCCAAACCTATCATGTTTTCCTTTGGTGTGGCAAGAAAGAAGCAAATGGTGGCAACTGCTCAGTTGCGTGGGAAATAGTATGCAGACTAAAGTGGGCTGGTGGCCTGGGAATTCCGAACTTGCACTGGTTGAATAAGGCGCTTCAAGCACGGTGGCCATCTAACAAATCGAAACCATTGTAGGAGTTTGAAATATTTGTGCCGGCGGAGTCTTTGGTCCTGTTTCAGGTGGTAGCTAGAGCCATGGTGGGAAATGGGAAGAGTACACTATTCTGGGAGGATCAGTGGATCAATGGCTTCATGATACGTGTACTGTCTCCGAAATCTATGGAAGGATCCCAAGGCATATAAGGCTGACAAGATTGGTCTTGGACGCAATCACAAATGACACCTGGGCAAGAGACATATGCCCGGACTCACGGCCGTGGCACCGACTGAATTCCTGAGGCTTTGGCCGAGGGTCACAACGATGCAGTTAACCGAGGATGTGGAGGATTTGATATGTTGGGCTTGGGAAAAAGATGGTCAATTCTCGGCGCGCTCCGCGTACGCAGCTATGTCCATGGAACTAGAGGTGTCACCAACAACATCGTTAACGTGGCAGTCCAGAGCACCCTTGTAGTGCCGCTTCTTCACTTGGCTAGCCATCAATGACCGATGCTGGATATCAGATAGATTGGCTAGGCGAGGGATACCACGTCAAGACGCATGCCTGTTGTGTGATCAACATGATGAGACCATGCAACACTTACTACTCAACTGTGTCTTTGCGAAGCAAGTTTGGCATTGGTTCAGTGCGGTCATCAGCGGACAAGAGTTTGAGCCACGGGATAACGAGACTTTTGGAGAGTGGTGCATCAAGCAAGACCAAAGCAGGGAGCATCGGAGATCTACACGCGCCAATGCCTCCTTGGTATGTGGATGTTATGGAAGCATCAGAACATCATCGTCTACAATGGGGGCGGCTCCGTCAATACCACAAATTACCCAACGACTCGGAAGAGGAAGGAAGATTATGGGTGAAGGCAGGCCTAGTCAAGGACGAGATATGGGGTTCGAGGTGGAGGGCTCACCGTGGGTAGATCAGGAGTAGCTTGTTTATGTTAATGAGGTGGTGTTAGATGTAAATCCACATGTTAATATTTGTTAAACCATGGAGTTTTGGGGAGTCTTATGCCTCCTTCTTTAATGAATGATACGCACACTTGTGCATATTCAAGAAAAGAAAATTCTTTGTTTGAAAAATTTCTACTTACAGGTAACGCTCCAACTATGCCATATCTTTTTTGGAGCATGAAAGATAAGCTATTGCACTTTATATCTCCATCCAAACTGCGACCGCTATAGTAACAAATAGCTACCCTATTTGGCAGAGCTTGCCGGCGGCTATAGCTACAGCTATTAACTTGTAAGTGTACATGAACTTAAAACAGCCCATAATCAATTGTGACATGTAAATTTAATACAAAACCACAATGTATATACCACGATAACATATAAATAAGAAACCAACCATCCAAGAAAATAAATTATCTATCCATGTGCTAATTAGCTACTAGACTGATTCTTTTTGGTCCTTACTTGACACGTGATTTGTGTTAGTATTTTTTTACTTTCAAAACACTATTGTAAGTAGTTTCTGTAACATATGACATAGCTATTGCTCGGACCACACCACAAAGCCACAAAAAAACAATATATAAAATCTTAGGGATTGTCTTCTAGTCCTCCTCAATGCAAGCTACATTGGGCCGATGATCTTTCCATATCGCGTTCATCTACTCCTTCTAGTCTACATGAAGGACTTCTCGACTGCTGCCTGTACAAACTTCTGTGTTTCTACAAGGTTGCTCCGACAAAATGGAGATCCAGAGGCGGCAACAAGCTATGGTCAAGGAGCACCGCTGGTGGATGCAGTAGAAAGACCACGAATTTCTTGGAGGACTTATGTAATTTCATATTTTTGTAAGGGCAATTTTTAGTAATTATATGACCATGAAATTTTTCCTCAAAAAGAAGGATAATATCACTAAAATGTCACATATGTTCTAATGCACCTGAAAAGGTAACGGAACTCAACCAGTTCAATTAAATGAAAGCATTATATATCAGATTTAAAACTTGGAAACAAAACATTTGCCACCATAGTGTCTCTCTATACAACTCTTATCATTTTCTTTGGTTACATCATTGCCTTCCCATGTTACTGGTTCATAAATACAAGGGAAAGGACAGGAGTAGCCATAATGAACTTCGTGGATTTTTTTGATATGAGTAGCCTTCTATCATCAAAGCTGACATTTGTGCAGCGTTCGACAAGCTTTACAGCATGAACGGCCGTGGCTTCCACAAGCTCAATGAAGCCCTTCTCACCCTCCTACCCAAGAAACCTGATGCGGCCGCGCTCTCTGACTACCGGCCCATCAGTTTGATTCACATCTTCGCCAAGCTCTTCGCCAAGGTTCTTGCACTGCGGCTTGCTCCTCGGATGCGGGACATCGTTTCAACGAACCAGAGCGCATTCATCGCTGGCAGATGCATGCACGATAACTTCCTTCTCGTGCAGCAGACGGCAAGGCTACTCCATAACATCAAGGGACCACGCGTTCTCCTCAAGCTCGACATCGCGAAAGCATTCGATACCGTTGCCTGGTCCTTCCTGCTTGAGACCTTGACCCACCTTGGCTTTGGCCGTCGTTGGTGCGAGTGGATCTCCATCCTAACATCCACGGCCTCCACGCGCGTCCTTATCAACGGCAACCCCGGGCCACCTGTGGATCATGCCCGCGGACTTCGACAAGGCGATCCCATCTCCCCCATGCTCTTCGCCATTGTCATCGACTCGCTCAACTCATTGCTACAGCACGCTGTTTCCGTGGGCATCCTGCAGCGGCTCACCACCCGGCATGCCGCATCGAGCATCTCTCTCTTTGCCGACGATGTCATCATCTTCTGTCACCCCGACCCCCTGAGCTTGCCTCCATCCGAGAGTTGCTACGCATCTTTGGGGATGCTTCCGGCTTGCGCACTAACTTCTCTAAGTGCTCCGCTGTTGCCATCCAATGCGGCAATGAGGTTGCCGCCGCGATCACCACTGAGCTCTCGTGTACTGTCGCCGCCTTCCCCATCACATACCTCGGGTTGCCGCTATCCATCCGCAAGTGCCACGCGTCTGCTCTCATGCCCCTGGTCGAGCGGCTGGCCAAGAAACTTGCAACTTCGAAGGCCACCCTTCTTTCTCGCGGTGAGCGACTAGCCCTGGTGCGCCATGTGCTTACGGCCATGCCGGTGCACCTACTCCTCGCCCTGAGTCTGCATTCCTCCATCCTCAAGAAGATCACCAAGATTATCCGTGATTTCCTCTGGTACGGTCGCAAGGACGCTAACACCGGCTGCTGCTTCGTCAGCTGGCCTAAGCTGTCGCGGCCGCTTGAGCTTGGGGGCCTCGCCGTGCGCGACATACACCGCACTGGCATCGCTCTCCGCACCCAATGGTTGTGGTTGCAGGCCACAGATCCATCGCGTCCCTGGAGCCACCTCCAGCTCCCACACGACGAGGAGGTCCAGCAGTTCTTTCGGGCATCCACTTTCTGGACCGTTGGGGACGGCAAGTCTTGCCATTTCCGGTGTGATCACCAGATCGAGGGATCATCCATCAGCGAGATTGCCCCGACGCTACTCGCGCTCGTCCCGCGCAGGCGACGGCGCGCACGGCTCGTCTCCGACGCTCTCCAAGACAACCTCTAGATCCGCAACATCCACGGCTCCTTAAGCCCTGCCGCTGTCGTCGAATATGTCGATCTGTGGCGACGACTCCAGCGCGTACAACTGACCGCCGACCCTGACAAGATCACCTGGAAATGGACGGCCAACGGCACCTATAGCGCCGGTTCGGCCTACAAAGTCTTGTTTGCCGGATCGACAGGCTCTCCATTCTGGCGCCTCATCTGGCGCTGCTGGGCTCCTGCTAATGCCAATTTTTTTCTCTGGCTCGCCTCCATGGACCGTTGCTGGACCGCCGAGCGGCGCGCTCGCCATGGACTCCCGCACGACCCACTATGCAAGTTCTGCTGCCAGGAGCCTGAGACCATCGACCACATCTTGGTCCAATGGGCCTTCTCTCGAATCACATGGCACGAGATCCTCTCATGGTGCAGGCTGCCGGCCTCCGCCCCCGCTGCCTCGGCGACCTTCTATGCCTGGTGGGCTGCCACCTCCAACACCGCTCCGGCCACCCTCCGCAAGGGTGCAAACTCCCTCATTGCCCTCGTGGCTTGGTCCCTCAGGAAGCACCGCAACGCCGTAGTGTTTGACAATGCCCGACCTTCATGCGATGATCTACAGCGCACCATCCGCGACGAGGCTCGACTTTGGGCTCGCGCCGGTGCCATAGGCTTAGATTCAATTATCCCCGCATTGTAATACCTTGTAGCGAGGCTGAGCATCCTCCCCCCTGCTCACTTGCACCTCTTGGGACGCCTGATAGCGCACGTCCTACGGGGCTGCACTCTGTAACCCTCTCTTCTACCTATCAATACAAAGATACGCAACAACGCGTATTCGCGAAAAAAAAAGTAGCCTTCTCCCAATACACTTCCCATCGTTCCATGAATAAAAGGCATAATATTTTTGTCTTTCGAGAGCATGTGGCCATTGGACTTGCTCTTATATCAAACATCAATGTATAGGTCCTGGTAGAGCATACACGATAACACAAACCCACCAATTATATAACGCTTCTAAAAGGGAATGATGCACAGATACTAAAAAAAATCCAAGCTAGTCAACTAGGCAATTATATGATAATAACCTTGGGAGTGTAAGGCACTCCATTTATTTTTCTTCATCAGATCACATCATCCATATATATACAAAGCAAACTTCAAAGGTTTTTAAGAGTACGTACGTCTTGCTGGATAAATATCATAAACCTTTGTGAAACCATTCATTGGTAGACCTGGAAGACATCTCATGCTCCCACTTGATAATTTCGTAGTCAATATTGTACCCTGTTTTCGTGAAGAGCTCATGCCGGTCATACTTATTCCATCAACGGCTCTCGTATTTGGAAGCATAATTAGCATGTACGCGAGAAAGAACCACAGTCATTATATCAATATACATACACAAACAGACTTATTATTTAATACATCAAAAAGGAAATGATACAATTAAAGATGATAGAAACTACAAGCTTTTCACTGAAGATGTTACATGATAATATCCTTGCAAACATAAGGAACTCCCTTTATTTTTCTTCATCGGAGCACACCATCCATACATAAACAAAACACACTGCAAGGGTACTTCAGACAGAGTACGCCTTTTGGATAAACTTTTGAGAAAGGCTTCACTTGTAGACCTCGATGACACCTCGTGCCCCGAGTTTCTTGATAATTTTGTAGTCGGTGAAGCCTGCTTTGATGAAGAGGTCACGCCAGTCATTTTCGCTACGTTGACGGCCTCTTGTGAAGACAAGCATGAGCATGTCCATGAGAGTCTGGGCCTCAAACATGACAGGTCCAAGTGATGGTTCGACCACAATGTCAATGACAATCACCTTCCCTCCTTCTTCACGAGAAGGAATGGCATTCTTACACTGGGTTAGGATCTTCACACAATCGTCGTCACTCCAGTGGTGCAGCACAAGCTACGTACAAAGAGTATATATATATGTAGCCTTGTTAGCCTCAGTTGAGTCTTAAATTATACTCCTACCGTACAAGATAAGATTTATTTGGTTTGACTGCAGTGGTGAAGAATAAATTATAATAGAAGAAAAATCAATGTGCCCTTTCCATCGATTCACATATACATTCATGGAACAAAGTACGTACCTTGAGCATCACGGCCTGGGCCTTTGGGACGGTGTGGAACAGGTCACCGGCGACATAGTTGACCACACAGTCAGATGGAGTCTTTTCGATCACCTTGGGGAGATCCAGCACGGTGCACTTGACGTGCGGGTGGGCCTTGGTGATGGCCCTCGCCGTCTTTCCGTCTCCACCACAGCAGTCTGTCAGAGATTCAAGCCCCTTGAAGAGGTCATGACACTCACGCATGATGGTGCCGATCCCCAGGTTGTCGTGGGCTTCCAGATCTTCGGTGACCAGCGCGTCGAGCTCCGGGTCCAGGGCCGCCGTGGTCTCGTCGAAGAGCGACGCGCTATGCACGTCCTCGAACACCGACGGCACTGGTCCGGCGACGTCCTTCTTGAACCAGTCGGCCATCCCCAACGCGGCCTCCATGTAGTGCGGCGAGGTGCCGGCGAGCACGAAGGACGTCTGGCTGTGGTGTTCGTCCGCAACGACATCGTCCACCAGGACGCGGGACAATGGGTTGAGGCGGAAGAGCTCCGCCCCGGAATCGTCCTTGCCGGCGGCGGCGAAGACGCCGGAGGTGACCAGCGCGCGCATCAGGCGGCCGAGGAACGGCTGCTTGCTTGCGGGGATGGAGAGCGCGGCCGCCAGGTCGGGCAGCGAGGCGACCCCGCCGAGTTTGTGCATGGCCGTCGGGATGCCGAGCTTGACGGCGCAGCGGAGGCCCATGGAGGTGAGGTAGTAGAGGGTGTGGCGCCACAGGTCGGCCTGAGCCTGCAGCAGCTCGGCATCAGTGGGAACCTCGATCGCCGGTGCCTGGGCGGCCATTGTTCTTGGTGTCTCGGATCGATCACTGGCTGTTTTTTCTCTGCTCAGCTTGACCTAATCTCATGTCCGTACTATCTGATGTGAGCGAGAGCGGGGTTTAAATATACCGTGCCATGGCTGAAGTTGATAGTAGTATTACTTTACGTATAATTTGGCGTCACCCTCGCGTGGAGCGCGAGGTGGATATTTTTTTTATCTGCTCAGCTACTATCCGACCTTGGTTTAAATGGACTGTCATGCCAGTTGCCACAGCTTATCTTCTATACTGTTTTTTTCTACGAAATTCTATACTGTTGAAATTATTAGCTTTACTTAAATATTACTTGGCGTTACACTCGCGTGGAACGCCAGCTGGATTATTTTTTAGATAAAGGCGCGAGGTCGTTGGTGTTCCATGTCTACCACATCCTTGGTTGCCACAAAAATAATTAACCCATGCACATTATTTAATTTTCAACACGGCTAATTACACAGTCATAACAATGTTTAGTTTCATGATAAAATAATGTTTAGGCCAGTTTGATTCATAGAATTCTAAGTACACATAAACAAGAAATAAACATAGTTTTTTTTTGCGGGAACATAGTTTGATGTCATGACAATTCGAAAGACAAATGATTCCTTTGGAAAAAAAATCTTATGAGATTCAATCCAACAAAAAAAAAGATCAGTGTAGCACATATCCTAAGAATTCTAATCCTTCAAAATTCCTACGAAAATCCTTTGGATCAGAGAGGCACTTATTCGATTGATACACTGTTTGATGACCAGGAAAAAAATTCCTATCCTAGGCCATGGCAAATATGTCAAAAGTTGTGGAAATATATGGGTACTCATATGCTTAGCTAGTTCTGGAATGGCTAAGATTGACTCGGGCAAAAATCCCAATGGTACCAACTAGGATTCCACGAAAATCTAAATCGAACCAATGGCAAAAATAGAGAGGAATCGGAGCATAAGCTTACAAAACCGACTATAGAAAAAGTTGTGCGGGTTTTTCTATGTTAATGTAATAATTTATATTTTAATTTAAATATCACAACATTTATAAGGGAATCTCTTTAATCATTTTAGTTCATTAGACCTATGAGACTAAATAGTCGTGTCTTTTTCCAAAAAACATCGGATTCTACATAGACTTGTTGTTTCCCTTGTGCCATTATGTCAATATATATAATTTAATTAAACTTTAGATATACTATGAGTTTACCCGTTAGCAGTTTATTAGTACATGTAGTCGCATGTCATTTATACATGTCATCAACAAATTTAAATTACTAGTCGATTGGTCGTTTATATGTGGTTTATGGGTATTTAGACATTACATAGCTTGTCTAAATGTGTGTCGGTGCGAGATCCCGACGATATTCAGTGATTTCACTGATTCTCCAACTGAGATGAATCTCTATTTTAGACTTGTGTGATTGAAGGCTTGAGAGAGAGAGAGAGAGAGAGAGAGAGAGAGAGAGGGAGGGAGGGAGAGAGAGAGAGAGAGAGTTCCAAAAGGCATACATCTATAAACATAAGTTTCAAAAGGACAAGTAAATGTAGTTCTCTCTTGATCTTCCTTTGACACATGTATTTGAGAAGAACCAAAATATCCATCAAGAAAATAGAAGCGTGTATGCTTAGACAATTTTTATAACATTTGATCAGTAAAAGGCAAGGGGTAATGATCTGTTCTAGTAGCTTTATTTAATTTCACGAAATCAATTACAATCCTATAACCAGTTATAATTCTTTGTGGAATAAGTTCATTTTTATCATCGGGAACAAGGTAATGTTTCCTTTCTTAGGGACACAACGAACATGACTTACCCATCTACTATCAGCTATGAGATACATTTTACCTGCCTCCAGAAGCTTTAATATTTTAGTTTTTACCACATCCTTCATCTTAGGATTCAACCATTGTTGATGATCAACAACTGGCTTAGCATCGAGCTCCATATTAATCTTGTGATGACATAGAGTGGGACTAATGCCCTTAAGATCATGAAGAGTATATTCAATAGTAGCACGATGCTTCTCCAAAGTTTTTAGTAATCTATTTTCTTCATGCTCTGAAAGGTTAGCACTAATAGTAACAAGATATATCTTCTTTTCATAAAGATAAGCATATTTCAATGTGTTAGGTAATTGCTTCAATTCAGACACGGGATCACTCTTTGGTGGAGAGGGTCTCTAAGAGTTTCAACCGGCAAGTTATGTTTAATGATAGGTGCTTGATCAAAGAATATCTTATCTATATCATTTCTTTCATTCATATTAATATCATTTTCATAGTCTAGCAAATATTGTTCTAAAGGATCGGTAGGAGGAACAACAATAGAAGCAAGACCAATATTTTCATATTTACTAGACAATTCTTTTTCATGTGTTTGTCTATTAAAATTAGAGAAATTGAAATCATGATATACATCACCAAATTTAACTCTAACCTTTTCTTTAACACAATCAATTTCAGCATTAATGATATTCAAGAAAGGTCTACTAAATGTAATGGGACAAAAATTATATTGTTGTGAACCAAATACTAAGAAGTCAGTAGGGTATTTGATCTTACCACACAAGACTTCAACATCTCGAACAATCCCAAGTAGTGCAGTAGTATCTCTATTTGCTAGCTTAATAGTGACATCAATATCTTCTATCTCAACAGGTGCAATACCATCCATAATTTCTTGATATAGATTAAATGAAATAGCACTAACACTAGCACCCATGTCAGAAAAACCATGATAGCAATGATCTCAAAGTTTAATGGAGACAACAGGCATGCCCACTACGGGTTTATTCTGATCTAGCTTATCACGTTCATTTCTATCAGGTATAGCAATTCTAGCAGCATCATCGCAAAAATAAATAACATGCCCATTAACATTATCAACTAAGAGATCTTTAACCATTGCAATGTTATGCTCAACCTTAATTTGTCCAGAGGGTCTAGGTATTCTAATATTAATTTTATTAACCACAATTGTAGTTGTAGCATGTTCCTTAATCCTAACGGGAAAAGGAGGTTTCTCAATGTAAGCAGTAGGCACAACTGGAACAACATTGTAAATGATAGTTTCATATTTTACTATAGTGGGTTCCTCTACATGTTCTTTAATAGCAGGATGATATTTAAACCACTTCTCCTTAGGGAGATCAACACGAGCAGTAAAAGATTCATAAAATGTAGCTACTATCTGAAAGTCAAGTCCATATTTAGCACTAAACTTATGAAAAGCATCGGTTTCCATAAAATATTTAACACAATCGAACTCAAGATTTATACCCGACTCTTTATCTTTGTCGAGTTCCCAATCTTCAGAATTGCATTTAATTCTCTCCAGAAGACCCCATTTGAACTCAATAGTTATCTTCATAAAGGAACCAGTAGAATAAGAATCGAGCATGGTTTGATCATTATGAGAAAACCGATCATAACAATTCTGTATGATAATTTCTCTTGACAGCTCATGATTGGGGCATCTGTACATCATGTACTTAAGGCTCCCCCAAGCTTGAGTGATACTTTCTCCTCCACAAGGCAAAAAATTATACTTCTAAATCACAAAACAACTAAGGATCAGACTAAGATAGATAGATAATGATGATAAGAGTGACAGTGATACGATACCGGGGCACCTCCCCCAAGCTTGGCAAAAGCCAAGGGGAGTGCTCATACCCATGTAGTCAAGTCTCCTTATTTGGTGATGGTGGTGGTGATGAAGTAGTAGGCTTGTCATTCATCCTCAGAAGGTACTCCAGTTTACAATTGATACTCCGCAGGGCGATGTTTTGCTCCTCCAACAAAATAACTTAGGGTTTCGAGTGATAGATGTATTCTAAGCAAATTATTTCAATACCCTTAGGGTTTCGATTTCAGATGGGGAGAGATGATCATAGAAGGGTTGAAGGATATCTCCCTTCTATTGGATTTTCCTCCGTGGGCATGGCTTGCCCTCTCTCTTGGGCTTGGATTCCCGCAACTTCTTCTTCCTTGTCCTCCTTGCCCATGTACTCCTCTCCGGACGACCACTCGTAGTAAACTGATAATCCCCAAGTGCAAGGAATCATCGTAGCAATTTCTAGAGATGGAAGTGATAAGTATGGAGTGTCGAACCCACAAGGAGCTAAAGGTAAGATCAATATTCTCTCAAGTCCTGTCTGCCACTGATACGACTCTATGTACATCGAACGTTTTCTTCCATCTAGAAACGTGAAATAAAACTATGTTGTGGGTATGAAGAGGATAGCTTTGCATGATATCCGAGAACTAAAATATAAAAATAGGTGTTGTTAACATAAAGTTAGAATATATTATTCTATATTATAAATAGCGAGTGTGGAATAATGATGGGTCGGTGTGCGGAATTATCCTAGGCAATTGTTAACAAGATCGGTATTCGTCATTGCAATTTCATATGAGGGAGAGGCATAAGCTAACATACTTTCTCTTCTTGGATCATATGCACTTATGATTGGAACTCTCGCAAGCATCTGCAACTAGTAAAGATCATTAAGGTAAAACCCAACCATAGCATTGACGTATCAAGTCCCCTTTGTCCCATACGCAACAACCCCCTTACTCGGGTTTAAGCTTCTGTCACTCTAGCAACCCACTATAAGAGAATCATGAACGTATTGCAACACTCTACAGCGGGAATCCTTCACGTGTGCGCGGCACGGAAGGCACCATAGGACAGCACCAAAATAAAACATACAACTCCAACCAAAAGGGATCATCAATCAACCCAAAATACAAAGGAAATATACTCTTGTGCTTCGGGGTTCTCTTTTGGTCCATAAAAAATCCACGTAAATTTTCAGCCCATTCCGAGAACTTCTATTTGTGCACATAAAACGACTCTGCTGAAAACAGCGTCACTCTAGGTTAGTTCTAACCAAATCATACGAAAACCATATAGTTGTAAACATGGCATGACTACTTCATAAATTATAGATACGTCGGAGACATATTAGCATCCCCAAGCTTAATTCCTGCTCGTCCTCGAGTAGGTAAATGATAAAAGGAATAATTTATGAAGTGTGAATGCTAGCATAGTGCATAAATTTGATCAATGATAATTCCAAACACTTTTTGTAGCATTATTCTTTATCATAAACAGTAGCTCATCTCATAAAACTTCTCATGATCAAGTAGCAAGCTATTCACATGTTAAAGTATAGACCATAAAGTTTCTTGAGAACTAACAAACTAGGCTTTTAGTCACCAAACAATTGCAATTCATCTTATTTTCAGGAAGGGTCTATGTAAGAGCTTTGATTAGCAAATTCCACATACTAAACTATCATATAGTCTTCCATGATTGCTAACACTCAAAGCATATTTTTACAACAAATAGTATCCATCGAACACAGAGAAAGATAGGGGCTTAATGTTTCGCCTCCCAACTTATTTATCATATAGATGATTGTCAACAATAATAATTCATGATCAAATATATTTGAATGGACATATGTGCCTAGATATTTCCCCACCATGTAATGCTTGCCAACTAAGGAATAATTGATGTTGAAATAAGAAGGAATACTATTGACCCTTGCATAAACATAAATACAAGAAAGTAAAAGATACGCCCTTCGCAGAGGAAAGCAGAGGTTGTCATGCGCTTTTTAATTTTGGATGTGCAAACCCTTAATGCAAAGGAACATCACATTGTATTGCCCTTTGTGATAACAACCTTTATTATGCAGTCCGTCGCTTTTATTTCTTTACCATCACAAGTTCGTACAACGCTTATTTTCCCTTACAATAAAAGATCATACATATTTAGGAAGAATTTTTATTGCTTTTTGCACCGATGACAACTTACTTGAAGGATCTTATTCAATCCATAGGTAGATATGGTGGACACTCATGGCATGAAATGGGGTTAAAGGGTTTTTGGATGAAGAAGTAGTATCTCTACTTAATACAAAATTTTGGCTAGCAAAAGATCCTAAGCAAGCACCACATGTTAGAGGATCCATAACAATATAACTTCTACGCAAATATACCCAAACATAACTCTTTACGTTGTCTTCCTTGTCCAACTTCAACTAATTTGCTGAAGTTTGAAAATAATTAATGGGGCTCACAATCATAGAAGATGTCCAAGATAGTATATTTATATGTGAAATCTCTCTTCCTTCAATATTCTTTCATGAATTGTTCAAGTGACCAATGCTATCTTTGCTAACTTTCAATAAATTTTACCATTTATACTTCTTATAAGTGAAGTCATTACTCCCCATGGGATAAGCATATGAAACATATATAATTTTAGATTTATTATATTCAATTCATTCAATCATTTACTCCTAGGATATAAGTGAAGCACAAGAGTAAATGACAAAACTACTCTAGAAAGATATAAGTGAAGGTCAATGAGTAGTCAAATAGTTAAATCGCCATGGGAGGACTATCCCTCATTCAAGATTTCAGATCCAATGATTTTATTCAAACAGCAAGTAAAATGAAAATATGCTCCAAGCAAAACACATATCATGTGACAAATAAAAATATAGCTTCGAGTAAGGTATACCGATAGTTTTGAAGACGAAAGAGGGGATGCCTTCCGGGGCATCCCCAAGCTTAGGCGCTTGAGTCTTCCTTGAATATTACCTTGGGGTGCCTTGAACATCCCCAAGCTTAGGGTCTTTGCACTCCTTATTCTCCTCATATCGATATCTCACCCAAAACTTGAAAACTTCAATCACACAAAACTTAACGGAACTTGGTGAGATGGGTTAGTATGATAAAGACAAAGTAGTCACTTTGGTACTATCAAGATAAGATTCATAATTGTTCTCACACAATCCTACTGTACCATATCATTTCTACAATATATATTGAGAAATATAAGCCAAAGGAACTAGAAAACAAGAAAACTATGCATTGAAAATAGAATCTGGCAAAAATAGAACATTCTGTAATGATCTGAACAACAACCATATTTTTGTTACTCCACAAATTCTGAAAAATTAGGACAAACTAGGCAATTTGTATATTTATCTTGTGAAAAAAGAATCAGTATTTTATCATGCTTATGTTAAAAATGAAAAATATTTTACTGGGCGCAAAAGTTTCCGTTTTTCAGCAAGATCAAATCAACTATCATCGTAAGCCACCCCAAAGGTCTTACTTGGCACAAACCCTAATTAAAACACCAAACAAAATTACTATAGATGTAATAATGTGCATTTTATTCAAGAACAGTAGCAAAACAAAATACACAAAAATAAAATTGGGTTGCCTCTTAAGAAGTGCTATTGTTTAACGCCCACAGCCAGGCATGCTATTTTAGCGATACTCTTCCTAGCCCAATTTCGATGATAGTATTACTCATACTCGAAAAGATATAAGTGAAGTTCTTGGAGAATTCTACAATTAATATAGATTTACCAACATCCAAGCTCAAAATATATAAGTGAAGCACACGAAGCATTCTATAAAGCCATACTCAAAAGATTTAAGTGAAGCACAAAGAGCATTCTATAAAGCCATACTCAAATGATTTAAGTGAAGTACAAAGAGCATTCTACAAATCAATAAAGGGCTATCTCATACTAGCATGGTGCATAGATGAAAAGAAAGTATTAATAAACTCAAACGACACATATCATGCGAACAAAACAAAAACCGAGGTATACCGATAATTGTTGAAGAAGAAAGATGGGATGCCAACAGAGGCATCCCCAAGCTTAGATGCTTGAGTATCCTTGAAATATTTACTTGGGGTGCCTTGGGAATCCCCAAGCTTGAACTCTTGCCTGTCCTTATTCTTCTCATATCGATAACTCTTGTTCTTCGAACACTTCATCCACACAAAACTTAACAAAAAACCTTGTGAGATCCCTTAGTATAATAAAGCAAATCACTACCTTTATGTACCGTTGTAAACTCATTCCAATTTCATATTAGCATTATATCTACTGTATTTCAAATTCACCATGGTTCATACCCCCCGATACAACCCATAGATTCATCAAAATAAGTGAACAACACATATAAAACAGAATCTGTCAAAAATAGAACAGTCTGTAGCAATCTGGAGCTTTCATATACTTCTGTAAGTTCAAAAATTATAAAAAATTAGGAGAATCTAAACAATTTGCATAGCAGTAGTGAGTAAAAATTTCAAGATATTATCACGCTCCAATAAAAAAATGTAAATTCAAATACTACCGCAAAAGTTTCTGTTTTTGCACCGCACACACCAAACAATCAATTTAAACATTCTAAAGCCAAGCCTTGATACATTATATTTTTAATAAAATGACTATATACAAGGGGATCCTTATTTTTGAGAAACTTCCATGAAAAATTCTACATTGTTTCCATGAGCATGAACACAAGTGTTCAAGGTCGACCCTCACTTCTCCAATGCATAACCTTCCAATCACTTCTCTTTTTGAAAAAGTTTCTAGCATAAGAGGCAAGTAATTTTTTTGTATTTTCATTTCTTTTTGTTTCACCCACAACTAAACAAAAACAAAAGGGAAAACAAAATCTAGTTAGTGAAGAAAGCAAACAAGCATACACGAAAATATCAACCCCACACTATTGCTCCCCTGCAATGGCGCCAGAAAAGAGCTTGATAATCCCCAAGTGAAAGGAATCATCATAGCACTTTCCAAAGATGGAAGTGATAAGTATGGAGTGTCGAACCCACAAGGAGCTAAAGGTAAGATCAATATTATCAAGTCCTAGCTGCCACTAATACGACTCTAGGTACACCGAACGTTTGCTTCCATGTAGAAACGAGAAATAAAACTACGTTGTGGGTATGAAGAGGATAGTTTTGCATGATATCGAAGAACTAAAATATAAAAATAGGTGTTGTTAACATAAAGTTAGAATATATTACTGTTATTATAAATAACAAGTGGAATAATGATGGGTCGGTGTGTGGAAGTATCCTAGGCAATTGTGAACAAGATCGGTAGTCGTCATTGCAAGTTCATATTAGGGAGATGCATAAGCTAACATACACTACTAGGGAAAACCTTATAGACAGAATATTACCTGCAACACATTTTAAAAAATGGTGCCATTGCTACTTAGCAGTAGCGCGCTACAACAGACCACACTACTGCTATCCACATAGCAGTAGTGCGCCAGGAGGAAATAACGCTACTACTACAATTGCCACGACCTTGCCGCCAAACTAGGTATATCAGTAGCGCATGTGTTCTAAATGCGCTACTGCTATGTCATTTAGCAGTAGCACTTTATACCAACACGCGCTACTGCTAAAGCCATCCTATCTTCTCCAACCGGCCGCTCCTCACTCTCCCCTCTCCACTCCATTCTCACTCTCCCCCGCACCCCCCATCGTACGCCGCCGCCGCCGTTCCCCGACCACCGTCGTTGCCCGCCGCCGCCGCCGCTCCTGCTCCTTCTCCACTGAGGTAGTTCCTCCATCCCTACTCCTCTCTCCTCCTTCCTCCTCCTCCCTCCTCCCTACCGTGCCCCGCCCTCCTCCTCGAGCCGCCCCCTATTCCCTCCTCCTCCGGCCAAGCCCTCCGCTGGCAGCCCTCCTCCCCTCCTCCTCTCTGCTCCCTCCTTCCACCCCTCCTCCTTCCTCCTACTCCCTCCTCCCACCGTCCTCCTCCCACGGCCCTCCTCCTCTCTCCTCCCTCATCCTCCTCCTCCCTCCATATCTCTCCTAAACCCTAAACTATTTTTTACTGTTCTTGTATAATATAGTTTTTTTTACTGTTTTTAGTAAGTGTTTATTAGAAATAGTTTATTTAGGAAGTGGTTAATAGAACTAGTTTATTTATAGTAAGTGCTTCATAGAACTAGTTTATTTATAGTAAGTGCTTAATAGAACCGCATATTAGTTTCAAGTGGATGGATACAAAGTGACCAATGGTCACTTTGGATCCATCCACTTGAAACTAATCCACAGTTCTTTCACCTAGTGATGTAATAACTCATTATGATGTAAAAACAATCTCGAAATTGCTACTGTATGAAAACTTGTATAATGGTGTATATGACATAAAACAAAAAACAAATACGTAATAATAGTAGTAGTGCGGGTAGAGAGGCGCGCTACTAGTAACTACCAGTAGCGCTTTCTACCAAAAGCGCTACTGTTAAGCAGGTATAACAGTAGCGCGGGCAAACACACGCTACTGTCAGTGTGCTACCTCTGCAGAGTGTAATCTATCGATAGCCGAGTCCACGGTCACGGACGCCTCGTAGTAGGTCCCACCATGAGTCAACATTTATAAATTTGCACACTAAGTTATGAACTTTGCACTGTTGATGATGGCGGAAAGGCCATCAAGATGTTCGAGACCAAATATTGGTCGTGGTTGTGACCGCCGTAAGGATCACGAGTTACTCTTGTCAAGACCACGATGGTGATTTGTTTGTGATCCGTAAATGATCACGGTTGGTAAGTCCATCCCGAGGGACGTTCGAACATGATCACAACATGTTGTACATATGGTGTTGCATTATTATTAATTGGTTAATTATCATGATATTGTTTGTCATTATGATTATGCCTGTTGTGAGCTTGCAAGTACATTCAATGTACTAACCTGGCGTATCATGCCAGATTTCTGGAAAGTCTCGTTGGAAAGGAGTATTGTCCGGGTCTAGATTGTGTCCACATCGGTGTCCCTGTGCTATGGAGCTTTCGCTATGACGTTGTTCCGCTGCCGCGTAGTTGCACTACTAGGAAAAGGGCTATAGATAGGATTGATACTAATGGCGCACCAGGGAAGCAGTGCGCCACTACTATATACTAATGGCGCACCTGTTGGTGATGCGCCATTAGTGTGGAAGACACTAATGGCGCACCAGAAACAGGGTGCGCCACTAGTATTAATTTTTTTTCCATTTTTCCATACATACTAATGGCGCATGAGGTCGACAATGTGCCATTACTAGTTCTAACTAGTAATGGCGCACCAGGCAGAGAGTGAGCCATTACAGTAATTTTTTTCTTATTCTTTTTTTGCAAAACTACTAATGGCGCACCGTTTCACAGTGCGCCATTACTAGTTTAAACTAGTAATGGTGCACTATTACACGGTGCGCCATTAGTATATTTTTTACTTTTTTGCAAAACTTCTAATGGCGCACCACCTGCAGGTGCGCCATTAGTAACCAGGGTTACTAATGGCTCATTTCTTTGTGGTGCGCCATTAGTAACCTGGGACCCCAACAAGATATTTTGGACAGCCCCACACCTACCCACTCACTTTCCCCACTTCATTCCCTCCACCTCCTTCTCCAAGCTTTCGGCCATCTCCTCCTCCTCACCTCATTTCCACCATAGATTCATCAAAATTAAGTGGTGAAATTACCTTTTTTTGATAGGTAAGTAAGGGGAAAGCTATCTTCATGATGTAGATCTACTTTTTTTCTCCCTAGCTCGCTCCAACAATGTGCACATGCACTTATTGTGGCCTAGCTAGATCTATGTATGTTTGTGGTGTTGCATGTGTTTGTGGTGTTGCATATATGTTTGTGTTTGAAGGTACCGGTATTTGAAATGCGATAGTTGCCAACATTTTGCCGGAATGTTTTGATTCATTTCCGTTTCGGCAAGAATTTTGGCACTATGCATTCTTTTTGGTCCTATTTTTAGGGAAGGTCATGCCAACTTTTTTCTTGGTTCTAAAATATCGTTTTGCTCTACCCCGCAGGCGACCATGGTCCGCACGATGACTGAAGGCATCATGAATAGGTTTTTGAGCTCCGCGAAGGCCGAGATGCTTCAAAAGAACGAGACGGAGATAAGATGTCCGTGTCGAAGATGCAAGCTGAAGAGCCTTATTGCGGACCCGGATTCCGGGCAGGTGCGGGACCACCTGCTCTTGCGTGGTTTCATGGATGGCTATCGGTGGCAAGGTGATGAAGATGACTATGAAGTTGTCCATGGCCGGGGCCGGGCAAGAAATGAGGAAGGGCAACAAGACAAGTACCACCGCGGCGAGGGCGGGCGAGAAGACGAAGAATCTCCAGGACATGATCACGACGGTGATGCTATACACAGTCATCATGTAGAAGATGTCGTACATGATGATGAGGAAGATCAAGACGAAGGGCATGATCATGAAGATGAAGATGCCGGAGCAGACGACGATGGAGGCTGGGTGTAGGACCCTCATATTCAAGAGCTGCTTCTCAAGCAGACGGATAACGCAAGAGCTGCCGCCCGAGAGAAAGCCAAGCTGGATCAACTGGAGATAGACGCGGTTACTCCATTGTATGAAGGATGCAGGCCCGAGGATACCCGCCTGAAATTAACGCTCATGGCTCTGGAGATGAAGGTAAAACACAAAATGACCGACGCATGCTTCGACGAGAACATGTCATTCTGGCACAAACGTCTTCCCAAGGGGAACAAGTGCCCGACCAGTTTCGAGGAGGCGAAGAAAATCGTGTGTCCTCTGGATTTACCGCATGTGAAATACCATGTGTGCATGAACAATTGTATCATTTATCGGGACGAGCACGCGGAGTCTACCATATGTCCGGTGTGCGGCATCACTCGATACAAGAAGAGGAAGAAAGCTCCTCGAAAATCGGTGTGGTACTTTCCGATCACTCCTCGTCTGCAGCGGTATTTCGCGGACCCTAAGGTAGCAAAGCTCCTGCGTTGGCACGCGGATAGGGAGGAGAAGAAGCGGGAAGATGACGGAAATGATCCGGAGATAAATAAAAAAGACAAGATGCTGAGTCACCCTAAGGATGCGAGCCAGTGGCAAGCGTTGAACTTCGAATACCCAGAATTTGGGAAGGATCCAAGGAACATCGTGCTGGGCGCAAGCACCGATGGAGTCAATCCGTTTGGCAGCTAGAGAAGCACACATAGCACCTGGCCTGTGTTTGTGTGGATGTACAACCTTCCCCCTGGTTGTGCATGAAGAGGAAGTACATTCACATGAGTATGCTAATTGAAGGGCCGAAACAACCAGGGAACGACATCAATCTGTACCTGGGGTTGCTGAAGGAGGAGCTAGACACGCTGTGGAAAACGCCAGCCAATACGTGGGACGCCGCAGAGAAAGAATAGTTCCCTATGAGAGCCGCACTGCTCACGACGGTGCACGGCTGTCTCGGTTACGGATATCTCGCGGGGCAGGTAGTCCACAGATTTTCTGGATGCATAAGGTGCATGGATGACACAACATATCGCCAGCTAGATAGAGATCCCGGGTCTTCGAAAACCGTGCTCATGGGACATCGAAGGTGGCTTCGCGACGATGACCCGTGGAGGAAACGCAAGGATATGTTCGATGGTGAAACCGAACACCGAAAACGCCCGTGTACGAGGAGCGGCGAGGAAATAGACGAGCTGTTGAAAAGTTGGAA
Organism: Aegilops umbellulata; assembly: GCA_032464435.1. Lineage (NCBI taxonomy): Eukaryota > Viridiplantae > Streptophyta > Magnoliopsida > Poales > Poaceae > Aegilops > Aegilops umbellulata. The sequence goes on along the minus strand of CP136059.1, from coordinate 441,648,291 downwards.
AGACTGCCCACTGTCGGGAAAGAAGCAAAAGGCGCTAGAGCCGGGAAAGAAGCAAAAGGTGCCAGAGCCGCTGCTGAAGGTATGGAAAACGAGGTCTGTTTTCTGGGACTTGCCGTACTGGAAGATCCACCGTGTGCCTCACAGCCTTGATGTCATGCATATCACGAAGAACGTGTGCGAGAGTCTGCTTGGTACCCTGCTCAACATGCCAGAGAGGACCAAAGATGGGCCGAAAGCAAGGGCAGACTTGAAATCAATGGGCATCAGGCAGGAGCTTCACACTAATGATGATGATGATGATGATGATGATGAGGCGAAGCAGGACACAGAAAGTCGTCGCAAAGGCAAAAAGGCCAAGAAGACCGGAAATGACTACCCTCCCGCGTGCTTCACTCTAAGTTAGGAGGAGATCGAGCAGTTTTTCACCTGCCTCCTAGGAGTAAAACTTCCTTACGGTTACGCGGGGAAGATAAGCAAATACCTAGACCCAGCGAAGCAGAAGTTCAGCAGGATGAAGTCTCACGACTGTCACGTGTTGATGACGCAGATACTTCCAGTTGCAATCCGTGGGATCATGGATGCGCACGTCCGTGAAACGCTATTTGGCCTATGCAACTTTTTCGACGTCATCTCTCGGAAGTCGATTGGCGTGAGGCAAATCAGAAGGCTACAGGAAGAGATCGTGGTGATACTATGCGAGCTTGAGATGTACTTCCCGCCCGCATTCTTCGACGTTATGGTGCATCTGCTGGTCCATATCGTGGAGGATATCATCCAACTCGGGCCGACGTTCCTGCACAGCATGATGCCGTTCGAAAGGATGAATGGTGTCATCAAAGGATACGTTCGCAACATGTCACGTCCAGAGGGAAGTATAGCCAGGGGCTTTCTGACCGAAGAGTGCATCTCCTACTGCACGAATTATCTAGGCATCGAGAACCCCGTTGGTCTGCCCGTCAACAGGCACCTCGGCAGGCTCGCTGGATGGGGTCACCGTGAGGGTCGCCGCTAAATGCATGTCGACTTCGAGGGTCGACTCGCCGACTTTGAAAGAGCAAACCTAGTCGCGCTACAACACATAGACGTGGTCGATCCTTGGGTGGTAGAGCACAAAACCTTTATTGAGAAGACATACAATGACCGAGGCCAACAGAGGACGGATGGAGATATACTCAAAGAGCACAACTCATGTTTCACGCGTTGGTTCAAGCAGAAGCTTCTGTCGTAACCTTTACATGAAGATTCTTCCGCGGAAGAACAACTCATATTCGCCTTGTCACAGGGCGCCGAGCACAACCTGATGACCTATGAGGCGTATGATATCAACGGCTACACATTCTACACCGAGGACAAGGACATGAAGAGCGATTGTTATCAGAACTCCGGGGTAACGATGGAATCCTACACCGGCAACGACAAGGACATATACTACGAAAGGATCGAGGAGATCTGGGAGCTGAGCTACGATGGAGAGAAGGTCCCGATGTTCCGTGTCAGATGGGCCAAGAGCGTCCTAAAAGAAGACCGGTATTTCACCACCATGGTTATACCCGAAGCCAAATCCAAGACCGCGGGCGCAAACGTCACCGCGAAAAATGAGCCATGGGTACTGGCTTCCCAAGTGGACCAATGCTTCTTCATTACCGACCCGTCAAAGCCCAGTAGTGTTGACGTGAGGAGAGGCAAAAGGAAGATCATCGGAATGGATGGAGTCACCAATGAGCAAGACTTCGACAAGTACGGCGACCCGAAGATCAAACATGACGATGACGATGAAGTAGCAGCACACACCACAAGAAGAAGTAGGACCACCCTACCTAAAGGACGTCCGTTCCACAGAAGAACTCCATTTGCGAAAAAGAAGGGCAAGAAGATTGTGAACAGATAGCTAGCTAAGATCGATTGTATTTAAATCGTAGTCTTCATTTCTCGATTGTATTTCATGGGCACTTTTTGATGTCATGAATATTTTTAAATTTCATGGGCACTTTTTGAATTCATGAGGACACTTGATCTCGACCTCCCTCCATCTCGATCTCAATTCCTCCTCCATCTCGATCTCGATCCCACCCGCACCCTCCCCCGCTAGCTAGCTCCACCGCCGCCGACGACCCACCGCAACCCTCCCCCGCTCCACCGCCGCCGACGAGCACCCAACCCCCCGCACCCCTAGGGGGGGGGTTCTTACTGTTTTTATAAAAAAATATTACTGTTATGATTTAAACAAGTTTGAACATATTTAAACACAAATAAATATCAAACAGGATTTAAAATGCATAAAAAAATATTGGGGAGCCTGGGAATCGAACCCAGGACCTCTTGGAGTGTGTGCCGCGTATTGACCAGTCGGGCTAGTGGGCGGGGTCTGTTGTAGATAGGGTTAGGTTGTATATAACCTGACAAGTCGGGCTAGATTAAATTACTTATGGCGCACCCCTCGGTGGTGCGCCATTGCTATGGATGTACTTATGGCGCACCCCTGGATGGTGCGCCATTGCTATGGATGTACTTATGGCGCACCCCTGGGTGGTGCGCCATTGCTAAGGCTCCCCCCACAGATAGCTACCTCCCCTGCCTCGTATCACCCGCGCCTGACCACCACCGCCCACCACTTCCCCCGTGCTCGCCGTCCCCAGCCGTGCTCGCTTCCCCCGCCGCACCCGACCACCTCCCTCACCGTCCCCCCTCCGCCCGCGCCCGCGCACTCGCCGTCCCCCTCCCCCCGCGGCCCCGCCTGTGTCAACCTCCCTCCCGAGCGCGACAGCTAGGGTTCCTAGCCGCCGCCACCGCTGCCGGCCCGCTGCCGTGGCGCGCCCAGCCGGCCGAACCCTCCGCTGCCCCGCCTCCGGTACAGGACCCCAGCAGCACCTCCCCCCATCAAGCAGCCGCTCCCACCAGCGGCGCCCCCCTCCCTGGAGCAGGCGCTCCTGCCCAGCAACGCTGCCGCCCGGAGCTACGCCGGCGACCAGTCCGTAGGCAGGTAACCACCACTCCTTCGTCCTTCCTCCCTCTTCCCTCATCCCCCTCCCTCCTTCCTCTTGCATCCTCTGTTCAATTTTTTGCTTGCTGCGTGATTTTTCCAGAGCATGCTCAAGTTTACATGTGAAAGGATTGTGCTTGATAGGTGTTTGTGATAATGCCTCTAAGGGAGGGGGCATCGCATCATTAGTCTCTGGATCAGAGTCTTTTTTTCCTAGCCATGTTGTCACCGAAAAATGCAATAAATTCTCATGGTTCGAAACCTTTGATACTTGGCTTCTCCAAATGAGAAATTTATGCATGTAATAATTGGTTTACCTTAGTTTGCAAAAATATGAAATTAAGCCTTACTTAGTAACAATGTTTCAAGAAGATCAATTTGGAAGCTCTGCTTCACAGGATGCCTTCAGACACTTGCACATATCTTTCTAACTCATGCATTATTTCATCTATTAGACACTTCAAAGTGATGGCTATTTCCTTTACCTTAGAGGAAAAACAAAATAATATCTTCTACTTTGCCTAGAGGAAATATAATTTCATGGACTACTTGTTATATCAAATTTTTAGCTAAGTTTTGTCCCCCCTGCGAAAATTGGGCAAATTCCTTCTCAAAATCACATGTTTTAACTAGGAAGAACCTGAGACACTATGGCATCAACACTTGTAAGAAAAGAAATAGCAGGAGAATGAAGATTATATTAAAAAATGGTATTAGTAGTGGTAAACAAGCATATAATCCCTCCCAGGTAGTAACAATAACTTTATGCAGGAGAGTGAAAGAAGAAGCATAGGCGATCAGGTTCGATCACGGTTGGAGAAAAATTGAGGCATTTATTGGCTCCAAGAAAGTGATACAGGTATATACATGTGCTCTGCTTACTTGATCATACAGAAGATTTTCATATAAGAGTTACGTTTCAAGTTGCTGAACCTTTTCATATAAGTTTGCTTCCAAGGAGTTGTTCTCTGTCTGGTCCAATTCTGAAGAAATAAAAAGTGAATAGTTTGTTTGTTCCCTGTGTGGTCACTCTATTTTTTGAGTACTGACATTAGTTATGTTTGTTAGCAGCAAGATATTTAAATGAAGCTTGTTCTTTTTCAACTGTTCAACTGATGCCATGAAACTGAATATAGTAGTTGAAAACCCTGTTTTTCTTCCTGATCGTGAAAATTTGAAGTCCTGTTTGTGTTTTGGTTTTGTTGGTTGACAATTATGTTTAGTTTTCCATTTCATGGGTGCTGTAAAATGTGCAGGTGGTGAGTTGAGGCTCAGCATACAGCTTGTTTGGACTAGCCAAGAGGACGAGGTATGTTGCTTGCCCAAGCTAAGTGACACGTATGCGCCAAGTTTTCTGTTATATAAATACCTGTTAGTGCTTAGTTAAACTGCATGATATGGCCATAGCAGATGGATGGTACTAGGTGTTGTTTTGTTTCTTGCCAATGTATTCAGAGAGCAGATGTGCCACTGCAGATTTCTTTTCTTGAAGGCAGCTCACATAAGTTGAGCTACAAGTGAACAACTTGCTGCTATTAGATCTGGAATGGAAGCTCACATAAGTTGAGCTGATTTTTGTCCATATGAAAGCAGAGGACCATATGGTCTGTGGCCTTTTCATCCATATGAAAGTAGAGGCACATTGTGGTGCTAGTTTGCTAGGTTTTGTCTCCGACCATCGTGTCGTGATGATTTTGCAGGTACCCCGAGAGGCCCTTGAGTTTGCCGGAATGTCGATTAACTTCCATTCCGGCAAATTCGGGTACTCCATATGTCCTATTTTCAGCAAAGGTCATGCTGAAATTTTTCGTGAATTTTAGCATGACTTTGCTAAAAATTGGACATATGAGGTACTTGCTACTAATGCATGGGCCGGGGTATCTTAGTACTTAATTAAGTAGGATCAACTGCCCCTTTATTCTTGCTGTATTAAACCATAGGTGGCAATAGAGCCAAGTGATTAGTGCCAAGCGATTAGGCCCAACCTAGGGTGCCTCGGCATCGATAAACCCTAAATGATGAAAACTTAACTTGGCTGCCCCGGATGCCTCGGTGTCAATGAGAACCTAAATGATGTACGCTTAGGCTTTTAGGGTGCCTCGGCGTCGACAAACCCTAAATGATGAAAGCTTAGGCTTTTAGAGTGCCTCGGTGTCGACAAACCCTAAATGATGAGACCATGATCTTGTTCCTTGACAATAACCATGGCAAGAACGCCGCAACGCTACCGGACCTGCCGGACATCCCTATGTCACAGGATCCGGACATCCCTATGGCACAGGATCCGGACAGCCCTATGGCACAGGATCCGGACAACCCTATGGCACAGGATCCGGACGACGACGACAACGACGACGGTACATTTACCAAAGTTGATAAGTACTTTGCCGAACATGGGTACGGCGGAGAAATCCAATTGCAACAGGCGTCGTCTGGCGTTCAGTTCTCAGGACACGCCTCCAGCTCCCGCCTTCACCGAGCCTCAGATAGCTGAGGTCAAAATATTATCAGCCCCAACACGCTCAAGAAGGCGGTCTATGAGCAGAACTCGGTCCCATTACAGGAGATCAAGAAGAAGGGACGGAAACGAAAGACTAACAAGGGTGCCGATGCGAGCCAGCCGGCACCGAGTTCGATCCGTGCTCAGGACGGGCCACCTTCACCTAAGGATATCTCGAGGAGGGTGCATGTGGCGGGTAGGGCGATGCTACCGCCAAATATGCTGAATGCTGCAACCGGTGCTATGCGGAGTCTGCACGATAGTGTTCTTTCTTTGGAGAAGCGGCGTCTCAGAGAGAAGGATGTGGCATACCCGATTTTCGTGGCCAAGGTGCCATAGGGCAAGGGCTTTGTGGATGGCGACATCGGGGGTACGATCGTCCTGCGGTTTGATGACATCTTTGCTATGTTTAACCTTCATCCGCTGCACTACACCTTCGTTCGGCTATTTTCGCTGAGTATGCAGATGCGGATCATTAGAGACAAGACCCCGGACATCGTGATAGTCGACCCCTTCTACATGCGTGCCAAGCACTTGTGCAGTGCTGGGGACCGCCAAGTTGCGAGTTCACACCTCGAAGGCGTCATTCTGGCAAACGCAGATAAGGATAACTTCCTTGTGCCTTACTTTCCCGAGTAAGTCATCCCTTAACCGCCCCGTAACATATGATTTCTTAGATTTCGATCATTCTTTTTTTTCTAACATTCCGTGTTCTGTGCAGTGACACACATTGCACACTCATCCTCTTAAGCCCGAAATATTCCATGGCCACGTATTTAGACCCGAACCGTAACTCCAAGATAGACTACACAAATGTCAAGAAAGTTCTTGATGATGTTCTCCCCAGCTATGCCAATTCTGGAGGCACCTTCACCAGGGCAGTTCGTAAGTACGACAAGCACATGTTCTCACACAATATGAAGTTCTGCTGCGTCAAGCAGCCGCCTGGCGGTCAGAAGGATGCCTACTATGCCCTCCATCACATGCGGGCGATCGTAAGGGACCATCATCACCTTCTGCTACCAGATAATCTCAAAGATTGGGCCGCGAGCTTGTCGGCAATCCAGGACGCGGACCTCAGACAAGAATTCTTTCGCATCCAGTCGGAGTTTGCGGACATCATCCATCAAGATGTCCTTCATACCTCGGGGCAGTTCTTCCTCAGATATCAACCGTCCAACAGTGAGATAGACGGAACGCTACAAATGCAGGGTGACAACGCCCGCGATTTCATGACCATCACGACAGACGGCGGCTTCACCCACACTCCTGTCCGATGAGTCGAGTCGAAAGTAGTGATGTGTAGTTCTAAAACATTGATTGGCTCATGTTGTAATTAAACTTTAATGAATTCGTATGTCTCTTTGGTTTGGACAGTTGTTCAACTTAGATGTAATCGATGCTATTTATTAGTAGGACCATGCATCGTGCTATTAATGTCTTGCTTTTCTCTTCCGATCCTTTTGTTGCATACTTACATATTGCTTATGTATTGTCTGTTGTTTGGCTTGTGCATAGAGATGCCGTCGTATGTCGTGTACAAGGGTAAGGTTCCCAGAGTCTACGACGACTGGGAGGAGTGTCGGAGACAGGTTCACCGATTCAGCGGTAACAGTTACAAAGGGTACACCACTAGGGCGGAGGCCGAATCTAGATACGCCCGCTATCTAGCGGGAGAGAGGAGGGAGCATTGGAGGAACCGGATGAAGACCAGTTTGATCGCGATGATGCTCATTGTGATGACCACAGGTCTCTTCTATGTGATGGTAGTTTAGATGATCGATATCGACTTGTAATGTGAAGACAAACTCAGTACTCGCGGTCTTGAGACTTGTAATGTTTTATCTTTGTTCAGTCTTTTGAATTCGGAGACTAATATGATGAATTGTATTCGGAGACTAATCTTCTATTGTATTCGATGAATCTGATGTTGCTGTGTGCTGCTGTCTATATTCTGTCTAATAATATATTTTATATTCTGTCTAATAATATATTTTGTAACCTGCGCAAAAATCAGAAAAGGAAAAAAAACAAATATTCATACTAATGGCGCATCACCACCTGGTGCGCCATTAGTATGCCAAAGGATACTAATGGCGCATCAATAGAGAATGTGCCATTAGTATGACAAAGCCATGCTTACGTATGGCCCCCCGGGAGGCCTACTAATGGCACATGCTGTTACATACTAATGGCGCACTCGCTGGTGCGCCATTAGTATACCAGATACTAATGGCGCACCTGTGGTGCGCCATTAGTAAGATATACTAGTGGCGGGCTACTAATGGCGCACTGGTAATGCGCCATTAGTAGGCAAAACCAGTGCGCCATTAGTAGGCCTTTTCCTAGTATTGTTGTCATGATCGAGGCCCCTTTATGTTCACTAAATAATTTACATATTGTTCAGCCGCATCGTGCGTGCCGCTTGGCCTCGACATAAACTCCGATCCGCTAGCATCAATAAAGCGGTTGTTTTCTGTACCAAGATTTTGTGTGTTGCCAGAAGACATGGTCTCTGGGCTGGCAATGCAGGGTAAACCGGTCGCTCTGAGCCGGGGTGCCACAATGCTTGGTATCAGAGCCCGCTGACTGTAGGCCACGCTAGACTACAACGTGTTAACTAGACGCTAGACACGAGTAAGTTTGAGTGCTGGTAGCAGTTATAGCTGGTTGTTGCATTGCAGACATTTGTTTTTTATGCTAACCTGCTAATGGTTGTGAGTGTAGATGGCTCCGGTGCCGTATCCGTGCCAGTTGGAGCTGATGCCGTACACATCACCGCACCTCCTTCGCAACATGTGGCGTCGGCTGTACCCTCTCGGAGACAACCCAGTCTATCGTGTGTACCGGGAGCGTCTAGCAGACTCAGTGTATGAGTATCATGCAGTGGTTAGTCTGCGCACTAGTTCCGATTGTGGCTCTTACACTCGTACTTCTCGGAGAAGTTACGCTTCTACCGCTTCTCAGGCTGTCCAGTTTGCCGCATTCGAGGTCCTTGTCGAGCTTCGCTACAACGAGGTCCGAATGCACAACAGCCCAGGTTTCTACTACTATCCTTCTCTGCACGACAATGGTCGTGTCCGTTTCCCTATCATTGATTTGGAGTCTGATAGTGTTGCTAGCCACCTTGCTCGATATGTCACCGCTAGCTATCTTCTAATCCACGAGTTGTCTCGAGAGCTGACTCGTGCCCGTACTGCTTTAACCGCTGCTTTAGTCTCTACTAGATCTGGCACTGCTCCATCTTCTCTGGGATTTACTCCGTATATTCCAGTCAGTTCTAGTTCCCCTATTTCGCCGGTTACTCCTCTGAGTAGCATGGGCGTCTTGGCCATGAATCCTCTCAGTGCTCCTGCCGAGTGGGTTTCACTTCTCACTACTCCTGTAGCCCCGATGCTCCATCCTACCCCTGCCCCTGAGGGAGAGCCCTTGAGGCAGCGCCGTCATTTTACCTTTAACCCGGAGGTTTCCGTTAACCTCGTCAGTTCAGGATCCGAGTCCGCTTTAGGGGAGGACACCGCAGCACTAGCAGAGCAGTAGTACCTCTGAGTATTCGCAGTCGTCTGGATGATGTCCGGATATAGTCGTACGAGTCATGATGTTTCGTTGCATGTGTGAGAGTAGTTGAACCTGGCATGTTGTTTATCTTTCATGTATCAGTCTATGTATAATTATGTTGGGACTTCATTCGTCGTATATTGTTTGCTCTTTTGTTTTCTTCCGGGATTTGTTGCTGGCTTTTCCCCAAATTTATTCTTGGGTGTTTCTCATATCGATTGCATTGCCTTGGGAAAAATCCACAATAGGATGACGCGGGGAGGCAGTAGTAGGAAAGTTCGTGAGGGAACTCCTGATTGTTATTACGCACGACAGGCAGGACGTTCTCCCGAGCCATACGTTCCGCCACCGCCTCCACCGCCAAATCTGCCCTCCACCGAGCAAATTCTGCGTATGTTTGAGGAAAGAGGGAACAATGATCTGATTGAAATATTAAGAAGTGTGCAAGCTATGGTTCGATAGAATGGAAATTAGAATGGTCATTACTCAAAGCTGTCAGATTTTCAAAGGACCAAGCCACCCAGTTTCAGTCAGATTGTTGACCCATTGGATGCAGACGATTGGTTGCGTACCATTGAGAAAAATCTTGAGATTGCTCGTACTAAAGAAAATGATAAAGTTCCTTTTGCAACTCATTACCTTGAAGGCGCTGCTGCCATATGGTGGGAAAATGCAAAAGCCATGTGGCCTGTTGATGAAGAAATCACGTGGGAAAAATTTAAGGATCAGTTCTGGAAATATCATATCCCTACTAGAGTTATGAAGACTAAGCAGCGTGAATTTCTTGCACTCATCCAAGGAAATCAGCCGGTGGGTGAAGATTTGCAAAAAATTAATCATCTGGCCCATTAGTGCCTTTATGACGTGGCCACCGAAGAAAGGAAGATTGACAGATTTCTTGGAGGCTTAAATCCGCAACTCCGGTGTACTCTCAGTATGTTTGATTTCCCAGATTTCCAAACTCTGGTGAACAAGGCTTTCATTGCTGAATGGGAGCACAAGCTTATATCAGATAATAGGCCTGTTAACAATGACCACAAGCGCAAGTTTGAGCCAAAGAAGGATTGGCAACCAGTGCAAAAGGATCGTACCTGGCAGCAGACTCACGTGGAATACAAGCCAAATTGGCAACAAAATGTTAACAAGACCACCACTCAAGTCAAGAATATCGTGACCAACCGCATGCATGAGGAGCGTCAGCGCAATAATTCTTGCTTCAGTTGCGGGCAGAACGGACATTATGCCAGACAGTGCCCCAAGAACAACAAGGCGAATGCCCTATTCAGGCCACAAGTCAACTTTATAGAGTCATGCCCGACCCAGCAAAACTTTACTGGGCACATGCATCATCTCTCAACCGATGAAGCCCAAGATAACCCCGAAGTCGTCATTGGTATGTTTTCTGTTAATGACATACCTGCCGTAATTTTATTTGACTCTGGGGCTTCCCATTCTTTTATTTCTCGGAGTTTTGCTGCCCAAAACAAATTTCCTTGTTCGCTTTTGGGCAAAAATATGCTCGTACAAACCCCGAGATCTTTACTCAAGAGCAATCTGGTCTTCCATGATCTGGAAATCAATATCAACGGAGTCTACTTTCCAACCTCTTTGATAATTAATGAGTCTTCAAAGTTGGATATTATATTGGGTATGAATTGGTTGACCCAATATCAAGTTTGCATAAACTGCGCAACACGAGAAGTCACTTTGACCGGTCTGAATGGGCAGACTACCAAATTCCATGCTCGGAAGAATATACCCAAGCAAGAATTAGTTTTCACCACTGTGGCTGAGTTGGAATTAATTCCTGTGGTCAGCGAGTGTCGGAGTAATTGACCACAGGTAGGCTAACCCGAGTCCCAGGATCTTTCAAGACATCGGGGCAGGCAGCGCCCCTCATGGCCCCAGGATGAAGAGCCGCCTTCTGAGAGTCGGCAGCGAGGCCGCCGACTGCCCACTCGCGGCCGAGTCCCAGGGGACGGCTTCGAGGTAGGCCGACTCCCAGCCGGCGACTACAGAGAAGTCGGCTATGGGGAGTCGGCCGGCGACTCCAACCACCCCACATCCTCATAAAAAGGGACGGGACGGGGAGTGGCCACAGTGATGTCCACTCCCGCCCCCTTTCCAAGGGCAGGCATGGCTACAGTGCACCGCGCTGACGAAGATCTCCGCCCGGCGCGGCACTGTTGCCATGCCGGCCTTGACGTCAGCCCCAGCGGGCGGAGCCCTGTACCCACGATAGCCTGTCAGTGCGACCAGGGACGACGGGTCCCACCGGGCAGTGAGAATGCAGAAGACGGCGAGGGCGCCACAAGTCGGACCATGCGGGAGTCGGTCTCCCGGGAGTCGGCCAGCCCCTCCCCCGGGGGCCACGCGCCATTAACCAGACGCGACGGGAAGCGGCAACAGTAATCACCCGCCGGGCAGCGGGGCTGTTGCCACGATCGCATGACCAAGACCGTGTCACTAGAAGTACGGCTACAGTGATCTGCAGCCGGCAAGACCCGCCCGCGGCGGACGCAGCCTGTTTGCTCCGTACCGAGCCGGTCGGCGGGCCCCAGAAGTCGGCGGAGAAGACGGCGGTCAGAGAGACTGACGGCTGGGCCCGCGCCTAGTTAGATTACCGTTGTAACCCTGGGGGTAGGCCTATATAAACCCCCCAGGTCACCCATGCAAAGGGTTCGCATCCATTAACACTAGACCAGATAGTACGAGGAGGAGAGAGCTAGCCTTGCCTTCTCCTACCTCCAGGAAACAACTCAAGGAGCAACCGTGTACCCACCTTTCCATAGTGATCATGCGGAGACCCCGCAGAGCAGCAGTAGGGGTGTTATCTCCACGGACAGCCCTGAAGCTGGGTAAGATTCGCCAGCGAGCATGTCTTTGCCTCATCCCGTTTCCAGTCACCGGCGATGTTCTACTCGCCCCCACCATGATAAGCTATCCTTTGGCATATGTCGCACCCAACCCCCGACATTTGGCGCCCACCGTCGGGCAAGGTGCACCGTCGTCCGGAGACCTGCTCTGGACGGGAACCCTTTTCCTCCCTGGTGAGCGTAGCCAGCCCGGCACGCCGGACGGAGTCTACTCCGACGCGCTGCGCGGCGCTGAGATCGCCTGCGTAGCCAGTTGCCTCGCCGATCTTGTCGGCGAGGTTCGCCTCTCCGACGAGCCTGCATCCGACGCAGGCACGGGCGGCCCCGAGAGCCTGCTTGCAGGCCTCCTTGACCAACTCCACGTCGCCGGCGAGCCTGCCGTGGACTTGGAGTCTGTAGGCTCCACTGACCCGATGTTGGTCGACTCCGACACCGCGTCGCTTGACGCGTTCTCCACCAACGTGGTGGTCTACGACGAGCCGTTCCCTCGCGTGGAGAGCGGTGGAAGCACCGTCATAGAGGTGATCGTCATCGGTCATGACAAGCATCCCGGCGGAGGAGCGCATGACCCACTTGACGCGGCGCTGCAAGACCTGACCGCGCCCATTCCGGGAGACGCTGACGTCGAGACGCTGGAGGCGTGCCGCCTTCAGCTCATCGAAGACGCGAAGAAGCTGGCTAGCATGAGACGCTTGTCACAAGCCTACCAGCGTGAGATGGATCGCGCTGTAGGAGGCTCGCCGGCCCCAATTGGGCCCAGCCGCCTGGGTGCGGTCCAGCAGCGCGGTGTGGCCATCGCCAACCTGTTCGGGGCAAATCGCCCTGTATACGCCACGCCTGCGGAGAACATTCGAGCCGCCCAGGCGGCGGCGGACGAGCTGGACAACTTCGAGGGTGAAGAGCGCCGCCTGATGGCGGAGCGAGTCCAGCGGCTCCTCGACGCGGCTGCCGTGCAGAACGAGGCCGGCTGCCGCACGGAGGCGCTGCAACGACAAAACGGTGACTCGCCTCCACGTCGAGACCAAGGCGCGACGTCTCGGACGCTGACTGGCGGCGCCCGCGGAAGAAAGGACAAGGATCCGGCTGTCAGCCGCAGTCGGACTCGCGCTACCATAGAGCGCGATCAAGACGGCCGCCCAAAAGCAGTGGAACAACGGGACGACTGTCCGCCTCCCCCTTCTCGCAGGGAAAGGCGAGTCTCCCCGCCACCTGTTGACCATCCGACTCTCGGCGACCGCCTTGGCCGCCGAGAAGGAGTCGGAGAAAACGACACTCGCCACCGGATCGACCGACTTCACCGATCCCTGGCACTGGAAGAAGAAGACGAGCTGGGTCCGCCCTGTTTCGGGCCCTGCATTCGAGACGAGCCCTTTCCCAAAGGGTTCACGCTCCCACGAGATACGCCCAAGTACACCGGCTCCGTGAAGCCGGGAGACTGGCTGGTTGACTACTCCACGGCCGTCAGCATAGCGAACGGCAACAAGCGTGTCGCCGTAAAGTATGTTCCGCTCATGCTCCAGGGCACGACCCGGACATGGCTGAACAGCCTGAAGACCCGCAGCATCAACACCTGGGTCGACTTCGCCGATGCCTTCGTCCGCAACTTCACAAGCACGTATAAGCGACCACCCAAGCCTCGCCAGCTCTCCCTGTGCGTACAAGGCCCCAACGAGTCAACTCGCGACTACCTCACGCGTTGGGCCGAGCTACGGGACTCCGGCGAGGGCGTGCATGACTTGCAAGATATCGAGTACTTCACCGCCGGGTGCAGAGAAGGTACCCTCCTCAAGCACAAGCTCCTCTGTGACGAGCCAGAAACCCTCGACGAGCTGCTAATCATAGCAGATAAATATGCCACGGCCAACTCCTCCATGAAGGCGGAGATTCAAGTTAGTGCGACTGGCAAAGTGGCCCCTCAGGCTCCCAGAACTCCGGCTGGAGACACCAGTCGGCGACAACAGTAGAAAGACCACAAGCGCAAGGCCCCACAGCCGGCCTCCAGCAGCCGGCAGGTGGCGACCGTCGAGGACCAGCAGCCGGAAGGGCAGCCTCCGCTCAAGCGGCAGAAAGGCGGCAAGCCCAACTGGTTGCCGGCTTTCTCGTACGAGCAGACTCTGGATGGTCCTTGCAAGTTCCACAGCGGTGCGAAGCCGTCAAACCACACCACCCGAAAGTGCCACTGGCTCACCAGAATCGCCAAGGGAGACGACCTCCTGCCTTCCTCGCCTGCTGGGCAGCCGCCTCCGCCTCCCCCCAGTAGCCGGCTGCCAGGCCAGTCGGCGCAGTACAAGACAAGTTCCCCGAAGAGCACGGGGCCTACGTGGTATTTACCAGCGTGGCTGATGATCGACGCGGCAGGCGGCTGCAGCAGCAGGAGGTGAATGCAGTAGCGTCAGGGACGCCGGAGTTCATGCACTGGTCCGAGAAGCCTATCAACTGGAGCAGAGCTGATCACCTAGAGGTGATGCCGAGTCCGGGCTCCTACGCCCTAGTCTTGGACGCCACCTTTGCCACAGATAGACGGGCCGCTCGCTTCTCGCGAGTACTGATAGACGGAGGCAGCAGCATCAACATCCTGTACAAGGACACCATGGAGAAGTTAGGAATCAAGCAAAGACAGCTTCAGAGCAGCCGGACTGTATTCCATGGCATAGTTCCTGGCCTTTCCTGTTCACCCATCGGCAAGATCCTGATAAACGTCCTCTTCGGAGACAAAGATCACTTCCGCCGAGAGCCGGTTTGGTTTGAAGTAGTGGACCTCGAAAGCCCATACCATGCGTTGCTTGGCCGACCTGCTTTGGCCAAGTTCATGGCGGTTCCCCATTACACCTACCTCAAGATGAAGATGCCGAGTTCCAAGGGGATTCTGACCGTAGCCGGCGACTACAGAAAGTCGTCTGCCTGCGCGGCTGAGAGCAGTCGGCTGGCCGAGTCCCTGGTGATCGCCGCCGAGAAGCGGCTCGTTGACCGGGTTGTGGCGATGGCCGGCAAGCATCCAGAGATGTCGCCCAACCCCAAGGAGTCGGAAGCAGAGGGTTCGTTCAAGCCGGACAAAGAGATGAAGAAGATACCCCTGGACCCGGAGCACCCGGAGAGGTACGCGGTCGTAGGTGCAAACCTCGACAGCAAATAGGAAGGCGAGCTCGTCGATTTGCTCCGTGAGAATCGGGACATCTTCGCATGGTCCCGCAAAGACATGCCAGGTGTACCGACGGAATTCGCCGAGCACAAGCTACATGTCCGATCTGATGTGAAGCCAGTCAGGCAGCCCTTGCGCTGCCTGTCAGAAGAGAAGAGAAGAGTTGTTGGAGAAGAAATAGCCCGACTCCTAGTAGCCGGCTTCATTATGGAAGTATTCTTTCCAGAATGGCTAGCAAACCCTGTCCTGGTGCTGAAGAAGAACAAGCAATGGCGAATGTGTATAGACTACACAAGCCTCAACAAAGCTTGCCCCAAAGACCCATTTGCTCTGCCAAGAATTGATCAGGTGATAGACTCCACAGCCGGATGCGAGCTGTTGAGCTTCCTAGATGCATATTTAGGATATCACCAGATCAAGCTGAACTCGGCTGACAGACTGAAGACCGCCTTCATCACGCCATTTGGAGCTTTCTGCTACCTGACCATGACGTTCGGCTTGAGGAATGCCGGTGCCACCTTTCAGCGTTGCATGCAGAAATGCCTCCTCAAGCAACTCGGCAGAAACGCCATGTCTATGTAGACGATGTGGTGGTGAAGACGGAAAAGCGTGGGACACTGCTGGGAGACCTTAAGGAGACCTTTGAGAATTTGCGCCGATTCCAGATCAAGCTCAACCCCGAGAAGTGCGTCTTCGGAGTACCAGCCGGCCAGCTCCTTGGTTTCCTGGTCTCTGAACGCGGCATAGAGTGCAACCCTGTAAAGATCAAGGCCATTGAGAGGATGGAGATACCCAGCCGACTGCTGGACGTGCAAAAATTCACTGGCTTCTTGGCGTCCATAAGCCGATTCATCAGTCGGCTGGGCGAGAAAGCTCTTCCCTTATACCAGCTTATGAAGAAGACCACCTTTTTCGAGTGGAACCACAAGGCGGACGAAGCTTTTCTCCAGCTGAAGAAGATGTTGGCTACTCCACCTGTTCTGGCGGCTCCGACTCCTAAGGAGCCCATGCTCCTGTACATCGCCGCCACCATCCAGGTAGTCAGCACAGTCATTGTAGTGGAACGCAAGGAGGAAGGCAAGGCGCTACCTTACCAGAGACTGGTATATTATCTGAGCGAAGTACTGTTGACCTCCAAGCAGAACTACCCCCACTACCAGAAGATGTGCTATGGCGTGCACTTTGCCTCCAAGAAGTTGAAGCCCTACTTTCAAGAGCATCTGATCACAATGGTCTGCATAGCCCCGCTGGCCGAGATTATCGGAAGCCGAGATGCTTCTGGCCGAGTGGCCGAGTGGGCCATAGAGTTGGCCCCCTACACCATCTACTACCAGCCTCGCGCTGCCATCAAGTCACAGGCACTGGCCGACTTCCTCGTCGACTGGGCCGAGACCCAGTACCTACCTCCAGCGCCAGACTCCACCCATTGGCGGATGCATGTCGACGGCTCCAAGATGCGCACTGGCTTGGGAGCCGGCATTATCCTCACATCCCCCAAGGGCGACAAACTGAAGTATGTGCTGCAAATCCATTTTGCCGCCTCCAACAACGTCGCCGAGTACGAGGCAGTCATTCACGGGCTCCGGCTTGCCAAAGAGCTCGGCATTCGCCGGATCCTGTGTTATGGTGACTCCGACTTGGTGGTTCAGCAGTCGTCTGGTGACTGGGACGCCAAGGACGCAAACATGGTGAGCTACCGCTTCCTCGTACAGCAACTCAGTGGATACTTCGAGGGGTGCGAGTTCCTGCATGTGCCAAGAAACGACAACAACCAAGCAAACGCCCTGGCGCGAATCGGCTCCACCCGACAAGCAATACCATCTGGAGTCGCCCTTCAACGCCTCCTCAAGCCGTCTATCAAGCCTTCACCAGAATCGGACTCCATCTTCATGCCGGCTCCGCCTGAAGCAGCCGGATCTGACTCAAGAACTCAAGCAGACGGTGCAAGGGTCTTGACGGACGACTCCAAGACCGCAACAGTCAAAGCCGGCCCCAGGACTTCAGAACTCGGCTTGGGGGCTGCGCCAGTCGGCCCGGGGACTTCATCAATCTAGCAAGCGGTTGCTGACTCCAGCCCGCCGCCTCCCAGCCCAGCCGCCCTTGTCCAAGTCGCAGTCCTGACAGTTGATGAAATAGCAGCACCCTCATGGGCCCAGCCCATCCTCAAATTCCTGGTGAGCAAAGAGCTGCCAACCGATGAGATCTTAGCCCGGCAAGTACAACGCCGAGCAGCAGCCTACACCATAGTCAACAAAGAGCTGGTCAGGCGCAGCGTCACTGGCGTCTACCAGCGCTGCGTAGAGCCAGAGCAAGGCCAGGCGATTCTCAAGGACATCCATCAAGGCGAGTGCGGCCACCATGCAGCCTCAAGAGCACTCGTCGCCAAAGCCTTCCGACACGGTTTTTTCTGGCCGACTGCCTTAGAAGAGGCCAAAGAACTGGTCCAAAAAGGCAGAGGGTGCCAGAAGTTCCGCTCCAAGCCGCATCAGCCGGCTTCTGCACTCAAGACCATCCCCATCGCCTGTCCCTTTGTAGTTTGGGGCTTAGACATGGTGGGACCGTTCAAGATGGCGCGAGGTGGCCTAACTCACCTACTTGTCGCGGTGGACAAGTTCACCAAGTAGATAGAAGTGAAACCCATCAAGAAGTTGAATGGTCCAACTGCAGTGACTTTCATCTCCGACATCGCAATTCGATACGGCATACCACACAACATCATCACCGACAACGGCACAAATTTTGCCAAAGGCGCCTTGGCACGTTTCTGTGCGACGTAGGGCATCCGACTGGACCTAGCGTCCGTTGCCCATCTGCAGTCAAATGGCCAGGTGGAGCGAGCAAATAGCCTCATCCTGTCCGGCATCAAGCCCCGACTGGTCGAGCCTCTGGAGCGCTCGGCTGGCTGCTGGCTCGATGAGTTGCCAGCCGTCCTCTGGAGTCTGCGCACGACTCCAAACAAGTCAACCGGCTTCACGCCTTTCTTCCTCGTCTACGGTGCTAAAGCCGTCATTCCAACGGACATAGAGTTCGACTCCCCGCGAGTCACCATGTACACCGAGGAGGAAGTAGAAGAAGCACGTCAAGACGGTGTCGATCTGCTGGAAGAGGGCCGGCTGTTGGCACTCAGCCGGTCCAGCATCTACCAGCAGAGCCTGCGCCGATATTACAACAGGAAGGTCAGGCCAAGATCTTTTCAAGAGGGCGACCTTGTGCTCCGATTGATCCAGCGAACAACCGGCCAGCACAAGCTGTCGGTGCCATGGGAAGGCCCTTTCATCATCAGCAAAGTGCTCGGCAATGACTCCTACTACCTGATCGATGCTCAGAAGCCCCGGGCACGCAAGAGGGACGACTCCGGCAAAGAGACGGAGTGGCCATGGAATGCAAATCTCCTTCGAAGATTTTACAGTTAATGCAGTATGTACCACGCTACCTTTTGTATTAAAATACCAAGACTTCAGGCCCCCCGAGAAGAGCTCGGGGACTGCCCCCTTTTATCTATATGATAAGAAGCACGCCTTCGAGTATGTCACTTTCTGTTATGCCACTCGGCTCCGGGTTCGACTAGTCGGCCCGGGGACTTGCCGCCTTGTGCTATGAAATGCTTCCTGCAGCCGGACATGTAGTGTGTGGCGCCTAAGCCGTCTCCTGTCAGAAGCCGCAGATCGCAGAGCGACTGTCTGGTGGGCGGGAGTAAGGAAGAATGGGCTTCCACATGAAAAATGGCTAAGGACTCAAAGCATAAACATAGTTTCGAGCCGGTTTCCAGCCTTTTTTCTTTTCACAAACCGACTCCTAAGCAGTTGGCTTGCCACCTTCTATTCGACCTGCTAAGCAACTCTAAAAACGGCCAAGTACTTGCCTTCCCAAAGCAGCCAAGCATTTGATCCAGTGGCAGTCTGCAGAGCGGCTGTCCGACTGACAAAGATGGCAACAAATGGAAGGCGGCAAAGGAAAAAGCCAGTAGAGTGAAGAGCAGGAAAGAACAAAAAGTCGGATAAATATTTACATAGCAAAGGCCCGTGGCCGAGTCTTCAAGCAGAAATTCAAAATATACCCCGCCAGTGGAATTCTGCGATTTAACAAAGTTCTTCAAAGACTACTAAAGCAAATAAAATAAAGATAAGGCAGCAGCCTAGGAGGCGGCGGACGGATTCAGAGGGTCAGATGAGACGGCGGTGTCAGACGTCGGGGCAGTCGGCTCGGCAGTCTCGGCCTGATCTCCTCCGGCGACAGTCGGCTCGGTCACGCGCGGCTCGTTGCTGGAGGCACGGCCGAGTTGAGGCTGGCCGTCCGCTCCGTCTTCTGGCGCCTCCGTCTCGCCTCCGTCCTTCGCCTCGCCTTCCTCCTCGACACTGGAGCCAATCACCTCCGCCGAGTCCTCGCCGTAGTCTGGGTTCATCCCAAACCACTCCGGCGGCACCTCCTTGCCGTCCTCAGCCCGCTCGGGGACGAAGATGCTGGTGTCGGTATACTCGGCGATCGCCGTGGCGCGCTTGACGAGGGCGTCTTCCGCGGCTGCCAGCTCCAGCTGGGCCTCTGACTGGAGTGTGGCCAGCCGGTCTAGGTCCAGCCCCGGATACCACGCGTTGACGAATTCCAAGGCTCGGAGCGCTCCAGCCCGGGCCGAGGAACCCTTCTAGGCCTCAAGACGGCCAGCTGCGACCTCCAGCCAGTCGGCAGTCCGACTGGGGGTGCGGGGCCTGCATGTCTGGCCACAAGGCAGCAATCGCCTGGGCGCCGACACGTTGAAGCCGGCGCAGTATCCAGTTGGCCGGCCGCAGACGAGCCTCAATGCTCAGAATCTGCTCATCAAGGGTCCGGGGGGCGTTGGCGGCGATCTCCGCTCCATCCGCCATCCGCCCCTCGCGATCAGCCTCGATGGCTTGATTGACAGCCTGCGAGTTGCCGGGGAAGAAGTCTGCCAAGACGGAAAGAATAAAGAAGCAAGTCAAAAACAAGGAGTCGGCGCGACCTATAGCGGCAGCTCGAAGAAGAAAGTAAAGAAACTCACCATCAACGACTCGGCCAGGAGGGCGGTCTCCTTATCTTCCGCCTCCTTCTGCGCCTTTTTAAGCAGCTCCTTCTGCTCCGCTGGTCGCGCTCGGCCGCAAGTTTGTTGCACTCCTCCCCCTTGGCGCACAACGCAGTGTTGGCCTCGCCCAGCTGCTGTTGGAGAGTGGCGTTGGCCTCTGAAGAAAAGAAGAAAGAAGGCGTTAAAGACATCAACAAAGAAGGTTGCCGGGGAGATCCGGCCCGACTGCTCAGTAGTTGTCCCGAATCTCGGGGACTATAGCCCGCGGGTGCGCCAGCGCGCCCCCGCAGAGAAGGAAAAGAACTCACTCTGGCTTTCTAACAAGTCGGCGGTCCGCTTGCCCAGCTCTTCAACGTTGCGGTTGAAGGCGGTGACGCGGAAGTTGTGATAATCCTGCAACAAGTATTTCAGACAAAGCTCAGTATTCGAAACTCGCCAATTGGAAGTTCCGAGCCGCCTGCTTAGCAGCCGGCCCGAAACTCGGGAACTAGACCCTGCGGGTGCGCCGGCGCGCCCCCACAGAGAAGAACAAGGACAAAAGACAAAGAGGAAAGGATACCTGGACGGCCGCCCGCGACGCCAGGTGCGCCTTGGTGCAGTTCTGGATAGCTTCGCCCTCGGCTCACAGCTTCATCTGGACGTCCAGAAGCGCTTGGTTTAGCGGGCCCGTGCCACCTCCTCGCCTCCACCCAATGGGCGCGACGCTCGTCGCTTCGGCGTTTGGGATCGCCGAGCTGGTGGTGCCGGTCTCCAAGTGGCGTGGCGCCGAAGTTGCCTTCTCAAGACGGCGGCGCGTGGGCGAGCCGACTTGAAGGAGTAGCCTTGCCACGGCCTCGTCTTCAGTCGGCGGCACCGGCGGCTCCGCCAGCTGCTTGCCTTGCGCGCTCCCGGCAGGTGGCGGAGGCGGCGGTGGCGGCACGGCCGTGTCCGGCATGGAGGTGTCGCCGCCCCCCTCTCCATGATCGGGAACTTGCCGCCGGCTTCTCCTGACTGCCCCATGAATTCCGGGGGAGGCGGCGCGGAGCTCAGAGGAACGACGAACACCACCGATTGATGGTGCGCGGCTTCCTCAGCCTGCCACCTTGCCGCGACGGCGGCCTCGGCCTCCTCCAGCTTTCTCTGGGCGGAGGTCGCCGCCTTCTCAGCCTCCGCCTTCTCCAGGCGGGCGGCCTCTTCGTCCTCGCGCTTCTCCTACGCGTTCTGCTCCGTCGCCTCCCGGAGGTCGGCGGCGGGGTCAATCCGCCGAGTGGTGGCAGACGTCTCCGCCGACCCCATGATGGAGGCGGCGGCAACCCTCTCAAGAGTAAGGGGAGCCCTGAAGCGAGGGAAGCATGTAAAAGGCTCAAGCAAGATCAACAAAGAGAAAATAAAGATGTGGGGCGGAGGCACTTACGCAGAGACTAGCGGCGGTTTATTCACTTCCCTACGGAAGCGGTTGGCCTTCGCGGCCGCCTCCTCGCGCTTGGTCGCGGCGGCCGCCCCCTTGAACTTCTTCGACCGGCCGCCGAGCGTACTCGGCCCGGCCCGGCGCTTCTTCACGCCGCCTTGAGCGTCCAAGGCGGTGGAAGAACTCGCTCTCGGCTGGTGGCGCGGGGCGACTTCCCCCTCGACGTCGTCATCAGGGTAGTCGGCAAAGGTGGCCGAAGGCATGGAGCCGCCTGCTTCTCCTCCTCCTCCCTCGGCGTTGGCCTCCATCGCCGCCGTCCCCATGTCGGGATCGTCGACGTCGCTCTCCGCTCGGTCGGGGATGAACTAACGGGCCGGAACCGCGGTGCCGGTCGAGGGCTGGACGAGGGGGTTCTGATTCAAAAGGCAAAAAGGTTAGGCTGGTCAAGTCGGACTCGGCTGCAAAAGAAAACAGAAGAAAAAGAGAGACAACTTACAACCAGTGGGGGGTTGGCGCGCGAATACGGCTCCTTGCCGATCTGCCAATCCGCCGTGAGACCGCAGTTCGCGATGTAGTTCACGGTGTCCGCCACCTCCGAGTGGGGCATGTCCTTGGTGCACATCCGACTTGGGTCCCTGTGACCGCTTCAGGGAGTCCTGGATTAGGGGGTGTCCGGGTATCCGGACTATACCTTCAGCCGGACTCCCGGACTATGAAGATACAAGATTGAAGACTTCGTCCCGTGTCCGGATGGGACTTTCCTTGGCGTGGAAGGCAAGCTAGGCGATGCGGATATTCAAATCTCCTACCATTGTAACCGTCTTTGTGTAACCCTAACCCTCTCCGGTGTCTATATAAACTGGAGGGTTTTAGTCTGTAGGACAACTCCAACATACAACAATCATATCATAGGCTAGCTTCTAGGGTTTAGCCTCCTTGATCTCGTGGTAGATCTACTCGTGTACTACCAATATCATCAGTATTAATCAAGCAGGACGTAGGGTTTTACCTCCATCAAGAGGGTCCGAACCTGGATAAAACATCGTGTCCCTTGTCTCCTGTTACCATCCGCCTAGACGCACAGTTCGGGACCCCCTACCCGAGATCCGCCGGTTTTGACACCGACATTGGTGCTTTCATTGAGAGTTCCTCTGTGTCGTCGCTTTTAGGCCCGATGGCTCCTTTCATCATCAACAACGATGCGGTCCAGGGTGAGACTTTTCTCCCTGGATAGATCTTCGTCTTCGGCGGCTTCGCACTGCGGGCCAATTCGCTTGGCCACAGCAGATTGAAAGCTACGCCCCTGGCCATCAGGTCAGGTTTCGAGCCACAGCCAAGCGCGCCGCACTGTCTCGATGGGCATGATCTAGCTCTGCCGCCGAACAGTGTCTTAGAGGCCGCACGCGCATTGGTTCCGACCCTTAATTCGGAGCCTACTATGCTGATCGAGGATGAGTGGTTGGACACCACCTCGGGGGCTGCGATCTCAAAGGCAATCGAGCCGAACACCAGCCCCGCACTCCACATGGCCCGTAACTCTGAGGAGCCGGATTCCTCTCCGGACTTCGAGCCCTCCGCGCACCCGCCGATCGAATCCGATTGGGCGCCGATCATGGAGTTCACTTCCGCGGATATCTTTCAGCACTCGCCCTTCGGCGACATCCTGAAGTCGCTAAAGTCTCTCTCTTTATCAAGAGAGCCCTGGCCGGACTACGGTCAGCAAGGTTGGGATACGGACGATGAAGAAATTCAAAACCCACCCACCACCCACTTCATAGCCACTGTCGACGACTTAACCGACATGCTCGACTTCGACTCCGAAGACATCAACGGTATGGACGACAATGCAGGAGATGACCAAGAACCAGCACCTGTAGGGCACTGGAATGCCACGTCGTCATATGACATATATATGGTGGACACTCCAAAAGATGGAGATGGCGATGGAACAACGGAGGATAAACCCTCCAAGAAACAGCCCAAGCGCCGGCTCAGGAGATAATAATACTCCGGATAGCGCCGAAGAACACCCCCTCCAGCAAGATTCAGCACAGGAGGATGGAGAACCCAGCCCTCATGAGAGAGCGGCAGACAGAGAGGTTGAGGATGATAATTATATGCCTCCCTCCGAAGACGAGGGAAGCCTTGACGACGACGAATTCGTCGTGCCAGAAGATCTCGCCGAACAAGAGCATTTTAAATGTAGGCTTATAGCCACGACAAGTAGCCTCAAGAAAAAGCAGCAACAACTTAGAGCTGATCAAGATTTGCTAGCTGACAGATGGACTGAAGTCCTTGCAGCCGAAGAGTATGAACTCGAACGCCCCTCCAAGAGTTACCCAAAGCGCAGGCTGCTACCCCGATTAGAGGAGGAAGCACCTACATCACCAGCGCACGACATGGCCGACCGACCACCTCGTGGCCGTGACAGAGAGGCCTCTCGGCCCTCTACTCAAGCCGTGCCCCGGCGCCGCTCAAAACATACTAAGGCACGGGAAAATGCGCCAAACCTGCGAGAGATACTGGAGGACAAGGCAAGGCAAACAAGATCGATCTACGGATCGCGCGGGCGCCCTACGGCACGTGACGGGGATCGTCACTCCGGACATAATAAATTCGGCCGGGCCGAACACAGTAGACAATGCTCATTGGAGCTGCGTCGTGATATAGCCCAATATTGAGGCGCCGCACACCCACTATGCTTCACAGATGAAGTAATGGATCATAAAATCCCTGAGGGTTCCAAACCCGTGAACATCGAATCATATGATGGCACAACAGATCCTGCGGTATGGATCGAGGATTATCTCCTTCATATCCACATGGCCCGCGGCGATGATCTACACGCCTTCAAATACCTCCCGCTCAAATTTAAGGGACCGGCCCGACATTGCCTTAACAGCTTGCCAGCAGATTCAATCGGTTCTTGGGAGGACCTGGAAGCCGCGTTTCTCGACAATTTCCAGGGTACCTATGTGCGACCACCGGACGCCGATGACCTAAGCCACATAATTCAGCAGCCAGAGGAATCGGCCAGGCAATTCTGGACACGGTTCCTAACAAAGAAAAACCAAATAGTCGACTGTCCGGACGCAGAGGCCCTAGCGGCCTTCAAGCATAATATCCGCGACGAGTGGCTTGCCCGGCACCTTGGACAGGAAAAGCCGAAATCTATGGCAGCCCTCACGACGCTCATGACCCGCTTTTGCGCGGGAGAAGACAGCTGGCTAGCTCGCAGCAACAACTTAACCAAGAACCCTGGTAATTCGGATACCAAGGACAAAAGTGGCTGGTCGTGTCGGAACAAGAAAAAGCGCCGCGTTAACAGTGACAGCAATGAGGATACGGCAGTCAATGCCGGATTCAGAGGCTACAAATCCGGTCAGCGGAAAAAGCCATTCAAAAGGAATACTCAGGGCCCGTCTAGTTTGGACCGAATACTCGACCGCTTGTGCCAGATACATGGCACCCCCGAAAAGCCAGCCAACCACACCAACAGGGATTGTTGGGTGTTCAAGCAGGCAGGCAAGTTAAATGCTGAAAATAGAGACAAGGGGCTGCGTAGCGACGACGAGGAGGAGCCCATACCGCCGAACAACAGTGGACAAAAGGGTTTTCCCCCACAAGTGCGGACGGTGAACATGATATACGCAACCCACATCCCCAAAAGGGAGCGGAAGCGTGCGTTACGGGACGTATATGCGATGGAGCCAGTCGCCCCAAAGTTCAACCCATGGTCCTCCTGCCCGATCACTTTTGATCAAAGGGACCATCCCACTAGCATCCTTCATGGCGGGTTCGCCGTATTGGTTCTAGACCCAATTATTGACGGATTTCATCTCACAAGAGTCCTTATGGACGGCGGCAGCAGCCTGAACCTGCTTTACCAGGATATAGTGCGGAAAATGGGCATAGATCCCTCGAGGATTAAGCCCACGAAAACGACCTTTAAAGGCGTCATACCAGGTGTAGAGGCCAACTGTACAGGCTCAGTCACACTTGAAGTGGTCTTCGGATCCCCGGATAATTTCTGAAGCGAGGAGTTAATCTTCGACATAGTCCCGTTCCGCAGTGGCTATCACGCACTGCTCGGGCGAACCGCATTTGCAAAGTTCATTGCGGTACCGCACTACGCATACCTCAATCTCAAGATGTCAGGCCCTCGAGGAGTAATCACGGTTAATGGAAACACCAAACGCTCCCTCCGAACGGAGGAGCACATGGCGGCCCTCGCAGCGGAAGTTCAAAGCAGCCTCTCTAGGCAGTTCTCCAGTCCGGCCGTTAAAAGGCCGGACACTGTCAAGCGCGCTCGGAGTAACCTACAACAAGACCGCCTGGCACGTTCTGAGCAGGTGTAGCAATGCGGCCCCAACCCCAGCCCTCGCGAAACAGGGAAACAAGTACTTCAAGTACATAACTACGCTCTTGAAATACCATGGGCACAGGGGGAGGGGCACCATCATGGCACGCCCAAAACACGGCTTAAACCGTACTAGGGGCTGCCGAATTCTTTTATTTTTCTCTTACTTTCAGGACTCCATACTTTGGAAGACCTGTTCGGCAATCCAACTGCCGTGCAAACGATGCAAGAACCAGGGAAGCAGACAAGCCATGCCGCATTATGGAACTCCCAGGCGGTCTCTATTACGAGCAGTATACCTATTTTGCATACAATTCCGCAGCCTGCCCCTGGACAGGACACGTTAAATAGTCCAATTTCTTTTGCTTATCGCACTATTTGTATCGTTCTGCTTTGATCGCAGCCCTTCTATAAACAATGCATAGCTTTTGTCTATTTTTTGCATTACTCTCTTTTTATATATATGTTTATTAATGACATGTTGCACCCGTACACTGTGGTACGGAAAATACGCCAGGGGCTTCAGTATCCCTCAATATGGTGTGAGAAGTCCGAACACTTTCACAAGTGCGGCACCCCGAACTTATAGCATTATATGCATCGGCTCTGAATCATGATTTGGGTCAATAGTTGGGTTTGCCCGTCTCCTATGTGTTGGTGCCTTACGTTCCGCTATATCGGCTAAGGTAGCACTAGGAGAACTACTACGATTGTGCCCCAGTTGAGCTGGGCTGAGCACCTCAGTAGAGAAAGCTAAAACTGACTGTCATGATGAGGCGTGAGACCGGTCGCTGTTCGAGAGGTTTTTCGAGTCCTCAAAGACTTATGCCGCTTAGAGCGAGGAACCGGCTTTGTCCGGCCAAGGCGTGGATAGCGCCCCGAACTCGTTCTTCCGAATACTAGGGGCTTCGCTGAAATTTAAAATTATAGAGTTCTATGGCTAAGTGAAAGTGTTCAAGCATTATAGTACGATTGCCTTGTTCGTTGTGCTGAGCGCCTCCCTCGAAGGACCCAAACATGGGAAAAAGAGCGCTCAGGTTTATCCCGAACAGCCCAGCACTAGTGGCATGGGGGCAGAAGCCGACGACTGGCCATCTCTCAATTTTTTAATAAACGGCTGCACAGAAAGTAATATTTTAAATTCAAAAACCATTTGCTTAGCGCATATGAACAATTTTTCAGCGCACCGAACAATATGAGCGAGTTTACTCAAAAATTACATCCCTGGTACATTCATCCGCCATAAGGCGGGCACCCTTCAGTACATCCTTATAATAGTTCTCGGGTTTGCGATGCTCTTTCCCCGGCGGTGGCCCGTGCTTCACAAGCTTCTCACCGTCCAGCTTGCCCCAGTGCACCTTAGCGCGGGCAAAGGCCCTCCGGGCACCTTCGATGCAGACGGAGCGCTTGATAACCTCGAGCCTTGGACAGGCCTCCACCAGCCGCCGCACCAGTCCGAAGTAGCTCCCAGTCAGGGCCTCTCCAGGCCACAGCCGAACTACGAAGCCCTTCATGGCCTGCTCGGCCGCCTTGTGGAGCTCGACCAGCTGCTTCAGCTGGTCGCTCAAGGGCACGGGGTGTCCAGCCTCAGCATATTGAGACCAAAACACCTTCTCCGTCGAGCTGCCCTCCTCAGCTCGGTAGAATGCGGCAGCATCGGATACGCTACGGGGAAGATCTGCGAATGCCCCTGGAGAGCTCTGGATTCGGGTAAGTAACAAGTAGCTTACTTTCGTATGTTTGCTTTGCATAAAGAATGCCTTACCCGCTGCTATCTTTTTCACCGCATCCAACTCCTGAAGGGCCTTCTGGGATTCGGCTTTGGCAGACTTGGCGGTTTCGATGGCCACCGCAAGCTCGGACGCTTGCGTCTTTGAGTCACGCTCCAAACTCTCATGTTTTTTCATGAGAGCCTGAAGCTCTTGCCGCGCCTCGCCGACCTGCGCCTCAAATTTCTCTCGCTCGGTGTTCTCCGTGGCCGCCCTCTTTTCAGCCTCGGACAACGCCTGCTTGAGGGTCGCCACCTCAGTTGTGGCCTTTACAGTAAGCAGCATAATCCTGTCATTTTTTGCAATTGCATCTTTTATATATATATTTTTCTATAAGGTATCTCTTACCTTCCTTCTCCTCGAGCTGCTGCTTGGCAAGGCTGAGCTCTTGCTCGGACCGCTCGAGACCCTGCTTCAGGGTGCCTACCTCCGCAGTCAGTGCGGCGGTAGCAAGCAGCAAAGCCTGCATACGCATATTGACTCTTTTTTGTTAGACTCCTGCCAAATTTAATAGATCCTCTATTCGGCTTTTCTTTCCGAACGCCAAACAAAGCATCAGGGGCTACTGTCTATGCGGTAATATTTTTACATATTTTTTACTTACCTCGAAGCCTGTTAGAAGGCTAGCACAAGCTTCAGTCAGTCCACTTTTGGCGGACTGAATCTTCTGGATCACCGTACTCATAATAGTACGGTGCTCCTCGTCGATGGAGGCGCCGTTAAGCACCTACAGGAGATTGTCCGGCGCCCCTGGTTGGATGGGGGACGCCGGCTCAGAAGGCTTGCTCCTCTTGGAAGGAGTTCGCCTACCGCAGTCCGGAACCGTTGAAGATTCCAGCGTGGTGTCCGGCTCAAAGCCGGACTTGGATCCCTGGGGGGTCTTGTCCCCTTCACTCCTGGAGTCCGGGAGGTCGCCTCGCGGCTCCTCCAGGACCACCTCCTCTTGGCCCAGAGCTTGTTGCGACGCCACTTCGGCGTCGTCCGCAGTGCGGGGGGAGGTAGCGGGCGGAACTGAATTCACGTCCAACGAATCCAGGGAGCCGCTCAACGACTCATCGAGCCCGGCCTTGGGCAGACTGCATAATTATATTCGAGATAAGGAAAAGTTGTGCAACAAAGGAATGCTATGAGTTACTCTAGTGGCCAAATACTTACGATGCCGCTGGGCGCCTGGCCCTGTGTGTCCACTCCTCTTCGCCCTCGTCGGCGTCGGTGGAGTAGTCCGGAGGGAGGGTCTTTCCCTTCTTGGACCCTTCGGCCTCCCCTGTTGGGGCGGCCTTCCTCTTATTTCCTCCCCTCGCTGGAGAGGGAGAGGTTTCTTCTTCCTCCTCCCCGTCTTCACGGGAGGAGTGAGTCTCGGATTCGTAGGACGACGAGTCCGACACCACCATATGCCGGGAACTCTTTCGAGTCCCCGTGGCCTTCTTCCTGGCCTTCTTCTCCGGCACCACGTAAGGTGCCAGAGCCAGCAGCTTCGCTAAGCGAGCGTCGGCTGGGTCTTCGGGCAAAGGGGCCAGACAATCGATCTGTCCGAACTTTGCCTGCCACTCCTGTCAAAGGTAAGGGAGTTTAGATCCCGCGTAGAATCAAACTATGAGAAACAAATGTCCTGTAAAAGGTAAAAAATAACTCACCGCACTAGCTTGACGCTGTGTGCTAAATCCGCGATCCTTGGAAGCGGATGTGGGAGCCTCGGCACCCTTGAATAGCACCTTCCAGGCATCTTCATACGTCGTGTCGAAGAGCCTACTCAAAGTTTGGTGCTGCGCCGGGTCGAACTCCCACAGGTTGAAGGCTCGTTGTTGACACGGGAGAATCCGGCGGACGAGCATGACCTGGACTACATTGACAAGCTTGAGCTGCTTGTTCACCAGGGATTGGATGCATGTTTGCAGTCCGGTCACCTCTGCCTCGTTGCCCCACGACAGGCCCATCTCCTTCTAGGACGTGAGCCGCGTAGGGGGTCCGGATCGGAACTCGGGGGCTGTGACCCAATCAAGGTCGCGCAGCTCGGTGATGTAAAACCACCCCGATTGCCACCCCTTCAGGGTCTCCACAAAGGAGCCCTTGAGCCATAGGACGTTGGCAATCTTGCCCGCCATGGTGCCTCCGCACTCCGCCTGGTTGCCGCGCACCACCTTCGGCTTGACGTTGAAGGTCTTGAGCCAAAGGCCGAAATGGGGGCGGATACGGAGGAAAGCCTCACACACGACGATAAACGCCGATATGTTGAGGATGAAGTTCGGGGCCAGATCGTGGTAATCCAGGCCATAGTAGAACATGAGCCCCCGGACAAATGGGTGGAGAGGAAAGCCCAGTCTGCGGAGGAAATGGGGAAGGAATACTACCCTCTCATGGGGCCTTGGGGTGGGGAGGAGCTGCCCCTTTTCGGGAGGCCGGTGCGCGATGTCGTCAGACAAGTATTCGGCCTTCCTTTGCTTTTTGATATGGCCCTCCATGACAGAGGAGACCATCCACTTGCCTCCCGCTCCGGACATGGCTGGAGAAGGTTGAGGTAGGAAGTGCGGGCTTGGGCGCTGGAGCTCGAGTGCGCGTAAGATGGATAGGCAAAGGAGGAAGAAGGCGTAGGTAAAAAGGTGGATCCTTATCCCCTTATATGGGCGGATGCGACTATGCGTCCCCACCAGCCTGGTAAAACTCGCTTATCTCCCAAGCGCCGTGATAAATGGCACGGTTGGGTTACCCACGTCCGTATTGATGAGAATCCCGTAAATGGGGGACACGATCTCTGCTTTGACAAGACGTGCCAAGGAAACCGCCTCGCAAAACGCGCTGAGGTGGGGAAGCAAAAACGATTCGAATAAAGGCTTGGCCATAGTGTGATGTTACGCTACGGAATACGTCAGCAGATTAGATTTGTGTTAATATTATTCTCTCTATGGCAATATGTAGAAACTTATTTTGTAGAGCCAGACACTACCCTTAGTGTTTACAATCTTTTATGAAGAACTTGGAGGAGGAACCCGCCTTGCAATGCCGAAGACAATCTGCGCGCTGGACTCGTCGTCATTGAAGCCAGGTTCAGGGGCTACTGAGGGAGTCCTGGATTAGGGGGTGTCCGGGTAGCCAGACTATACCTTCAGCCGGACTCCCGGACTATGAAGATACAAGATTGAAGACTTTGTCCCGTGTCCGGATGGGACTTTCCTTGGCGTGGAAAGCAAGCTAGGCGATGCGGATATTCAAATCTCGTACCATTGTAACTGACTTTGTGTAACCCTAACCCTCTCCCGTGTCTATATAAACCTGAGGGTTTTAGTCCGTAGGACAACTCCAACATACAACAATCATACCTTAGGCTAGCTTCTAGGGTTTTGCCTCCTTGATCTCGTGGTAGATCTACTCTTGTACTACCCATATCATCAATATTAATCAAGCAGGACGTAGGGTTTTACCTCCATCAAGAGGGCCCGAACCTGGGTAAAACATTGTGTCCCTTGTCTCCTATTACCATCCGCCTAGACGCACAGTTTGGGACCCCCTACCCAAGATCCGCCGGTTTTGACACCGACACCGCTCATCTGACAGATCAGGTGAGGTCGGCCTTGGAGTGGAAGGACTCAGCGCACCACGAAGGCGTCCAGCAAGTCGGCCCCGGTCAAGCCCTCCGACTGCGTCAGCACTCGGAGTCGCGCGGCAGCGGCGGCACCGGCAGGAGACAGCGTCCTGGATCGATGGGACCAGCTGGGGAGCCTCCCAGTGGGAGCGCCGGCTTCGTAAGCCGGCAGGTTGACCCGGTCGCCCTCTGGGGCGACGTTCTCCACATAAAAGTAGGACCGCTGCCACATCTTCACTGACTTGATCAGCGAGATGGTGGGGAACGGATTGTCGGCTCCCGGTCTCCGCATCGCGATGAATGCACTGCACTGGGCTGGCATGCCGGCGACGTGCGTGCCGAGCTTGGACTGGAAGAACTCCCCCCAGAGCTCAGTGGTGGGGAGGACGCCGAGAAAGCCTTCGCATAAGGTGGCAAAGGCAGCCAGCAGCACCACCGTGTTCGGAGTAAGGTGGTGCGGCTGGAGCCCGTGGAACTCCAAGAAAGAGCAGAAGAAACTGCTCGCCGGCAGTCCCAGGCCGCGCATAAGGTGCGAGCAGAATATGACCCGCTCGCCCTCCGCTGGCGCCGGCGATATCTCCCTCTCCGGCGCGAGGCGAACCTGCACTAGGCCCCGGCCAGGCAGCCGCCGCGTCTTGCGGAGGATCTCGACGTCGTCGTCGTCAACCTCGGAGCCGTCCCCACGCCGGAGCGCACGGCAGGGGGCGCAGCGGCAGAGGAAGAACTCATCGCTGCGGGCGTGGTGTGGATCGGAGCAGCGGCGGCGAGAGGAAGAAGAAGCAAGGAGGAGCGAAGGGGAGTAGGAGGGATGGGCGCGCGTGCTTCTCCCCCCCGCCTACTTATAGGCTCATGGGCTGAGAAGCCTATGGGGCGGTCGTGGGATTAACTGCACCCGAGACCCCACGACCCCCATGATTTACTACCCAAAAGTTACTGCACGCAGTTACTGCGTGGGAACCCCAACCGTCGGCACGACCGCAGCGGATCCGTTCGCATGCCGAGGCACGGTAGTGGCGGGCCTCGCCTGCAGGCCTGTCCTGTCGCGCGCGTGGGTGGGCAGACTGCCCTCGCCACGTGGCGCCTCGCGGTGGGCCCGCGACGGGTGGCAACTTGGAAGCTCAGCGGGCACGCTGCCTGGATCCCGCTTCGACGTTCAAAACTATTCAAGGGCAAGTCAGCCTTATGCAAATCCGGCTCCAATTTAGTCGGCTTGCAAGAAGACGGCAAGCCAGGCCTGGATTCAACCGCCGAGAAAAAGAAACTGTTGAGGCCCCTCAACATGTCGCCCTCGGTGCCTCACCAGCTTCGGGGACTACTATCGGAGTAATGGGCCACGGGTAGGCTAACCCGAGTCCTAGGATCTTTCAAGACATCGGGGCAGGCAGCGCCCCTCAAGGCCCAGGACGAAGAGCCGCCTTCTGAGAGTCGGCAGCGAGGCCGCCGACTGCCCACTCGCGGCCGAGTCCCAGGGGATGGCTTCGAGGTAGGCTGACTCCCAGCCGGCGACTACAGAGAAGTCGACTATGGGGAGTCGGCCGGCGACTCCAACCACCCCACATCCTCATAAAAAGGGACGGGACGGGGAGTGGCCACAGTGATGTCCACTCCCGCCCCCTTTCCAAGGGCAAGCATGGCTACAGTGTGCCGCGCTGACGAAGATCTCCGCCCGGCGCGACACTGTTGCCATGCCGGCCTTGACGTCAGCCCCAGCAGGCGGAGCCCTGTACCCATGACGGCCTGTCGGTGCGACCAGGGACGACGGGTCACACCGGGAAGCGAGAATGCAGAAGACGGCGAGGTCGCCACAAGTTGGACCATGCGGGAGTCGGTCTCCCGGGAGTCGGCCAGCCGACCCCCGGGGGCCACGCGCCATTAACCAGACACGACGGGAAGCGGCAACAGTAATCGCCCGCCGGGCAGCGGGGTTGTTGCCACGATCCCATGACCAAGCCCGTGTCACTAGAAGTACAGCTACAGTGATCTGCAGCCGGTAAGACCCGCCCGCGGCGGACGTGTCCTGTCGGCTTCGTACCGAGCCGGTCGGCGGGGCCCGCCAGTCGGCGGGCCCCAGAAGTCGGCGGAGAAGACGGCGGCCAGAGAGACTGACGGCTGGGCCCGCGGCCAGTCAGATTACCATTGTACCCCTGGGGGGTAGGCCTATATAAACCCCCTAGGGCACCCATGCAAAGGGTTCGCATCCATTAACACTAGACCAGATAGTACGAGGAGGAGAGAGCTAGCCTTGCCTTCTCCTACCTCCAGGAAACAGCTCAAGGAGCAACCGTGTACCCACCTTTCCATAGTGATCATGCGGAGACCCCGCAAAGCAGCAGTAGGGGTGTTATCTCCACGGAGAGCCCTGAAGCTGGGTAAGATTCACCGGCGAGCATGTCTTCGCCTCATCCCGTTTCCAGGCACCGGCGATGTTCTACTCGCCCCCACCATGATAAGCCATCCTTTGGCATATGTCGCACCCAACCCCCGACAGCGAGTACCCTAATGTATTTCCAGAAGAACTGCCAGGCATGCCACCAGATCGAGAGCTGAAATTTGCAATAGATCTTGTGCCCGGAACTGCACCGTTATACAAGAAGTATTACCGGATGCCCTCACCAGAATTAGTGGAGCTAAAGAAACAGCTTGATGAACTGCTCCAGAAAGGATATATTCGTCCCAGCTCTTCACCTTGGGGATCACCTGCTATTTTCGTGGACAAAAAGGATGGCAGCCTCTGCATGTGCGTAGATTACCGCCAGCTGAATGAGGTCACCATAAAAAATAAATATCCGCTGCCAAGGATTGATGATCTGTTTTATCAGCTCAGTGGGGCTAAAGTATTCTCTAAGATCGATTTATGGACCGGATATCATCATCTCAAGATTAAAAAGTAAGATATTCCTAAGACCGCATTCACTACTCGGTACGGTCTTTATGAATATACAGTGATGTCCTTTGGTCTCACCAATGCCCCTGCTTTCTTCATGCATATGATGAACAAAGTATTCATGGACTTCCTCGACAAATTCGTGGTAGTCTTCATCGATGACATCCTCATTTACTCGAAGGGTGAAGAAGAGCACAAGGATCACCTCCGAGCAGTGCTACAACGACTCCGCGACCATCAGCTATATGCCAAATTCAGTAAATGTGAATTTTGGCTCAAGCAAGTTGGGTTTCTCGGACAAGAACTATCCGCCAAAGGTATAGCCGTGGACCCGAGCAAAGTAAAGGATGTGCTCGATTGGTTGCCACCCACGACCGCGACGCAGTTCCGGAGTTTTCTCGGATTAGCTGGATATTACCGTTGTTTCATTGAAGGGTTTTCCAAGATTGCTAAACCCATGACGGAGCTGCTAAAAAAGGATAAGAAGTTTGAATGGACGGAGGACTATGAGAAAAGTTTCAATGAGCTAAAGATACGACTGACAACCGCACCTGTATTGACTCTTCCAGACATTTATCACAATTTTGATGTGTATTGTGACGCCTCCAGGAAAGGCCTTGGTTGCGTACTTATGAAAGACAGCAAGGTAGTAGCATATGCATCGCGACAGCTACGACCCCATGAGGGAAATTATCCTACTCATGATTTGGAATTGGCTGCGGTGGTTCATGCGCAAAAAATTTGGAGACACTACCTCATTGGAAAAAGGTGCCAAATTTTTACCGATCACAAAAGTCTTAAATACATATTTACTCAGCCGGATTTAAATCTCCATCAACGAAGATGGCTAGAGTTGGTCAAGGATTATGATCTTGGAATAAATTACCACCCGGGTAAGGCCAACGTGGTTGCCAATGCACTCAGTCGAAAGCCTGTCAGCTTAAATGTCATATTGAAATCCTTGCCTCCCGAACTCCAAGAGGAGATCGCTCAGCTCAACCTGGTCATAGTGGATGCTAGCCTCGCTAATATTTTGGAAGTTACCCCACACTTGAGGAAGAGATCCGCAAGGCCCAGCCAGCTGACATCAAGCTGCAAAAACGTGCCAAGAGCCCGATGGCTGAGCAGACCCCAGATTTCTCCAAGGACAAATTCGGTACCCTTCGATTCCGTGGAAGGATTTGTGTACCCAATCAACCTGAATTAAGGCAGAAAATCTTGTCGGAAGCACAGAAATCCTCATAATCCATTCACCCGGGATGTACGGAAATGTATGAAGACCTTACAAATATTCTGGTGGGATGGAATGAAGAAAGACATTGCCTATTTTGTGGCCTGTTGCGACATATGCAACAAGGTGAAGGTAGAACATCAGAAGCCAGCCGGACTTCTCTAACCGTTGCCAGTTTCACAATGGAAATGGGATGACGTTTGTATGGATTTCATTGCAGGACTGCCTAAGACTCAGCGAGGCAAGGATGCAATGTTGGTCATAGTGGACACCTTAACCAAGGTTGCTCACTTCATTCCGATCAGCACCAGATACCGATCGGATCAACATGCACAGCTGTATGTAGCTAGAATAGTCAGTCTGCATGGAGTATCCCGAACCATCACTTCCGACCGAGGTTCCCTGTTTACCTCCGCTTTTTGGTCACGTCTCCATCAAGCCTTGGGGACAACGCTGAAATATAGTACTACTTATCATCCTCAGACAGATGGACAGACAGAGCGGGTAAATCAAATACTCGAAGATATGTTGTGAGCCTGTGCTTTAGCCCAAGGACCTAAATGGGAATACTGCTTGCCATATGACGAGTTTTCGTATAACAACAGCTTCCAGACCAGTCTAAAGATGTCACCGTATGAAGCTCTGTATGGCCATAAGTGCCGCACTCCTTTAAATTGCTCTTTAAATGGAGATAGCCGTATCTTCAGAACAGATCTCATGATGGAAGCTGAGAAACAAGTTAAGGAAATCAGAGACAGATTGCAATTGGCCAAATCTCGATAGAAAAGTTATTATGATGCAAAGCACCGATAGATCAATTTTGAACCCGGAGAACACGTATACCTCCGAGTCACTCCTATGAAAGGCGTCAAGAGATTCCAGACCCATGGAAAATTGGCACCCAGATTTACTGGTCCATTCCCGGTTATGTCCCGAGTGGGTACTGTTGCATATCAGTTGGAACTACCCGCTGAATTGGCAGACGTGCATAACGTGTTTCATGTTTCACAATTAAGACGTTGCATATCCCCGCCCGAGAAAAGGACTACTATGGCTGAGGTAGAATTGGCAAATGATTTGACCTATGAAGAAAGACCATTTAGAATTTTGGATCAGATGGAAAGGGTCACTCGCAGTAAAGTAAGAAAATGCTACAAGGTTTAGTGGGAGCATCACACAGAATCAGAATCAACTTGGGAGCGGGAAGAATTCCTAAGGGCTCATTATCCAGAGTGGTTTTCCCAAGCAACCGAATCTCAAGGACGAGATTCATTCTAAGTGGGGGAGGTTTGTGACAGCCTGGTTTTTGCCCCCTCTAATTTGCCTGATTTTCATTTGGTGTTATTCTGAAATTTGGAATTTTTGAATCTTTTCATATGGACTTAAACACTTGAGTATCCTTGGCTTCCACCCAAGTTCTTCATTTCCCTCCCTAATCATCATTTCCCTTCTGATCCACCCCAAAATAATCTTTGGAATATTTTTCTTAAATGAAAAATATTCATTTTCCTCTCAAAAATCCCAGCTAGTTCAGTATGCTCCAAAGCAACCCCATTTTTTATGGCCCGGAAAAATCTGAGATGGTTCACAAATAATTTTTGAACCCTAGGACTCCTTCCTGAGCAAAAATATTTCATCACTTTTTGGAATATTTTTGCTAAAGAAAATATTTTCTGTTCTGGACAGAAATGGTGGTTTCTACAGCAACTACCATTTTACTTGCTCCATTCTGCCTGGATTTTCTTGTGCATCTTCACCTTAGTAGATCATGCCTAACCTCCAAAGCACAGCCCCCAACTCCCAGCCATTTGACCTTAGTAACCTCTCAAAGTTACTGATCAGAAACTTACTTGGCTTGTAAAAACTCCCCTACTGCACCTGAATCCAAAACAAAGCGTGGTAAACTTCAAAACCACCACAAACAACAAGCCAGACATGATTTTTGGACGTAGGCTAGCCTGAGGGAAGAGTTCGCGCAGTGACCACGCGTGTCCACCATGCCATGCCTGCGTGTCAACGTTCTCTGAGTGCCGCCGAGTGCTCTGTTCGCGCGTGCTCGCTTCCCCTGTCTGCCCGAGCGTGACAAACTTCCCTGGCGCTTGCCGACGCCGGAGCTCGCTACAGCGAGCACGGGCATGGTCCAGCCAACACAACAGTGCGGTGCGCACTGTGCTCATCGCCTTCTCCTCGCTCCTGTGCTCGTCCCCGTTCGCCAATAGTCGCTGCGTGAGCTGCGTCGCCTTCTCCCCCTCTCACCGACGCCACTCGTCACCGGGCGCCATGGACAGGTGTCCGTCGGCGGAGCCCGAACCCCCCCTCTCCGCTCGCCTATAAATTGAGCCGCCCCAGCCTCCTCGAGCACCATTCACCACTCCCACCCACTCCTCTTGCACGTAGGCAACCGTAGCCCGGCCGGGCAAGTCGCGGGCCGCCGTCCCTGAGCTTGAGCTCGCCGGCGATCCCCTCTGGTCGTCGCGGTAGCTCCAGCCCCTCTCAGGCCAGGGTGACCCTTCCAGAGCCTCCGCCTCTCGTTGGTGAAGCTGTTCCGATCACTTGAAGCCCCTGGAGTTGCCTCTGCTCGCCGTCTTCCTCATCTCCGGCGACCACCGCGTTCTTCCTTCGGTTGGGAGGTCGATTCCGACGCCGTCTGACCATCCTAGCTACGCTACGGGTATGGGCAGGTGCGCCTCCGTCCCCTCTCTCAATCCCTCCCTCTCGTTTTGGCCAAGGATCCCTCGTCGCTGGCGAGAGCTCCAGCGAAGCTGCGACCCCTCTGTTTCCTTCTCCCCCTTCTCCTCACCTAACTAGTGGGGCCCGCTAGTCAGCCACTCTGTACGCGCGCGAAGCGGTACGAGTGGTGGCGCACCTGGGCTTTACGCCTTCGACGTCACCCCCCAGTTTGTTTTATTTTTATTCAAATTCATTTGAATTTACAGAAAGCTTCAAACAGCCAGAACTCTTTAACCATAAGTCCAAATGAATTGATTCTTTTTGCATTGTGTTCTTTGCAAAGAAATCTATCATCTCACCAAAAATGAGATTTTTCTGTGTTGCCTAGATTTTCTGGTGATTTTCAGAAGTGTTCTTGAGGACTAGCCCATTGGGGATTGGGTCGGAGTGGCTGGGAGAGTGTCATGGCAATGGAGGGGTTTCGTCGGAATGCCGTTGGTCCACCCGAATGGGAGTGCGAGGCCATGGGTTCCGTGGTGTGGGTACAGTGTGCTACCTCTGCAGAGTGTATAATCTATCGATAGCCGTGTCCACGGTCACGGACGCCTCGTAGTAGGTCCCACCATGAGTCAACATTTAATAAAGTTGCACACTAAGTTATGAACTTTGCACTGTTGATGATGGCGGAAAGGCCATCAAGATGTTCGAGAGCAAATATTGGTCGTGGTTGTGACCGCCATAAGGATCACGAGTTACTCTTGTCAAGACCACGATGGTGATTTGTTGTGATCCGTAAATGATCACGGTTGGTAAGTCCATCCCGAGGGACGTTCGAGCATGATCACAGCATGTTGGACAAATGGTGTTGCATTATTATTAATTGGTTAATTATCATGATATTGTTTGTCATTATGATTATGCCTCTTGTGAGCTTGCAAGTACATTCAATGTACTGACCTGGCATATCATGCCAGATTTCAGGAAAGTCTCGTTGGAAAGGAGTATTGTCCGGGTCTAGATCGTGTCCACATCGGTGTCCCTGTGCTATGGATCTTCCGCTGCGACGTTGTTCCGCTGCGCGTAGTTGTCATGATCGAGGCCCCTTTATGTTCACTAAATAATGTACATATTGTTTAGCCGCACCGTGCGTGCCGCTTGGCCTCGACATCTGTTGTAATATAAACTCTGATCCACTAGCATCAATAAAGCGGTTGTTTTCTGTACCAAGATGTTGTGTGTTGCCAGAAGACATGGTCTCTGGGCTGGCAAGGCAGTGTAAACCGGTCGCTCTGAGCCGGGGTGCCACATCCATGGCCTCCGGTGATGATCGCCCCCTCCGGCAGGGTGCCAGAGAGGGCCTAGATTGATTTTACGTGGTTACAGAGGCTTGCGGCGGTGGAACTCCCGATCTAGGTTTATTTCTGGGGGTTTTGGCATTTGTAGGAATTTTTGGCGTCGGTCTCACGCCAAGGGGGTCCACAAGGCAGTGACAAGGTAGGAGCACCCTCCCTGGGGGTAGGGCGTGCTCCCCTACCATGTCATCGCCCAGGGACTCTTCTGGCCCAACTCTTGTTCTTCGGAGTTCTCTTTTGGTCCATAAAAAATCACCGTAAATTTTCAGCCCATTCCGAGAACTTATATTTCTGCACAAAAAACGACACCACGGCAGTTCTGCTGAAAACAGTGTCAGTCTGGGTTAGTTCTAATCAAATCATACCAAAACCATATAAAATTGTTGTAAACACGGCATGGATACTTCATAAATTATAGATACGTCAGAGACGTATCATAAACCTCGCTGTAGGGGCGTTTGCTCGGCGATGGTTGCACAATCCAGTGCTTGGTACGATCTATTGCGGAGCCATGGGGATCTAGATTTGTCAGAAAAACATCATGCAACAAGAATAGGGAATATATCTGCGATACGGTTTATTATTTTCCTAATTTTTTAAATATTGCAAAATGGACAAAAAGTACTTTTATGGAACTTTTGGAGTCAGTTTACTTACCGTATTACATACCTACCCCTTTTTTAGGGCTCTGGAGGGTTCCGTAAGGTTTCCCTTATGTGTTCCTCCGGTGTTATAGTTTGGATAATATTAGTTTCAACACTAACAGGTGTACCTGAGATATAATGTTTAATTCTTTGCCCATTAACCACCTTCGATTAGTGCCTTCGGCATTATTTATCTTGATGGATCCGGAATGATAAACTTCTTCAACAATATACGGTCCTTCCCATTTAGAGAGGAGCTTTCCTACAAAGAATCTTAAATCAGAATTGTATAATAAGATTTGATCACCTATTTTTAAATCCCGTATTTGGATTATTTTATCATGCCATCTTTCAACTTTTTCCTTAAATAGCTTATCATTTTCATAAGCTTGTGTGCTCCATTCATCTAGAGAACTAATATCAAATAACCTCTTTTCACTGGCAAGTTTGAAATCATAGCTAAGTTTTTTAATTTCCCAATATGCTTTATGTTCTAACTCAAGAGGTAAATGGCATGCTTTTCCATAGACCATTTTATAAGGGGACATACCCATAGGATTCTTGTAAGCAGTTCTGTATGCCCACAATGCATTATCTAATTTATTAGACCAATTCTTTCTAGATCTATTGACGGTCTTCTATAAAATAAGATTTATTTCTCTATTGCTCAATTCAACTTGACCACTAGACTGAGGATGATAAGGTGATGCAATTCTGTGGTTGACATCATATTTAGCAAGGAGTTTACGGAATGCACCATGAATAAAATGTGAACCACCATCAGTCATTAAATATCTAGGGACTCCAAACCTTGGGAAAATAACTTCTTTAAGCATTTTAATAGAAGTGTTATGATCAGCACTACTAGTTGAATAACTTCTACCCACTTAGTAACGTAATCAACAATAACTAGAATATGAGTATACCTATTGGAAGAAGGAAAAGGTCCCAAATAATCAAACCCCCAAACATCAAATGGTTCAATAACAAGTGAATAATTCATAAGCATTTCCTGACGTCTGCTAATATTCCCAATTCGCTGACATTCAGCACAATATAAGAAAACTTACGTGCATCCTTGAAGAGAGTAGGCCAATAAAACCAGATTGTAAAACCTCATGCACAGTTCTATCTCCAGCATGGTGTCCTCCATATGCCTCGAATTGACACTTCCGTAGGATTTGTTCCTGCGCATGGTCAGGTATACAACGTCTAATAATACCATCTACTACTTCTTTATAAAGGTGCAGGTCATCCCAGAAGTCGTGTCTTAAATCAAAGAAAAACTCTTTATTTTGTTGGTATGTAAAACTAGGTGTGGTATATATTTAGAAACAGTGTAATTAGCATAGTCTGCATACTAAGGAGTATTAAGAGAAGAATTTTTAACAGCTAGTTTTCATCAGGAAAACTATCATCAATAGGTAGTGGGTCATCAAGAAAATTTTCTAACCTAGACAACTTATCGGCTACAGGATTATCAGCTCCCTTCCTATCAGTAATATGCAAGTCATATTCTTGTAGCAGTAGAACCCACCTAACGAGTCTAGGTTTAGCATCTTTCTTTTCCATAAGGTATTTAATAGCAACATGATCGGTGTGAACAATTACCTTAGAGACAACAATGTAAGACCTAAATTTATGACAAGCAAACACAACTACTAAAAATTCCTTCTCAGTAGTAGCATAATTTCTTTGAGCACTGTATAGAGTTTTACTAGCATAATGGATAACATCTAATTTTTTACCAACTCTTTGTCCTAGAATAGCACCAACAGCATAATCACTAGCATCACACATAATTTCAAAAGGAAAGTTCCAATCAGGTGGTTGAACAATAGGTGCACAAGTTAAGGCTTTCTTAAGTGTTTCAAAGGCTTGTACACAATCGTCATAAAAAACAAATGGAACATCTTTTTGCAAGAGAATAGTAAGAGGCCTAAATTTTTTAGAGAAGTCTTTAATGAACCTCTTATAGAAACCAACATCACCGAGGAAACTTCATATACCTTTAATATCTTTAGGTCATGATATTTTCTCATTTGCATCAAATTTAGCTTTATCCACATCAATACCTCATTTAGAAATTTTATGCCCCAAGACAATACCTTCATTCAGCATAAAGTGGCACTTCTCCCAACTCAAGACAAGATTAGTTTGTTCACATCTTTGCAAAACTCGATCAAGGTTGCTTAAGCAATCATCAAAAGAAGTCCCATAGACAGAGAAAGCATACATGAAAACCTGAACAATCTTTTCGCAAAACTTAGAGAATATAGCAGCCATACATATTTGAAAGGTAGCAGGTTCATTACATAAACTAAAAGGCATACATCTATAAGCATAAGTTCCAAACAGAAAAGTGAAAGTAGTTTTCTCTTGGTCGGATTGTGATACATGTATTTGAGAAAAAACTGAATATCCATCAAGAAAGCAAAAGTGTATGTGCTTAGACAATCTTTCTAACATTTGATCAATAAAAGGTAAGGGGTAATGATCTTTTCTAGTAGCTTTGTTTAATTTTCTAAAATCAATTACCATCCTATAACCAGTTACAACTCTTTGTGGAATAAGTCCATTTTTATCACTAGGGACAACGGTAATGCCTCCATTTTTAGGGACACAATAAACAAGACTTAACCATCTACTATCAGCTATGGGATAGATTATACCTTCTTCCAGAAGTTATAATATTTCAATTATTACCACCTCTTTCATCTTAGCATTTAATCGACGTTGATGATCAACAACTGGTT
The DNA here is from genome assembly GCA_032464435.1 of Aegilops umbellulata. Classification (NCBI taxonomy): domain Eukaryota; kingdom Viridiplantae; phylum Streptophyta; class Magnoliopsida; order Poales; family Poaceae; genus Aegilops; species Aegilops umbellulata. The sequence goes on along the minus strand of CP136059.1, from coordinate 441,605,573 downwards.
TAGCATCGGGCTCCATATTAATTTTATGCCAACATAGACTGGGACTAATGCCCTTAAGGTCATCAAGAGTATATCCAATAGTGGCATGGTGCTTCCTCTGAGTTTTTAGTAATCTCTTTTCTTCAAGTTCCGAAAGGTTAGCACTAATAATAACATGATACATCTTCTTTTCATCAAGATAGGCATATTTCAATGTATCATACAATTGTTTTAATTCAAACACAGGATCACCTTTAGGAGGAGGAGGACCTCCAGGAGTTTCAACGGGTAAATTATGTTTCAAGATAGGTGGTTTACGAAAGAAGATCTTATCTATTTCATTTCTTTCATTCATATGCATATCATTTTCATGGTCTAGCAAATATTGTTCTAACGGATCAGTAGGAGGTACGACAATAGAAGCAAGACCAATAATTTCATCTTTAGTAGGAAACTCTCTATCTCAAGGTTGTCTATGAAACTTAGAAAAATTAAAGTCATGAGATATATCACCAAAGTTGATGCTAACAGTTTCTTTAGCACAATCAACCTTAGCATTCACGGTGGTCAAGAAAGGTCTACCAGATATAATGGGACAAAAATCATCTTGTAGATAACCAAGAACAAGGATATCAGTGGGGTATTTTATTCCCCCACACAAGAGTTCAACATCTCTAACATTCCCAAGTGGTGAAATATTATCTCTATTCGTGAGCTTAATAGTAACATCAATATCTTGTATTTCAGCAGGAGCAATATCATTCATAATTTCTTGATATAAGGTAAACGAGATAGTACTCACACTAGCACCCAAATCACGGAAGCCATGATAACAATGATCTCCTATCTTAACTGAGACAACCGGCATGCCAACAACAGGTTTATTCTTATCTTTAGTGTGGGGTTTAGCAAATCTAGTAGCTTCATCACAGAAATAAATAACATGCCCATCTATATTATTGACCAAGAGATCTTTAACCATAGCAACATTAGGTTCAACTTTAATTTGTTCAGAGGGTCTAGGTGCTCTAATATTACTTTTGTTGACCACGGTTGTAACTTTAGCATGTTCCTTTATCCTAACAGGGGAATGTGGTTTTTCAATACGAGCATTAGGAACAAGATCAACATTGTAAATGATAGTTTCATCTTTAACTACGGTGGGTTCCTCAATCTTTTCTTTAATAGGGGGATGATATTTAAATCAATTCTCTCTAGGGAGATCAACATGAGTAGCAAATGATTCACAAAAAGAGGCTACTATCTAAGAGTCAATTCCATATTTAGTGCTAAACTTTTGAAAAGCATCGGTATCCATAAACGATTTAACACAATCGAACTTAAGATTCTACCCGAATCATTACCTTTATTGAGTTCCCAATCTTCAGAGTTGCATTTAATTCTTTTCAGAAGATCCGACCTGAATTCAGTAGTTTTCTTCATAAAGGAGCAAGTAGAAGAAGAATCGGCCATGGTTTGATCATCATGAGAAAGCCGAGCATAACAATTATGTAAGATAATTTCCTTTGGGAGCTCATGATTGGGGCATGCGTACATGGGCGTACCAAGGACTAAAATGTGCTGGTGTCCCATGCAGACCTTGTTCTTTTAGGGGAGGAAACAATTTTGCGGCGGCCTGTCTCAGCGGCTATTGCGAATAATTTTCCATCAGGGATAGATCATATTTGAAGTTTTTTGCTGAATTTGAGGAGTTCATTGTGGTTACCATATCGTAGTGCCGAGGCTCTCCAACAACAATTGTGGCGCAATCACAAAGATTGCACGGGCGATGTAAAATCGTGCTTCTAGTACATGATTTGCTTAGAAATAAGACTCAATAGTTTAAAACGGATGATAGCAAAAATTCTTACCAAAATGGCAAACTGAAGTGTTTCATTTTAAATACTAGTTGAGTATATATTTATAAAACACCAAGCTAAGGAAAAAAAGGTGTTTGGTGAATTGAAAAATCACATCGAAAACTTGGAAAATCACAGTAATCCAATTCTCAAATAGATGTGAATCACAATTTTTTTGGAATATCATAGTAATCCAGTTGTCGAACAGATGGGAACCAATCCCCAAATTTGGTAAATTATTGTAACCTAATTCTCAATAGTAACACCTTTGAGGTTCAAAACCCTAGCCTGTTAGCCATATAGGGAAGAAAGAATTAAAGAAAATAGAGGCTTGAACTAGAAAAAGATGAGGAAGGTACGTTGCCGTGAGTTTTTCTCTAGCGATGGAGGGAAAAAGTCGGCCAGCTGCCATGCGATGGTGATTGAGTCATGGATTGGCGAGAGGAGGCCAAGAGGACTCGGTGCAGAGAAGGTCGAAAATGAGAGAAGACAATGCACGCAGATACACACAGAGCGGATCGATCGATCAAATTTGATCAACTCCAGTGCGTGCATGGATCCATGGGACATTAGATGGGATGCGTGAACGCTCAGTCGCGGGTGGTTTCTCGCCGGTGTCCAACAAATATTTTTACCGGTGTCACACGTCTAGATATAGGGTAACTAGAAAATTTACCTGGTGTCCTGTGACACCGATTGGCCTTATGTAGGTTCGCCCCTGCATGTGTACGTCATGTACTTAAGCCTGACCCAAGCTTGAGCGATACCTTCTCCTTCACGAGGCCAAAAATAATATATATATAATTCCGATCACGATGAACTAGATGCATAGGAAAAACTTTTGATGAAATTCCAATCTCAATCGGTTCCAATCCCAAGCTCTAATATCATCACATAGCCTATACCATGTCAATGCCTTTTCCCTTCGAAGATAAAGGGAAAACCTTCTTCTTAACTGCATCTCTAGGTAAATCTACAAGCTTAAATAATCCGCAAACTTCATTCACATAGATTAGGTGCATATCAGGATTTAGTGTTCCATCTCCTACATAAGGATTAGCTAGCAGTTTTTCCATCATATATACCTGAAGGAATATCATAATAAATATTTTCAGTAGGTGCAGTAGGTTGAGGAGCAACTATTTGTGCTTCCAGTCAAGGCGAAGATACCCCGAACAAACCCCTCAAAGGACGATTTTCCATAGTAACAAGTAACAGTAAATTTTAGCATGTAATATAAATGTTTCCTTACCAAATTACACTCACTAAAGGCGCTTCACTCGATGACGATAGCGCCTGAAAAGAGTCTTGATGACCCACAAGTATAGGGGATCAACCGTAGTACTTTCGATAAATAAGAGTGTCAAGCCCAACGAGCAGCAGAAGGAAATGAAATTGTCGGTTACAGATTGATTTATAGCAAAGCAATTTGTAACAAGCAAGTAATAGTAACGCTAACAAAGGTGCATCAAGGTAGTCCGATCCATTTTGTAGCAAAGGACAGGCGGAACAAACTCTTATAGTAAGTAAAGCGTTCTTGAGGACACACAGGAATTTCATCTAGTCACTTTTATCATGTTTGTTTGATTCACATTCATTATGATGATAATTTGATATGTAGGTGGACCGGTGGTTGGGTGCTATTCTTACTTGAACAAGCCTCCCACTTAAGATTATCCCCTCTCGCAAGCATCCACAACTACGAAAGAAGAATTAAGATAAATCTACCCATAGCATGAAACATATGGATAAAAATCAGCCCCTTACGGAGTAGCGCATAAACTAGGGTTTAAGCTTCTGTCACTTTAGCTAACCATCATCTAATAACTACTACACAATGCTTTCCCTTAGGCCCAAAGATGGTGAAGTGTCACATAGTCGACGTTCACATAACAACACTAAGGGAAACAAAAACATACATATCATCAAAATACCGAACGAATACCAAATGCACATGATTTCTTATGACAATACTTCTCCCATGTCCTCAAGAACAAAATTAACTTCTCACAAAACATATTAATGTCCAAGATCAGAGGGGTATTGAATAGCATAATGGAATTGAACATATGATCTTCCACCAAATAAACCAACAAGCATCAACTACAAGATGTAATCAACACTACTAGCAACCCACATGTACCAATCTGAGGTTTTGAGACAAAGATTGAATACAAGAGATGAACTAGGGTTTGAGATGAGATGGTGTTGGTGAAGATACTAATGAAGATTGGTCCTCCCACGATGAGAGGATCATTGGTGATGACGATGGCTTCGATTTCCCCCTCCCAGAGGGAAGTTTCCCTAGCAGAATCGCTCCGCCAGATAGCAAAAGTGCTCCTGCCTAGGTTCCGCCTCGAGACGGCGACGCTTCGTCCCGAAACCTTCCCTCCGATGTTTTTCTATGTCAAATATGACCACATAGGTGAAGATGGGCGCAGGAGGGCCGCCAGGATTACCACAAGCCCTAGGGGCACGCTGCCTGGTGGGTCTCCCTTTGGTATTTCTTTCGCCAATAATTTTAATATATTCCAAAATAAATCGCCATCAATTTTCAGCTCCTTTTAAGATGTTCAAAAATATACCTCTAATATAGCCCTTTCTGGTCCAGAATTCCAGCTGCTGGCAATCTCCCTCTTTATGTGAAACTTGCAAAATAAGAGAGAAAAGGCATAAGAAATTTATAATAAAGTGAAATAAAAGTCCATTATGCAATAAATATCAACATAAAAACATGATGCAAAATGGACATATCAGGGGATAGGGCGCGCTCCCTAGGTTTGAGGCTGCCTGGTGGGCCCCCTTCTGATGATTTCACCAATAATTGGTATATACTCCGAAGTAATTCACCGTCAATTTTCAGGTCATTTGGAGTTGTGCAGAAAAGGTGTCTCCGATATAGCCCTTTCCGGTCCAGAATTCCAACTGCCAGCAATCTCCCTCTTCATGTGAAACTTGTATAAAGGCATAAGAATTGTGACAAATAACAGTCCATATTGCAATAAATATCAATAGGAAACATGATGCAAAATGGACGTATGAATGACCCACTCGAGTGTGCCCGCTCAAGCGCTCGAGCCGCAGCTACTACCTGCGGAAAGCTCTGCCACTACGCCCAAGGAAGGCAAGGAGGGGAAGGCCTCCTGTCTATGCCTAAAGGGCACTACGCCTCCACATTACGCTACCGGAGCACCGACATGGCCTCCACCACACGAAGGCACCCGTCACAACTCACACATCATCGCCAGAGAGATGAGGGGATAAGGACAGGAACGACCCCCGATGCCCCTCTGGGTCCATTTTTATAGGCCTAGGCGGTCGGCCCCATCGACGTCACCGCAACTACAATTACGGTTGCCGTACGAAGGAGGAAGACAACCTCAGCCATCCAATTAGGAGAGGAGGCATGGTCATGGCCGTCTAAGGCCTTGCACCGTTTCGGTGCATACGGACCCAGGCCATATGATGCAGGAGGTCTCGACTGCAAAAAAGGAAAAAAAGAAGAAGATAAGAGGTCGCACGGGTGGTCGAACACTCGCGACGCAAAGTAGACCAACACTACTAGGGAAAAGCCTAGCAATAGCGCGGGTTTTGGGTGTATCAGTAGCATGGGCACCCGTGCTACTGATATGGCGCCACAACTAACTTGTAGCAGTAGCGCGTGTATAACCCTCACTACTTCTACTTCTGATAGTAGTAGCGTGGTTGACGCCCGCGCTACTACTAACTAATTGGGAATTGAAAAATAAATTCCATCCATGGTTGCTGCTACCGGGCGGCATCGTCCTCTCCAACCATGGCTGCTGCTGGTCTTGGAGGGGATGAAGTTTTCCATGGTGATGGTGGCTTCCCTCCCAACTCGTTCTCGCACCTCTCATCTCTACTGCTATGGCATGTCCCCGGGGGTCACGGTAGAGACTGCTTAGTAGTAGCGAGGGGTTGAAACCCGCGCTACTACTATCAACTTAGTAGTAGTGAGGGGTAAAAACCCGCGCTACTAGTAAGTTCCAGTAGCGAGGGGTATAAACCCGCGCTACTAGTAAGCGTGTGCCTATAAGCTTTTCCCTAGTAGTGCAAAATAGGCCCATAAGCGCTTTCACGCGACTTAGACTTTTTATTTTTTACATAAAAAGAGGAAATTACAAGGAGGCCCCAGGATTTAAGGAGAATGATGAATATGTCCCTCCACCATTGAGATTTTCACACACAAGCCCTCAGAGGACGCATCGTTTTTTAGAGTCCCTCGAAGCGAAAAAATTCCTGAAATCCCCTGCTTCAACCGGGATTTCACTCAAAATCTCAAGGAGTCAACATAAAATTCTGAAGAAATCCCTCGAAAGTTGTTCTTTCCCGGAAGCACTGATGGGGACTTCCAGAGGTCATTCCCGAGTCCGGAAAAAATCTCGAAGGCCACAGATGAGTCCAAGTGACTCCAGAGGACATCAACAAATATCTGGAAAGCACAAAAAGGATAACAGAAGTGCCCTCTCTTGGTAAGGTGTGGGAACAACAAAACAGGGACCACTCCCCATTCAGTGATGTCGGATCCAACCCAAGAAGATTCTTCGACAAGAGAAAATTGTTGACCCGAAGCCACAAAGAAGACTTCAATGACTTCGGATCAAGGGGACTCCTATTGTAGGAGTGTATTTTAATCCTTCTTAAGATGCCACCCCCTGTCCTATGTGGAGTGCCACACTTGAAGTCAAGACCAGTTAACGCAAGTGATGTAGAGAAAACCCTAAGAAAGAGTAAGTCAAAGGAAGAGACAAGGAAGTAAAGAAGCCCAATACCAAGCAAGAAGGCCTGTCCTGGTGTAGGTATTTTGCCCCTAATGGGCTACAACCCTCCTCCAAGTCCAATAAGGAGCACATGGGTTGAAGGACAAAAAATTACATAGCTCTACCCTCCACCTCCTTACTTCAAGGGTAGCGTTGGTCATTTGTCAAGGACCCCTTGGCTATATGAAGCCCCATATGGGCATCTAATCCAGTCACTCTCACTTGAATACACTCATGTGGAGGGTCACTCTCCTCTTTCAAGCCCCTTCAGAAGGACAAACAGCCGAGAGCTTGGAGTCGGAGGGACATAGTAAGGCTCAGAATAGACGAGAGTCATGGGACTCTAGAAATGGGCGCACTCCAAGTACCCCGTGGCCCGGGCACTTCTCTCGACGGCTCTCCCATAGGACGTAGGTCGCGCTCCCACGAGGCGGCTGGAACTATTTAAAAAATATCACTACATCACTTTGTTGAGTGTATGGAGACCTTCTACATAAGGCAGTCGTACACACCAGTACTAATTTCTAACCATGCTACTAAGGATACCCCATAGTCAAAAGTTGATTCTTGAACGTAAACAATGTTATAGCTATCCTATTACGAGTAACATTTGATAACCCATAGTAACCATCTGATATGGAAGTCCTACGATATTCTCATGGTCTGACATGAGTATACATTAACATGTTATGTTAAGACAACAAAGTTGACGATGAATCTCGCGGTATACCATAATTTGAGTCTATCCAACACTATTGTTCTGCCAACAATATGTTTGCATTATTGCCGACATCCTTGTTACTTGAACAATGCCCATGATCAAGAAAACAGGATCATCAACGTTAAATGAGATAAGCTTAGAGGCAAGACTAAGGATCTATTTGGCGTTTATTATTCCTCACATGCAAATGACTTTTTCCTTGGAATCTCATTTATATGCAGACTTGAGAACCATTGCATAGAACATAAATATAATGATTAATTACGAATACGGAAATAAATGATAACATTTACTATTGCTTCTGATGCATATTTCCGACAGTTGTTGTGTCAGTAATGACATGATTTGGCCAGCCAGTGATTGTTGGCTCTTTAGTAGTGAACATAATATTATTGAAGTTGATACAAGGCAACCTGGTCAAAGTCATCAACATGCAAAGACATAAGATAGAAATTTTTTTTGAGAACCAGTAAAAAAGATACCCATGACTAAGTCGACCTTTTCCACGACAACGCCTTCAAGAAGGGAGAACACACTTGCACCGAGGCCATGGCATCCCGCCAAAGACGAACTGGATAAAAATTTTCATCCTCAATATCATTACATCAAGGCTAGAGCATGGACAAATAGACAATGCCTTTACCAAGGTAATGATAGAAGTTCATCGCTACTGGCTCTGACCAAGAAAGGTCAAAATGCGGATTTTCATCTCGGATATGACATGGTGTTCCTGTCACCATCTTGACGGAGGTGCACCATATAGCACTGCAAAAGCCACCACGGTATCCTCCGGGGATAGCCACGAATGGCCTTCATTGCAGCCCTTCGACATTGGTAGACCTCTAATAAATTCACCTCTTGCTTTAGAGCCTGCGTCCGACCAACTCCAAAGATGAATGCCCCTTTGCCGCCGCTGGTGACAATCAAAGGGATTGGCGTTGGTAGAAGTTTGGGCAGGAAATCTCCCTCCTACTACCAGCACCACGGCCACTTGGAAGCCATCAAACCCGCGTCACACATAAGGCCGCACCCACTAGACTACAAATCTATCATGCCCTGAGTCATGCAACCAACTATACCGAACCAACCGATATTGGTAGCCACACACATGATCGTCGAACCTCCAATCTAGAATGACACGTCTGTCGAACAAGATGCTACGTTTCACAGTGAAAGTTGAGTCTGACGCAGTGGGAGAGCCCGCATTGATCCGCAAGGGTGATCGTAGAGGACGCTGGTGACGGCAGCATGGAGGCACCTCCCGAGTCGCCCAAGGGCGACACAGGGGCATAGTGTTTTTTCCTGATAATTTGATCCACATATCTTGTCACCCCAGTCCGTGGGGCCAGCTTGTACCACTCAAGACTCTGGAATTATGCTTGTTTCACCCCGGTTCAAAAAATGCAAGTTTTTTATCCCGACAAAATGTTAACAAACAATTATAAACATCCAGTATAGTACATTAGGAACTGTGGACTGCAACATGCAGTAAAAAAAAAAAGAAACACGAGAAACGCGTGGGTAGCTTTCAAGTATAAGAGCTTATGTTTATGTGAGTGGTTGAGTGGTCACTGGTCAGATTGATACGCTGGCATTTGATTCATATCTGTAGGCCAGCTTGTACCTTCCATGAATTTTGAATTCAGCTATTCATGTACTTGTCTGGCAATAATTTGTGCAACTAGCTACCGCATCACGACTATAAATAGGTCACGTGATGTACGTACTTGTTAAGCAATAATTTCTGCAAATAACAACCGCATCTGGACTATAAATAGGGCATCCGATGAACTGATTTGAGTCACCATTCCTACCAGCACTGCCACACACAGCAACCCACGAATATGGATTTGTTTCTGCCACTCGTCTCATTGATTTTGGTGAGTGCATACATAAACCACTCGTCTCATTGATTTTGGTGCGTGCATCACATGGACGTACGAATGGCCGTCCCTATATATGTAGTAAGTGCGGATTTGTAAGTCGAGCGTAATGACAATCATACTGTTATTTGTTATGTTGCATGCAGATTGCCGGAGGACAAGGTAACCAGCATGCTAGTTTTGCCGGTGCGGCCAAGATGACGCTGACAAACATGCAGACACAGACGGCATATTGGGAGGCCGCGCTTCCAGGAATTCCCATTCCCCCGGCAATCAGCGACCTGTTAGCCCAACCAAAAGGTCTCTCTCTCTCTCTCTCTCTCTCTCTCTACAACGTTTTTGATACTCTCTCTCTCTCTCTCTCTACAACGTTTTTGATAATTAACGTATACGTAATTTTGAGTGTTTTGGAGTCCACACTGTGTACTGTAAACTAAACGAAAGCAATGGTTGGACAATAATAGTTGAGGAGGAATTAATGTGTCTAGATGCAGGAAAATAAAATATTTGATAGATAAAATATTTGGTCTAAATGTATCCTTTTATCACATGGATATATATGATAAGTGTCTGTGCGTACTAGAAACACGAGTTTGGTTAGTTTCATTTCTGTTTTGACTCGTGTCTGTTGATATGCATACGACATATGTGCATTCAATGCATTTTCTTGAGATGATGTTATAATTAGTCCCAGTAACATCTAGTTTATTACAGGGCAGCAAAAAATTGGACCAAACTATGAAAGGGTCAACTCAGAAGGTGGTCACAGGAACAACCATGTTCATATCATATCACAGGTTAAAGATGATTTAAAAGAGGCCCATGGTTCTCATGGTGAAGAAAGTAGAAAGAAGGTCATGATGACACATGAGCCAAAAATTGGTAAGGATCTGAAGAGACAACCATTGTCACATGGGTTACAAGCTAATAATTATGTAGAAGAAAAAAATGATGCGCATAGAACAAAAATCGAAGAAAATCTGAAGGAAATATCAGTGCCATATGGGTCAGAAAGTGACAACAATTTTAAGAAAGTTTCATTAAATTTGAAGAAGATACTTGCAGCATATACAACACTGAAAGATGAAAACCTTAAGGAAATATCAGTGTCATATGGATCAAAAGTTGGAGAAGCCCACGAAAAAGTTTCAGGGTCATATAGGTTAGAAGGTGAAAATAATTTAGAAGAAATATCTCTCTCTTATGGTATAAACAGCGATGATACTCCAAAGGAAGAATTGGCACATGAAGAAAATCTAAAGGAAATCTCAGTGTCATATGGGTTAGAAGGTTCAAAGAGTTTAAAGAAAGTTCCACTAAATTTAAAGAAAATCCTTGCAGCCTACACACCTTGGAAAGATGGAAATCTAAAGGAAATATCTGTGTCATATGGATCAAAAGGCAAAGAGAATTCAAAGGAAGCATCAGGAATATATGGGTTAAAAGGTGAAAAGGATTTAAAAGAAATCTCAGTGTCTTATGGTGTTGATGACCGTGAACATCTGAAGGAAATATCTGTGACATATGGATCAAAAGATCAAGAAACTCTGAAGGAACACTCAGAATCATATGAGTTAGAATGTGAAAAGGAGTTAAAAGAAATCTCAGTGTCTTATGGTACAGACGGCCATGAAAATTGAAAGGAAATATCCATAACATATGGATCAAAGGACCAAGAAATTCGCAAGGAAGCATTAGGATCCTATGGGTTAAAAGGTGAAAGGGATTTGAAAGAAATCTCAGTGTCTTATGGTGTAGACGGCCAGGAGGTTCCAAAGGGAGGCTCCACATCACACGAAGAAAATTCAAAAGAAGTCACTCTGTCATATGGGTCAGTCGAAGAGAAAGATGAACAACCCCACGTTCTGAATCAAGGTGAAGATCCTTTATTTACCAGGAAATAGAGTTAATTATTTTATTACATACAACCCCTCAATTGATTTTTTTCCCATTGTACCTGTTGCAGTAAAAGGAGAGGGGAGCCACCACCATGTTCACACGCACAGCTACAAGAACAAGAAAGAGGCAGATGTCTTTTTCTTCCACGACATGTTGAGGCCAGGGTCCTTGATCACTCCGACCATCCCACCGACCACCTCCACGCTGTGCGTTCTCCTCCGTGGATCTGCCCTTGGATGGCCTCGGGACACCGGCGCTTAGGGGGAGGTACAACGTGACGGCTGCACGGAAGCTCTCCGGGTCATCATCTGAGGTCGTGACGTGCCATGACCTGACCTACCCCTACGCGGTGTACTACTGCCACACGTCCAGCCCTACGGCCGCGTACATGGTAACGCTGGCGAGCGTGGACGAGGGTGCCTCGCCGGCGATGATGGAGGTCATGGCCGTGTGCCACCGCGACACGTCATTGTGGAGCCCGAAGAACCCGTTCTTTGAGCTGCACAAAGTTAGGCCAGGTGATGTGGCCGTGTGCCACTTCCTCACTAAGCTGAGCATCATCTGGGTGTCAGTCGATGGGCATGTCGACACACATTAGAAGTGAGCGTTCACGCCCACAAGTGTCTGTTTATCTGAGCTATGGCATGCATGTATCGATATATGTGGTAACAAATAAGTGGGTGTTTGCCAATACCACTTGATAATTAAGAACCATGAGATATTAGTTTCTTATGTCTGATAAAATTTTGGTTGTACTACCTCTGTATGGATTTATTGGGCCCTTTCGTATTTTGAGTCAGACTTTAATCATCTATAAACTACTAAAATATAAAATATATGTTATAAAAATTTATACTGTTGGATTTGTATTTGCAAAAGCTTTCCGACAATATAATTTTTGAGACATAAGTTTACATTTTGTTAGTTAAATTTCTAGATCAAGCTTTAGCTCAATATAAGAGGGGCCTAATAAACCCTGACGGAGGTAGTACCAAAGAAGGACGGTTGCAACCTGGTGAACCTCTATATTTACATTTGCAACCTAGTGAACCTCTATATTTAAATTTGCAACCTGGTTGTTCATGCTGCTGATGACAATCATTACTGGAATTGTGGAGTGACAGTTGTTTGCCGAGTCTATTTAATCAAGGATTCGGCAAACATGCCTTTTGCCGAGTGTGTCGGGAAAAAACACACAGAAAAAAAACTCGGCACATTGGTGGTTAGCATAATGTTACGCTTGGCAAAAGAAAAAAAAGCAGTCGGTAAAGTCTTTGCCGAGAGGGTTTTGTGCCATTTATCTAGTGTTTTGGGCACTAGAGAAACCCATTGATTCCAGTAGTGTGTCAGGTTGATAGATGGCTCGGAGGGAGATGTCTACGATCACAAGCCGGCTTCTACCGCCATCTGCCTATGATATGGACGCATCTCACGTCGTTCTTTGTTGCACCAATCTATGTTGTAGATATGCTTCTTACAAACCAGTAAGCAGCGCAACGTGCTGAACGGCAAATAATACCAGATCTGTAGGCAGTGCATATACATGCAGATGCAAATCGCTGCGTAATCATATTCATGACTGGACAACCAATTTGCACACATCACAAAGAGATATGTGTTTGGTCATGCCAGTCAGGTTTTCGAGTTCTTCGTAGCCGATGAAGTTGCGCAGCAGCAGCGATGAAAATCATGATTCCTCAACATTTTTCATGTCATTGACCTTCCTTGGACGGGCGTCCATGATTCTGAGAATGGCTGTGATTGCCAGGCATTTGGTCTAGCGTGGTTAGAGCATCTCTAGCCGCGCCCCTAACAGGCCCTCTTCAGGCGATTTTTCTGCACCGCTACCCAAAAATCGGCCCAGTCGCGTCCCAGGAGCCCGTTTTTCGCCGGTTTGGGCCGAAACTGGCGCCGGCGGACCTAGCCCGAACCCGGCGCGCTGCCCCCCCCCCCCCCGGGGGGCGCCGGGGCAAGCGTTTTTGGAGCGAAAGAGGATGGGCCGCCGAGTCAGCGAGACGCCGCTTCGTCGCTCTCATCGCCTCAGTTCCCACGGGAATCAATGCGGCTAGCCAAGGCTCCCGAGCTGCCGTGCCGGTCAGCCTCTATTTATGCCTCACGGGTGCGCAGTGAACGCGCCGCGACGCGCGTCCCGCCCGTCGCCGCGCAGCTACGGCTATAAAAGGCGACCTCCCCGCCGGTGGACGCCACAACTCTCATTTCCTCCCTCTCCGACGCAGAAAGCAACACTCTCCCCTCTTCCCGTCGACGAAAAAGATGGCCAAGAGGTACCCAGGCGACGGCGCGGCGGCGAACGGCTTCGGCCGCCGCCAATTCCAAGAGCCGGAGGCGCGCCTGCTCTACGAGGCCAAGTACCCGGCGCCGCCGGACATGCGGGAGCCAGGGACGTGGAGGCTGAGCCCCGGTGGCGTCCCGGTGCCACCGGTGGCCGAAGAGGCGGCGCGGCGGGCCGAGATCGCCCGCATCCGCTCGTCCCTGACGGAGGAGCAGCGGAACGAGCCGCGCTACGTCCCTGACAGGCACACCCTCTGAACCATGTATTTCCAACGCAGCCGCGAGGAGCAGATCACCTCCTCCAACGCCTTCATCCCACAGGGCCGCCTCAACGCCGAACGGCGGCGCGAGTGGTGGGGCGTGCCAGGCCGCAACCTCGAGGCCGTCCTCGACCACATCGAGACCGGCAACGTGCCGTGCCTCGAGTACCCGCCGCGGCCGTCCTACTCTCGCCGCCGTGGTAGCTCCTGGACGCCGCGGCGGATGGATCCAGGGTCGTCCTCGTTGTCGGGCTCCGGCTCGCCGGCTGCGCTCAGCCCCGTCAAGCCCGAGCCGGAGGAGACGCCGCTCGGGCGCCGCACCCGCAGCGGCGCCCTCGTCATCAACGAGGGTGGTCGGCCCTCCCCGCGCTGCTCCCTCCACCCGGTCCGGCCAAAACCTTAGCCGGGGCTGCTCCCGGTGAAGCCGGAGCACGTCGAGATGGCGGCCCCCAACGACGAGTCAGCCCTCAAGTGGGCGAAGGAGGAATACGTCCGGGAGCAGGTATGCCGGCAGCGTCGGGCATACGCGGAACTCCAGGCCCGGCGCCGCGGGCGCGAGGAGGGCGGCGTCATCGTCCTCGACAGTGACGAGGAGGACAAGGCCGGGCCGTCCAGCGCGCCACCACGCCTTGGCGCCCCTGGCCAGGGCTGCAGCAGGGACGACGCCGGCCCAAGCCAGCCGCGCGACAACGACGACGACGGCGTCTACACCCGCTTCTACAGGTTTTTTGGCATGTAGATGATGGTGACGGCAGCAACGGTGGTGGCTAGGCGTAGTTTGCATGGTTTTATGTTTTTGTACAAATTTCAATGAAGTTTCGCCGAGTTCATGCAAAAATCGCCGAGTTTGCATATATTTGTACGGAACATCGCCAAACCCGGGGTGACCTATGGGCCGACGACTTGGAACAAAGTCGCCCCTACGCGCCAATTTAGCGCCGGCTCGCCCCCATGCGGCTCTTTTTCGGCGCCCTGGGGCCCGAACAGCTGGAGATGCTCTTAGCTTTTGGCCATGATGGTGACTTCCTGTGGTGGGAACGGTGTTGCGATGTGTTTTCTGTTCTCTAGTTTTATCTCCATCCCATGGTGCTCACCCAGATACGGCTCTATTGGAGAACTTGTGAACTTTGCGTCCCTCTTCTATGTCTATCCGAGGAGCCTCAAAGCTAACCTATTCCACTTTGTACCACTATCATAACTACACACGCTATAGCAACAAATAACTACATTATTTGGCATCGCTTGCCAGAGGCTATAGCCAAAGCTATCAACGTGTAAGTGTACATGACCCAAAAACAGCCCATAATACCCAACATAGTGGGTAGTATTTAGTTGATCCAATGGTCAGTATTGATCAATAAAATTTTCACTCAAGGACATATTAGTAATTCTCAATCAGAGGTAGATTTATTCTTTCTTAGCTTTAATCATAATTATATTAATCTAATTAATTAAGTTAATCCCATCTCACACGCCATTGTTCCTCCGCTGCTCGCGAGGCCACGCCGCCACAAAATCTCCATGCGGCTCGCCGGCGCAAGGACCTCCGCTATACCTACTCCCTTGGAGCCAATGCGTGCACACAGAACAACACAGCTTCATGTGGCGCCCGGTGCAATAGCCGATTTGATATTTATTTAATGAGTAGCAACGGCAACGCGGTTGACAGGGCGATGGCGAGCAAGGCGGCGTGGGTGTGCGACGGCCGTCTGAAGTGGCGGGCGGGGTGGTGCTGCGAGGTGATTGACAAGTTCGATAACTCCCTTAGTGCATCCCAAGCCTCATTGCGAGGAGGCACGAGCGGATGCATATGCGGCCCACGTTACAGCTGCTCCCTCGGGCTGCTGGAGCTGCCCCGCGAGAGAGGGACGGCGACGGCGACGAACCTGGTTCAGGCGCATGGTACGGGACCCCTGATCGCAGGCCAAGAGCGTCGGGCAGCTTGTCGGCCTGGAAGTGTCCGGCGTCGACTCGCCCGAGGAGCAGAAGGGTGAATGGAAAACTTATCAACTGCCCATCTTCGATCCCGCCGTCGTGGAGCTCTGCTCAACGCCACCGACCTTGTAATCACAAGGTGAGTTGATGCAATAGAGAAAATCACAGGGAACCATATGTGCTTGTGACCATCAGCAAGCGTCTCGCGTGCGCACTTGTGCTACGAGAGCAAAGCAGTGATCTGATTGTTGCATATGTGCATGACGTGATTGTCTATCCGGCCGGCGGAGCTTTTCTACATCGTTGTGTCCTGTCTACGTGAGGGAAATTCCAGCTTGGGGCACGAACCTAGACCGTCAGCTTTGCTTCGTCGGCGGCCGTGGCTTGTCGCCGAAAAGTACAGGACGGCTTGCCGGCGTGGACTGGGCAAGAGATGATGGGAGGAAAGGTTGGCCATGGCGGGGAAGAAACCTGACCGCGATTGATAAATACTGAGTACCCAAAATGCCCTTAACTAGTAATATACTACCCAAAACCTGGTATAGTATGGACTCATCTGGGCTCTCCAAACCATAGAAACGAACGGCCCAAATTAACTTGATGCACTGTAAAAAGTCTCATAATCAATTGTGCAATTAAATTTCATATTCAAAGCCAACATGCATATAACAAAAGAACATAAAAAAGAAACCAACCATTGAGGAAAGGGCAGTGATAGGCGCCGGCGCACCGGCCCAACTTTCGGCCGGTCGCCTGGCAGCCATCTGATCTGGCAACCCCAACGAAGCAGATTCGCCCGTGTCTAGCAAAAAAAAAAAACACCGGCTTGAAGCACCGGTAGATCTGCGGCCGCGTTCGTCACTGTAGCTCTCCGGCGTCTGCCACATCCGTCGCCGCAGCTCGCCGGCGCCCCCCACGTTATGTCGCTGCAGCTCGCTACCCCTCACCACCGCTCGCCGCCCCTCGCCGCAGCTCGACGTCGCCGTCGTCACATGCCCTTCCAATCTCATCGTCATTCCCAAAGCCTAATGGCGCTTGCGGCCAAAGCCGGTTCCAGCAGCTCGCACACCCCATTCGAAGCACGGTGTCGCCGCCTCCGGCTCACCGTTGTTGTCGATTTTGCAACACTATATTTCAGCAAAAAAAAACAATCTCAGCAACTACGAAAAACAAAATAGTCAATTGAAGCAAAATTTTAGCCAGTTCCAGCAAAAAAAATTGCCGGTTCCAGCAAGACCATGGGCCTTCGTCGCTGGAACGTAGCAAAATTTTTGGCCGGTCGTAGCAAAAATAAAAGACAGTTCCAGCAATTTACTAGGTTCCCGCAAATAAAGCTCCAGTTCCAGCAAAAAAAATCAGCAGGAAAAAAGAGCTCCAGTGGTTGTAGCAAAAATAATACAAGGTTCCAGCAAAAAAAACCGGTTCCAGCAAAAATCAAATTCAGTAGGGGAGAGCTCCAGGGGTCGATGTAGCAAAAAATATAGCTAGTTCCAACAAAAACACCTCGCAGGCAAATGACGGCTGACAGATCCAGCACCATCTCAAGCACCGGCGAACCCGCAGGTGGAGCTTTGCACCGCTGGATGCAGCTTGCCAAACGTGTTTTGGAGCTCCACCACCGATGGCTGCAGCTCCCATAGCAGCCGGTTGTAGCTCGCGCCCGTCGGCACGACGCCGTCAGATGCAACTCAAACAAACATCGGTTGCAGCTCCGCCTACCCGAGGTTGTAGCTTCCCGTCGCTGCGGTTGCAGCTCTGCTCCAGCGCCGGTGGTCGCCGTTGCCGGCACCGGTGGTGGTCGTATAGCACTCTGGTGTCAGCTGAAGAAGTGGATGGGAGAGAAAAATGGTGGGGCGTGCTGAGGAAAGGAATGGCTGAGCTGAGCACCTCCTGTGAAAGAGATAAGGATGGATGCGGAGAAAAGCGGTGCGTGGAACCCATGGCTACAGGAGGGGCGTTGGGTTTGTTTTTATCCCACGAGACGTGCGTGACCGGTCGAATCTTCGGCCGGCGCGCCGTCTGAAGACGTTTACCTTGAGGAAAATAAACGATCTATCCATATGTCAATTAGTCAACTGATGGATTCTCCCAAAAAATTACCACGTTAATCAGTAATTAGGAGCCGCTTATCTGGTGGATCCAAGTTATAACGGTGTAGATTAAACCAAATAACCCTCTTAAAAATTACCACGTTAGTCAGCAATTAGGAACGGCTCATCTGGTGGGTCCAACTTATAACGATCTATTCTTCTTCTTCATTATCTCTCTCTCCCCTCGACAAATCCATCCACGACCTCTTCCTCTCCATTATCTCCCTCGCCCTCACAGAAGAACAAAATTGTAGGATGGATTCCGTGTCCTCAAGGAGTTTTTCTAATGTATTAGATCCAAATTTTTACACACTATTTATTCTGAATTTGTTTTCTTGCAGGTTTGCAACGGAATCAACCATGGCTTCCCTTTGGATTTGGATTCAATTTTTGCCGACTCCACGGATTGGATCCGGAATCTTCTCACGTGTAAATTTTGGATGCTTCATGGAGATCAGGTCGGAGCACAGGAACTATGCCCATGATGCTGCTCAAGATTCTTCCACTCTGCACCAAGGTTGTCTCTAGTCGGTAGCTGTCATTGTGCAGGTTAGCGAATCGTCCTCCCACCCAATATTATTTGTTCGCTGGTTAGATGAAACATGTTTCTTACTTATTGCACGAAGAACGGACTTCATGTTACTCTCTTTTTTCCAATTAAATCCTTGAATTTGGTAGCAGACTCCCTAAATTAGTTTTAGAACACTAAATCAAATCAATTCACCAGATGGCAGCGCATGCACGTGCAAAGCTAGCAGACAGGTAGGCGGATGGATTTCCGCTACAGTCGCACGTACGAAGCTACAGTACACACGTAGCGCCGCCGGCTTGATGCGTGTACGACAGTACGTAAGGACAAACAGGATAATTTCCACTAGAAACACACGCACCCACACGACAGAGGAGCATACAACGATTTGATGGCCACATGACCATGTCGGTCCTCTTTGATTATTTTTTTTCTGTTGATCTCACTTATTCTGATATGCTTGATTCAATTAGCAAGTAAATGGATTAAATAGGAAATTATGACGTATAAAAGTTATTATAAATTTGTAGGCTTCTTTGTATATCATAATGCATTGTATTTGCTTCACGCAAGGTAATGAAACATCGGTTAGCATGATATGGCCATTGGGCTACCAAGCATCCGTTTACATGGTATCAAATTTTATGTTACATCTGTGTGGAATTTCCATATATTTGAAGGCGACAAGATACTGATTTTTTTTCCAGATGATGAAAATTTACGATATAAAATGTCTAAAAAATCAGAATAACTGAACGAAGATGCACATTTTCTAGCACTGAAGTTCATTCGAGCAAAGATGCAAGACGATTTACTTATCCGGTACAACTATATTTATTGAAATTATGAATGCATATGGTCTCTTCATATTAACACCGCTTTATATAGTAGATGTCGTTAGCATCGGAACTTATATCGGAAATACCGAACAAACACACAACTCATGTGATTCGAAGATTGAAGATGTTCTGGTCCGAATTGAGTGAGTATATTGAAAGGCACTAAATGAGTCAACGTAGAGTATACACGGATAAAAAAAGAACCATCAGGGTACTTTGGGCCCTGTTGATATGGTAATACCAACGACTCTCACGAAGATGACAGGTCTGTATTTATTAATGGGATATAAGAATTTCTATGAGTATATCTTTTTATTATATACAAAATATAATATCAGTGCATGTAGACTACTCGCCCTAATTTATAGGTGTAACCAGAGTTTATATTCATTTGAATATCCGTGAGACGACTGCGTTCCAGATGAGGTGTAATAGCTCTCCTTCAATTGTATAAAGAAATATTTTTCTAGCTCGTCCACCAGTAATTATGTAGATGCAGAAACATGTTTAGCTCCCAAAACGATGCTCTATAAAAGAAGAACATTAGAAGAAATAAATGAAATTATACTTATGAATCTTAAAAAGGGAATTTCTTATCATTTTGTTTTATATTCCCTCTTCACATTTTCTTATATGCTAATTTAACGATTCTCATTATTTGGGTCGTAATTCATCATGTACTGGCCTATATATGCCATATTATTTGTATGCACACACATGAGCTAGAGATATGTGATTTGGGTGCAACAATAATCTGCACCATGTTTTAGGCAGAGCAAAAAATTGATTAAGAAATATGCAAAAATCTAGATAGATATGGATGATTGTGACATCAATAGACGACAAACAAATCCAGAAAATATGTGCACAACAACTGGTAGATGCCTATACCTCAAGTATAGATACCAAGATTATTGTGTATATGATGCTCAATATTCCTCACTATCTACCACATGCCACACTATATATAATTACTATTTTGTGGTAACTAACAAAATTTGTTAAGTTTTTGTATAAGCATGTTGCTGACAATAAGCTAATTGTGTAGGACACCAAAAAGACTAGGACGGGAACACATGTTGTATTTTATTCTAATGAAGAATTGGGAATAAGGGCATTCAGGATAGAGATGAATTCATATTCAAGGGATCAAGAACTAAAATAAAAGCGTACAATAACTCATAGATATGGCAGCATCTATTATATTATTATTAAAACGATAGAAAACGAACGATCGAGATTTATTACTCTAAGATTAAGACATTTATACGGCTGAGATTGGTCAACATAGATGGCTCTAACCTAAAAAAAATCTGTAAGGGCACGCACAAGGAAGCTGTTTGGTTTCCAACGAGAACACGGGCATCACAACTGATTTGTCTTCGGAAAGAATACGCACGGCGTATAGCTGATCGATTTCCGGCTACGCGCGTGTGCAAGTTGATAACCACACGGACTCCTATCCATTGGCTCATATGGCCTCTACAAAGGCTGAACCAAAATACACATAAGCACACTGCACATGCGTACACCTCTATACACCTGGCCAATCACGTGCAGAACAATATAGACAATGACGCTGCCACACATCCATCGTATCAAGGCCACTAGAGGAACTATCCATAGGCGTGGATAATGCTCAGGTAGGCTATTGCTGAGAATTAGAATTGTGCAAAGAAGCTGCACTGTCCATGCCGATGAATCTGCCGGAGATGCCATGACGGCCAGATCAAAGGCATGACAACAACGCCATCATCTTATCTGCACGCACTCTGCGTCTGTTAGATGCTTCTATTCCAACATGTCTTTACAAAACAAACTTCCTAGGTACACAAGACCATGGCTCCTCCTGCACACAAAAAACTATGGCTTACAAGAGGTTGAGTGAGCTGACTAAATGTTTGAATTTAAAGTTGCTCAGAAGAGATCCCGCAAAAAAAGGTTACCAAGAAGAGAATAATAATTGTTTAATTATGATATATGCACAATAGTCTATTCTACATAACGAGTTATGAAAAGAAAAAATTATGGACCATGCGATTAAAAAATAATGCTCCGATGGAAAAATCTAATACCAAAAGAGATGTAAGGCAAAAAATATGGAGAGAATCTAACTGTGCAAAAAGAGTATGTTAATGAGATATTCCTATTTTCGATACTCCATATCACTTAGGGTTATTTCACATAGGTAGGAGACTGATCTAAGCCAAAGTAGTTCCCTTTGAAACACTCATTATTTCTCTTAGATCGATCATAATACAAGTAATCAATCAGAGCATAGAGAGCCATCTAACTATAATTTTTTAAAACGAAATACTACATTTGATTAAATGATATCTAAACCAGTTTATAAAAGAGCCCCGTGGAAAAAATAGTGCAAGTTCTGTCTTTGAAACAATATATGTAGTTTCAATAGTAACCCATTTTATATGTTTTATAGAGAAGGTATACATTTGTAATCTGTGTAGCCCTGATATGTCTTTATTTTTAATTTATCACGGCTATCAATCCTTTTCTTTAGTACATTTCAAGTAAGTTAACACACGATTGATGGACCCTCTACAGATCGGCAATATAAGGTGCATAGATGAAAGTATCACCAACAAATTTCTACACAAAAACTATTAAGAATTTTTTTTCTATATATAGCATGTTTCTCCTTGATTACGTAGAGCCAAAGTCATCTTTACCAGGCTCTATTATATCTGTCATGTTTACATCTAGAGAACATTTTATTCGATTTAAATCTTCCTTCTAAATTTAAATTAAAAATGAATTTTAATGAAAAAATGTGTGGCATACAGATTGTTATCTCTTATATCATCTCTCTCATGCGAGGTTGTGGCATGGACAACATTGGCAAGAGGGTTGTACTTGTGCGTCGGTCCATTTTTTATTCGTCGGTGATCAATTTGTAGATCAGGGGCATAACGGTGACAAGGTCAAAGCTGGCAGCAGCAGACGAGTGGCATGATGTTTTTTCCTTTGTGATTTGCTAGGAGCAGGGATTGGTCATATATGTTGTTAAGCTACTTGGCCACTCATCCGCACCACAATTACACCACAACATCCATAGTCACATAGATGTGTGCATGTCTTAACTTAAGCACACGCCTCATCTGGATAAGAGGTCGCCAGGAAAGCGAGACACACGATTCACCACTAAGAGTGCGGTACTATGAAAGCATGACACATTGAAGTATGGTCAATCCAAAAACTAAAAATAGTGGCAGGCTACATCACCAGTAAGCCATTGCTCAGTTAAAAAAGCGAAACATCGTGCCTATTAATGCCTATAATTGTTCATGTCAAAATAATTCTGCAATTGAGAAACGCAACATGGCTAAGCCATAAAGGGAGCCCATACAAAGGAAGAAAAATAAAAAAATGAAATATATACACACATCTTTTGAGAAACATCATTTGCATAATCTAGCCGCGCAAATGCGCGGGTCACCTTGCTAGTTTATATAATACCAAAAAATAATGCTGATGTTGAGCATTCAGAAACCATAGGAACTGCGATTATTCGAAGCTCAACATAAGTACTGGCACAAGCAAATTAAGTAATTGAATAGGATAAGTATATAAGCTTTCTTGGTTTATTTTCCTGTTTTTTATGGAAGCACACCTTATAGCTTATATTCCCTAGGCATTAAACTCTTCCTATATGCAGTTTTCTTTCTTTCAATTGTTGATTGTTTCATTCAAAAGACCGTTTATACTCTGTTTTAATATTGTTTCGTTTGCAGCAAATCAAAAGAACCATACGGTAAATATATAGCTATTACAATTTATTGTGTGCTTGAAATTGCAATCCATTCAAATACCATGTATGCTTCACCATAGTCAAATGGTGAATAAATTCCTTTGTCCCTATGAATGGGCGTTAGAAACTTGATAAAATTTTGGAGTCAGAAAATTGATGAGTCACATGTTTTACATCACATTTTGCAACGATAATATGAATGTTGGAATTTAAAAATATTTATATTTGTTCACCGAAGATGAAGGGGAAAAGTAAATTAAAATATATTTGATGTAACATTAGAAATAATGGTAAATAGACCAATTTTTACAAAGTTAAATATTAATCAATATCCAGTTCCACCTCCCATCATACTAGCCCGTGCAATCACACGGGTTGACGACTAGTTTTACTTAATTTATGGACATGGAAGTTTTCCGCAAAAACAAGGTAACATCACTAAAGTTTCCGTAAGTACTAATGCACCAGTTAAGATAGCGGAAATCAATCAATGAATTTAAACGAATGAATTATATATCTTTTTTTTTGAAATATCTGTCACCGTTGTGTCTCTCAAAGTCTCAATATAACGCTTATCATTGTCTTCCCATGAATACAAGGCAAAGGACATGAGAAGCCATCATGAACTTCGTGGATCTTTGTGATACGAGTAGCCTTCTCCTAATATCCTTCTTATATTTTTCCTGAATGAAATAAAATATTTTTGTCTTCCGAGAGCATGAGGCCATTAAACTTTCTCTTATATCAAACATCATGTAGGTCCTGGTAGAGCATACACAATAATACATAAACCAACACACCTATTATATATTACTTCCAGAAGGAAATGTTACAATGATTAAAAAAATTGACAAGCTTGTCAACTAATTAGTTCTATGGTAGTATCCTTGCGACTATAAGTTACTCCCTTTATTTTTCTTCATTAGATCACATCATCCATATATAAACAAACAACACTTGAAATGTTTTTAGTAGTATGCCTTGGGATAAAAATCATACACTTTGGTGAAACCATTCACTGATAGATCTCGATCACATCTCATGCTCCCACTTGATAATTTTGTAGTCCTCGTACCCTGCTTTTCGTGAAGAGCTCATGCCAGTCATCCTTATGAGGTTGATGACTTCTCCTGTTCGCAAGCATAAGCTTGTACTCCCTCTGTAAACGAATATAAGATCTTTTAGACAACTTGTTTCTATACCCTTGGGCAATAAGTTTCGGCAAATTGGGTGTACCATTGATCTAAAAGATCTAGTGCTATAAAAGATCTTATATTACTTTTTAGAGGGAGTACATGAGAAAGAAAAACACTCGTTATATGAATACATACACAAACACACTCATTATTAATAATTGAAAAAGGAAACATGATACAAAGATGATAGAAATTACAAGCTTATCACTTAGGCTGTTACATGATAATATCCTTGCAAACATAAGGTAGTCCGTTTATTTTTCTTCATCAAAGCAAACCATTCACACATAAGCAAAGCATACGGCAAGGGTACTTCAGAGTACTCCTTGGATAAACTTTTATGAAACCGTTCACTTGTAGACCTCGATAACACCTCGTGCACCCAGTTTCTTGACAATTTTGTAGTCGCTGAACCCTGCTTTGGTGAAGAGCTCATGCCAGTCATTTTCACTACGTTGACGGCCTCTCGTGAACACAAGCATGAGGATGTCCATTAGAGTCTGTGCCTCAAACATGACTGGTCCTAATGATGGTTCGACCACAATGTCTATGACAATCACCTTTCCTCCCTCCTCACGTGAAGGAATGGCATTCTTACATTGGGTTAGGATTTTGACACAATCGTCGTCACTCCAGTGGTGCAACACAAGCTACGAACAAAAAGTATATAGCCCTGTTAGCCTCAGTTGAGTATTAAGCTATAGTACAATTTTTTAGATTTATTTGCTTTTTTGTCTGCACTGGTGACGCAAGTCCTATATCACAAAAAATACGTACCTTGAGCATCACCGCCTGAGCCTTCGGGACGGTGTGGAAGAGGTCACCGGCGACATAGTTGACTATGCCGTCAGAAGGAGTTTTGTCGATCACCTTGGGGAGATCCAGCACGGTGCACTTGACATGCGGGTGAGCCTTGGTGATGGCCCTCGCCGTGGTTCCATCACCACCACAGCAGTCAGTTAGAGACTCAAGCCCCTTGAAGAGGTCATGGCACTCACGCATGATGGTGCCGATCCCAAGGTTGTCGTGGGCGGCCAGACCTTCGGTGACCAGTGCGTCGAGCTCTGGGTCCAAGGCCGCTGTGCTCTCGTCGAAGAGGGACGCGCTATGCACGTCCTCGAACACCGATGGCACCGGTCCAGTGGCGTCCTTCTTGAACCACTCAGCCATCCCCAGCGCAGCTTCCATGTAGTGCCGGGACGTCCCAGCGAGCACAAAGGACGTCTGGCTGTGGTGCTCCTCGGCGACGACGCCGTCCACCAGGATGCGGGACAGGGGGTTGAGGCGGAAGAGCTCCTCCTCAGAGTCGTTCTTGCCGCCGTTGGCGAAGACGCCTGAGGTGACCAGTGCGCGCATCAGGCGGCCAAGGAACGGCTGCTTGCTTGCCGGGATGGAGAGCGCAGCCGCCAGGTCAGGCAGCGAGGAGAACCCGCCGAGGTTATGGATCGCGGTCGGGATGCCGAGCTTAACGGCGCAGCGAAGCCCCATGGACGTGAGGTAGTAAAGGGTGTGGCGCCACAGGTCGGCCTGTGCCTGCAGGAGCTCGGCATCCTTGGGTACCTCGATCTCCGGTGCCTGGGCGGCCATTGCTCTATCGATGTCCTTCACTGGCTGTTTTTTCTCTGCTCAGCCAGCTTGACCTAATCTGATGTGAATAATTGGATGTATGCGAGCTGGGTTTAAATAGACTGCCTAGCCACCTCTTAGCTTCTGTACTGTGACATTATTTGCCTTATTACTTACTACTCCAATTAATTAATGTCACCCTCACGTGGAAGGCAAGGTGTTTTTTTCTTCTTCCGATAAATGCGTAAGGTGGTTGAGTAGGTGGATTGGAAATAAATGTCAATCAATAGGAGTTGTATGCACTTGTCTTCCACGTATACCACATCCCTTTTTTCAGGGGAACGTATACCACATTCTTGGTTCCTACCTTACAATCATGGTTAATAGTATAGCCAACAACCGGATATATAGAGTTGTCAATGTCATATATAATCAACTTAATAGCCAACATGCATAGTAGCTACTGCCTTCGTCCTGATTTATTGGTCTTTTTTGTATTTTGTGTCAAACTTTGATCTTAGATTTAACTAAAAAAATGTTAATGTAAGTCACAAAAGATAATATAATTGGAAACTATGTTCAAATACGAATTCAATGATATAATTTTTAGTTACGTGCACTAACATACTGTCAATTAAATCTATGATCAAAATTTAACTTAAAATACGAAGGGGACCAATAAACCAGGACGGAGGTAGTAGTTACTAGTAGTATTACTTTATTAATGCATGCTCCATCATACACACTCACAATATTTCTTGGAGCCCATGCTACAGCCCGCTGTTAATCTACAGTCCGTTTCCCTTCTCTCTCTTCTTATCTCTTATCCAACTCAGAACAAATATAATTGTTTAATTCTTATAGCATGTTGACTGTACCTTATTATACTTGCTCTAGGTGATGTGGAGTAGAACAATTTAACTTTTAGGGAACAAATTAATTAACCCATGCACATTTCTTTATTTTCAATACAACTAATTTAGACGGCAGACTAATGGGGCAGTGCATGTGCTTGCCTCTCATGGTTGCGGATGTCCCCCATATGGCAAATATGTCTGGCATATGGATCTTCCAATTGATATAGTCCATCTTGTGACCGCCGATAGGGTTGGTCCAATGTACTTTCGGAATGACACGTGTTCCAGATAAAAAATTACAGCTAATCTACATGGTCATTATAATGTTTAGTTTCACGACGATAAATCCAGGAAAACTTTCCTCTTAGCAAACGCGGAAAAGTCAGGGAAATATATGGGTCGTCCTATGCTTAGGTAACTCTTGGTCCCAGCCACTCATTTTCTTCCCGGACCCAAGCGCTTGTGATTATTGACTGGGTAAAATTGATGCCGAGTAAAACCTGAATGGGACCCTTGATTCCATAGAATTCAAATCGAACCAATAGGCAAGATAGATAGGTACCTAAGCATATACATAAAAAATTCACTCTTGCAAAAATTATGTAGTTTTTTCACTTTAAATGTAATAGTTCCCTCTATTAATTTAGCAATAAGGTGAAACGTTCTCTGGCGAATGTAAGCTAGGAGCGTTTTTCTATCGAACGCCCCTCACCGACGTGTTGCCCGCCGTGCTGCCACCACGAGCTACACCAATGACCTAATTCATGAAAATTGGATACTGAAAAGAGAATTGCTGTGATTGGAGACCAGAAAATTCTTGAGCGTTCCCATGGCATACGAAACACTAGTGGCCATCTACCAAATCCTCCACGTATAACTACAATTTCGTGGTAAATATGTATCTTATATTTTGTGTGAACGTACAAGTGTTATTTACCTAGCTCTTGAATTTTAAACTGCTTTGAAAATATAACTCTGTTGATTGTCTTGTCTGAATGCATACTACTACTTGGCAAATTACATGCGATAATGATTGCATTGTGGCTTCATTTTTTTCCTTTCAAAGTCCGCCTCGGGTAACTTGAAATCCTAGATCCGCCACTGTCCACCATCACCCACCCTGTCCATCCTTCTGCATCCTCTCAGTCTTTAGATCCAATTTATCGATTGCACATGTAAATTTGGAGTTCAGCAAATTGCGAGCATGAACTGAATTGTGAAAAAAATCAGGTTATGTCGATGTTGTTGCAGGATCAGGAAAATCATTTGCCATGATGCAGCGCGAAAACCATTGGCCGTCCCTTCCTCACCCCGGCTCAGGTTTATGCACCACATATAAAATTTAACTTGTACGCACCACATCCGGGAGTATCTATTTTCTGTAGGTGTGGGCTATGGCTTTGTAGATTCAATGAATTTGTAGTGTCTTTGAACTGATAGGTACGACTCTGTCTCTTCATGCTTTGTAGTTTCTGTTAAGTAACTGATAGTTGAGGCTCGATGAACTCCACGCTTTGTAGTTTGTGTGAACTGAATAGAACAAATATTGTTTGTCTACCTCGGTAAGTTCAAAAATTGGTGTAGCTTTCGTTCATAAATTCCATTTGTGAAAAAGTGCACTTAGTTCGCCCCGAGCCCCAGTGTCGGTGTCAAAACCGGCGGATCTCGGGTAGGAGGTCCCGAACTGTGCATCTGAAGTCGATGGTAACAGAAGGCGGCGGACACAATGTTTACCCAGGTTCGGGCCCTCTCTATGGAGGTAATACCCTACTTCTTGCTTGATTGATCTTGATGAATATGAGTATTACAAGAGTTGATCTACCACGCCTGCCCGGTAATTATTTCGAACTGTTTCCGTTTGCCATTCCGTGTTTCGAGATGCGATTTCCATTGGCACGTCTTGTTAAAGCAGAGATTGTGTCCCCATATTGCGGGATTCTCATCAATACGGGCGTGCGTAATCCAACCGTGCCGTTTCACTACTAGGAAAAGGGCTATAGATAATATGGACATTAATGGCGCACCACACATGTGGTGCGCCACTACTATATACTAATGACGCATCATGTGTTGGTGCTCCATTAAACTCTAAATACTAATGGCGCACCACACCCACGGTGCGCCACTACTAACAATTTTTTTTATTTTTTTTCAAAACTAGTAATGGCGCACCAGGGGATGGTGCGCCATTACTAGTTAAACTAGTAATGGCGCACCACACTCTCGGTGCGCCATTACAAAAAAAGAATTCAATTTTTTTTCAATTTTTTTAATTTTCTTTTCAAAACTAGTAATGGTGCACCGTGGGTGTGGTGCGCCATTACGAGTTTAACTAGTAATGGCGCACCACAGCCACGGTGCGCCATTATTATGTTTTTTTCAAAAAAAGATTCATTTTTTTAAAAAAACTAGTAATCGCGCACCGTGGGTGCGATGCACCATTACTAGTTTAACTACTAATGGCGCACCACTCCCATGGTGCGCCATTACTAACTTTGACCAAAAATTCCACCAAATGCACCCCCTGGACCGCCTTTTCAGTTTTAAAAAAATAAAAGAAAATGATGGAAATGTCAAAAAATAAAAAAAATAAGTTTCCCATGTGATATGTGGTCTACTTGTTGGGAAAATTTACAAATATGAATTTCGATTTTATTTGCAAAATCTCCCTAGAATTTGTAAAATGAGCATAACTTTTGCATACGAACTCGGATTAAAAAGTTTTTTATATGAAAAATCATCTACTCGAAAAGTTACATCCGAATTGAATCGGGGGTACCCCGTTCAGCATCTTCAAAATCCCCAAAAACCTTACAGAACAAAAGATACGGGGCTTTTGAGATCTAGAGGGGGGAAAATGAAAAAGAATTCAAACTTACTACTGGCGCACCATTTGCTAGGTGCGCCACTAGTAACAGAAAAAAATTGGTTTCAAAAGTCTTTTTTGGAATTTTTTTTAAAATATGATACGTAATATGATCGGAAAGTTTGAAATATTTTTTCAAAATTTCATCATACTCATGAACATGAACAAAGTCCTAGACATCAACAAGGTTTAATAGGATTGATATGATAGATATATCAACAAGTGCCTGTGAAGTGAGCTGGTGCTGGTGTTGGATAGAACTGTGAAGTTAAGCGTGCTCGGGCTGGAGTAGTGTGAGGATGGGTGACCTTCTGGGAAGTTTGACCACAGAATGCGATTTGACTTGAGATTAAGCATATTGACCCGAGATTAAGCCATAGTGACCCGAGATGAAGTCACAAAGTGCGAGTGGGGAGGCGTTCGATATTCACTGCCTTTATAAGGGGATAAGGATTCCGGCCAAGTTCTCGTCCTTCTTCCTCTGCCCTTCCATTCTCGAGCTCCAGCGCCCATGTTCTCGTCCATTCCACCCCGAGCAAGCTCTCAACCATGTCCGGCTCTGGAGGGCAAGGCAAGTGGATGGACTCCTCTCTCAAGGAGATGGACATCGCCGAGCTTCGGGAGGCCGGGTATCTGGCGAAGGAGATCGCTCACCGGCTTTCGGCCAAGGGACAAGTCGTCCCTACACCGAAACCTAACGAGAGGGTGGTGTTCCTCCCTCATTTCGTCCGCGGCCTAGAGTTTCCATTCCACCCTTTCGTCCGTGGGCTTATGTTCTATTATGGTCTAGATTTCCATGATCTAGCCCCGAACTCTTTCCTTAATATCTCGGCATTCATTGTCATGTGTGAGGCTTTCCTCCACATCCAGCCCCACTTCGGTCTGTGGCTCAAGATCTTCAACATAAAGCCGAAGGTGGTGGATGGCCAACACGTGGAGTGTGGAGGAGCCATGGTGAGCAAGATGCCCAACGTCACATGGCCTAAAGGCACGTTTGTGGAGACTGTCAAGGAGTGGCAGAAGCTGTGGTTCTATATCACATAGCCACGCGACGCCACCTGGGCCGCGACTTCCGAGTTCATGTCCGGAGATCCAATGCGGCTGACCTCCTGGATGGAGAAGGGCCCCAATTGGTCTTCGTCGGATGAGCTGATGGCGCTGCAAACGCGCATCCAAAGCATGGTGGACAAAAACATGAAGCTCGTTGACGTGATCCAGGTTATGCTAGTTTGCCAGGTCCTCCCCTGCCAAAGCCGAACTTCCCCTCTATGGGAATTCGATCCGGAGAAGCACCAGACCTTGGAGAGGCTCTTCGGAACCACTCACAAAGACGCCTGGAAGCTGCTTTTCAAGGGCGACAGGAAATCGCCGGCCATAGACTCGGACCGTGGGCATGATCTTGCCCACCCCGCCAATGCGGTAAATATTTCACCTCTCAAGGTGTACCCTCTACTTGTTTGTCAAAGGAGGGTAACTAAACTTTGCTAATTTATCCTTTCAGGAATGGACGGAGAAAGCGGAGCGCATTCAATGTCTGGCTCCGCTGCTCGAAGAACCAGTCATCCCGCTCCTGGCGAAGATGCTGGTCCCGACGCCCTATCAGCCGCCGGAGAAGAAGGCCAAGGGGGGGGGGGGGTGGCCGCCGCCGCAAGGGCACTTCAGACGTGGTGTCCGAAGAAAAGACTCACTCCTCTGCCACCGAAGATGACGATGAGGAGGAGGAGGAAAGCAACCCTCCCCCTGATGGGGGGGGGGAGGAAGAAGAGGGCGGCCTCCACAAATCTGGAGGCGGAGGCGCCCAAGAAGGGGAAAGGCTCCCTTGCGGATAAAACCGTGTGGGACGTCGACAGCAGTCCGGAGCGACGCCCCCGGAACAAGCCCCTGGCTGCATCATAAGTACTGACAGACTCGTATTCGTCCATGTACCCGGCCTCTCTTCTTCTTTGCATTAACATAGTTAATTGTGCCATCGCAGTCCAGCCCACGACAGCTCCCAGCGATCCTCATCAAGAGGTTCGCTGGATTCAAAGGCGATGGCCAGTGAGTCACCGCCGGCCGCTTACTCTCCCACGGCTAAGGGCGATGCCGAGGTGCTGTCGCGGAGGACTTTCCCAAGCCAGGGAGAGTCTCAAGAGGCCATTAGGGTGGCGCCAGAGGGCGAAACCTCGGCCGCCGGACACATGGGGGAGCAGTCCCCCATGGAGACTGGTGATGGGGGCCCTGCTCAGTTTGGCCCCCAGTCATATACGACGCCGGCGAGCTATACGGCTCCGGAGTCCGGCCAGCAATGTCCTTCGAAAGACGGAGGTGTGCCTATGCCGCCGACGACCTCTGTCCAACCAGGGGCGCCGGACAATCTTCTGGAAGCGCTACGAGACGCTTCCATTGTGGAAGAACACCGTATCCTTATGGGTACGGTGATTGAGGTGGTTTAGTCTGTTAAGAGCGGACTGACTGAAGCCTACAATGACCTGCTGACAGGTTTTGAGGTAAGCGACGCAAAAAGATAAAATCCCAATATAGACAGTAGCCCCTGAGACACTGTCCGGTGTTCGGAAAGCAAGGCCGGATAGAGGATCAATTCATTTTTGCAGGGAACTAACTAAATGTGTCTTGTATGAATGTGGAGGTGTCGTTGCTGGCCATGACCTCACACGCCGCCGAAGTCTCCGGACTAAAGCAGAGAATGGAGCGCGCCGAGGAGGAGCTCGGCCAAGCGAGGAAGCAGCTAGCCGACCAGCAAGGTATGTAATGACTAGCTATAGGAAAGAATAAATGATGTGTATTAACCATAGTGTTATGATATGTGTAGGAGCGACGACCGAGGTCGAGGCCGTTAAAAAGGCCCTGGCCGAAGCCAAGGAGAAAGCTGCCAATGAACAAGCCGCCCGTAAGAAGCTCAAGGCCATGGTCAATGAGGTCCAGCAAGAGCTCCAGGACGCTGTGAAGAAATGCAAGGCCTTGGAGTGCGATGTTTCGGCTCGAGAGGCCGAACTCGCCAAGGTTCGCAAGAGCGCGGAAGAAGCCCGGGTTGAGGCCTAGGGAGCCCTCCAGGAGATCCAGGAGGCCAAGGAGATCGCGGCGGGTAAAGCGTTTAGTATGCAAAGCAAGTATGTGAAGAAGAAATTCTCTAGGGGCGTTTGTGGATCTGCCGCGCAGTGTGTCGGACGCTGCGGAGTTCTTCCAACCCGAAGAAGGGAGCTCAACGGAGAAGCTGTTTTCGTCGCAATACCTAGCGCCAGAACGTCCAGTGCCCTTCACCGATCAGCTAAAACAGCTGGTCGAGCTGCATAGGGTGGCCGAACTGGCCATGAAGGATTTAATAATCCGACTGTGGCCTGCCGAAGCTATACCCAGCAGCTACTTCGTCCTCGTGAAGCGGCCGGTGAACGCCTGTCCTCGGCTGAACGTCATCAAGCGGCCAGTCTGCATGGAGGGCGCGCGTATGGCCTTCGCCCATGTCAAGGTCTGGTGGGCGAAGATGGATGCAGTCAAGCTTGTGACCGAAGGGCTGCCTGAGGGCAAGGAGCACCGCACGCCCGAGCGATATTTTGAAGACGTCCTGGAGGGGTCTCGCATTGTAGCGACGCAATGTGCGAAAGACATTATCTTTGAATGAATAAATACTTGTTGTCTCTGCCTTGTATGATAAAATAAAGTTGTTATGTAATATAAGTTTTGTTATGTTTTTAAAAAAATTATCTCCTGTGTGGCCGATTTGTATAAAATCTGAGAGTTGGCCAGTCGTCGGCTTCTGGCCCCATGTAGGTAGTACGGGGGTGTTCGGGATGGAATCTAAACACTCTTGATCCTATTGTTTGGTCCTTGTAGGAGGTGTTTAGCGCAACGAACCAGGCAATCAAACTATGCAGTTTTAGCACTCTCACTTAGCCATAGGAGTTTGACAATAAAAATGTGGGTGCAACCCCTAGTAACCGAACTAGAATGCTATGAGCACCTGACCGGGTAAGTACCAATCCTTCGCGTAATGCGAAAAAAATCTCTAACGATTTGAAACTTCCGAAGAGCTGACTGGCTCTTGCCGCATCATGACAGTCAGTTTTTGGCTTTCTTTACTGAGGTTCTCCTTCGGGTAAACCAGGGCACAATCGCAGTAGTGCTCCCTTTACTACCTAAGACGATATAGCGTTATGTAAGGTAGCAATCACAGGAGTCGGGCAACCCAACTATTGACCAAAGAAATGATTCGGAGCCAATGCATATAGTGCTAAATTCGGGGTGCCAAACTATACTGTAAAAGTGTTTGGACTTTGTTGCTATAGTGTGGGGCGCTATGAAGCCCCTGGCAAATTGAAACGTACCATAGTGTACGGATGCTATCTGATAAGCTTATTAAAAGGAAAACAGAAAAGGAGCAAATGCAATGAGCAGGGACCCTAAAAGTTGGGCCGCAAACTATTTCCGTTATAGTTTGATTAATACGTCAAAGCGCATTGATACAAATAGTGCAATAAGCAACAGGCTATTTAACATACCACGACCAAGGGAGAGCTACGTGTGGGCCTTGAAAACAGGTAGAGTGGTCGTTAAAGAAACTACCAAGAAATTCCCCTCTACGTCCAAGCTGACTGCCGGCTTGGTGTATTTGTCCTTTGAAAGGACCTGCGATCGAGCCATTAGTGAAGGCCTGCGGAAAAGAAACTTGAAAAGTAAAAAAGAAACAGTGAAAGTATATGTGTCCGGGAGCGGTCAAGACGTATTGTGGATCACAAGCTAGTTATGCCTCCGTTTATGCCCATGGTATTTTGAGTGCGTAGTTATGTACGTGTGGTGCAAATGCCGCCACTTCATCGGGACTGGGACGGAGGCCAAATTGCTGGTCGAGCTCTTGACGAGCTGATCTGTCCTGCTGTAGAATAGTCCGGACCCTTTTGATATTGTCAGGGGGCTCAGCTGCCGAATTAAGGTTCTGCTTGAAAAGGCCACTCTGTACTTCTGCTGCTAAGGCAGTGGTGTGCTCCTCGGTACGGAGGGAGCGTTCCATGTTTCCATTAACTGTTATGACGCCGCGTGGTCCGGGCATCTTGAGCTTGAGGTAAGCATAATGAGGCACTGCATTGAATTGAGCGAATGCGGGTCGCCCGAGCAGTGCGTGATAGCCGCTGCGGAAAGGGACGATATCGAAGATTAACTCCTCGCTTCGGAAGTTGTCCGGAGATCCGAACACAACCTCTAGCGTAATTGAGCCCGTGCAGCGGGCCTCTACACCTGGTATGACTCCTTTAAAGGTAGTATTTGTGGGCTTGATCCGTGATGGGTCAATGCCCATTTTGCGCACTGTATCCCGATAGAGCAGATTGAGCGTGCTACCACCGTCCATGAGTACTCACATCAGGTGGAATCCATGAATGATTGGGTCGAGGACCAGTGCGGCTGAATCGCCGTGACGGATACTGGCCGGATGATCCCGTCGATCAAAAGTGATCGAGCATGACGACCATGGATTGAATTTTGGGGTGACTGGTTGTATCACATAGACATCCCTGAGCGCGCGCTTACGCTCCCTCTTGGGGATGTGTGTAGCATATATCATGTTCACCGTTTTGACCTGAGGGGGAAACTTCTTCTGTCCTCCTGTGTTCGGTTGCCGGGGCTCCTCGTCATCGTCCTTGCTTTGCGATCCGTTTTCCTTGCTCTCGGCATTTAACTTACCGGCCTATTTAAAAACCCAACAATCTCTGTTGGTATGATCGTCTGGTTTGTCTGGGGTGCCATGGATCTGGCACGGACGGTCGAGTATGCGGTCCAAGCTAGATTCCCCCGAGCTATTTCTTTTATATGGCTTCTTCTGCTGATCGGACTTGGAGCCACTAAATCCGGCGTTGACTGTCGTGTCATCGGTGTTGTCACCATTGTTCAGCGTTTGTGTCTTTTGCGTTAGAGCTTGCCGTTGCTATTTTTGACCTCGGAGGTGCCCATCTCACTTGCTGTGCTTTTGCTACGGGCCAGCCAACTATCCTCACCCGCACAAAAGCGGGTCACGAGTGCCGTGAGGGCTGCCATGGACTTTGGCTTTTCCTGGCCGAGGTGGCGGGCGAGCCATTCATCACGGATGCTATGTTTAAAGGCTACTAGGGCTTCGGCATTCGGACAGTCGACGATCTGATTCTTTTTAGCTAGGAACCTAGTCCAGAATTTCCTAGCTGACTCTCCAGGCTGTTGAACTATGTGACTTAAGTCATTGGCATCTGGTGGCCGGACATATGTAACTTGGAAGTTGTCAAGGAAGGCTTCTTCCAAGTCCTCCTAGCTGCCGTTAGAATTTTTAGGCAGACTATTTAACCAGTGCCAAGCTGGCCCTTTGAGTCTTAGTGGGAGGTATTTGATGGCGCGAAGATCATCTCTGCGGGCCATATGGATGTGGAGAATAAAATCCTCGATCCATACCGCGGGATCGGTTGTTCCATCGTATGATTCGATATTTACGGGTTTAAACCCTTCTGGGAATTCATGATCCATTACTTCGTCACTGAAGCAAAGAGGGTGTGTGGCGCCTCTATATCGGGCCACATCACGACGTAGCTCCGATGGAGTCCGTTTGCGGTTTTCGGCCCTGGCGTGACTAGGTTTGTCACGTCCGAATAGGTAGTCGTCATCGCGTGTCGAGGCACGTCCCCGCGATCCGTAGATCGATCTGGTGTTTCCTGCTCTACTGTCCAGGTCCTGCCGAAGGTCATATGTATAACCCTGAGCTGCTTTATCTCTTCCCTTACGGCAAGGTGGGATGGGCTGGTGTTCGTCTTGAATTGCCATTTTACCCCGACCGTGTGGTGGTCGGTCAGCCGCATTGTGCGATGATGGTATGGGCTCTGGTGCCTCGTCATCGAACTGAGGTAGCAATTTATGCTTCGGGTAAGTTTTGGCTGGGCGCTTAAGGCCATATTCTTTGGCTGATAGGACATCAGTCCATCTGTCGTTGAGCAAATCTTGATCAGCTTGAAGGTGCTGCTGCTTATTTTTCAGGCTCCTTGCGGTGGCTATTAGCTGGCGCTTGAAGCGCTCCTGCTCGATAGGTTCCTCAGGAATGATAAAATCCTTGTTCCTGAGGCTCACCTCCTCCTTAGAGAGCGGATGATAACTACCATCCTCTGAGTCTTCATCTATGGCCTGTTCATCAGGGCTAACTTGCCCATCTTCCCGATTGTCCTGTTCGGCAATTTGTTCGTCGGGGGTCTTCTGTGTCTTCGGCGCTGTCCGGAGTGTTATCGTTTCTTGTGCCAGTGTTGCTGTCTTTTCTGTGGCGCGATTTAGAGTGGCGCCGCTGACACCGGCGCTTTGGTTGTATCATAGGAGGGTCATGCTCAACTGGTTTTTCCGTGTCATTGCCGCTATTATCTTTTGGTGCATCCACCATGTATACGTCATATGAGGAAGTGGCCGTCCATCATCCGGTGAACGACAGGTTTTGGGCCTCCTCTTCTCTGGCATCGTCGTCTATACCGTCGATGTCTTCGGAGTCATAATCAAGCGTGTCAGTTAGGTCTTCGATAGTGGCTATGTAGTGGGCGGTGGGTGGGAAACGAAATTCTCCATCATCAGCCTCTAGCTCAAACCGGATATAATTCGACTGAGAGTCCCCTACTAGGTATAGATTCTTTAACGAGTTTGGCACATCGCCCAAAGGTGAGTGCCGGAAGATGTCCGCGGCGCTGAATTTGGCAATCGATGACCGATCCTGCTCGACACACGCGGACGCACATGGTCCGGAACTTATAGCCGAAAACGAGTTCGAGGTTCCGATGACACAGACATCACCCGAGGTTAGGTCTGTGTGCGGCTCCAACGCCGCGGAATCTGCGGCTTCCGTGGCGGGGTTGAGCTTCCTGTCTTCGGATGGCGTGATCTGCTCTGGATCAAAGGCCAGAGCGGTTGCAGGTGTAATTTCCTGGGCATGGCCCGATGATAGATTTCAGTCATGTTCATCGTGGTGACGGGGAGCGACTGCCGTGGTCTCAAATCCGTCGAAGATCAAGTCTCCGCGGATATCCGCGATGTAGTTCAAGCTCCTGAATCTGACCTGACGGCCAGGGGCGCAGCTATCGATCTGCTCCAGATGGCCAAGCGAGTTGGCCTGCAGTGCGAAGCCGCCGAACACGAAGATCTGTCCGGGGAGGAAAGTCTCCCCATGGACAGTATCGTTGTTGACGATTGAAGGAGCCATCAAACCCTTTGAGGATGGCACAGAGGAACTCCCAATGAAAGCACCAATGTCGGTGTCAAAACCGGTGGATCTCGGGTAGGGGGTCCCGAACTGTGCATCTGAGGTCGATGGTAACAGGAGGAGGGGAACACAATGTTTACCCAGGTTCGGGCCCTCTCTATGGAGGTAATACCCTACTTCCTACTTGATTGATCTTGATGAATATTAGTATTACAAGAGATGATCTACTACGAGACCGTAATGGATAAAACCCTAGAAGTCTAGCCTACATGACTGTATCCGTTTCCGGACTACGCCCTCCGGTTTATATAGACACCAGAGGGGACTAGGGTTGTACAAAGTCGGTTACAGAGAAATGAATCTTCATTTTTGGTCGCAAACCTTGCCTTCCACACCAAGGAGAGTCCTATCCGGACACGGGAGAGAGTCTTCGGTCTTGTATCTTCACAACCCACTAGTCCAGCCCATGTCTAACAAGCCGGATGCCAGAGAACCACTTAGTCCAGGACTCCCTCACCCAGGCACATCAAACACCCAAGCAGTTCAAAACATGGGAAAAATGGGGCTTCACTATGTTCTGGCATGAAAGAGTGGAAACTAAAAAATAAATGATTTAAAGTCCATGGTTCCAAAAATGTTTGGGAGATTCATGGTTCTAACGAAGCTAAAAAGAAGTACATGGCTCGAATAGAACAACACTTGCTCTGTGTAGCCTTTTAGAGCACAAGATAATGCATTGTTATGAACATTATATTGTAATGCGTATGTGTTCAGTAGAATTAGTCAGCAAACCAAGGCATGCATTCTTTAACACAAAAAACTTTCTTTTTCTTCTTGATAACCGAGACTAAAGGGTCGTTACTAATACCCTCACCCTTTAGTCCCGGTTCAAACCATAACCGGGACAGATGGGCCTCCACGTGGCCTGTGCGTCGAGCCCAGGCAGGAGGGCCTTTGGTCCCGGTTGGTAGCACCAACCGGGACCAATAGGCATCCACGCGTCAGCATTTCTTTGGCTGGGGTTTTTGGTTTTTTTGAAAGGGGGGAGGGGGTTTGGGGATTTTGGGGGGTTAATTTAGGTATTTCATATATTGTGTTAGCTAGATAGCTAATTAATAGAGAGAAGTGTCCTCTCTTATGTCCGTGCTTGGTCGACGTTACGTACTAAACATACGTATAGAGAAGACTAGGCATATGCTAGCTAGTAAGCAAACGAAGGAAATAGAAGATCGTCATGAACATATATGCATACAGAGAGAAGTGATATCGACCACATCTCCTTCTCCGAGAGATTGGTCGAACAACAAGTTCTCGTATATCTATCGTCCGACACTACCGGCTACATATATACAATAATTATCTTTTACAAATATAATCTCTTAAATTACAGACGCATGGTCCACATAGTATTCTCCGTCTTCAGCGATCACGTGGTCAAGAAAGAATGCCGCCAATTCCTCTTGAATTGCTCGCATGCGATCTGGTCCTAGGAGTTCATTCCGCTGCCGAAACATCTAATTTGAAGAAGGGGGTTAATACACACACACACACATATATATATATATATATATATATATATATATATATATATATATATATATATATATATATATATATATATATATATATATGAATGAATGAATGAAACTCAACACAAATGATGGTAATAAACAAAAATTGTGAATATTATTTCTTACGCACTTCATATTGTTTCTCAGAGTACCCGCCCCGCTCACAGGTCGTGTGGCGGATGGACTCGCAGACGTAGTATCCACAGAAATCATTCCCTTGTTCCTGCCACAACCACTTTACAAGAAATAGAGGTCAATTAAACAGATAAGCAAGAATGCCAAATGGTATTGATGAAACTAGCGCTTGAATCAATAGCTAGGAGACGCGCGGAACATGGTACTATAGTACTTACTTTCGGGTATCTAAATTCCAGCTCCTTCGGGAGTCCCGGGGAATTTGTGCTGAATTTTCTCCAAGCACTGCCAGACAAAAGAAAACAATTACTTGATATCAGGAAATGAACAAATTTGCTGATATGGTGGATAATGATCGATTTAACTTACTTCTTGAGGATTTCAGTCATGTCCGCATACTCCTGGGGATCTTTTCGTCTCGAGTCCAAGACAGTTACTACTCCCTTCTCAAGCCTAATCTCAAGGAGAATATAGTGGTAACTGCGCACGCATGCATAACTCATCAATTACATTACTATAACCTGGACTAATATATAAGGGAAACCGAATATGCACAAGACAACACTCACTTGAAGTTGTAAGGAAAGAGTAATATATTTTTGTGTTCATTTATTTTGAATGATCGTAGCAACCTGGCCTCGGTATCTGCGGCATGATCTTTAACCTAAACTGCATCTATGAGATTTGTGTTAATGAACCCAATATCACCGATTTGTCTTTTCTTCAATTCGGCGATCTTCAATCTGCATAATATAGTGAGGATAATTATAAATACATGCAATGAAAGAGCTGAGCTATGTAGAGAGACTTAATGACAGAAGTAGTAGTACTTACAGACAGTAGCAGGTGACCATTGCTTTATCGAGGGCCAATTGATTGAAAAACTGATAGAACTCCTCAAATGGAACATGCAACAGTTCAATTCCAACGAGGTCATGCTCCGGTTTAACTCTCATATACAAAGTATTCCTCCCCCCAGACTCTCTGCAGGTTTTCATGTACCAATCGTGCAATCTTCGCATCATCGTTGTTAGAGATCTTTCATCTTTCACGAGAGGCTTCCCGTACTCATATCTGTGTATCTGCACGTCCAGGAAACCATAATCTACATCGTCGGGCAGATAATCGTCAAGATTGGTATAACCGGGCGCCATCCTCGGATCGACGCTAGGCACCTTGAGCGGGGGGCACGATTGCTTTGATTGTTCGCCGAGCTGGGCAAGTTGTTTCCCACCTCCTCATCGTTCTTTCAGCCTTTGATCACTGACTGTACTTCCCGACCGCGACGCTTCGGCCCATGTCTTTGCAATAATGCGCTCATAGTTGCCTTTCGGCGGAGACTTGGGTGGTTTTGCCAGGGCAGCCAGAGTGCGCTTCACTTTCACCCGATCTAGCTTCTCCTTCGGAGGTGGATTTCTCTTTGCTTTCAACCCTTCAAACCAGTCATCCACCTCGGTTTGCGCGATCCTCGCGTTCTCCTCCGGGGTCCTCTCGTATGGTAACTTCTCTGGAGTCTTCAGAGAAGGATCGAATCTGTATTTGCTCCCGCCTCTAGCTGTACTGCTAGACGCCAGCAGAGCAGACGGAGCGGCAGTCTTCTTGACATGCTTACGAGGCGGAGGAGAAGGACTACGACGCGCCGGAGCAGCTGCCGGTGCGGAGGCGGGTCTCTTCCGCCCTTGCTGACGAGGCGGAGAAGGAGGAGGCTGACTGCTCGGGCGCGCCGGCGCAGGCGGAGGAGGCGGAGTGCCGCCACGCGCTGGAGAAGGAGCCGGCCGAGGGCCCTGGTCGTCACTCACCGGAGGAGGAGGCGGTGGAGGAGGCGGAGTGCCCTGACTCGCCGGAGGAGGAGGAGGAGGCGGAGGCGTCCAGTTCGGAAGGTTGATGAGCTCCTTCCGCCATAGGCATGGAGTCTTCAGAGCAGAACCCAGCCGAGTCTCCCCTTCTCCGGTAGGGTGGTCAAGCGAGAGGTCCTCAAATCCCTCCGTTATTTCATCCACCATCACCTTAGCATATCCTTCTGGAATCGGCCGGCAGTGAAAAGTTGCGCCGGGTTCATTAGGAAAAACAGAGCCAACAGCCGCCTTGACCTTCAAATTCATCCATTGCGTCATAAGGTGGCAAATTTGAGCCTCCGTGATAGCATCCACGGGATAGCTGGCAGGAGCCATCAAGACAAGCTCCGGCTGAAGCAGCTCGGTGGAAGCCACGCTGCTTCTCCGCTGAGATGGCGGGGTAGCTTCAGGGGAAGCTTCGGCAGTTCGGTTGCTGCGATTTGCTTCTCGTTCCTCTATCCCGAGTACCCTTGCTTTAAGCGCCTGCAGTTCGGACTGATGCACTTGCTTCCTCCTCTCCTGGCTTTTGTAACCGCCTGCGTCCGAAAACCCAACCTTCCACGGAATGGAGCCTGGCGTGCCTCGTGTCCGTCCAGGGTGCTCAGGATTCCCGAGGGCCTTTGTGAGCTCGTCGTTCTCTCTGTCTGGAAGGAACGTCCCTTCCTGCGCTGCTTTGATATAGTACCGAAGGTTCTTCAAGGGAATGTCACGTTGCTCGTCCGTCCAAATGCACTTCCCTGTTACAGGGTCCAAGGTTCCGCCAGCCCCGAAGAACCAAGTCCGGCAACGGTCTGGCCAGCTCATTGTCTCTGGTTCGATCCCTTTTTCAACCAGATCATTCTCAGCCTTGGCCCACTTAGGCCGGGCTACCAGGTAGCCACCTGACCCCGTGTGATGGTGATGCTTCTTCTTCGCAGCATTTTTCTTGTTTGTCTCCGACATCTTCTTACTCTTTTCCGATGTCTTGTGGGCCACAAATGCAGGCCAGTCATCTCTGATCTTCTCATATATGCCCTTGAATTCTGGTGTCTCTTTTTTCTCGTCAAACCTATTCAGGTCTTTCTTCCACCTCCTGAATAGGTCTGCCATCCTCTTAAGAGCAAAAGACTTGATTAATTCCTCTTTAACTGGCTTCTCCGGATCATCCTCTGGCGGTAGGGTGAAATTTGTCTTCAGCTCATTCCAAAGGTCATTTTTCTGCATATCATTGACGTAAGACACCTCAGGGTCTTGAGTAGCCGGCTTGAACCATTGTTGGATGCTGATCGAGATCTTGTCCCTAACCAGAACCCCGCACTGAGCAACAAATGCCTTCTTTGTTCGGATGGGTTCAGTAGGTTGGCCGTCGGGCGCGATTGCTATGATCTCAAACCTTTCATCCGACCTCAACTTTCTCTTCGGGCCTCGTCTCTTTACCTCAGTTGTGCTTGATCCGGAGGGCTAGAAAAAAGAACAAAGACTTAATTAATATGTGTACATACCAAAACAATGAATGCATCAATTAGCTAGTCGGCACAAGCTTAACTAATATATATACCTGGCCGGACTCGGTTCGGTCACCGGACTCGTTTCGGTCACCGGAGCCGTCCTCACGTTCTTCTTCTTGCACCGGTATTAGGTCACCAGAGCCAGCTTCTTCACCCTCTCCTTCCAGAGTACCATCGGTGTCGTTGAGATACAACGAGACGACATCACTTCCTTCTGCGATTATGTCCGTCAACAACGCTTCTCTTGCTTCGTCTCGGGCGATAGTGTCCATAGTTTCTACAAATATTTACAACATGGCAATTATTATTCAAACATGACAAATGGATATATTAGTGGCAAACGTAGAACTAGCTAGCTAATCATAGTAAGGAATCATATATATCGGAAACGAGGGTCGTCCAGGGTCGCCGAACGGTAGAGGAAACCCTAAATAGCAAGTATCGTGGGTGTGAGATACAAGTGGCCGTCGGTGTCGGACACTACATCCACGTCCCACAAGTGACGTGGGCGTCGAAGCCCGCGTCACTTGTGGGACGTGGATGTAGTGTCCGACACCGACGGCCACATGTATCTCACACCGACGATACTTGCTATTTAATTAGGGTTTCCTCTACCGCTCGGCGACCCTCGTTCACGAAAAAAAGAGAGGAAGAAGAAGAAAAAAAGAGGAGAAGAAAAAAAAAGAGGAGAAGAAAGAATAGAGGAGAAGAACTCCTCTATTCTTTCTTCTCCTCTTTTTTTCTTCTTCTTCCTCTTCTTTTTTTATTGGAAACGAGGGTCGTCGAGGGTCGCCGAACGGTAGAGGAAACCCTAAATAGCAAGTATCGTGGGTGTGAGATACAAGTGGTCGTCGGTGTCGGACACTACATCCACGTCCCACAAGTGACGTGGGCGTCGAAGCCCGCGTCACTTGTGGGACATGGATGTAGTGTCCGACACCGACGGCCACATGTATCTCAGACCGACGATACTTGCTATTTAATTAGGGTTTCCTCTACCACTCGGCGACCCTCGTTCACGATAAAAAAAGAGGAAGAAGAAGAAAAAAAAAGAGGAGAAGAAAAAAAAAGAGGAGAAGAAAGAATAGAGGAGAAGAACTCCTCTATTCTTTCTTCTCCTCTTTTTTTCTTCTTCTTCCTCTTCTTTTTTTATCGGAAACGAGGGTCGTCGAGGGTCGCCGAACGGTAGAGGAAACCCTAAATAGCAAGTATCGTGGGTGTGAGATACAAGTGGCCATCGGTGTCGGACACTACATCCACGCCCCACAAGTGACGTGGGCGTCGAAGCCCGCGTCACTTGTGGGAAGTGGTTGTAGTGTCCGACACCAACGGCCACATGTATCTCACACTGACGATACTTGCTATTTAATTAGGGTTTCCTCTACCGCTCGGCGACCCTCGTTCACGATAAAAAAAGAGGAAGAAGAAGAAAAAAAAAGAGGAGAAGAAAAAAAAGAGGAGAAG
This sequence comes from Aegilops umbellulata, assembly GCA_032464435.1. Classification (NCBI taxonomy): domain Eukaryota; kingdom Viridiplantae; phylum Streptophyta; class Magnoliopsida; order Poales; family Poaceae; genus Aegilops; species Aegilops umbellulata. The sequence goes on along the minus strand of CP136059.1, from coordinate 441,561,578 downwards.
AAAGAATAGAGGAGAAGAACTCCTCTATTGTTTCTTCTCCTCTTTTTTTCTTCTTCTTCCTCTTCTTTTTTTATCCTCTTCTTCCTGTCATGTTCGACGACCCTCGTTCCCGATAAAAATTAAGAAGAAGAAGAAAAAAAGGAGAAGAAAAAAAAAAGGAGAAGAAGCTCCTCCATTCCTTCTTTTTCTCCTCTTTTTTTTCTTCTTCTTCCTCTTCTTCCTCTCCTTCTTCTTCTCCTTCTTTCTCTACTTATTTTCCTTTTCTTCCTCTCCACTATCCTTCTTTTTCTAAAATTGTAACTTTTGCATATATAAAACTTTTCTAAAATTGTAACTTTCTATATATGAACAAAAAAATTTCTATGAACAAAAAACTTTCTATGAACAAAAAACTTTTCTAAAATTGTAACTTTTGCATATATAAAACTTTTCTATTTTCTTTTCCTCTCCTCTTCTTCTTTCCTATCCATCTTTTTCTAAAACTTTTGCATATATATTTAGCAAATTCTAGCCACATACATCACATACACATATACATTATAGCCACATACACACATACATCACATATGAACAAAAAAAATAAACTAATAAAAACAAAAAAACATATTGCAACATATGAAAAAAAACATGGTGGCGCCGGCGGGGCAGAGGGGCATGGCGGCAGGTGCTCACAGAGGGGAGCGGCGCCGGCATCGGGGCAGATGGCGTCGAGGGCGGCGGCAACGGCGTCGGGGCGGCGCGGGGCAGCGACGGCGTCGGGGTGACGCGGGGCGCGGGCGGCGACGGGGCGGCGACGACGGGCGCGGGCGACGGCGACGAGGAGCAGGGCGTCGGGGCAGATGGCGTCGAGGGCGACGGCGACGGCGTCGGGGCGACGCGGGGCGCGGGCGGCGACGGGGCGACGACGACGGGCGCGGGCGACGGCGACGAGGAGAAGGGCGTCGGGGCAGATGGCGTCGAGGGCGGCGGCGACGGCGTCGGGGCGACGCGGGGCGCGGGCGGCGACGGGGCGACGACGACAAGGAGCAGGGCGTCGGGGCAGAGGGTGGTTCGGCGGCGGGGAGAAGGAACTGAATGAAAATTTTGACAAGTGTTGTATATATAGCCAGGCCTTTGGTCCCGGTTGGTGGCACCAACCGGGACCAATGCCCCCCCTTTAGTCCCGGTTGGTGCCACGAACCGGGACCAAAGGCCTCTTTTCAGCAGCCCAAAGGGCGGGAAGCGGCGGCCTTTGGTCCCGGTTGGTGGCACCAACCGGGACTAAAGAGGGGGCATTGGTCCCGGTTGGTGCTACGAACCAGGACCAATGCCCCGTTTGGTCCCGGTTCGTCCCTCCAACCGGGACCAAAGGCCTGTGCTGCCCCACGCCCAAGAGTTTAGTCCCACCTCGCTAGCTGAGAGGGAGGCGCACCTGTTTATAAGGTGCGGTGCGCCATCCCTCTCGAGCTCCTCTCTAAAGCAGGCTTTCGGGCCTAACACTGCAATCTGTGCCTGTGGGCCTACCGGGCCTCCCTCGGGCTTGAATCCTGGCCCATGGTAGGGTTTCTAGTCGTATTCCGGCCGTGGGGCCCAGTAGGTGGCATTTTTTTTGTTTTTTTCTACTTAGAACTAAATACTTATAGTTTTGTAGTGATTTCTTTTTTATTTTAGGTCATAAAAATTATAAACTTTCTGTTAGTGCCATTAGTTTTAAAATTTGAATAGTTTAACTTTGAATTTTTTAAAATTTGTGTGAATCACTAGTTTATGAATAACTTTACTATAAAAAATTCCTGCTGTTTAATATTACTGTGTTTTATCATTATTCGTCTTGCTTTATATTTTAATTCTTTTAGCTTTTAAACTTTTTTAGTTTTAGAAAAATTATAAACTTTTAAACTTTTTTGCTTTATAGTTTTAGAAAAATTATAAACTTTCTGTTAGTGCCATTAGTTTTCAAATTTGAAAACACTTTTTTAGTTTTTTTGTTTTCTTTGTTGCTTTATTTTGTTTTTGCTATATTTTTTAATTCTTTTTGCTTTTAGGTCAGCAAAATTATGAACTTTCTGTTAGTGCCATTAGTTTTCAAATTTGAATATTTAAAATTTGAATTCTTTGAAATTTGTGTGAATCACAAGTTTGTGATTAACTTTAATTAAAAAAATTAACATAGATGCACCTACTCGTCTGTTTTCAAATGAACTCTAAAATACTTGGCATAACATACTCGTCTGTTACAAATTTGGCATGGTATCATCATAATAGTTGCGGGAGAAAGTCTTCACTTTTTCTTCGCTTGTGTCGTTTGCTTATTGCGCCGTAACCATGGATAATCTTCAGCGTTTATCAGGATGCTTGGGTCAGCCTTGACATTGAAGGGAGGAATTTCATGAAACCTTTCATAATCTTCAGACATGTCTATCTTGCCATCCACTCCCAGGATATCCCTTTTTCCTGAAAGAACTATGTGGCGCTTTGGCTCATCGTATGATGTATCCGTTTCCTTATCTTTTCTTTTTCTCGGTCTGGTAGACATGTCCTTCACATAGATAACCTGTGCCACATCATTGGCTAGGAAGAACGGTTCATCAGTGTACCCAAGATTTTTCAGATCCACTGTTGTCATTCCGTACTGTGGGTCTACATGTACCCCGCCTCCTGACAGATTGACCCATTTGCACTTAAACAAAGGGACCTTGAAATCTTGTCCGTAGTCAAGTTCCCATATGTCCACTATGTAACCATAATATGTGTCCTTTCCCTTCTCGGTTGTTGCATCAAAGCGGACACCGCTGTTTTGGTTGGTGCTCTTCTGATCTTGGTCAATCGTGTAAAATGTATTCCCATTTATCTCGTATCCTTTGTAAATCAATACAGTCAAAGATGGTCCCCTGGACAACAAGTACAACTCATCACAAACAGTGTTGTCACCTCTGAGACGTGCTTCCAACCAACTGCTGAAAGTCCTGATGTGTTCACATGTAATCCAGTCGTCGCACTGCTCCGGGTGTTTGGAGCGCAGACTGTTCTTGTGGTCATCGACATACGGGGTCACCAAGGTAGAGTTCTGTAGAACTGTGTAGTGTGCTTGAGACCAAGAATGCCCGTCCCTGCATATTATTGAGTCCGCTCCTAGCGTGCCTTTTCCAGTCAGTCTCCCCTCATACCGCGATTTAGGGAGACCTATCTTCTTAAGGCCAGGAATGAAGTCAACACAAAACCCGATGACATCCTCTGTTTGATGGCCCATGGAGATGCTTCCTTCTGGCCTAGCGCGGTTACGGACATATTTCTTTAGGACTCCCATGAACCTCTCAAAGGGGAACATATTGTGTAGAAATACGGGCCCCAGAACGACAATCTCGTCGACTAGATGAACTAGGACACGCGTCATGATATTGAAGAAGGATGGTGGGAACACCAGCTCGAAACTGACAAGACATTGCGCCACATCACTCCTTAGCCTTGGTACCATTTCTGGATCGATCACCTTCTGAGAGATTGCATTGAGAAATGCACATAGCTTCACAATGGCTAATCGGACGTTTTCCGGTAGAAGCCCCCTCAATGCAACCGGAAGCAGTTGCGTCATAATCACGTGGCAGTCATGAGACTTTAGGTTCTGGAACTTTTTCTCTGGAATATTTATTATTCCCTTTATATTCCACGAGAAGCCAGTCGGGACCTTCATACTGAGCAGGCATTCAAAGAAGATTTCTTTCTCATCTTTCGTAAGAGCGTAGCTGGCAGGACCTTCATACTGCTTCGGAGGCATGCCGTCTTTTTGGTGCAAACGTTGGAGGTCCTCCCGTGCCTCGGGTGTATCTTTTGTCTTTCCTGAAACGCCCAAGAAGCCTAGCAGGTTCACGCAAAGGTTCTTCGTCACGTGCATCACGTCGATTGAAGAGCGGACCTCTAGGTCTTTCCAGTAGGGTATGTCCCAAAATATAGATTTCTTCTTCCAGCTAGTGCGCCGGCACCCTTTCCAAAGATTACGTGTAAATCATTGACCATAGCAAGTACGTGACCACCGGTACGCATGGCGGTCTTCTTTCGGTGATCTGCCTCGCCTTTGAAATGCTTGCCTTTCTTTCGACATTGATGGTTGGTCGGAAGAAATCGACGATGGCCCAGGTACACATTCTTCCTGCATTTGTCCCGGTATATACTTTCAGTGTCATGTAAACAGTGTGTGCATGCGTGGTATCCTTTGTTTCTCTGTCTTGAAAGGTTACTGAGAGCGGGCCAATCGTTGATGGTCACGAACAACAATGCCTTTAGGTTAAATTCCTCCTGTCCGTGCTCATCCCACGTACGTACACCATTTCCATTCCAAAGCTGTAAAAGTTCTTCAACTAATGGCCTTAGGTACACATCAATGTCGTTGCCGGGTTGCTTAGGGCCTTGGATGAGAATTGGCATCATAATGAACTTCTGCTTCATGCACATCCAAGGAGGAAGGTTATACATACATAAAGTGACCGGCCAGGTGCTGTGATTGCTGCTCTGCTCCCCGAAAGGATTAATGCCATCCGCGCTTAAAGCAAACCATACGTTCCTTGGGTCCTTTGCAAACTCATCCCAGTACTTTCTCACGATTTTTCTCCACTGCGACCCGTCAGCGGGTGCTCTCAACTTCCCGTCTTTCTTACGGTCCTCACTGTGCCATCGCATCGACTTGGCATGCTCTCCGTTTCTGAACAGACGTTTCAACCGTGGTATTATAGGAGCATACCACATCACCTTCGCAGGAACCCTCTTCCTGCGGGGATCGCCGTGAACATCACCAGGGTCATCTCGTCTGATCTTATACCGCAATGCACCGCATACCGGGCATGCGTTCAGATCCTTGTATGCACCGCGGTATAGGATGCAGTCATTAGGGCATGCATGTATCTTCTCCACCTCCAATCCTAGAGGGCATACGACCTCCTTTGTTGCGTATGTACTGTCGGGCAATTCGTTATCCTTTGGAAGCTTCTTCTTCAATATTTTCAGTAGCTTCTCAAATCCTTTGTCAGGCACAGCATTCTCTGCCTTCCACTGCAGCAATTCCAGTACGGTACCGAGCTTTGTGTTGCCATCTTCGCAATTGGGGTACAACCCTTTTTTGTGATGCTCTAACATGCGATCGAACTTCAGCTTCTCCTTTTGACTTTCGCATTGCGTCCTTGCATCGATAATGACACGGCGGAGATCACCATCATTGTGCACATCGTCTGGTTCCTCTTGATCTTCAGCACCTTCACCCGTTGCAGCATCATTGGGCACATCGTCTGGTTCCTCTTGATCTTCACCAGCTCCCCCCGTTGCAGCATCATGGTATTCAGGGGGCACGTAGTTGTCATCGTACTCTTCTTCTTTGCCGTCTTCCATCATAACCCCTATTTCTTCGTGCCTCGTCCAAACATTATAGTGTGGCATGAAACCCTTGTAGAACAGGTGGGTGTGAAGGATTTTCCGGTCAGAGTAAGACTTCGTATTCCCACAATCAGGGCATGGACAACACATAAAACCATTCTGCTTGTTTGCCTGAGCCGCATCGAGAAACTCATGCACGCCCTTAATGTACTCGGAGGTGTGTCTGTCACCGTACATCCATTGCCGGTTCATCTGCGTGCATTATATATAATTAAGTGTCCAAATTAATAGAAGTTCATCATCACATGCATTAAAAGCAAACTACATACATAGTTCTCATCTAACAACATATAGGTCTCCAGAGCATCTAATTAATTAAACCATACATTAATTAAAACAAAGGCGATCATAATCGCAACCAAGGTAACAATTGATCCAACGGCATAATGATACCAAGCCTCGGTATGAATGGCATATTTTCTAATCTTTCTAATCTTCAAGCGCATAGCATCCATCTTGATCTTGTGATCATCGACGACATCCGCAACATGCAACTCCAATATCATCTTCTCCTCCTCAATTTTTTTTATTTTTTCCTTCAAGAAATTGTTTTCTTCTTCAACTAAATTTAACCTCTCGACAATAGGGTCGGTTGGAATTTCTGGTTCACATACATCCTAGATAAATAAAATCTATGTCACGTTGGTCCGCATAATTATCATAAACAATAAATGAACCAATAGTTATAAAGATTAATATATATACCACATCCGAATCATAGACAGGACGAGGGCCGACGGGGGCGGATACCAAAACCATCGCACTATATAAGATGCAATAATAAAAGTAAGAAAATGATACAAGTATCTATCTAAACATACAAGTAACAATATTTTCCTTTCAGAAAGAAGATAAGAGCAAGAGGCTCACCACGGTGGTGTCGGTGATGAGATCGGCGCGGGTGATCGACGGCGGTGAAGACAGGGGTGGGGCGTGACGGACCGCTAAATCTAGACAAATCTCGAGGAAAACGGAGCTTTGTGGTCGAGCTTCGAGAGGAGAAAGCTTAAGTAGTGTGGCTCGGGCATTTCATCGAACACCTCATGTGCATAGGAGGTGAGCTAGAGCACCTAAAGCCCCTCCTCTCGCCGACCCAGAAAAACAGAGCACTGAGTGCTCTGCTCCGGCGCGAGGGGTATATATAGGCTGCACCACTGGTCCCGGTTCATGCCATGAACCGGGACTTAATGGATACCTTTGGTCCCGGTTCATGCCACCAACCGGGACCAATGGTGGTGGGCCAGGAGCGAGGCCCATTGGTCCCGGTTCGTCCCACCAACCGGGACCAAAAGGTCCAGACGAACCGGGACCAATGGCCCACGTGGCCCGGCCGGCCCCCTGTGCTCACGAACCGGGTCCAATGCCCCCATTGGTCTCGGTTCTAGATTGAACCGGGACTAATGGGCTAACCCACCCTGGACCATTGCCCCCTTTTCTACTAGTGTGTAATTTCCTGGGCATGGCCCGATGATAGATTTCAGTCATGTTCATCGTGGTGACGGGGAGCGACTGCCGTGGTCTCAAATCCGTCGAAGACCAAGTCTCCGCGGATATCCGTGATGTAGTTCAAGCTCCTAAATCTGACCTGACGGCCAGGGGCGCAGCTATCGATCTGCTCCAAATGGCCAAGCGAGTTGGCCTGCAGTGCGAAGCCGCCGAACACGAAGATCTGTCCGGGGAGGAAAGTCTCCCCATGGACAGTATCGTTGTTGACGATTGAAGGAGCCATCAAACCCTTTGAGGATGGCACAGAGGAACTCTCAATGAAAGCACCAATGTCGGTGTCAAAATCGGTGGATCTCGGGTAGGGGGTCCCGAACTGTGCATCTGAGGTCGATGGTAACAGGAGGAGGGGAACACAATGTTTACCCAGGTTCGGGCCCTCTCTATGGAGGTAATACCCTACTTCCTGCTTGATTGATCTTGATGAATATTAGTATTACAAGAGTTGATCTACTACGAGACCGTAATGGATAAAACCCTAGAAGTCTAGCCTGCATGACTGTATCCGTTTCCGGACTATGCCCTCCGGTTTATATAGACACCAGAGGGGACTAGGGTTGTACAAAGTCGGTTACAGAGAAATGAATCTTCATTTTGGTCGCAAAGCTTGCCTTCAACACCAAGGAGAGTCCTATCCGGACACGGGAGAGAGTCTTCGGTCTTGTATCTTCACAACCCACTAGTCCAGCCCATGTCTAACAAGCCGGATGCCAGAGGACCACTTAGTCCAGGACTCCCTCACCCAGGCACATCAAACACCCAAGCAGTTCAAAACATGGGCAAAATGGGGCTTCACTATGTTCCGGCATGAAAGAGTGGAAACTAAAAAATAAATGATTTAAAGTCCATGGTTCCAAAAATGTTTGGGAGATTCATGGTTCTAACGAAGCTAAAAAAGAAGTACATGGCTCGAATAGAACAACACTTGCTCTGTGTAGCCTTTTAGAGCACAAGATAATGCTTTGTGGTGAACATTATGTTGTAATGCGTATGTGTTCAGTAGAATTAGTCAGCAAACCAAGGCATGCATTCTTTAACACAAAAAACTTTCTTTTTCTTCTTCATATCCTGGACATTTGAAGATAGCATACCATAGGTGCCATGTAGTAATGCAAATGTGTTCTTTTGTGGTGAAGATTTTTACAGTAAACGATGCAAAATTTTAAAAACTACTAAAAGTTCAACTTGCAAAGCAGTAGCAATTCAATAATGCAACATGCATTAAATTAAAAAAATAGCAACCACGTTTGGAAGAAAAAATACACATCTGGTTTTCCAAGTTCAATACGCGAGCTATCACCATTTTGTGAAAAAAACATGTAAGAGTAAGGTGTGTGTGCAAAAAATACAGACCGTCTTCTTGTTATACATCAGTTCAATATATGGAAAATTTATAGCTGTTCATAAAAAAGGTTCACTTCCCCAACTGTGGGGATTTTAAAAAATTTTGTCTGCACATGTGCACTGGAAGGTTGTAGCATTGTGTAGTACTCATTGTTGTAGGTGACCTTTTGTGCCGCTGCTACTTTGCCACTTAGAGTAGTACTACTAGTACTACTTATCATATGTTGCTAAAACTTGGTGTGGTGGATAATTTGTGGGTCGATGAGCACTATATGTTGCCTTCCTAAGTGCTCTACCGATGTTGCTACTTTGTACTGATCCTGATCCCGGAGGCCTATGAGATGTACAATTTGGTAAGCGGGTAATGACCACAAACTCTTGGTTATGATGGCTTTTAATATGGAGCTAGACTTTGTCACTGAGAATTTATTATGCACCTGTTCCAATTTCTTCTGATATTTTGGGCCCGTGGGCATTGTTCTAATATATTAGTTTATCGAGTAACTTGTGGATGCATGTGATCTTCTTGTTCATGTTCTCCTCTCAGTTATTTCATTTTGAACTTCTTTCGTGCATTATGTGCTATTTCTTCTTGACTTACAGAATTTTTGTAAACTCTCCTCTTTGTGCAGCTCGGTGAAGCTGCTTACTTGACAAGAGAAACAATTCATTGAATCCGGAGCATCAACAATGCAATGTTATTAGCTGTAGCAGTAGTTATGCCTCAATGGAGAAAACATGGCATTGAACTCCATAGCAAAGTCTATATTTTTGTGTTTGTGTTGGTATATGTGTTGCAATGGATAGATTACAAATGTTTTTTTCCTGAAAATAAAAAATGTGCAGAATCATTTTGAGTTGCATTCAAATTCAAGTAAAAGATTTTTTGAGAGAGAGAGAGAAACTACGTGTAAGTCTTGCTGGTTTGAGAATTTGACATGAGAAATTTTGCATCTTTTTGATAGATTTCCAATGGTAAATTACATGTCTCATTTTCACAAACTTTATAGAAAATAACATTCAAAATCAACTTTCTTTGTATTCAAATTTGAATTTAAACTGTAAGTAATTAGAAAATTCTTTATATATATGCAAAAGTTGCACATTTTCTGTAGCTTCTCAACTCTGTATCATTTGTGTCAATGTGAAAACCCGTTTGCAAAAAATCGCAGAAATACATTTTCCTCATTATTTCATTGTTCTTTGAATTACTTTTAAACCATGTAGAATTTGAAAAAGCATTTTATATATGAAAGAAGCGGATTTCACCAGCCTGTCTCATTTGCTCAATTCCAGACTACGGTTTGAAATGAAGTCCAGAATGTGATTCACGTTTTCTAATTTCACAAAATTGGTTTTAACAAAACTGCTCTTAAACCGTGAGGATTTTACAAAAAAGTCCTATATGAGTTGTAATCTAGGTATCAGGAGCTTTGCAATGATATATTATACACCCCGTTCGGACGAAAAAAATCACAAAATTTTAAACTAAGAAGTCGACTAGTTCGACGAGCTGAAAAGCATTAGTTCAAGCACTCTAAGTCATTTGTTCGTGTATATTAACAGAATAATATTCTGCTATGTGAAATAGAATAGCGAGTATTCAAAGCAAGTTATACAAAAAACACATCCTGCCATGGAGAGGTAGTTTTCCTCATGTCTCATATACTACCATGTGATAGTATATATACAACTTTATTGTTCTAAGTATCTTCTAAGATATTTCAAAGCAAGTTATACAAAAAAACTTCCTATGAGCCCATATTTTTTGGATATTTTGAAAATAATACATAATAAGTGGTATATATATATACTTCTCAAATACTGTTATATACTACAAACAACACGTACATATTGTTGATTTTGACACATACTACATACAACCTATAAAACTCAAATGAAGGTAGCAACCACCGAGTGGTAGGAAACATTTGTCCTATATATATACTCTGTCTGTCCCAAAATAAGAGTCTCAACTTTGTACTAACTTTTGTACAAAGTTGTAATAATGTTGAGGCACTTATTTTGGGATAGAGGGAGTATATTATTTTGGGACTAGTTTTTTTTACGTTGTTACATTTAGAGTTTACGTTTGGCATATGAGTCATAAAACCACAAAATTTACATTTAGATGTATATGTTAGACTATATAGTCATTTTTGTAATTTTACATCACCTAAATATCCATTTGACCAACATACATTTTCACTTCTGCTAGTAAGATGTGCCTTGGTCCCTAAGTTATATTTTCACTTCCCTACTCCCTCCGTTCCTTCATATAAGATTTATTTGTTTTTTGATAAAATTCCACAATGTAAGATGCATTTCTTATAATTCCTCATAGTTCGCTTGTTAGCCCTCCAGAAAAAAGGACACTATATCTCTCTTGATTGTGTGTATCTCTCCTGCTAGAAAAATAAGGAAAGTATTCCTTTCTCGATTGTATGTACCTCTTACTTTTCTAGACTAACTGATATACTTGACACTAACCAACAAATTTGGAAAGGGAAATTTCGTGCTAACTTCTCCATAATTATGTGCCTTGGTCAGCATGCCAAATATAATACACCTTACATCAAGTAATGGAGGGACTAATAAAAGAGTGGTGAAGAATAACTATTTCTCACCCGGAGTGACGAATAGCGCAACACTTTATAGTTGCGCCCAAAAATGTCTAATTGTTGTTTCTTCTAATTTTGCTCAATACATCCATTCTTGGGCCATCACTGACTTTCTGAATAAGGGGAACATGGCATCGATGAAAAGTTCACATCTGAGGCCATGCCAACCATGTTAGAAAATGTCATACCCTTCAACGCTCTTGTCACCAACGAGGTAGAACGAACTTTCTTTTGTTGCTCTTGTTGAAGGACCTTGTAGCAAAATTCTGGATGGTAGCTCGGAATACTCTCTTGATGTTTCCTGCGAAACATGATAACGACGACATCCATGTGTGGTTCAACTCCACCAACTCACCATACTTCCCGGTGTTGTCCCGAGTTCATATTAAAATTTCATTATAATATTATATGGTATGTTATTGTTACATTTAAGTGTTAAACACATAAGAGTGTTGTTAAAATTAAGTATGTTCAACTGTGCTATATGATACTATATGTAGCCTACAAGATATTACTATTACTATAGATAATTAAAAATCCTGCTACAACAGCCAGCAATGCGATCACGATACCATTGGATTTTGGTCTAGGCTATTCTACCTGTTGATGGAGGGTATAGGTGTCTGTGGTATATTGTTAGAAGTAAGAACAAGTACTACTCATAATAAAAATAGTACTATGATTTACATTTTATTGCTTCAAGGTATGATGTACTCCAGAATGTGGAATGATTAGGCAGAACACCGCTTGTGCAGTATTTTTTTAAATATGATTGTCAACACTGACTAGTACTGTCCAAATATAACTGAATGCCATTAATACATACTCCCTCCATTCCTAAATATATGTATTTTTAGAGATTCCAATAAGCGACTATATATGAAGCAAAATGAGTGAATCTATACTCTAAAATATGTCTTTATACATCCGTATGTAGTCCTTTATTGAAATATGTAAAAACATATTTAGGAACGGAGGGAGTAATTTACTACTGGTGAATGGATAAGCTCAAATGCCACCAATACAAGAAATACCTATGGCGTACGACGTGCGACACCATGGGTAAGTACGTAAGTAGTGACGTGCTGCGGTAGAGGCATCCAACAGTCCGGATTGGCAGCATATGCATTTTATTGAAGTACACTTTGACAACTCAATCAAATCGCATTTTAGTGAGAAGTCTAGTAAGCAAAAACATGCAGAAAAAACTAAGAAATGCGGTTCACTCAGCAAATGGCCGCAGTCTAATAGGGTTTGATGGTTGTGTATGGTGTACACGCAGGTGGAATTTCCTATTTGAAAAATCATGGGCGCTATGCCTTAAGCGCTCGATGAGCAATGCAACTCACCTGGGTTGCAGGTGCTGATTTTGGTGTGTATCGTGTGTGTTGCTTGTGTAAAATAATGGTGTGTCAATTTGCAAAAGCTAGTTTGTTATTGAAAAATGGTAGTCAGATGGTGTTCAGTGTAAAATCATATGTGGTTCACTTGGTAAAAATGAGAAAAAAGAAAACATATCAAAAAGAAGTTCACTTCTTTTAGATGCAGTTCTTTAGTTTCTGTCCCGCAGTTCACTTTCGCAAGTTCACTTCTTTTGCATGTTGTTCACTAGTTTTTGCCCCGTGGTTCACTTTCGAGAGTGATGTTGTTCACTTGCACTCAATTTGGAATGTGAAAATGTTAACAAAACAGATAATATGGTTCACTTACCCTCATCTCTGCAGTTCACTTTTTGATACTGTTGAGGTTCACTTTCCCTCGTCTCTATAGTCCACTCTCGTTCACAAAAAGTCAGAAAAAAATACTAACAACAACTCATGCGGCTCACTTACGGGTAGTGTCGCGGTTCACATACTCCCAACTATGAAGTGCAAAAAAAATGTTACGAAAATGACATGTTTTAAATGCGGCTCACTTCTCGATAGTGTTGTCATTCACTCATGCTTGATGTGAAGCACAGTCTAGTTCCTCGTTTAGGAAAAATTTACGTCTGACAAAACAACTCATGAAGTTCGCCTGCCCATCTGATGCAGTGAGGCTTTCAATCTGAAGTAGGGCGTTTTTTTTCTATTTGCTGTGGTTCACTCGTCGATTTTGGTATCGTCTGTCGGTGGGAACGACACCTATGGGGTCACTGGGATCCCTTCTACGGTCGGCGGGCGCGAGGTTGTGCAAAGAGCAGGTCTGACATGAAGCACACGCATCTTTTACCCAGGTTCGGGCCGTGAAGATGCGTAATATCCTAGTCCTGCTTTGGTGGATGTATTCAGTGTTCTTGTTTTCTTGAGCGAGCTACGGGGCGCAACTTGGCCAAAAGAGCCGAATCCCTCTCCTGGTCGCCTCGGGCATCCTTTTACAGGCAAAAGGGGTTGCCACAGTGGCACACAGGAGGTGGAAAGGTCTACAGTTGATAAGCCTATCCTTTGAAACCGTAGGACAAACGCATTTAATGCGTTGCCGACGTGCCCCCCTTGCTTTATCGGGGACGACAAGGAAGCACGTCCCAGCTGTCGCCGCATCGCCTGGCCCACTACTAGGAAAAGGGCTATAGATGAAATGGACACTAATGGCGCACCAGACATGTGCTGTGCCACTACTATATACTAATGGTGCACCATGTGTTGGTGCGCCATTAGTGTCCAAATACTAATGGCACACCACATCCACGGTGCGCTATTAGTAACAATTTTTTTTTATTTTTTTTCAAAACTAGTAATGGCGCCCCAGGGGATAGTGCGCCATTACTAGTTAAATTAGTAATGGCGCACCACATCCATGGTGCGCCATTAGTAAAAAAAATTCAATATTTTTTTCAAAACTAGTAATGGCGCACCAGGGGATAGTGCGCCATTACTAGTTAAACTAGTAATGGCCCACCACATCCACGGTGCGCCACTAGTAATTTTTTTCATTTTCTTCAATTTTTTTAAAACTAGTAAATGCGCACCGTGGGAGTGGTGCGCCATTTCAATCTTTTACTTGAATTTGAATGCAACTCAAAAAAATAAAAGAAAATAAGTTTCCCATGTGATATGTGGTCTAGTTGTTGGGAAAATTTACAAATATGAATTTCGAGTTTATTTGCAAAATCTCTCTGGGACCCCGTTAAACATTTTCAAAATCCTCAAAAACCTAACAGAAAAAAAGTTACGGGGCTTTTAAGATCTGGAGGCAAAAAAATTCAAAAAAATTCTAACTTACTAGTGGCGCACCGTTTGCTAGGTGCGCCACTAGTAACAGAAAAAAAAATAGTTACGATTTTTTTTGGATTTTTTTTCTTCAAAATATGATACGTAATATGAACGGAAGTTTGAAATATTTTTTCAAAATTTCATCACACTCATGAACATGAACAAAGTCCTAAACATCAACAAGGTTTAATAGGATTGATATGCTAGATATATCAACAAGTGCCTGTGAAGTGAGCTGGTGCTGGGGTTGGATAGAACTCTGAAGTTAAGCGTGCTTGGGCTGGAGTAGTGTGAGGATGGGTGACCTTTCGGGAAGTTTGACCATGGAGTGCGACTTGACCTGACATTAAGCCTATTGACCTGAGATTTAAAAAAATTGAAAAAATTATTTTTGAAATTTTTTTATTACTAATGGCGCAATACAGGTGCGCCATTAGTATCTGGTATACTAATGGCGCACCAGTGGTGCGCCATTAGTAAAAGAATACTAGTGGCGTGGTACTAGTGGCGCACCAGTAGTGCGCCATTAGTACGCAAAACTGGTGCGCCACTAGTAGGCCTTTTCCTAGTAGAGGCCTTGACACGCGTCTGAGCTGACGAGGCGTCGCGGCGCCACGTTGGCTGGCTGCTGGCCTGGCGCGGTGGTGGAGCCTTCACGAAGGGTTGCATGCCACCACGCTGGTGCTTGCTGAGTCGGTGTAGAGGCCGCCCGTCGCCACGCAGGTGCCTGCCCATCTGGTTGAGTTAGCAGCTGCTTGGGGACCGCGGTGGAGTCTTGGCTGGTGCGGGCTTGGCAGTGGCCCCGCTGATGCCCTCGGCAAGGGTCTTGCCGGGGTCCTGGCAAGGGTCTTGCCGTGGCGTTGCAGTCGTCCCCGGCAAGGCGCTTGCCGGGGGTCTTGTGAATTTCCTCGGCCGGGATCCCGCCGATGGTCGCCGTCTTCTGGTCCTCATCTGATTTCACATGTTTATGATCTTGACGAAGATCTGCATGCCACCACAGAGGCGCATCCCGAGCTTTGGTTCCAATGTAGTTGGTTGGGTTGGAACATGTGGGCTCAATGGTGGCTTGCTCCGCTGGCATCGGGCAGGCTGCCCCGGCAAGGCTCTTGCCAGGGCTGTGGAGGCTGCCTCGGCAAGGATCTTGCCGAGGGAGTCTACCTCGCCCTGTTTCCCTCCTATGTTTCTGGTCTTGGCGTTGCCTTGGTTGTCTTGTGCTTTGACTTCTCTCCGCACTAAAAAAAAGACACATCCGTGACATTTTGGGCCGAATGAAATTTTTTTGTCATACATATGACACTTCTGTGACGATAATTGTGACAAAACCCGGTATCATCATAGATGTGGTGGGCTACTACTTCTGTGACAAAAAATCATGACAGAAAATGGGCTTTTCGTCCCGGGCGGGCCGGAGACGCAGCTGAATGACATTATTTGGCCGTCCATGACAGAAAAAACCGTGGTAGAAGCGAGGGGGAGGAAAATTTCGGGGAGTTCCCGGTTATGGTGGGAGGTCGGGGGCCGAGCGATGCGCGTTTCTCTCGTACACATACACGCGTGTGTACGAGGCGTTGGCTCCAACTGAACCCGAGCGAGGCGTTGGGCTCTAACTGAACCCGAGCGATTGCACTGCAGTCTACGCGTTACTGAACCCAAGCGATCGATCGATGGCTATTAACTGAACCCGATCCAGCGATTCCTTTGCTACTGCTGCTAACTGAAGCTGATCGATGCTGCCTCTGGATGAATAGTGAGCGTTGCGGGGGGGGGGGGGGTGGATGAATTGTTCCCGGTGGGGGTGGATGAACAGGACCCATTGGTGTTGCCTCTGGATGAACAGGACCCCGATCGATCGAGCCGGTTGGGGCTGGATGAACAGGACCCCGTGGAGGGCTGGATGAACAGGACCACCCCCGTGGAGGGTAGGATGAACAGTAGACGGTGGAGGGCTGGATGAACAGTAGCCCGTGGAGGGTTGGTTGAATAGGAGCCCGTGGAGAGGGTTGGTTGAACAGGAGCCCATGGAGTAGCGCGTAGTGGAGGCTGGATGAACAGGAGCTCGTGGATGAACAGTCGCAGGTGCAGGCTGGAGGAGGTCGACGGTGGATGAACAGTAGCTCATGGAGGCTGGAGGGGGTTGACGGTGGAGATGAACAGTATCCCGCGGAGTCCCGTTTTGCGGTACGCCACACCCTCCCGATGAACAGGACCCCTGTTTCCACCGTAGGAGGTCCGTTTCATCCGTTTTGCGGTACGCCACACCCCTCCCGATCAATAGGACCCCCGTTTCGACCGTAGGAGGTCCGTTTCCTCCGTTTTGCGGTACGCCACACCCCTCCCGATCAACAGGACCCCGTTCTGAACGTGGCCTGTCGAACACAAGGCCGTTTCCTCCGTTGTGCGGTACGCGAGGCCTCGTTTCCAGCGCCTGTTCCCTCCAAGCCCTCCCGATGAACACGACCATGCATTCCGTTCCGACCTAGCCGGTTGGCTCGCACGCGTTCCGTTGCCTCCCGATGAACACGACGCATTCTGTTGCCTCCCCATGAACACGACGCATTCCGTTGCCTCCCCATGAACACGACAACGACGCTGTTTTTCCGTTCTGACCCAGCCATGTCAACGAGGCCTCGCCGTACGTATGCGCAAGTAGGCGTTCGAGACCCCGCCCGTATGTACACATACCTGGCCGTAATTTCTTTCTTGCACCCTGGCCGCCTCTACTACGACACGTGCGCGCCTCTACATCCACCAGTATATATGTACATACACATTCGCGACCAGAATGACAACGCTACGTATGCTTCGACCAGGTGGGTCCCGACTATCAGGCACTTCCTTGCCTGCGAAGATGTAGCTGGTGGGTCCCAGCAGTCAGGGGGGCGAATCGTTTTGTTTTTTATGCCCGGACGCACTTCCTTGTGTGCGAAGGTGTAGCTGGTGGGTCCCAGCAGTCATGGGGGAAACGGTTTTTTTCGCGAAATACGGTGGCCCGTCCAGTGGGTCCCCGCTGTCAGGTGGAGGAATAATTATTTTGCACGTAATAAGGAGGCACTTCCTTGCTGCGGCTGTGGACCCAGCTGTCAGCCTCTCCACGTACAGTCCATGTCCGATGGAAGTCGTTCCTTGACCACGTTGACCACGCTGCACCGAGAGCACCAGGGCGGTGGACGACGGCGAGGCCTAGGAAGGGGACGACGAGGAGTACGAGGGTTCACTGGTTCGGCTGCGGTGTGAGGCTGCCATCGTCGCAGGGCCTGGCCAGCGGCGGGAATAGTTGGGGGCGGTGAGGCCTCCGCGGTAGCACAGCCGGCCACGGGAGGCAGGAGCATGCGGCACAACTGGCGCTGCTTTGGGTGGCTGGAGCAACAAGACCAGAGGTTGAAGAAGCACTACGACCGTTGGATGGACATCGTACGATCACTGGAGCTAGAATCGTTCATATGGACTAATGTTGACAAAGGCCCCCGTCCCAATGAACTTAGTAGGCCCACAAGTCAGCCTCCCACCATGGTGGGTCCCAGCTACCAGGGGAAGTATTCATTTTTTTGTGCGTAATAAGGAGGCACTTCCGGTGGGTCCGAGCTGACAGCGGGGGGAACGTTTTTTTGCGAAATACGCTGGCCCGTCCGGTGGGTCCGAGCAGTCAGGGGGAAACGTTTTTTCACGAAATAAGGTGGCCCGTCCGGTGGGTCTGTCACAGCCCTAGAATTGCTAGTGGTTAGTTGCATCTGTGAGCATCCATGCATCATGTTAAATTCCAATTAAAGTTGAAATGGGGATGACAGAAACCCCCAGCACCCCTGAATCCAACTAGGGTTATTAAAATACTTTTTCAATGAACCTGAAATGCCCTTCAAAAATGTTCATCATCTTTGCCTTGGTCTAGAACCTCTGACAAAAATGGTTCACATTTTTCTAGGACAACATTGGGTCACTGAATTAAATCATATGATATTTGCATTTGGGCATTTAATTGCTATATAACACTTAAAATGTCCAAATATACATGAACTAAAATGTTTACTGTTGGAAATATTCCAAACAGTAGCCCTGAGTAGTTTCATGAATTTTGAGATTGTTTTGGTATTTTTAATAAAGCCTAAAGACTACAGAATAATAGAAAAATAGAATTAAAAGAGAGAGAGAGGAACTTACCTGGGAAGCCCACCTGGCCTGGCACTGTAGCCGCCCAGCTGGGCAAAGCCAGCCCAGCCCATCTCCACCTCCCCCTGTCGTCTTCCTCCTCTTGCCAGGAGGACGAAGGGCGCGTGGCCACCGCTCGCGAGCACGCGCCCCGCCAGCTCCTGCTTGCCGCCGACGCCCTGGACGCGCTGTACGACGCCACGCACACCCCCTGACCCCCTCGTCCTCTCCCCTCTCTCCCGGGATCTCTTTCCCCTCCCCTGCTCTCTCTCCCTCTCGCGCCCGAGCGCGCCGCCCCTCGCCGCCGCGTCCACCGGCCACCCCACACCTCTCTGACGCGCCACGAAGCTCCGCATCGATGTCCCCTACTCCCTCGACAAGCCAAGCATCGCCGGATGCCCTGCACCGCCTCCACCAAGCCGTCTTCAACCTCGGTGCCGGCGATCCCCGCCGCTTGATTCGTCACCGTCAGGCCGTCCCCGAGCCCGCTGAGACCTCCGCCCGACTCCCAGTGAGCTGTAATCCGTTTCCCCTCCTCCCTCGTGCTTTTTCCTGCATCGTAGCCGCCGCCCGCCAGTGCCCGTAAGCTCCGGCCGCCGTGATTGCCGCCGTCGTCGCTACGACGGGCCAACGTCGCGGATGAGCACCTGGCCGAGCTCCTGCTTCCCAGTAGCTGCCGCCTGTGCGCCCCGTTTTGCTCGGAAGCGAGTTGCAGCCTCGCGCCCGTTATCACCGAACTCCGGCGCCGCCACGAGCTCGACTCCGGCGAGCTCGTTCCACCCCAGCCCCTCCTCCTTGGCTCTCTGGATGCGCAAGAGCGCGGCCTACCTCCTGGTGCCCTCAGCGCGCTAACCCGACGCCTCTAGCGCAAGTCCGGCGAGCCTCCGCCGTTGTTTTGGTCCCCGCCGGCCAAACTCCGGCGTGTCGACGTGGCCGCGTGTTTAGTGCTAATCACTGCCAGCTAAACACCCCACAGACACTGACGAGCGGGCCCCGCGTTGGGTCAAATCCCAGTCAACACGGGATTAACCTCTAACTATCTATAAGTATATGACATGTGGGACCGGGTCGTCAGGTTTGACCTGGGTCAACCCAGTTGACCTGCTGACGTCATGATGATGTCAGGCTGACGCAGTAATCCTTTTCTGGAATTTAAATAAATCTCAAATGATTTGTTTAATTCAGAAAATATCCAAAACTTTGAAAAATCATAGAAAATAATCTATAGCTCAGAATGAAATAATTTATATATGAAAAATTATCAGAAAAATTCAAGGAATCCATCTGTACTTGTTTCATGCATGTTAGAACAACTTATAGTTGCTGCTTAGCACAAATCATATAATGGCATTTAAATATCCACATATGGAGTTTGTATTTGAATCCTGGATTCAAATCAACTTCATTTAATCTGGTTGCTAGCTGCATTAGCTCAAATCACATCATGTTGCCATGTCATGATCATGCATCATATTGTCGCATTGCATTGATTGTGTTCTTTCTCAGTTGCCGGTGTTTGTCCCCTCTCGATGGACGATGTGCCGACGATGAGATCGATGACACTGATGAAGAACTATATTATCTTCAGAAGTGCCAGGCAAGCAAAACCCCCTTGTTCATTCCGATAAAATCCCACTCTCTCGCCCCTGCTCTCTTTTATTGCATTAGGACAACAACGATTCATGTGTTACTTGCTGCGGTAGCTGAACCCCTTTATCCTTTGCATGACCTGTCATTCCACAGTAAATAGATGAAACCCACTAGCATGAGTAGGAGTTGTTTGAGCCCATGTTGTGCCTACTCATTCATGCTTGTTTGTCATGCCTGCTACTGCTTAGAGTTGAGTCGGGTCTGATTCATCGGGAATGAATTGGAATGGTGATGAACATGTCCTATTGTGTGTGAACTAAGTGTGTGAACACGATTTGGTAAAGGTATTGGTGAGAGGCCATGTAGGAGTACATGGTGGGTTGTCTCATTGAAGCCGTCCTCAGGAACTGAGTTCTGTGTTTGTGATCCATGAACAGCTACTACCACACATTGGGATCCTTAATTGACTCTCTCGGCTTCTTGATCACCCTTGTCCTCTGTCCAGGAGTTGCAAGTAGTTTCTGGTGTTTGTAGTATGCTGGGGGCCGCACGCAGCGCTGACCGTAGGGGTGGGCTGTGTTGCGGTAGGCACGTGGCCGGGCAGCCGGGCGCCCGTTTGGTGTCTCGGACCCTGTACACATCGTTTGGGGCTGTGAGCGAAACTCCGGCCGGATCTCCTCATGGATGGAACCCGAATAGGCGATAAACCTGGACTAGAGACTTGAGTGTTTAGGTAGGCTGTGGCCGACACCCTCGCTGGGCTTCCGCTTGAAGGTTGCCGAGTACATGTCGTGGAAACGGCGGTAAGTGGTGAGAGCGTGTGTGAAGAAGTACACCCCTGCAGGGTTAACATCATCTATTCGAATAGCCGGATTCCTCGGATATGGAAACTTGGACCCCTTGCATAGTTCATAGACAAGTGAAAGTGGATACTCTAAAATGCGCAAGATAAGCGTGAGTGCTATGGATGGCGTTCTCGTAGGGAGACGGGAGCGGATCCATAGTGGTGTATTGATATGGTGAATATGTGGACTCGTGTGCGCCACCTCAAAAGAGTTACTTGCAGTCGTAGTTCAGGATAGCCACCGAGTCAAAGCTGGCTTGCTGCAGTCAAACTCCACCACCCCCTTTATTGATACTGATGCATATGTAGTTAGTTCTGATGTAAGCCTTGCTGAGTACAATTGTACTCACGTTTGCCTATTTTATGTTTTTGAAGAGAGACGTCAGTCTCGCTAGTAGTTCCGTGTGGACTTCGACGTTTAGCTTGATACCTCAGCTACGATCTTGTGCCCTCGACAGGATCTGGTAGATAGTCGGGCTTCTCAGCCTTTTTCATTTGTAGATGTCTGTACTCAGACATGTTAAGCTTCCGCATGTGTTTGACTTGTATGCTCTGAATGTTGGGTCATGAGACCCATGTTTGTAATATCTCGCTCCTCGGAGCCTATTGAATAAATACTTGAGTCGTAGAGTCTTGTTGTGATGCCATGTTGTATCTACACATATCGAGCATATTGTGTGTATGATTGAAATGCTTGCTATGTGTGGGGTCCGACTATCTAGTTGTTTATCCTTGGCAGCCTATCATATGGGGAAATGTAGTCTAGTGCTTCTGAACGATAGTAGTCCGCTACAGCCCGGTTCACCGGAGTCCTGCTAGCCCAGCACTACTGCTCGGAACACTTGACTGGCCGGCATGTGATTCACTTCGTTCCTGTGTCTGTCCCTTCGGGGAAATGTCACGCGGTGACATCCGGAGTCCTGCCCAGCCTGCTACAGCCCGGGTTACCGGAGTCCTGTTAGCCCAGTGCTACAGCCCGGATTCACACGTTGATGACCGACATGCTCGATGTGATTCATGTATGCCTGTCCTCATAGGTTAGCGCCGCTTTGGGTTCACGACTAGCCATGTCGGCCCGGGTTCTCTGTCATATGGATGCTAGCGACACTATCATATACGTGAGCCAAAAGGCGCAAACGGTCCCGGGCCAGGTAAGGTGGCACCCGTGGGAATACCGTGCGTGAGGCCGCAAAGTGATATGATGTGTTTCATGCTAGATCGATGTGGCTTAGGATCGGGGTCCTGACAGCATTGGTATCAGAGCCTGACTGCCTGTAGGATTACCAAGCCAAACTGGTCGAAGTTGAGTCTAGAAATGCTTTAGTTATGTAGGGGAATTGATTGTGGAAGGGAACATAAGTCTCTTTTTACTCCTTATATCTCATGGCCTTCTGATCTGAGTCAACCTCTTCTTTTCTACGGGGATTAAGAACTAGGCTTCTCTTCTATCTATCAGGATGACGTGTTACTAAACCGTAGTTGCCTAGGATTGTTGAGTTCAAGTCTCAATTCAGTTCCTACTACTTCCATATGTTCATAGCTGGCCTCAGAACCTTGATATTGCGATGTTGAGTGGCTATGCCACCATATTTGCAGGTTGTCTCAAATCATTTTGAGCATTTACAGCCGTTATGCTGTCCGAGTCATCCCAGGTTTCTAACTAGTCTGATGCATTAGCAAATCCTTTCTTTCCGTTCCTGATGTCCTCTTGGTCAGAATAAGCATACTAATCGGTGAGTTGAGGTACTCTATTGCCTCGACATCTATGTTGGAGCTACTATTATGACCCTAGGTGTCTTATGAAACCATCTAGTAATCTTTCCATGTTTTGTGTTCCCAGTGTGATGAATCTGGCCAACATTCTCGAAAGCATCCCGTGATGCCATTTAGTATTTAGGTATTCTATTCCTGGGTTCTTGAACCCGAGATTCACCCTACTTACCTCATGCTGATAGTGTTTGCTAGTTCCTTTAGAATATTAGTAACCTTGGTGATAGCCCTCGAGGTCCGTGGTACTTCCTTCTTCCAAATGCCATGAACCATCCTTGGCAGAAATTCGTTTTGAATCAAAAGATCACAACCATGGTGCTCTTGAGGAGTACTCCACTCATATTGTGATTCTGCCAGTTCTACCTTTCTGCATGGGTTATCCAGAAGAAACCTGTTGAACTTGGCTCGACATACTAATCCATGCATCCACAACTTAGAAAAACATATGTTCCTTTGAGTTGTCCCCTTTTAGTTGTGTTCTGACCCTCGCCTATCAATTGATAGTCAAGAGTATGTGTGCATTCGTGTTATCGATGCCTATTATTCTTGTGGTCCGTCAAGCCATTCTATTCCGGAATGACTAGGAGAAACAAACTCCAGTACCCCATCCATATCTGGGAGTGGGTCAAAGCAATTGTACTCCGCAGATCAAAATGCCAACCTAGCATTTGCTCTGTTCTACCGTGGAGTGTCACCTTCTTTCTTATCAAGAATGTCATAGGAATTGCACCTCTTCTTATGAATTCTTGATGCAGTGATACTCTCACCCTCGTCATTCATTCCTCGGCCCTAGTGTTGTTGTAATCGGAATGCCGACAAGTGAATTGTGATGTGTGAAATCAATGCTCCGAGCAACTCGTTGCTTGGTAGTAAATGGACAATATTCTCATTCTTAGCGTGCTGGTTATTTAATCGTCATCCTAAGATTGACCGTGCTACCTAGTCCTTATTTTGGTGCACTCCTCGATCAATGAGTTGGGATTGTGTCGATCCCTCACCCTTTCGATCATATCGTCTTGCCCTAAAAGGCAAGATTGTTCTCGTGCTTAGTGACATATCGGTGGTTCGTGATTTTCCGAAGATCTTCTCGAAAGTATTACCTGGTTGTCACCTGACCGCTATGTTGAGCTCGTGATCACGTTGGTTTCCTATAAACTACCCATTCTCCAAGAATCTGTGTTGGATACCCCTGAGCTAGTTGGTTAAGCCAAACAACAACTTGGAGAGTTGGAAGGTAAAAGCTTATCCGACTTAGTTCATGTTAAGGGATAACTTGTGTGTGTGTGTTGAAGAAAGATGAGATCTTCCTTGATTGATCCTCGTGGTCAGTTGTTGAATCTATTGTCTTACCCAATCTTTGATTTGAGTATGGGCTATCATCAAGTCAAATCAGTACCAACGATGTTCGTAATGTTGTCTTACTCGTGGTTGATCCCTCGAGCATACACCATTATATCTTTTGGTATGACCAATGCTATCACCGTGTTCACATGATGGTGGAAGTCCAGTGATATGGAAATTCTGATGAGTTGTTGTTGAGCCCATCAGCAGCATTTTGTCTCCCCCATGATTCATGTTGAACATTATACTAGTATTGGAAACTTTGTAAGCATTGCCTTCATGTTCCGCTCATGAGGTATATGTTTGGATGCAAGGAGTGACTGCCTCTAATTCACGTGCATTTGATGGAAGTTGCCGCCGTGAATTCGAGAAAGATTGTTTTTGTTTCCTCGGGAACCATCCCAAATCAGTCATGCATACGTGCGAAGTATTCTATGGTTTGGTAGATTAATTACCTCCACTCCATTCGTATTCCCAGCACACCAAGCCACTGATTGACTTGTTCAAGGAAAGGAAGTTCCTTCTTAAGGGCATGCCTTATGCAAGGACTTCGTAATCCTTGATGATGGTTCCCCACCTGAACTCGGTAGTGTTTTATTATAAGACTACCATGTGGTCATGCTTGTCTAGGACAACGTGTTCACATGTTTGTAGCAGAACCAGCTCATGTTTTGGAGCTTGCTATCGTAGTTCATTTCCTGAGAATCTCGCAACGTCATCTCGTCGAATTGTGTTGCAAACTTTCATTTTTCTTTCTAGACTTGATGAGTCTGGAATATCTTGACACCAACCAGGTCTGAATCTCAGGCAGATATGATGGTTGGAACGTTCCTCAAGAACTATAATATTGGTCTCCCTGTAACCCGGTAAAGTGGATGTTGTGGCCAACACACCCAACCGGAAGACTTATTATTGTAGTATCTTGATTGAGAAAGTTGGCCACCTCCCCATAAGGATCTCGTAGAACTATTCCAATAGTTGTTCCTTGTGGATTTCTTGTGTTCCCGAAGTCCGACCTTTTACTTATTGTTCTAGATATCAAACCATATCTATGAATGGATTACGCCAGCACATCAAGGAGAACATTAGAAGCGGAGTGCTAAATGTCTCTCGGTCGATCATCCAGATTGGTTTCTTTGGCATTGCTAAGGAAAAATCTGAGAAAGCGATGTCCTCCTTTGCATCCGCATCCTCCATCACCATTCATCATGGTAGTATGATGTGTTGCCAGGATTCTCGGCACGGATGTTGGTAAAACCCTGATGTATATGGAAATGCTCAAGTTCTTGAGAGCACGCTCAGTCACTAGGTTATATCCTTGGTGTGGACTGGAATGTGCCTTCCATTTGCCGAGTTGTTCTATAACCGTAGTTTCCTTTCCAAACTGAGTATGCCATTCTTTCGAATTCATTCAAACGATCATTTGTGATTGCCTTAGACTGGAATAAAGAGTTCCAATGACCTTAGAATCAAAAGTAATTCTTTTTGCCACTTAAGGAAATATTTCTACGAGTCACCTTCCTTAAGATGTCTCGTTATGGTATCATGGCAACTCAACTTCTCGCTACGTTGACAACCGTTCACCACCTTCTTAAGTGTGGAATTGTGTCTACGTAGTGAAACTTCGCCATCTGTTATACTCCATCCCTCTAGATGTATGTTCCATGTCTCAGCTCGAGAGTTGTTGCCATGTCTCATTCCGTGAGTTGACCCTGAGTTGTTCGATCTTTGAGAAGATCATTTCCTCTAGAGTTTCCTTCAGTCGTCATCGTGTTGGATGAAGATCTTGGAATCAACAACTTCGAGAAGGGCAATTGGATCAAGAAGATTGTATTAGTTTTGTGACCCCTCTGTCTTCTTACCTCACGTCTTGAATCTCGGGCCGAGATTCTTGTTTAGTGGGGGTGAGTGGTCACAGCCCTAGAATTGCTAGTGGTTAGTTGCATCTGTGAGCATCCATGCATCATGTTAAATTCCAATTAAAGTTGAAATGGGGATGACAGAAACCCCCAGCACCCCTGAATCCAACTAGGGTTATTAAAATACTTTTTCAATGAACCTGAAATGCCCTTCAAAAATGTTCATCATCTTTGCCTTGGTCTAGAACCTCTGACAAAAATGGTTCACATTTTTCTAGGACAACATTGGGTCACTGAATTAAATCATATGATATTTTCATTTGGGCATTTAATTGCTATATAACACTTAAAATGTCCAAATATTCATGAACTAAAATGTTTACTGTTGGAAATATTCCAAACAGTAGCCCTGAGTAGTTTCCTGAATTTTGAGATTGTTTTGGTATTTTTAATAAAGCCTAAAGACTACAGAATAATAGAAAAATAGAATTAAAAGAGAGAGAGAGGAACTTACCTGGGAAGCCCACCTGGCCTGGCACTGTAGCCGCCCAGCTGGGCAAAGCCAGCCCAGCCCATCTCCACCTCCCCCTGTCGTCTTCCTCCTCTTGCCAGGAGGACGAAGGGCGCGTGGCCACCGCTCGCGAGCACGCGCCCCGCCAGCTCCTGCTTGCCGCCGACGCCCTGGACGCGCTGTACGACGCCACGCACACCCCCCGACCCCCTCGTCCTCTCCCCTCTCTCCCGGGATCTCTTTCCCCTCCCCTGCTCTCTCTCCCTCTCGCGCCCGAGCGCGCCGCCCCTCGCCGCCGCGTCCACCGGCCACCCCACACCTCTCTGACGCGCCACGAAGCTCCGCATCGATGTCCCCTACTCCCTCGACAAGCCAAGCATCGCCGGATGCCCTGCACCGCCTCCACCAAGCCGTCTTCAACCTCGGTGCCGGCGATCCCCGCCGCTTGATTCGTCACCGTCAGGCCGTCCCCGAGCCCGCTGAGACCTCCGCCCGACTCCCAGTGAGCTCTAATCCGTTTCCCCTCCTCCCTCGTGCTTTTTCCTGCATCGTAGCCGCCGCCCTCCAGTGCCCTTAAGCTCCGGCCGCCGTGATTGCCGCCGTCGTCGGTACGACGGGCCAACGTCGCGGATGAGCACCTGGGCGAGCTCCTGCTTCCCAGTAGCTGCCGCCTGTGCGCCCCGTTTTGCTCGGAAGCGAGTTGCAGCCTCGCGCCCGTTATCACCGAACTCCGGTGCCGCCACGAGCTCGACTCCGGCGAGCTCGTTCCACCCCAGCCCCTCCTCCTTGGCTCTCTGGATGCGCAAGAGCGCGACCTACCTCCTGGTGCCCTCAGCGCGCTAACCCGACGCCTCTAGCGCAAGTCCGGCGAGCCTCCGCCGTTGTTTTGGTCCCCGCCGGCCAAACTCCGGCGTGTCGACGTGGCCGCGTGTTTAGTGCTAATCACTGCCAGCTAAACACCCCACAGACACTGACGAGCGGGCCCCGCGTTGGGTCAAATCCCAGTCAACACGGGATTAACCTCTAACTATCTATAAGTATATGACATGTGGGACCGGGTCGTCAGGTTTGACCTGCTGACGTCATGATGATGTCAGGCTGACGCAGTAATCCTTTTCTGGAATTTAAATAAATCTCAAATGATTTGTTTAATTCAGAAAATATCCAAAACTTTGAAAAATCATAGAAAATAATCTATAGCTCAGAATGAAATAATTTATATATGAAAAATTATCAGAAAAATTCAAGGAATCCATCTGTACCATTTTCATGCATGTTAGAACAACTTATAGTTGCTGCTTAGCACAAATCATATAATGGCATTTAAATATCCACATATGGAGTTTGTATTTGAATCCTGGATTCAAATCAACTTCATTTAATCTGGTTGCTAGCTGCATTAGCTCAAATCACATCATGTTGCCATGTCATGATCATGCATCATATTGTCGCATTGCATTGATTGTGTTCTTTCTCAGTTGCCGGTGTTTGTCCCCTCTCGATAGACGATGTGCCGACGATGAGATCGATGACACTGATGAAGAAATATATTATCTTCAGAAGTGCCAGGCAAGCAAAACCCCCTTGTTCATTCCGATAAAATCCCACTCTCTCGCCCCTGCTCTCTTTTATTGCATTAGGACAACAACGATTCATGTGTTACTTGCTGCGGTAGCTGAACCCCTTTATCCTTTGCATGACCTGTCATTCCACAGTAAATAGATGAAACCCACTAGCATGAGTAGGAGTTGTTTGAGCCCATGTTGTGCCTACTCATTCATGCTTGTTTGTCATGCCTGCTACTGCTTAGAGTTGAGTCGGGTCTGATTCATCGGGAATGAATTGGAATGGTGATGAACATGTCCTATTGTGTGTGAACTAAGTGTGTGAACACGATTTGGTAAAGGTATTGGTGAGAGGCCATGTAGGAGTACATGGTGGGTTGTCTCATTGAAGCCGTCCTCAGGAACTGAGTTCTGTGTTTGTGATCCATGAACAGCTACTACCACACATTGGGATCCTTAATTGACTCTCTCGGCTTCTTGATCACCCTTGTCCTCTGTCCAGGAGTTGCAAGTAGTTTCTGGTGTTTGTAGTATGCTGGGGGCCGCACGCAGCGCTGACCGTAGGGGTGGGCTGTGTTGCGGTAGGCACGTGGCCGGGCAGCCGGGCGCCCGTTTGGTGTCTCGGACCCTGTACACATCGTTTGGGGCTGTGAGCGAAACTCCGGCCGGATCTCCTCATGGATGGAACCCGAATAGGCGATAAACCTGGACTAGAGACTTGAGTGTTTAGGTAGGCTGTGGCCGACACCCTCGCTGGGCTTCCGCTTGAAGGTTGCCGAGTACATGTCGTGTAAACGGCGGTAAGTGGTGAGAGCGTGTGTGAAGAAGTACACCCCTGCAGGGTTAACATCATCTATTCGAATAGCCGGATTCCTCGGATATGGAAACTTGGACCCCTTGCATAGTTCATAGACAAGTGAAAGTGGATACTCTAAAATGCGCAAGATAAGCGTGAGTGCTATGGATGGCGTTCTCGTAGGGAGACGGGAGCGGATCCATAGTGGTGTATTGATATGGTGAATATGTGGACTCGTGTGCGCCACCTCAAAAGAGTTACTTGCAGTCGTAGTTCAGGATAGCCACCGAGTCAAAGCTGGCTTGCTGCAGTCAAACTCCACCACCCCCTTTATTGATACTGATGCATATGTAGTTAGTTCTGATGTAAGCCTTGCTGAGTACAATTGTACTCACGTTTGCCTATTTTATGTTTTTGCAGAGAGACGTCAGTCTCGCTAGTAGTTCCGTGTGGACTTCGACGTTTAGCTTGATACCTCAGCTACGATCTTGTGCCCTCGACAGGATCTGGTAGATAGTCGGGCTTCTCAGCCTTTTTCATTTGTAGATGTCTGTACTCAGACATGTTAAGCTTCCGCATGTGTTTGACTTGTATGCTCTGAATGTTGGGTCATGAGACCCATGTTTGTAATATCTCGCTCCTCGGAGCCTATTGAATAAATACTTGAGTCGTAGAGTCTTGTTGTGATGCCATGTTGTATCTACACATATCGAGCATATTGTGTGTATGATTGAAATGCTTGCTATGTGTGGGGTCCGACTATCTAGTTGTTTATCCTTGGCAGCCTATCATATGGGGAAATGTAGTCTAGTGCTTCTGAACGATAGTAGTCCGCTACAGCCCGGTTCACCGGAGTCCTGCTAGCCCAGCACTACTGCTCGGAACACTTGACTGGCCGGCATGTGATTCACTTCGTTCCTGTGTCTGTCCCTTCGGGGAAATGTCACGCGGTGACATCCGGAGTCCTGCCCAGCCTGCTACAGCCCGGGTTACCGGAGTCCTGTTAGCCCAGTGCTACAGCCCGGATTCACACGTTGATGACCGACATGCTCGATGTGATTCATGTATGCCTGTCCTCATAGGTTAGCGCCGCTTTGGGTTCACGACTAGCCATGTCGGCCTGGGTTCTCTGTCATATGGATGCTAGCGACACTATCATATACGTGAGCCAAAAGGCGCAAACGGTCCCGGGCCAGGTAAGGTGGCACCCGTGGGAATACCGTGCGTGAGGCCGCAAAGTGATATGATGTGTTTCATGCTAGATCGATGTGGCTTAGGATCGGGGTCCTGACAGCATTGGTATCAGAGCCTGACTGCCTGTAGGATTACCAAGCCAAACTGGTCGAAGTTGAGTCTAGAAATGCTTTAGTTATGTAGGGGAATTGATTGTGGAAGGGAACATAAGTCTCTTTTTACTCCTTATATCTCATGGCCTTCTGATCTGAGTCAACCTCTTCTTTTCTACGGGGATTAAGAACTAGGCTTCTCTTCTATCTATCAGGATGACGTGTTACTAAACCGTAGTTGCCTAGGATTGTTGAGTTCAAGTCTCAATTCAGTTCCTACTACTTCCATATGTTCATAGCTGGCCTCAGAACCTTGATATTGCGATGTTGAGTGGCTATGCCACCATATTTGCAGGTTGTCTCAAATCATTTTGAGCATTTACAGCCGTTATGCTGTCCGAGTCATCCCAGGTTTCTAACTAGTCTGATGCATTAGCAAATCCTTTCTTTCCGTTCCTGATGTCCTCTTGGTCAGAATAAGCATACTAATCGGTGAGTTGAGGTACTCTATTGCCTCGACATCTATGTTGGAGCTACTATTATGACCCTAGGTGTCTTATGAAACCATCTAGTAATCTGTCCATGTTTTGTGTTCCCAGTGTGATGAATCTGGCCAACATTCTCGAAAGCATCCCGTGATGCCATTTAGTATTTAGGTATTCTATTCCTGGGTTCTTGAACCCGAGATTCACCCTACTTACCTCATGCTGATAGTGTTTGCTAGTTCCTTTAGAATATTAGTAACCTTGGTGATAGCCCTCGAGGTCCGTGGTACTTCCTTCTTCCAAATGCCATGAACCATCCTTGGCAGAAATTCGTTTTGAATCAAAAGATCACAACCATGGTGCTCTTGAGGAGTACTCCACTCATATTGTGATTCTGCCAGTTCTACCTTTCTGCATGGGTTATCCAGAAGAAACCTGTTGAACTTGGCTCGACATACTAATCCATGCATCCACAACTTAGAAAAACATATGTTCCTTTGAGTTGTCCCCTTTTAGTTGTGTTCTGACCCTCGCCTATCAATTGATAGTCAAGAGTATGTGTGCATTCGTGTTATCGATGCCTATTATTCTTGTGGTCCGTCAAGCCATTCTATTCCGGAATGACTAGGAGAAACAAACTCCAGTACCCGATCCATATCTGGGAGTGGGTCAAAGCAATTGTACTCCGCAGATCAAAATGCCAACCTAGCATTTGCTCTGTTCTACCGTGGAGTGTCACCTTCTTTCTTATCAAGAATGTCATAGGAATGGCAGGAGCAGGCGGCACGACCGGCGCTGCTTTGGGCGGCTGGACCAAGAACACCATAGGTTGAAGAAGCACTATGGCCGTTGGATGGACATCGTACGGTCACTGAAGCTAGAATCGTTTATATTGACTAAGTTGACAAAGCCCTTGGTACGCTCCAACTTAGTAGGCCCACAGGTTAGCCTCCGAAACGGTGCGCCCTAGTTGTCAGGGGGAGGGAACATTTTTCGGGCGGCCGAAGCTAAGAATATCCGAGATCGAAGAAGAAGCACGACGTCCGTTGGATAGACATCCAACGGCCACTGCTGCTAGAACCGTGTGTTGACTATAATAAGTTGGCAAAGCCTTGCATAAGCGTCAACTTATTTTTTTAGGGGACGCGTCACTTAGTAGGCCCACAAGTGTGTGGCAGAGAACTTATAGCCCATTTGCGTTTTGTAAGAATGTACAACCCATTTTGGAATTCTAATGGAATTTACAACAGCCCATTTACAGTTTGTTAAAAGTGCAACCCATTTTCTAGCTAGAACAATCTTATATTTACTAATCGGAGGCACCAAACGAAGCACCACGTTAATCCTTAAAACTAAGATAATTATCCATTGGATCTCCCCGATAGTTATGTAGAGCCGTTGGATTAAGTATATCTTAGAATCCTCGCCCGCTGCCCCCACGAGCTATATAAAAAGACCCCCCATAGTGTCCAGCCCTCCAACGATCCATCCCCCATATGTATGTAAAAAAGTCGCAGACTCCAGCCCTCCAACGATCCACCCCCAATGTAAAAAAGAAGAATAAAAACGATCCTTCCCCATGATCCCTAGAGCCCTTTTGCAAAAAAAAAGAGAGATCCCTAGAGCCCCTCCTCCTCCCCTTTGTAGTTTCCATGCCCGAATATACTTTCTCGCTGGGATTCATCAAAGAAAGATCCAAACAGCATCTCACCATGCATGCCCTTCCTCTCCAACCAGACACGCCTCCGAAACATCGTTGCATCCATGTTGGCTGATGCTCCTAAGGAGGAGGTCCTTTAAGTCTCAGCTTCCATCAATATCCTAACTAGAGTGCAATCCATGATGGATGGGCGATCCAGTGCAGAAGAGAAGTGCATCAAAGGTTGTTTAAATCGGATTAGACAGCCATCGTTATCGATAAGACTGCAGAGTGGAGGAACTACGATAGGCTGACGGCATCACGCTTCACCTCCAAGACGTTGTTGGAATTTGCCTCGCCCCCTTCACTCCTGTCCTCAACATGCAAGTGACAATATAGATGTCCAGATAATAAAGAAAAATTAGTATTGTAGATGTTCATCTATCAGCACTACTCATGAGCCATGACAGATTTCTACAAGAGGGAAGAATAACATAAAAACCGTCTGTAGTGGGAACTTGAAGTATATCAAGCAGACTAGCGTACTACACAATTTCTGAATCAACCAAAATTGAGCATTCCATTTGTTTCCTGGGGGATTTAGATTTACTAAGGTCATCATCACCAAAGTTCATCCAAGCCAGAAGATGGTAGAACTTGAAGGTTAGCAGAAACTGAATACAGTAGACCTATTCTCGTTAGAGAGGTTTGTTTTAATGTTGTGTTGAAGATTAGAATTATTGCCGTTGCTACGCTTTGTTCATTTAAATTATCATAGTTAAGTGGTTGTTTCTACTGGGCTCTAAATCAGGCGAAACAAGTTTAAGTGTTCAGTAGAGGTGATCTGCTTCTCCTCCAGCGGCAGCGTGCAATACCTGCAGTACGGTGGTATTGGCTACATCAACAAATCAAACACCATCAAACCAACACTTTTCGCAGTACCTTCAGTACAGTGGTTGTTTCTTTATTGAAAAAAAAACACTTCGCTGTTTGAGGAGGCTTTACAGATTTTCCCCTCCATGTTAGCCAACATAATTAGTTTATATTTGCATGGTTAGGATTTTGATATCTTCTCTGTTGTTTCTTCAAAATAAATTCGAAAACTACGACTATCCACATGGTGCATATGCCCTCCAGCGTTAAGCAAAGTGTATGAGGCCAACACTTCCACTAATTTCCTATACATTTTATAATAGAGTTGTACCAGCTTCCCAGATTTCTCAGTATCATGTCCAATAGTGTTTATAATATTTCTTTCGCAGATCTATAGTCTGACTTGGAAACTGTTGTTAATAAAAAAATTATGTTGGAATAATGGACTACTTGACGTACACATGTTTTTATTTACTTATTAACTTTTTTGTGCTCCCTCGGTTCTAAATTGGTGGCAGCCAATTTTGGAGGAGTATGTCGAAGGTCTCAAGCTTGACCAGTATAACGTGGTAAGAAAAAGTATTCTTGCAATTGTAACCAGGAAATACATATTTGTTCGGTTCAGTTCTAATAGTATAGTTAAGGAAAACTTCCCTCAGTTCATTCCTTCAATTTTTCCTCATTTTTCTTCTCCATGGAAGAGGCACGGCGGCATGCAGATGATGCTATGGTGTAGGCATGTGGTGAACTTTGGAGGCCAGGATTTTGGCGAAAGGGGCAGATTGAGTCCACGGCTGATGCACAAGTCGCAAAACCATGGTAAGGTTAGTTTACATGATAAAATATTCCTTTTATTGTATCATGGTAGAATGTTACGATTGTATGCGCCAAAATATGTCAATGCACTTTCATAATGATCACTAAAACTGAGGAATGCGGAAAGAACCGGTGGCTCTTCGATTAATGATTTTCTTCATCAAGGAGGTACGCTATCTTCTTTCACTTCATTTCTGGATTAATTTGTTTTCGTGACCAGAAACAACCACCCTTTTGTTTTGTGTTCGTCTGACATGTTGTTTGCTCTAGAAAGGATCATGATGGTGTCTTCCATCTAAATTGCTTGCCTCCGTCGCTTATGTAAATCAAATACTTCAGGCCTCTGGGTAGTGGAGATTAAACTAGCCCGTGCAGAAGCACGGGTTGATGACTAGTGATTAATAATTTCAACCAACCGTTGAAGACAGAATTCAATAAAATTTCCCACATTTTTATGGGCTCCGAAATATTTTTATCCCGAAATTTCTAGTCAGATTAAATATAAATTTGTATTACGTAAAAATTCAACGAAACATTGTGCGTGCAACAATGAAAATTTAAGATTTTCAAAATCCATAAATAATATTTCATAAACTAATTTCGTGTTTGGTACATTTTTTTATAGTTACTACCCATATTTTATAATTACATCCCATTTATTATTTTTTAAACCCCATTTTCCTGTTAAGCCTAATGCATCCCTCCTAGGAAAGATTTGCAGCCCGGCGGGGCGGAGAATAACAAGTTGACCTTGCCCGGGTATTCCTCAAAAAGACATATAGCTGGGCTAGCCATTTTCATATTGAAAAAATTAGTATCTGTGCTGGATATCTGGCCTGGGCTAGACGGGCCATAGCCCGCCCAGTTAATACCCTGCTCTCCTCTGAACAACAACGAAATCATCGCCAAGTAAAACTCTGCAGTGCTCATGCCTCAAAAACACAAATACTACTCGAGCTGCTTGGTCCTAGCTGTCGGGCACACCTTGTGCAATTCTCTCATTTATATTGACTACATAGGTTGACAATGGTGTGGGACCGTGATGTCAGGAAACCAGGAGATAAGGAGGCACTTGCGTACGTACGGCTATGGCCCTAGTGGGTCCCTAGTGTCATCCATTCAAAATAAAGGCATCTCCTGAATCCTCATGTTAGTTGACGATGTTAACAATGCTCGGCGCCACGGCGAGCACAACAACTCGAAGGACAACGGAGAGGGCCTTGCGGGCCCTACGGATGGTCTGATACAGCGCTTGCTGCTCATTCAGGAATCCAGGATCATCGGACACCTATGAGCACCTTCGAGAAACTGAGATGGCATGAAACGGTAAGGCCACGCTTGGGAGCTCTGGTTTACTTCAAACCTGTATTAACATACAAGTGTAATTTACTCGTCATCGGAAACAACGCGTAAAATACAGGCGTAATGAAACCGAGGGCCCGAGGTCTGTAAGTAAAACCGGCGGGTTACGCGTGTAATTTGAGAGACCAGTGTATATTTTACGAGCACTGCTATATGGACGACATTACCAGACGATGCATGCACGACGTGCGTATCATGCCATCCATGGGCAAGGCTGAAACAACAGCTAACGGCTGGATTAGCAATTGTCCGAGTGTCGTTCAACATTTTTATCGTGTGTCAAGTACTTCCGATATTTTACTAGTCGAAATCGACCAACCAAGCGCCTTCGCCCGAGACCATCTGCTTTAATTTACAAGCGTCAGTTTTACAAGCGGTTTTGGTCGGAAAACGACGGTCCAATCACGTCCTAATATCATGAGTTGGTCGGAAGATCATATGGTTTCACGTCTAACCTACCCGACTTGTCGGATAGGCTATGAACGAAACATCAGACGATGAACTTCTTAAGCACGGAAACAACAGAAGAGGATGATCTTCTTAACAAGCAAATCACTGGCATTAGATCGACATGCAAAACAATACGAAGCATTATTCTCAGGAGGCACGGTGAACAGCTCGTGATGCCGCATGCCACAACATTCCAAGCTCAACTTTGCAATCAAACACAAGGCCTGGCATTACATAGACAATATTCAGAACAAACTCTTAACACAGGAATATCTCAGCAGAGTAACTATTTACTTCTAAACTGAACACAGGAATAGAAAAAAACACTCGACCCTGCTCACAGCAAGGGCGTCCCACTCAAAAATATCAAATGCATGTCTTCTGGCTAACATCAATGATCAAATTTTGACAAGGTTTTCCAATTCCAATATATTAAACTAACGTCTTCTTGCTAACATCAATGATTAAACTTTGGCAAGATTTTCCCATTCAAAATATGTAATGCCTATGATCGTGGAGTCCTGTCGCTTCTTGCTAACATCAATGATTAAACTTTGACAAGCTTTTCCCATTCAAAATATGTTATGCCTATGATCGTGGAGTCCTGTCGCTTGTGGTACTTGTTTGGGCACTATTTGCCCAGGGCACTCCACGTGTTGTTAAATTGCCAATGGTCTCTGCAGACTTGTCATGTCACCGGTGTCTAATATTTATGGCACCAGCTGTAGCAATGGAGGGATTCGGTGCCAAACTAAGAAATGGTGAAATTGGCACCTCTTTTGGCCTACATAGTGGAAGGCCTAATACTCTGTAAAGCTTCTCGGTCATTCCTTCTGTAATGTAGTGCAAATAGTGACTGCTTCTTTCTGCAAAGTGGAACGACCAACTGGACCCAGTAATGCAGCAGTTTGCCTTGGACACATTGGCTCCTTTTGTGCAGTTGAACTAAAATCGAAGTCGGAATAAAACCGAGCTTTAATTTTGATATCCCTGTAAGCAACAAAAGGTATAAGGGAAATAATTACTGAGAAATAACGGTTGATGACTTGTACTCCCAGAAGAAAAACATCTACTGATCTACTTTATCTTAATGGGAAACAAAGCAGGAGAGTAGAAATTCTCAATCAGTGTGATTCATTCATATTAAGTGAGACATTATCTTAACAATGCCTTGTTTCAACATGTATAAAGAACGAAAAAGGAGAAAAGTATCATTCCTAAAACAATGCGACTGATTCATTTTAACAGAGACATTATCTTAACAATACCTTGGTTAAACATGTAGAAAGAACTACAAAGCAGGATAGTACCATTTGTAAGACACTGTAAGTCTGTAACTGATATATAATAACAGAGACATTATCTGAACAATACATTTCTTAAACATGTACTCCGGCCGATCCCTAACAGAAATGGTACTCCTGCCGATCCCTAAAAAGTGTTTGCAGTTTTGAACTAAGATTCAGTAGTTAATTCTAAGGAAGGTCGGTACTGACCATTCAAGACCAAGATTTGAAACAACTCGTGAGGAAGATCTCAAAGAGATCTCAACACATATATGGAAATTCGGTCTCATTTTGTGCAGTTCCACCAAAATTAAGAGAAGCAAAATGTCGCAATAGCAACAAGTTGAATAGATATCCCTGTTTTAACAGAGGCAAAAAAGGAATCAATTACTGGCCAATAAAGGAGGATGAAACATGCGGCCGCAAAAATGGTAATCCCACCAATCCCTAACAAGTGCTGCAGTTTTGAACTAAGATTCAGTAGTTAATTAATTATGAGAGTGGCATTGCTTAATTTTACTAGTGGCATTAGATTAACGAAAAGCATAAACAGTTCCAGGGGAGAGTGGGCGCAACAACAGTATGTGCTTCCATCTACTTATAAAGGGGGTGATGCAGAGTTTGTTGTAACAAAGCAACAAGCATCATGTCTGGGTTGGTCCCATTTTTGTTCACTACTTAATGGAAAAGACAGCAATACAATAGCTTCAATTCAACATTTATTTAAAATAGTACCAATACAAGTAGCACAACATCTGAAAGCACACTGCACAATCATGTGGATGAAGGCCTGTACAGTCCTTTCATGAGACGGCAATGATAAAATACGAATCTGCCAACACGAATAGGAAATCCATCTCGTTTTGTGCATTTGCACTGAAATCAAGCAAAGTGTTTCGCGTAGCGAAGCAAAATGTCGCAATAGCAACAAGTTGAATAGATATCCCTGTTTAAACAGAGGCAAAAAAGGAATCAGTTACTGGCTAATAAAAGAGGATGAAACATGCGGCCACAAAAATGGTAATCCCGCCAATCCCTAACAAGTGTTGCATTTTTGAAATAAGATTCAGTAGTTATTCTGAGAGTGGCATCAATTAATGGCTTATAAAGGGGGTGATGCTGATTTTTTTGTAACAAAGCAACAAGCATCATGTTTGGGTTGGTCCCATTTTTGTTCACTACTTAATGGGAAAAGACAGCAATACAATAGCTTCAATTCATCATTTATTTAAAACAGTACCAATACAAGTAGCACAACATCTCAAAGCACACTGCACATTCATGTGGATGAAGGCCTGTACTGACCTTTCATGAGACGACCAACATAAAATACGAATCTACCAACACGAATAGGAAATCCAATCAAGTTTTGTGCAGTTGCACTAAAATCAAGCAAAGTTGCCGGTGTGACATTTAAGTTTTCTATAGCAACAAGTTGAAGAGATATCCCTGTTTTAAGATGCAAAAAATAAAACAATTATTGGCCAATAAAGGAGGATGAAAAATGCGGCCACAAAAAGAAGCATCTACCTTATCTTGATGGAAAACAAAGTATAGGACAATAGCATTTCTAAAACGGTTGCATTGATTCATATTAACAGAGAAATTCTCTTAAAACAAATCAGTAGTTAATTCTGAGAGCAGAATCAATTACTGGCTTATAAAGGGGGTGATGCTGAATTTGTTGTAACAAAGCAACAAGCATCATGTATGGGTTGGTCCCGTTTTTATTCACTACTTAATGGGAAAAACAGTACCAAAACAAGTAGCAAAACATCTCAAAGCACACTGCACATCATGTGGTTGAGAGCAAGATTTGAAACAACTCACCACGAAGACTGGAAACAAATCTCGATCTCCTTTTGTGAAGTTCCACAAAAATTAAGCAAAGTCACCGGTGTGACATTCAAGTTGAACTGCACAAAACACTCTTAAAACATAAGTGTTTCGAGTAGCGAAGCAAAATGTCGTAATAGCAACAAGTTGAATCGATACCCCTGTTTTAACAAAGGCAAAAAAGGAAACAATTACTTGCCGATAAAGGAGGATGAAACAAACGGTGAGAGAAAGAAGCATTTATCTTATGTTGGATGGAAAACAAAGTAGGATAGTAGCATTTCTGAAACGGTTGCATATTGATTCATATTAACAGAGACATTCTCTTGAAAGAACATTCGTTAGAAAATGTAATTTACTTTTAACAGTGGCATTGCTTCAATTTTCCGGTGGCATTCTTAGATTAACAACAACAAAATAGCTGCATGGGACATGCCAGCACCATGTGCGTCCACACGTATAAAATGGTGATGCAGAGTATGTAGCCAAGCAGCATATATGCGCTGGTAGCATATTTGTTCTCTTTGAACCTTCTTCCTATGTGAGGGCAGCAAATCTAGTCATGCACAAACTACCCGACCCCCCAGTTTCTTTCCCTGTTCAACAAAGAGATCGGTTCCTTACAGATGTGCGTACGGGGTTACCCCGTTTTCCCTTTTCGACCTACAAAGCGGCTGGATAGCCAGTATATACTACTTTCCGCCCCTCCTTTCCTCATTGAACCATGTCTTAGATTCTTGCTCCAGCCCACCACACCCTTCTTTCCTCTTTGAACCAAGACCTAGATTCGACTACAGATCGGAAAAGATCCACATGCAGCTAGAGCAACGATGGTTTCAAAGAAACTTATACCTTAGGGTCATCGGGATGTGGCAAGGCGTGCGGCGGGAGGCCTGATCTTCCCACACTATGTACGATAGCGAGGAAGAAGGGGTAGGTGGCCCTCCCGCACAGGCGCTGGGTGAAAGAGAACTGCGCAGCTGGTAGTGGATTGCATCCCTCGCCAAAGGCGATAGAGTGAACGCTGCACCTCCTCCCCTTCCCGGTGCGACGGGATACAGACGCATCCTTCACCAGCTGTAAGGGGGAAGAGAGAGACAAGAGGTCAATGCAGTCTTGCTTAGATCTGGTGAAGAGAGGGTGAGAGACTGTGAATATAGCAAACCCTAACAAATGAACGCTGAGCCTCCAGCGTGTAACATATATGTAGTGCGGCGAGCGTGTGGAGAGTGCAAACCCTAGCGAACAAGCGCTGAGGCTCCCGCTTATATATATACTACTGTAGTACGGACTGAGCTCCGGTGCCTTCACTGCACCTGCTTTTGGCTGTATGATAGGTGAGCCAGCCACATTTTGGGCCCACCTGTCATAAATCCCAAGGCAGGTGCACTAAGTCAATGAAGTTGCGTCCATATAGTACTATCGTGTATACGACTAATATATTGTGGAGTGCTTTTCTTATTCTCTCCATAACAATCATTTTAAATTGTGTAAGTACGAAACAGAACTCTTTATTTGATGTACAGTGAAGAAAACTAGTACTACTTCCGATGAACTAACGATCCACGCCCACGCATCCTGGTCGCACTTCCTGTCCTTCACGTGTGGTACACTACACTCTCTTAAGTGAACAACCACACATGCGCCAAATTATCGGAAACGTGTGAGAGTGTGTACAAATAAAGAAATTTAATTTCAATTATCTGAAAGGTTTGGAAGTATTACAAAGTTTTACTTCAGTCAAATCTTATATGCGGAGTAAATAAAAATGGAGGGCTACTACGTCCAGCCGGGTTTTTAGTCCACACCATTTTTTAAATCAAAGTTAATAGCTGGACAAATAAAATTACAGGGGAGCTGGAGACAAAGTTGTGAGAAGGCTTAGAAATCAATACAAAACTTATGCTCTTATTACCAACGCCGATCCTTCTTCGAGGAAACATTTGGTTCATAGCCAATTGTGTGATAAAATTGCACCAACGTGAAAGACGACTTCGTCTCCAACGCAACCAAGGTGAATTGACGAAGGATATCATCTTTGTGCGTAACAAGCAAAGAGCACTGATGGAAGACATCTTGTTTTTCGTCCTAAATCGATCAGCTTCACCAGCGACGCAACCATGAGGCACAACCATGAGCATCGGTAGGTCATCGTGGTGATGCATCATCCATTTGGCATCAAGTTTGGGTGAGGCACCTAAGAAGTTCGACAAATCCTCACTGTGGTATGTTTCTTCTCAATAATCAAGCTCGAGGAAGGAAGAACCACGTGGCAGAGGACAGTGAGGCGGAACAACAA
Organism: Aegilops umbellulata; assembly: GCA_032464435.1. NCBI lineage: Eukaryota > Viridiplantae > Streptophyta > Magnoliopsida > Poales > Poaceae > Aegilops > Aegilops umbellulata. Next base: position 441,520,768 of record CP136059.1, on the reverse strand, counting down.
TGGCCATCCAATTTTGTGCAGTTCCACTAAAATTGTGGAAGACATGCCCGGGTATGGAGACACGCATCACTGTTTCCAAAAATATAAAAAAGGGTTAGCAACGACATCTCAATTGTCAATAAGAATTAATGAAAAGTACACCAACAAACAGAAGCATCATAATTATCTTGATGGGAACTAAACCAGGATACCCGAGAAAAAAAGCATTTCTTCATTTAACCAGTGATAGTACTACCACCATATGGACAATGACCGCACAACCACCATGTACTTTTTTCGAAACAACATGTATACCTCCACCGAGGCATAAATCAGGACAACTTTTCGAGTGGCATTTCCTCTATAATAGTAGTACTAGTAGGTGATGTTGGACCAGCCGACGAACCCTAGCTACTATGCATGGGGAGATGGGGAGTAGTCGCATAGAAGAAAACCCGCACGCAGCGACCTGGGGAGCTGGATAGTACAAGAAGTTATAGCTCAGGTGGGCGAGATGTCGTTTAGGCGGGCGGGCGGGATCTGCCCACACGACGGCAGCGAACAAGGGCGCGGAGGATCTTCGTCCGCGCCAGCGCCGGCTCCAAGAGGACGGTGCGCATTGGCTTCCTCCGTCGCCAACGGCGACAACATCAACGCTGCACCTTCTCACCTCCCGCAGCGGCGAGGAGAGAGATAGAGTGGACACTGTCATCTTGTTTTGATACGGAGAGGGTGAGAGAGCGAGACGAGAGAAACTCTATCAAACAAGAGGCTATAATGGAGTAAAAAAATCTCTCCATAGCAGTGGTTTTAAATAGAATACACGCGTTCCCGGAAAAAAGAAACGAAAACTGGCGGACAATTTTTAAGGGCTGTCTAGGACACATCTAGATGTGACATAGTTATGTCACATCTAAGTTGATGTCCACTCTGTTTGTGGTCTATTTTTTTCCTAGTTTTTTTTGTTTCTTGTTGCTACATTATATACTTGTGGGAGCTTAGATCTGATATCCTTAAATAACATCTAGATGTGAATTAGACAAACTAATTTTCTAACGTACCAAGAAAGAAAGCTCGATCAAAAACACGCCCCCGCTTCTAGGTCGCGAGAGTCGTTGCGCACACACACATAGACATAGATATGCATATCCGTGTTCACGTAAAATTCCATTTTCATCTCCATCTCCAATCATATTTGTCCAACTGGCACATTATTTACATTGTTAATTATATACGCAGCAATATTAACGTACAACATCTCTTGTTTGCGCACGTCCGGACCGCTGCCACGGCCGGTCCACACCAACCCGAACCCTCTTCATCACCCGCGCGTGCTTCCCGCCCGAAACGGTCAGTGCCGCATTCAGGCCCGGCCAGAGCGGGCGCGACCTCTCACTAGCGCCGGCATTGAAGCGGTGCGCCGACCGAGAGAGCGTCGCCCACGCCGCTTCCGGGTGCATGCGGCCGCTCCGCGTTCAAAGGTCGCAATAGCCGGCTATAACATGCATGTAAAAAGTTCTTGGGAGTCCGTGCTACAGCTAGCTGTCCTCCCCCAACTCGTCAATCTCTTCCATTAGTGCTAGTACTCCATAGCGCGATCCATCGACAAGCAGGCGGGAAAATTATGGTATACTACTCGGTTTGCGGTGAGTGGCATGCCGAGCAACCATGTGAGGTCGAGCTGTGGAGGAGGGTCAGACACGAACACGACAGACATGATTTAAACGTTAGTTTTGCTCGATGGCGCGATACAACCAAACGAAACGTTGGTTTCTCTCCGTTTCCATTTTATCTCCGGAAAAATGGAAACTTTTACACTCCATTTTCATTCCTATTCCAAGGTTGCCCCGTTACAACATTCCATCAAATACAAAGGAAAACTAACACGCATGCTGATGCATCTCAATGATTCACAGATCATAGCCAATATTTACTTCACAACTAAAGAAAAAAGTTGTGAGAGCGTGTACGAAAGAAAAACTACTGATGGGGTCACTACGACTTAAACCCTAAACCCTAAACATGATTTAATTTCCTGGCCAGGTAGAACCTGTCGAAGGAAAGACAGCTAGCACCCTCGGATCATACGATGCTTTCGTGCAGTTCCACTAAAATCGACCTGAGCATCCCTGATGGCAAAGATATTGAAGAAGTGTGATTAGAATAATAGTACTGGCACTAGTTCATGAGACATAAACTCATCACAAGTAGAAGCCGGTAGAAGTAGAGAAAGATCGACATGGAGATGGAGCTACGGCAGTGGAGCAAGCCGGCTCCAAAAGGAAGATGGACTACCTGGGACGTCGGGCTGTAACTAGAAGGGCGGTTGGGACGCGGCATCGGCCCATACCGCGGTGACCCCCGATTGAGACGCACCGACTGTGGGTTTTCTCCCTCGCCGATGTCGACCGCGTCTACGCAGAACATTGTTCCCTTCCCCCGGCTGCGGGATCAGGCCTGTCGTTCTATGCTTGTGAAGAGAGCAACCTAAGAAAGCAGGCTTGTAGCTTAGGCTCCTGCTAGTGTATAAATAGTGGTTTTCTTTTTCTCTCCATATCAACCATTTTATATTGCATACGTGTCATTCAAGAGTGAAATGATGGTTGCTTCTTCCGACTAACTTACTGTGTGATTTTACTGCTCCTTAGTGGCCCCTACATGTACTCCCCCTACGTTTATGCAACAGTCAACGCGCGCGACGCCCAAATGCATGCATGCCCGAGCACACGACGGAACACACACGGTCACGCTCAAGTGCTCAACCTACACGTGCATGCACACACATACTCAGTCAGGGTGAGCTAGTGACCGTATGAACACCGGAAAATATATATATTGAGCACGATGAGCGTATTATGAAGTCCACTGACCATATTTTTACAAATATACATTGACAGGCAGTGTATTTATCTCGTTTGAAATTAAGCCATATTAACTGGAGAGGAGGCAGTATGGACTAGCATTACTTTGGTGTGTCCCGTCAATTTGCCGAACGAGGAGAAGGTTGCAGGACGGGAGAAGCTTGCGCGCGGTGGCTCGCAAGACAAGGAGAAACTTTTGACTAATGCAAGCTCCCCTTCGCTCAGGCGGTGGACGTCCAACAGTTAATTCGGTGTCAGATTGCCAGAAGCATACACTATACTACTAGTGCTATTATTGTTCGACTTCCCGAACAGCCAAGCGCAAAGTTTACTAGTACTACTACTATAGTCCATAAAGGTACGTACTATACTAGTACTAGGAACCGGATGGAGGAGCGTCTGCACTCTTATTATAATTTTAAAATGTGATAAAGTAATCTTCAACACATTTGGTTCTCTTCGAGGGTTCTCGCATGTGATAATGGAAGTTGATTGCATGGAACACTCGCCACAATTCTCGCTTAATTCTGGCTCATATCCTGTTACAAATAGTAGCGCTCAGTAATATTTCCTCTTTTTTGTTATTCAGCATGTAAACAGGTCTGCAAACCTTGCGGCGCATCTTCGTGCGAACCGTGCTTGCTGCACTTTGAATGTGGCCGAGAGCTGGCTTGATGAAACACCTCGCTTCCTACTTCTTTTTTTGCGGGGTACCTCGCTTGCTAGTGACCAGTGTCTTGGCTGATCGTCCTAAGAATGCTTATATATGAATAAAGCTCTTTCATTTACCCGCAGAAAAGATTAAGCCATATTAACCGGAAAGGAGGGAGTATGGACTAGCACAACTTTTTGGTGTGTCCCGTCAACTCGCAGAACGAGGAGAAGCTTGCAGGACAAGGTGAAGCTCGCTTACGCCTTTTGACTAATGCAACCTATCCTCGGTGGACATGCATCAGTCCATTCGGTGTCAGATTCTCAGAGGCATACACTGTAGCACCCAACATGCGGAGTACCATCATTGTTCGACTTCACGAAGAGGCGCAGAGCCAAGCGCAGTAGTACGTGTAATTGGTTTTGCACCTTCATACTAGTCCTCCCTCCGTCACAGTTTACAGGGCGCGCTTCATTATGATGCATTTTTTTCAATGCATTTCCACCACCAGAGAGACTTTAGACGCGTTTGGTTTAATAGTCAATTAATTCGGGTGTGGTAACCACAATCAAGTCCACAATTTTCTCTCCATGTACTCTACTACTACGGAGTGGAGTAAGTGCATGCATGTGTGTACCCGGGGTGGAAGCACTGCATGCATATGTGTACGCATTATTCCCTCTAGTAATAGACGTCGTGCTATAACTACCAATGTTATTTTCATGCCGATCGCTAGTCGCCTTGGTCCCACAGATTTTTTTTTCTGAAGCGCGCTGTATAAACAGTGACGGACGGAGTAGTATGAGCGGATTCAAAGAAGAGCGTATTGATAGTTGCTTCTTCCGAGCAACTTACTGTGGGAAAGCTGGGGCTTATGATTTGACTGCTCATTACTCACTATTAATGCGGCGCAACGACCGGGCTGAGTCTCCCATGCGGTTGTGAACTACCCCCTCGGTTCTTAAATATACTCCGGAGTATTTGTGTTTCTAGAGATTTCAACGAGTGACTACTCAAATATTTGTCTTTTTAGAGATTTCAAATGGACTGGCACATATGGATGTATACAGACATATTTTAGAGTGTAGATTCACTCATTTTGCTCCGTATGTAGTCACTTGTTGAAATCTCTAGAAAGACGAATAGAATATTTAGGAACAAAGGGAGTACACATAAGAAGCAAGATGAGTGAATCTACACTCTAAAATATGCCCGTTTGAAATTTGTAAAAAGACAAATATTTGGGAAAAAAGTAGCTGTCTGGAGCATGCAATGTTTCGATCATTTTGTGCAGTTCCACTAAAATAGAGCTGAGCATCCCTGTTCCAAAGATATCAAGTGTGATTACGATAATATAGGACTGCTGATGAAACAATAAACACACAAATAGAAGCCGGTCACCTTTGCAGTCTCTCTTAAGACTAACTAGTTGGTGAAGATTAGGCTCGGAGTTGGATGAGGAGGATAGAGTAAAACCAATCTCCCTTTGTGCAGTCGCACTGAAATGTAGAGACATTGCCCGTGTGACATTTTAGTACAATTGCACAAAACACTCTTAAGAAAAAGTGATTTGTGCAGTTCACCAAAAGGTCGCAAATAGTAACGAGGTGAAATGGATAGCCCTGTTTGCAAAAAAGAGGTAGAAAGGAAACAATTACTGGCCAATAACAGTTGATGACACATGCGACGACAAAAAAGAAGCATATTCCTTGTCCTAAAGGAAGATAAAAGCACGGTTGTGTTTGTCTAAAACAGTGTGAGGACGAGAAAGCAATATGGAAAGTACGCCGGACGAGCTACGTTTTGGGCAAAGAACTATGGAAGATCCACATGCAGCGACGTGGGAAAACGGGCAGTGGAGCAAGGCCGGAGGGGATACCTGGAGGTCGTCGGGATGTAACTAGGTGAGCGGCGGCGGGCGGAATCTGCGAGCAGCTGGCGTAGGCCCTGCCGCGTCGGAGCTTGGTCAGAGAGAACGACGTGTACCGCAGATCGGGACGTGCTGCCTCGGGGCCGTCGAACGGAGAAACGATGCAGTTCCTCCCTTTCCCCGGCGGACGGGATGCGGCCGGATCAGTGACCAACGGTGATAGAGAGAGGCCACCGCACTCCCTTTCCCTCGACGGACGGGATGCGGCCGGATCAGTGACCAACGGTGAGAGAGAGAGAGAGAGGCCACCGGAGCCTTGTGTGAGATACTCCGAAGAGCGACAAACCAGGCAGGCAGGCTCCATTGTATATAGTGAGCGGACTACCTTTTTCTCCATAAAAATTGTTTTATACTCTGTGTACGTGCCATTGAGCGCTATAACTTTATTTAAAAATAACGCGGCAACGCGGCAAGTCAAAGTTTGTTTCGTGCACGCGTGGTACACGACCTCCCTAGGTAAACAACCGCTACTGGCATTCAAATTAGCACGTGGGCTGCCATTTCGTAAGGAAATGAGCTCCACCGTGTACCCGCGCGGGTGTGGCTGGGCACGAAGCGTGAGTACGTGCACGGTGCACCTATTCTCTTCCTGTATATGTACACCACCTACTTGCGGTTGTGTGAGAGAGATACAAACCTAGAGAGATATAGTGTGTGGGTTCTTGAGAGTTTTTTTTTGGGGGGGGGGGTCAATCAAAAAATTTAACATATGCAATGTGTGTGAAATAGAGTCCTGGATATAACATATATATAGAGGGGGCGATCCACGAGAAGAGAGTGGAGATATCATCGGCTTGAGGTGTCCATAGAATCGAAGAGAGGGATGATGTGTGTGTGTGTGTGTGTGCGCGCGCGCGATCGATAAAGAGTGCCATCGAATTTGTGTGTGCCCACGTCAAAGATATATAGTGGCTGGCCTACTGGAACGTGAGATGGGACATGTGCAGTTTGGCTCTGTGGCATGGATACCTACCTGCAGCGCTCGACTAACGGTGTGTGGTGGGGGAAGAGTGAGGCGCAATTAACTATAGAGGTACAATTGCTGGTATATGTGTGGATGAGGAGAGAGGCCTACCTCATGTATTAAGGAGATCGATCTGCCTCATGTATTAAGGGAGATCGATCGGCATCCATGCATATGTGCAGGAGATAAATAAGGTTGGGAGAGAGACAGAGCTAGAGTGTTGGAGGGGTTGGTAGTGGAGTTCCTTCTAACAAATGGATGGATATGCTTGCTAGACAAACGGAGGGCACGCCCGCAATATCAATAAGAGAGGAGATGGCTGCTTGTTGTCTGTGCACGTGCGTGTGAGAGACGGGTCAAGAGGCATGCACGAATGATGAGGGGGGACGATGTGGCTGTGGTAAGCAGACATAACTACATAGGAAGATCAATCACCCTTTGTAAGAGAAAGGAGAGACTTAACTTGTGAGGTACGTCAATCGATGGGGGGGTAGTTAAAGTCGATCTAGCTCGGTATATGTTGGGAGATCGATCAGTATACATGCATGTGTGTGTTAGAAGCAAATGAGGCATGAGGAGAAGGATAGAGAGAGAGGGATGCATGTAGGAGGTGGTACGAGAGGCATACTATATCGAGGGGGAGGAGTGTGCGAGTACGATAACGATGAAAAGAGTGGTGTGAGTGAGGCATGGACGGTGACAAGAGAAGAGGGGAAGCTTGTGTTTGTGCTAGCACTAGTAGAAAACGGGCCTATTGTCCCGGTTCGTAAGGGCCTTTTGTCCCGGTTCCTGAACCGGGACTAAAGGGTCGTTACTAATGCCCTGACCCTTTAATCCTGATTCTAACCAGAACCGGGACAGATGGGCCTCCACGTGGCCTGCGCGCTGAGCCCAGGCAGGAGGGCCTTTTGTCCCGGTTGGTGGCACCAACCGGGACCAATAGACCTCCACGCGTCAGCATTTCTGTGGCTGGGGTTTTTGTTTTTTTAAAGGGGGGGGGGTTGGGGGTTTTGGGGGGTTAATTTAGGTATTTCATATATTGTGTTAGATAGCTAATTAATAGAGAGAAGTGTCCTCTCTTATGTCCGTGCTTGGTCGACGCTACATACTATACATACGTATAGAGAGGACTAGACACGCTAGCTAGCTAGTAAGCAAACGAAGGAAACAGAAGATCGTCATGAACATATATGCATACAGAGAGAAGTGATATCGACCACCTCTCCTTCTCCGAGAGATTGGTCAAACAACAAGTTCTCGTATACTATCCGACACTACCGGCTACACATATACAATAATTATCTCTTACAAATATAATCTCCAAAATTACGGACGCATGGTCCACATAGTATTCTCCGTCTTCAGTGATCACGTGGTCAAGAAAGAATGCCGCCAATTCCTCTTGAATTGCTCGCATGCGATCTGGTGCTAGGAGTTCATCCCGCTGCCGAAACATCTAATTTGAAGAAGGGGTTCAATACATATATATATGAATGAATGAAACTCAACACAAATGATGGTAATAAACTAAATTTGTGAATATTATTTCTTACGCACTTCATATTGTTCGTCAGAGTACCCGCCCCGCTCACAGGTCGTGTGGCGGATGGACTCGCAAACGTAGTATCCACAGAAATCATTCCCTTGGTCCTGCCACAACCACTTTACAAGAAATAGAGGTCAATCAAACAGATAAGCAAGAATGCCAAATGGTATTGATGAAACTAGCGCTTGAATCAATAGCTAGGAGACGCGCGGAACATGCTACTATAGTACTTACTTTCGGGTATCTAAATTGCAGCATCTTCGGCAGTGCCGGAGATTTTTTGGTGAATTTTCTCCAAACCCTGCCAGACAAAAGAAAACAATTACTTGATATCAGGAAATGAACAAAGTTGCTGATATGGTGGATAATGATCGATTTAACTTACTTCTCGAGGATTTCAGTCATGTCCGCATACTTCTGGGGATCTTTTCGTTTAGATTCCAAGACAGTTACTACTCGCTGCTCAAGCCTGATCTCTAGGAGAATATAGTGGTACCTGCGCACGCATGCATAACTCATCAATTACATTACTATAACCTGGACTAATATATAAGGGAAACCGAATATGCACAAGACAGTAACACTCACTTGAAGTTGTAAGGAAAGAGTATTATATCTTTGTTTTCATTTATTTTGAATGATCGTAGCAAGTTGGCCTCTGTATCTGCGGCACGAAGTTCAACCTCAGTTGCATCTATGAGATATGTGTTAATGAACCCAATATCACCGATTTGTCTTTTCTTCAATTCGGCGATCTTCAATCTGCATAATATAGTGAGGATAATTATATATACATGCAATGAAAGAGCTGAGCTATATAGAGAGACTTAATGATAGAAGTAGTAGTACTTACAAACAGTAGCAGGTGACCTTTGCTTTATAGAGGGCCAATTGATTGAAAAACTGATAGAACTCATCAAATGGAATAGGCAACAGATCAATTCCAACGAGGTCATGCTCAAGTTTAACTCTCACATACAAAGTACTCCTCCCCCCAGGCTCTCTGCAGATTTTCAAGTACCAATCATGCAATCTTCGCATCATCGTTGATAGAGATCTTTCATCTTTGACGAGAGGCTTCCCGTACTCGTATCTGTGTATCTGCACGTCCATGAAATCATAATGTACATCGTCGGGCAGGTAATCTCCAAGATTGCTATAACCGGGCACCATCCTCGGATCGACGATGTCGCTAGGCACCTTGAGCGGGGGGCACGATTGATTCCCTTGTTCGCCGAGCTAGGAAATTCGTTTCCCAGCTGCTCGTTGTTCTTACATCCTTTGATCACTGACTGTACTTCCCGACTGCTCCGCTTCGGCCCATGTCTTTCCAATAATGCGCTCATAGTTGCCTTTCGGCGGAGACTTGGGTGGTTTTGCCAGGGCAGCCAGAGTGCGCTTCGCTTTCACCCGATCTACCTTCTCCTCCGGAGGTGGATGTCTCTATGCCTTCAACCCTTCAAACCAGTCCTTCACTTCGGTTCGCGCGATCTTCGCATTCTCCTCCGGGCTCATCTCGTATGGTAACTTCTCTGGAGTCTTCAGAGAAGGACCGAATCTGTATGCCCTCCCGCGTCTGGCTGTACTGCTAGACGCCGGCCGAGCAGACAGAGCGGCTGTCTTCTTTACTTGCTTACGAGGCGGAGGAGAAGGACTACGACGCGCCGGAGCAGTTGCCCGAGCGGTGGCGGGTCTCTTTCACCCATGCTGACGAGGCGGAGAAGGAGGAGGCTGGCTGCTCGGGCGCGCCGGCGCAGGCAGAGAAGGAGGCGGAGTGCCGCCACGCGCGGGAGAAGGAGCCGACCGAGTGCCCTGATCGTCACTCGCCGGAGGAGGAGGCGATGGAGGAGACGGAGTGCCCTGACTCGCCGGAGGAGGAGGAGGAGGAGGCGGAGGCGTCCAGTTCGGAAGGTTGATGAGCTCCTTCCGCCATAGGCATGGAGTCTTCAGAGAAGAACCCAGCGGAGTCTCCCCTTCTTCGGTAGGGTGGTCAAGCGGGAGGTCCTCAAATCCCTCCGTTATTTCATCCACCATCACCTTAGCATATCCTTCTGGAATCGGCTGGCAGTGAAAAGTTGCGCCGGGTTCAGTAGGAAAAACAGAGCCAACAGCCGCCTTGACCTTCATATTAATCCATTGCGTCATAAGGTGGCAATTTTGAGACTCCGTGATAGCATCCACGGGATAGCTGGCAGGAGCCGTCAAGACATGCTCCTGCTGAAGCAGCTCGGTGGAAGCCACGCTGCTTATCCGCTGAGATGGTGGGGTAGCTTCAGGGGAAGCTTCGGCAAGTCGTTTGCTGCGATTTGCTTCTCGTTCCTCTATACCTTGTACCCTTGCTTTAAGCGCCTGCATTTCGGTCTGCCGCACTTTCTTCCTCCTCTCGTGGCATTTGTAACCGCCTGCGTCCGGAAACCCAGCCTTCCACAGAATGGAGCCTGGCGTGCCTCGTGTCCGTCCAGGGTGCTCAGGATCTCCGAGGGCCTTTGTGAGCTCGTCGTTCTCTCTGTATGGAAGGAACGTCCCTTTCTGCGCTGCATCGATATAGTACCGAAGGTTCTTGAAGGGTATGCCAAGTTGCTCGTCCGTCCAACGCACATCCCTATTACAGGGTCCAAGGATCCGCCAGCCCAGAAGAACCAAGTCCGGTAACGGCCTGGCCAGTTCATTGTCTCTGGTTCGATCCCTTTATCAAGCAGATCAGCCTGAGCCTTTGCCCACTTAGGCCGGCCTTTGAGGTAGCCACCTGACCTCGTGCGATGGTGAAGCTTCTTCTTCGCAGCATTTTTCTTGTTTGTCTCTGACATATTCTTCCTCTTATCCGATGTCTTGTGGGCCACAAATGCGGGCCATTGATCTCTAATCTTCTCATATTTGCCAATGAATTGTGGTGTCTCTTCTTTGTCGACAAACCTTTTCAGCTCATTCTTCCACCTCCTGAATAGCTCTGCCATCTTCTTAAGAGCAGCAGACTTAATTAATTGCTCTATAACCGGCTTCTCCGGATCCTCCTCTCGCGGTAGGGTGAAATTTGCCTTCAGCTCATTCCAAAGATCATCTTTCTGCATATCATTGACATAAGACACCTCAGGGTCTTCTTTAGCCAGCTTAAACCATTTGGTGGATGCTGATCGGGATCTTGTCCCTAACAAGAACCCCGGACTGAGCAGTAAATGCATGCTTTGTCCGGATGGGTTCAATCGGTAGGCCGTCGCGTGCGATTGCTGTGATCTCAAACCTTTCATCCTCGCGCAACTTTTTCTTTAGGCCTCATCTCTTTACCGAAGTTGTGTTCGATCCGGAGGGCTAGAAAAAAGAAGAAAGATGAGAGTTAATTAATATGTGTACAACACAGGCTTAACTAATATATTTACCTGGACGGACTCTGTTCGGTCACCGGAGCCGTCACCCTGTTCTTCCGGACCTTCTTCACCCTGCTGTTCTTCTGGACCTGCTTCTTCACCCTGCTGTTCTTCCAGACCATCATTTTCGTTAAGATAACACGACATGACATCACCTCCGTCTAAGATTATGTCCCGCAACGTCTCTTCTGCTTGCTCGTCTCGTCCGTGCTCCATTGTTTCTGCAAATATATATTACAACATGGCAATTATTACACAAGCATGACAGCACGTGGTGTATTAGTTTGGGTGTACTCCTCGAGAGTTTTCACTGTCGAAGTTATCAGGGAGGGGGTAATATTGACAACGATGAGATACATACACGGGAAAATAATGTTATCGGGGAGCGGGTATATCGACCCCCCCCCCCCCCGTGTTGAAGTTATCGGGAGGGGTTTATATCGACAACGACGACATACGTACATTGGGGAAAATAATATTATCGGGGAGGGGGTAAATCGACCTCCCCCCCCAGGTGTTGAAATTATCGGGAGGGGGTATATCGACCCCCCCTCGTGTTGAAGTTACCGGGGGGGTAATATCGACAACGATGAGATACATACACGGGAAAAGAATGTCATCGGGGAGCGGGTATATCGACCCCCCCCACTAGTTGAAGTTATCGGGAGGGGTTTATATCGACAATGACGACATACGTACATGGGAAAATAATATTATCGGGGAGGGGATATATCGACCCCCCCCTCATGTGTTGAAGTTATCAGGAGGGGGTACATCGACCCCCCCTCGTGTTGAAGTTACCGGGAGGGGGTAATATCGACAACGATGAGAGACATACATGGGAAAATAATGTTACCGGGGAGAGCGGGTATATCGACCCCCCCCCATGTGTTGAAGTTATCGGGGTTTATATCGATAATGACGACATACGTACATGGGAAAATAATAATATCGGGGAGGGGGTATATCGACCCCCCACGTGTTGAAGTTATCGGGAGGGGTATATCGACGACGACAGACCCAATAAATCATAAGAAAACGAAGTAGAAATAAAAAGAGGATAAGAAGAAAGGAATAGCTAGAGGAGAAGATCAAAAAAAATGAAGAAAAAAAAGAGGAGAAGAAGAAAGGAATAGGGTCAAAGAAAAGAAAATAGAATATATTCTATTTTCTCTTCTTCTCCTCTATTCTTTTTCTTCTTTTTTCTTCTTCTTATTTATTTCTCCTCTTCTTCCTCTCCCCTCTTCTTCTCCTTTCTTCCTCTTCTTATTTCCTTTTTCCTCTCATTCTTTGTCTTCTTCTTCCTTCTTAAAAATACATGAAGTAGTATTGCCTAATTCATTTTTCATATGAATATACAAACATTTGCATATTTACAATAATTAATATCACCAAAAAATATATGAACGGAAAAAAATCATAATTTTTCTAAAAAACTATCTTTTGCATATATACATGAACATATATATACACAGATAACATATGTACATATATATAAAAAACAAGTATATATATGAAAAAAAAGCATATAAATGAAAGAAAATGCTAGCTAGGGACGGCACCGGCCGGACCAGGAGGACCGCGGGGTCGGCGGCGAGGATGGCGACGGGGCAGTGGGCGCGCGCTCGGCGTAGGGGCCGCGGGCGACGGCGAGGGCGGGCCGGGGCGGCGCGTGTCAAGGCAGGGGCGCGGGCGACGGCGACGGGGGCGGGCCGGGGCGGCGCTCGTCGGGGCAGGGGCGCGGGTGACGGCGACGACGGGGGCGGGCCGGGGTGGGCGACGTCGGCGTCGTCGGGGGCGGCAACTGCAAGATGAGAGTGAAAATTTCCTAAGTGTGGACTTATATAGCAGAGCCTTTAGTCCCGATTCGTGGCAGCAACCGGGACTAAAGGTGGGTATTAGTCCCGGTTGGTGCCACCAACCGGGACCAAAGGCCACTTTTCAACAGCCCAAAGGGCGGGAAGCGGCGGCCTTTGGTCCCGGTTGGTGGTACCAACCGGGACTAAAGGGGGGCATTGGTACCGGTTCGTGGTAGCATCCGGGACCAATGCCCACCTTTAGTCCCGGTTGGTGCAACAAACCGGGACCAAAGGCCTTGTGCTGCTGCGTCCGCGTCGAAAGTTTAGTCCCACCTCGCTAGTCGAGAGGGATGCGCAGTGGTTTATAAGCCCGACTGCCGCACCCCTCTCGAGCTTCTCTCCATTGCAGGCTAACGGGCCTAATTGTCACTGCTATGCCTATGGGCCTACTGGGCCTCCTGCGGGCCTGAATCCTGGCCCATGGATGGGTTTCTAGTCGTATTTAGGCCGTGGGGGCCCAGTAGGTGGCACTTTTTTTGTTTTTTTGTTACTTTATTTATTTTATTTTATTTTGTTTTTTGCTGTATTTTTTAATTCCTTATGCTTTTAGTTTTAGAAGAATTATAAACTTTTTGTTAATGCCATTAGTTTTCAAATTTGAAAACACTTTTTTTTGTTTTCTTTGTTGCTTTATTTATTTTATTTTGTTTCTACTTACAACAAAATACTTATTGTTGCTATTTTTATTTTTATTTTAGTTTTTTTGTTTTGTTTTCTGCATTATTTATTTTCTTTTGTTTTTTGCTTTATTTTTTTAATTCTTTTTCCTTTTAGTTTTAGATAAATTATAAACTTTCTTTTAGTGCCATTAGTTTTCAAATTGGAATAGTTAAAATTTGAATTCTTTGAAATTTGTGTGAATCACAAGTTTGTTGCCCTCTTGAGAGTGTTCTTGGTGAGAACATTGTTGACAAGGAGCGAACCGGGATTAATAGTTTTACGAGGGCCAAACCATAAGACATTAAAGCATTTGAAATGAACTCTGAAAAAGTTGGCATAGCATGTGCATGTACAAAAGGGAGAATGGTATCATACTCGTCTGTTACAATGTTGGCATGGTATCATCATAATAGTTGCGGGAGAAAGTCTTAACTTTTTCTTCGCTTGTGTCATTTGCTTATTGCGCCGTAACCATGGATAATCTTCATCCTTTATCAGGATGCTTGGGTCAGGCTTGACTTTGAAGGGAGGAATTTCATGAAACTTTTCATAATCTTCAGACATGTCTGTCTTGCCCTCCACTCCCACGATGTCCCTTTTTCCTGAAAGAACTATGTGGCGCTTTGGCTCATCGTATGATGTATTCGCTTCCTTATCTTTTCTTTTTCTCGGTCTGGTAGACATGTCCTTCACATAGATAACCTGTGCCACATCATTGGCTAGGATGAACGGTTCATCAGTGTGCCCAAGATTTTTCAGATCCACTGTTATCATTCCGTACTATGGGTCTACCTGTACCCCGCCTCCTGACAGATTGACCCATTTGCACTTAAACAAAGGGACCTTAAAATCATGTCTGTAGTCAAGTTCCCATATGTCCACTATGTAACCATAATATGTGTCCTTTCCCTTCTCGGTTGTTGCATCAAAGCGGACACCGCTGTTTTGGTTGGTGCTCTTTTGATCTTGTTCAATCGTGTAAAATGTATTCCCATTTATCTCATATCCTTTGTAAATCAATACAGTCAAAGATGGTCCCCTGGACAACAACTACAGCTCATCACAAATAGTGTTGTCACCTCTGAGACGTGTTTCCAACCAACTGCAGAAAGTCCTGATGTGTTCACATGTAATCCAGTCGTCGCACTGCTCCGGGTGTTTGGAGCGCAGACTATTCTTGTGTTCATCGACATACGGGGTCACCAAGGTAGAGTTCTGTAAAACTGTGTAGTGTGCTTTAGACCAAGAATGCCCATCCCTACATATTATTGAGTCTGCTCCTAGCGTGCCTTTTCCAGTCAGTCTCCCCTCATACCGCGATTTAGGGAGACCTATTTTCTTAAGGCCAGGAATGAAGTCAACACAAAACCCGATGACATCCTCTGTTTGATGGCCCATGGAGATGCTTCCTTCTGGCCTAGCACGGTTACGGACATATTTCTTTAGGACTCCCATGAACCTCTCAAAGGGGAACATATTGTGTAGAAATACGGGCCCCAGAATGACAATCTCGTCGACTAGATGAACTAGGACGTGCGTCATGATATGGAAGAAGGATGGTGGGAACACCAGCTCGAAACTGACAAGACATTGCGCCACATCACTCCTTATCCTTGGTATGATTTCTGGATCGATCACCTTCTGAGAGATTGCATTGAGGAATGCACATAGCTTCACAATGGCTAATCGGACGTTTTCCAGTAGAAGCCCCCTCAATGCAACCGGAAGCAGTTGCGTCATAATCACGTGGCAGTCATGAGACTTTAGGTTCTGGAACTTTTTCTCTGGCATATTTATTATTCCCTTTATATTCGACGAGAAGCCAGTCGGGACCTTCATACTGAGCAGGCATTCAAAGAAAATTTTGTTCTCTTCTTTCGTAATAGCGTAGCTGGCAGGACCTTCATACTGCTTCGAAGGCATGCCGTCTTTTTCATGCAAACGTTGCAGGTCCTCCCGTGCCTCAGGTGTATCTTTTGTCTTCCCATACACGCCCAAGAAGCCTAACAGGTTCACGCAAAGGTTCTTCGTCACATGCATCACGTCGATTGAAGAGCGGACCTCTAGCTCTTTCCAGTAGGGTAGATCGAAGAATATAGATTTCTTCTTCCACATGGGTGCGCGTCCCTAAGCATCATTCGGAACAGCTAGTCCGCCGGGACCCTTTCCAAAGATTACGTGTAAATCATTGACCATAGCAAGTACGTGATCACCGGTACGCATGGCAGGCTTCTTCCGGTGACCTGCCTCACATTTCGACATTGATGGTTGGTCGGGAGAAATCGACGATGGCCCACGTACACATTCTTCCTGCATCTGTCCAGGTATATACTTTCGGTGTCATCCAAACAGTGCGTGCATGCGTGGTATCCCTTGTTTGTCTGTGCTGAAAGGTTACTGAGAGCGGGCCAATCGTTTATGGTCACGAACAGCAATGCCTTTAGGTTAAATTCCTCTTGTTTGTGCTCATCCCACGTACGTACACCGTTTCCATTCCACAGCTGTAAAAGTTCTTCAACTAATGGCCTTAGGTACACATCAATGTCGTTGCCGGGTTGCTTTGGGCCTTGGATGAGAACTGGCATCATAATGAACTTCCGCTTCATGCACATCCAAAGAGGAAGGTTATACATACATAGAGTCATGGGCCAGGTGCTATGATTGCTGCTCTGCTCCCCGAAAGGATTAATGCCATCCGCGCTTAAAGCAAACCATACTTTCCTTGGGTCCTTTGCAAACTCATCCCAGTACTTTCTCTCGATTTTTCTCCACTCTGACCTGTCAGCGGGTGCTCTCAACTTCCCGTCTTTCTTACGGTCCGCACTGTGCCATCGCATCAACTTGGCATGCTCTCCGTTTCTGAACAGACGTTTCAACCATGGTATTATAGGAGCATACCACATCACCTTCGCATGAACCCTCTTCCTGGGGGGCTCGCCATCAACATCACCAGGGTCATCTCGTCTGATCTTATGCCGCAATGCACAGCATACCGGGCATCCGTTCAGATCCTTGTATGCACCACGGTAGAGGATGCAGTCATTAGGGCATGCATGTATCTTCTGCACCTCCATTCCTAGAGGGCATACGACCTTCTTTGTTGCGTATGTACTGTCAGGCAATTCGTTATCCTTTGGAAGCTTCTTCTTCAATATTTTCGGTAGCTTCTCAAATCCTTTGTCAGGCACAGCATTCTCTGCCTTCCACTGCAGCAATTCCAGTACGGTACCGAGCTTTCTGTTGCCATCTTCGCAATTGGGGTACAACCCTTTTTTGTGATCCTCTAACGTGCGATCGAAATTTAGCTTTTCCTTTTGACTTTCGCATTGCGTCCTTGCATCGATAATGACCCGACGAAGATCATCATCATCGGGCACATAGCCTGGTTCCTCTTGATCTTCAACAGCTTCACCCGTTGCAGCATCATTGGGCACATCGTCTGGTTCCTCTTGATCTTCACCAGCTCCCCCCGTTGCAGCATAACCGTATTCAGGGGGCACATAGTTGTCATCGTACTTTTCTTCTTCGCCGTCTTCCATCATAACCCCTATTTCTCCCTGCCTTGTCCAAACATTATAGTGTGGCATGAAACCCTTGTAAAGCAGGTGGGTGTGAAGGATTTTCCGGTCAGAGTAAGTCTTCGTATTCCCACAATTAGGGCATGGACAACACATAAAACCATTCTGCTTGTTTGCCTCAGCCGCTTCGAGAAATTCATGCACGCCCTTAATGTACTCGGAGGTGTGTCTGTCACTGAGGGAGTCCTGGATTAGGGGGTGTTCGGATGCCGGACTATACCTTCGGCCGAACTCCTGGACTATGAAGATACAAGATTGAAGACTTCGTCCCATGTCCGGAAGGGACTTTCCTTGGCGTGGAAGGCAAGCTTGGCGATACGGATATGTAGATCTCCTACCATTATAACCGACTCTGTATAACCCTAGCCCTCTCCGGTGTCTATATAAACCGGAGGGCTTTAGTCCGTAGGACGAACAACAACCATACCATAGGCTAGCTTCTAGGGTTTAGCCTCCTTGATCTCGTGGTATATCTACTCTTGTACTGCCCATATCATCAATATTAATCAAGCAGGAGTAGGGTTTTACCTCCATCGAGAGGGCCCGAACCTGGGTAAAAACATCGTGTCCCTTGCCTCCTGTTACCATCCGCCTAGACGCACAGTTCGGGACCCCCTACCCGAGATCCGCCGGTTTTGACACCGACATTGGTGCTTTCATTGAGAGTTCCTCTGTGTCTCACTTTTAGGCCCGATGGCTTCTCCGATCATCAGCAGCGATGCGGTCCAGGGTGAGACTTTTCTCCCCGGACAGATCTTCATATTCGGTTGCTTTGCACTGCGAGCCAATTCGCTTGGCCGTCTAGAGCAGATTGAAAGCTACGCCCCTGACCATCAGGTCAGATTTGGAAGTCTGAACTACACGGCTGACATCCGCGGGGATTTGATCTTCGACAGATTTCAAGCCGCAGCCAGGCGCGCCGCACTGTCACTAAGGGCATGATTTAGCTCTGCCGCTGAACAGTGCTTTGAAGGCCGCGCCCGCGTCGGCCCCGACCCTTAGTTCGGAGCCGATCGCGCCGATCGAGGCCGGGTGGTTGGATGCCGCCTCGGAGGCCGAAATCTCTACGGCGATCGAGCCGAACACTAGCCTTGTCCTTTGCGAAGCTCGTGACTCCAAGGTGTCGGACTCCTCTCCGGATTCCGAGCCCCCCGCGCCCCTGCCAATCAAATCCGATTGGGCGCCGATTATGGAGTTCACCGCCGCGGACATCTTTCAGCGCTCGCCCTTCGGCGATATTCTGAATTCAGTAAAGTCTCTCTCTTTATCAGGAGAGCCCTGGCCGGATTACGGTCAGCAACGTTGGGATGCAGATGGTGAAGAAATTCAAATCCCACCCACCACCCACTTCGTAGCCACTATCGATAATTTAAACGACGTGCTCGAATTCGAATCCGAAGACATCGACGGTATGGACGACGATGTAGGAGACGAACATGAACTAATGCCTATAAGGCACTGGACTTCCACCTCATCTCATGATGTATACATGGTGGACACACCCAAAGGAAGCGACGACGAGGAACACAGGGATGCAACGAGGGATCGTTCACTCGAAAAGCAATCAAAGCGGCGACGTAAGCGCCGCTCTAAGCCCCGCCCCGACAGAAACGGCAGCCATACGGCCCCAGCCATAGGGCAGGACGAGCCGGCGGACGACGAACACGCCTTGGAGCAACTGTCCGGATAGGGCAACTTTGACAAACAAACCGTCCCCGGCGGAAACAGTAGTCCAGAAGACCTCACGCCAAATACGCTCATGGAGCAGAAGAACCTCCACAATAGGCTCGTCGCCACTGCGCGTAGCCTGAAAAAACAGAAGCAGAAGTTCAAAACCGCGGAAGAGGCGCTCCGAATCAGATGGAGCCAAGTACTCAACACCGCAGACAGACATAGCGTCGGTTGCCGCACAAAAAGGTATCCGAAGCGAAAGCTACTACCCGAATTTGACGAGGAGGCCTTAGAGCCCCCGCAATCAAAAAATAAGAAAGCCACCCGGTCGGATAGACGACCACATGTCCAACATGAAGCGGCAAGCGGCGCTGCACACAAGCCGGCACACGATCCACTCAAGGAATCACGTCAAAAGGACGGCCCAGCCAGATCTATCTATGGGCCAAGAAAGCAAGCTCTAGTAAGCAATGCGGCACAACAAATATCCGAACATCCCGGCACACCGAAATACAGGGGTGCCGCACACCCCCTATGTTTCACCAATGAGGTACTCGACCATGAATTTCCAGCGGGATTCAAGCCCGTAAACATAGAGGCATACGACCGAACAACAGACCCTGGAGTCTGGATTGAGGATTATATCCTCCATATACACATGGCCCGAGGAGATGACCTCCACGCCATAAAATACTTACCCCTCAAACTCAAAGTGCCAGCACGACAATGGTTTAAAAGCCTTCCCGAAAACACCATTGGAAGTTGGGAGGAACTCGAGGATGCTTTTCGGGCAAATTTTCAAGGGACCTACGTCCGACCTCCGGATGCGGAAGATTTGAGCCATATAATTCAACAGCCCGGAGAGTCAGCCCGAAAACTCTGGAACAGATTTCTTACTAAAAAGAATCAGATAGTCGACTGTCCGGATGCCGAAGCCTTAGCGGCTTTCAAACATAGCGTTCGAGACGAATGGCTCGCCAGACACCTCGGCCAAGAAAAGCCAAGAACAATGGCCGCATTAACAAGCCTCATGACCCGATTTTGTGCGGGAGAAGACAACTAGTTGGCAAGATGCAGCACCAGCGACCCAAGTACATTCGAAGTTAGGGATGGAAATGGGAAACCACGATGCAACAAGGACCAGCGCCAGACTAAGGGAAGCAGTCCAAAGAGCACGACAGTCAACGCCGGATTCAAAAGATCTCGGCAAATTCAGAGAAAGCTGCCCCTTAAGGATAACAGGGATGAGTTATCTAACCTGAACAAAATCTTGGACAATATATGTCAAATTCACAGTACCCCTGAGAAGCCTGCGAACCATACCCACAGAGTTTGTTGGGTTTTCAAGCAATCCGGCAAACTCAACGCCGAACACAAGGGGCTCGACACACCAAGTGAGGACGATAATGGACCCAACGAGCAGAGCACCAGGAAACAAAAGGATTTCCCACAAGAAGTCAAAACAGTAAACTTGCTTCACGTGGTGAACAGAGTGGCGCCAGCAGAGATTCGCGCCATGCGCCCTATCCCAAAGGAGTGTCGCTCATGGTTGTTAAAACCGGTCACTTTTGACCACCAGGATTACTCTAGAGGTATACGGAACGCAGGTTGGACTGCCCTGGTATTAGATCCGCTAATCGACGGACTCCACTTTACAAATGTCCTGATGGATGGCGGCAGTGCTTTAAACCTGCTATATCAAGACACAATCCGCAAAATGGTAATAGACCCAACAAGAATACGCCATAACAATACTTCCTTTCAAGGAGGAACGCCAGGCCTGGATGCCCATTGCATGGGTTCTCTTCGGCTAGAAGTTATGTTCGGCTCCCCCGGCAACTTCCGCCGTGAAAAGCTAACCTTCCATATCGCCCCATTTCAAGTAGCTATCAAGAACTATTGGGACGAGAAGCTTTCGCCCGCTTTAATGCAATACCGCATTATGCATCTCTTACGCTCAAAATGCCCGGACGAGACGCTTACGAGGCGTCATCTCAATAAAGGGCAATATTAAGTGTCCCTCGAGCACGAAAGAATATGCGGCTGCCTTGACAGCCATGCCTTAAAACAGCTTCACCAACGAAAGCATCTGCCAGGTCGTCAAGACCACGGGCTCGGCTAGGCGAGTCCGGAGAAAACATATAACAGATAAAGGTCTAGTAGTCATACACCCCTATACAAGGGGCTCCGCGTATGAAAAATACACGACAATAAGGCTCCATTTCACCTATCCTATAATCATACATGGTTTCTCCAGTACATCGTACATTCCGCACTACTATTATTTTTCTTTTCAGCTAAATTCCTCTCTTTTGCTGATGAACACCATGCTACACCCGTCCAGGACACGGCACAACGGAGACACAGGCGCAGACGTGCAGCAGGGACCCATCTCCAGGATTCTTTTTAGATTAAGACCCTGCTTAAACCTTTTTTACTGTCTCTTGTTGACACACATCCCCCGGATTCTCTGTACAGCCGAGGAGGAGACTGGCGTTTTGGCATGTGGCCACGTCAGAGTTTTGCACGTACCTGGACATCAGGGGCTTATAACCAAGGCCGCTGTTCCGCCCTATTTTACAAAAGACCAAATACCTTAGGGAGTGTTCGGCGTCCCGAGTTTGGCCTTATATGCATCAGCTCCGAATCATGGCTTTGGTCAAATGTTGGGTTTGCCCGGCTCCTGTGTTTTGCTGCCTTACGTTCCGCTCTATCGGCTAAGGTGGCACCAGGAGAACTACTGCGATTGTGCCCCGGTTCGGCCAGGCAAGCACCTCAGTAGAGAAAGCCGAAAACTGACTGTCATGATATAGCGCGAGACTTGTCAACCACTCGCTGACTTACCGGAATCTTTAGGACTCCTCCGCATAAACGAAGGGCCGTTTCCTGGCTAGGCACATACGCGCCCCAAGTTCGGGCGAGCGCAGGCGCCACCAGGGGCTATATAAGTAGCCTCACTGTCAAACTCCTATGGCTAAGTGAAAGTGATAAAGAATCATAGTCCGATTGCCTAGTTCGCTGCGCTACCACCTCCTTTGTAGGACCAAGACGTTGGATCAAGTGTGAAAATGCGCCTTCTGCGAACGCCCCCACATTATTTGCGTGGGGGCTGAAGCCGACGACTGCCATCTTTCAGATTATATATACATATATCTTAAACGGCCGCACATGATGTATTATAATACTCGCAGGCACAAGTATAAAAAGCTTCTGCAAATTTTTTAAAACATTGTTTTACAACAATATATGCTATTCGAACATAGTATCCTTCGAGCACTGCGTCTCTATTAAACGAGCGCCTTGCAGAACTTCCTGAAAATAGTTCTCGGCAGGTACTCGGCTTTCGTCCGAGTCTTGGGATGCAACAGCGGCGGTCTCCATCTCCGCCCAGTATGTCTTGACACGGGAAAGAGCCATCCGCGCACCCTCTATACATGCTGACCTCATCATTGCATTGATATGCAACACCGCACCAAGGAACTGCTACACCAAGTTGAAATAACTCTTCGGCTCTGGCCTATCCAGCCACAGATGACTCATGACATATTTCATGGCGAGTCCGGACATCCTATTTAGCTTGGCTCATTCGGCCAAACGATCGTCTAACAATAGTGGGCGCTCTGGATTGTGGAACTGCGACCAGAAGAGCTTTTCCAGTTCGCGAACTTCTTGATCCCGGAAGTGTTCGACCGCATCTGCAGCACTCGCTGCCAAATACAGATAGGTGTCCGCCGTACTCCACATCCGGTCTAACGGAGCATGTTTCGGATTACAGAACTTCCTCCGCAGCATAAAGGGCTTTCCAGCCACGATTTCTCCGTCCTAACGTAGCTCCTCCTTCATAGCTCTCATCGCAGAGCGAGAATCCTTGGCATCGGCAACGGCCTTCTCCAGGTCCGTCCGTTCCGCCCAATCTTCTTTTTCAAGAAGCATGCAACGATCAACAGCGCTTTTCAGCTTCATGGCCATCTCGGTCATTTCCCTCTTGCTTCGGCAGTGAGCAGCCTGTTCAGCTTTCAGCTCTTCAATTGCCTTTCCGGCAGCCGCATCACTTTTCCTGGCTTGCTCCTTGGCTCGGCCAAGTTCCGCCCGAAGATCCTCCACGGCAGCAGCACCATCTGCATCAAGTGCACACGTTGTAAGATACTAGCACCAAGCTCCTCTTACTAAATGCCGCCGGAGAAATAACATACCTTGTGCCTCGTCAAGCCGCTTGTTGACAAGCGTGATGTCGACATCTGCAACGTCAAGTTGCCTCTTTAACTCGACAAATTCATCAGTCCGGCTGGCCAACGAACACTTCGCCACCTGCATAGGAAAGGCGACATATTATACCTGGGATTATGATCCTCCGCGCGCCGTCATTTTTGACAACGCGTAGAGTCTCAGGGGCTACTATCTATACAGGACGCATCTTATATACGCGAAACTGTCAAAAGGTACATCATTTTGCGTACCTCAAAACCTGTCAGCAAACTCCTGACAGCCTCGTGCAACCCGTTCTCCGCGGATGCAATCCTCTCGATCACCATACCCATCAACGTACGGTGTTCTTCCGAAATAGACGCTCGCCCAAGCAGATCTTTAAGCTCCTCCACCCGTGCACCAAACTGTGCCGGACTCGCCCGATGACCTTTTTCGAAGGCCGTACACAGGGGGCTTTGGGGGGCCATACGGCTACCATCCGGCCCTGCCGGATTCGGAGAAACCCTCCGTGACGACACCTCAGGGTCGCCCGCCTCATAAGGCGGTATGGCAGGGGGAGGCGTGCCGCCCTCCATCATCTCCAGAAGAAGATCCCCTGAAGATGAGCTCTACTGAGAAGGGCTGAGATCCAAACTACAAGGTAAAATTTCGGTTATTTTCCTCAGAAATAAAACTAGGATGTCTCTCATTTTGAACTCCCCTCTTTACTTACGGCTCGGTGGAGGGCTGATCCCCTTGGGGGCATAGTGCGGCTGAGGCATCCTCCGGCGCAGGACCCTCTGATGAAGATTTCTTCCCCCGCTTTGAGACAATGGTTTCCAGGTCTTCAGAGGCCGTCCTCTTCTTCCCCTGGGTAGAGGAATTCTCGATTCCTTCTTTTCTGGCAGCCTCCTTCGGGGAGGTGGTAGCTTCCATGTTCCCCCCTTCGCCTTCTTCCAAAGGCACGATCTCCAGCATTTTGGTTAACAAGGGATCCGGCACGGTCTCCGGGAGGGGGGCCGGACACCTGATTAGCTTCGCTTTCGCTATCCACTCATGCTTAAGGGACCGTTCTTTTAAGGACAATTTAATGATAAAAATATGGGTATAGTGTCCGGGTACGGGGCTACTTACTTGAGTATCCGGGCGATTGCAGTTCAGACCTGCATCCTCGATCGAGTCCAGACGTAATGCTTGTGATCCGAAGAACAATTGGTACATCTCCATGGTCGTCACGCCCATAAAATGTTGGAGAGCTCGTGGTCCCTCCGGATTGAATTCCCACAGACGGAGGGGGCGACGTTTGCAGGGCAGGGTCCGGCGAATCAGCATGACCTGCGCCACTACGACCAGATTGATGTCTCTTTCTAGGAGATCTCGGATGCGGCCCTGCAGCAGAGGCACGTCCTTGGATGGCCCCCAGTCCAGTCATTTATTGACCGATGACGCTAGCTGTGGTGGGGGACCCGAGCGAAAGGCGGGCGGCGCCACCCACTTGGTGCCCCTGGGAGCGTTGATGTAAAACCACTCTTGTTGCCATAAGTTGGACTCCTCTTGAAAAGAGTCCTCGGGCCATGGAGCACCAGCCCTTTTGCTTATAAAAGCACCTCCGCACTCTGCGTACCGCCCCTCAATCATCTTCGGCTCTACTTTGAAAGTCTTGAGCCATAATCCGAAGTGAGGAGAGGTGCGGAGGAAGGCTTCGCACACGACGATGAACGATGAGATATGGAGGATGGACTCCGGCGCCAAATCATGAAATTCCAGCCCGTAATAAAACATAAGCCCCCTTACGAAGGGGTCCATAGGGAAGCCCAGCCGCCGAAGGAAGTGAGACGTAAACACCATGCTCTCACCGGGCTTGGGAGTAGGAATGACCTACCCTTGATCAGGCAGCCTATGTGAGATTTCGCTGGTCAAGAACCTGGCCTCTCTCAGCTTCAACACGTCCTCCTCCGTGACGGAGGAGGGCATCCATCGGCCTTGAAGGTCGGATCCGGACATTGTCAGAGGTTCGAAGCGCCTGAAATCTGGAGCCTTGGGTGTTGGAACTCGAGGCAAAGGGCGAACTCATTTGAGATTGAAAGAAAGGAGTAAGGCCTTGGTCTCTTTATAAGAGGTCGAATACCAAGGGCCCACCTCGTGACCGTTTGAGACTCGCCTTTGATCGAGAAAACATACCAACGGGCACGACTGGGTTACCCACGTCCGTATTGATGAGAATCCTGCAAATTAAGGGGACACGATCTCTTCTTTGACAAGACGTGCCAAGGAAACCGCCTCGCATAACACGCAGAGGTGGGATAATAAAACGATTCGAATAAAGGCTTGGCCGTGGTGTGATGTCACGCTACGGAATACATCAGAAGTTTAGATTGGTGCAAATATTATTCTCTCTATGGAAATATGTGGAAACTTATTTTGCAGAGCCGGACACTATCCTTGTGTTCGAAACCTTCTATGAAGTACTTGGAGGAGGAACCCGCCTTGCAATGCCGAAGACAATCTGCGCGCCGGACTCGTCGTCATTGAAGCCTGGTTCAGGGGCTACTGAGGGATTCCTAGATTAGGGGGCGTTCGGATGCTGAACTATACCTTCGGCCGGACTCCTGGACTATGAAGATACAAGATTGAAGACTTCGTCCCGTGTCCGGAACGGACTTTCCTTGGTGTGGAAGGCAAGCTTGGCGATACGGATATGTAGATCTCCTACCATTATAACCGACTCTGTGTAACCCTAGCCCTCTCCGGTGTCTACATAAATGGGAGGGCTTTGGTCCGTAGGACGAACAACAATCATACCATAGGCTAGCGTCTAGGGTTTAGCCTCCGTGATCTCGTGGTAGATCTACTCTTGTACTACCCATATCATCAATATTGATCAAGCAGGAGTAGGGTTTTACCTCCATCCAGAGGGCCCGAACCTGGGTAAAAACATCGTGTCCCTTGCCTCCTGTTACCATCTGCCTAAACGCACAGTTCGGGACCCCCTACCCGAGATCCGCCGGTTTTGACACCGACAGTCACCGTACATCCATTGTCGGTTCATCTGCGTGCGTTATATATAATTAAGTGTGTCAAAAACCATTACAGAACATCATGAATAGATAATTAAGTGACCAAATTATATAAGTTCATCATCACATTAAAACCAAAGTACATACATAGTTCTCTTCTAACAACATATAGCTCTCCAGAGCATCTAATTAATTAAACCATACATTGAAACTATGTAAAACATTTCAGTGCGAAAACAAACGCGATCATAATCGCAACCAAGGTAACAATTGATCCAATGGCATAATGATACCAAGCCTCGGTATGAAAGGCATATTTTCTAATCTTTCTAATCTTCAAGCGCATTGCATCCATCTTGATCTTGTGATCATCGACGACATCCGCAACATGCAACTCCAATATCATCTTCTCCTCCTCAATTTTTTTCCTTCAAGAAATTGTTTTCTTCTTCAACTAAATTTAACCTCTCAACAATAGGATCGGTTGGAATTTCCGGTTCACATACCTCCTAGATAAATAAAATCTATGTCACGTTGGTCGGCATATTTTTCATAAATAATAAATGAACCAATAGTTATAAAGATAATATATACCACATACGAATCATAGACAGGACGAGGGCCGATGGGGGCGGATACCAAAACCGTCCACTATATAAGATGCAATAATAAAAGTAAGAAAATGATACAAGTATCTATCTAAACATACAAGTAAGAATATTTTTCCTTTCAAAAAGAAGATAAGAACAAGAGGCTCACCACAGTGGTGCCAGTGATGATATTGGCGCGGGTGATCGACGGCGGTGAAGACGGGTGCGGGCATGACGGACCGCTAAACCTAGACAAATATTGAGGAAAATGGAGCTTGGAGGTCGAGCTTGGAGAGGAGAAAGCTTAAGTAGTGCGGCTCGGGCATTCCATCGAACAACTTGTGTGCATAGGAGGTGAGCTAGAGCACCACCAAGCCCTCTCCCCCTCGGCCACAAAAAATAGAGCAGTGTGCTCTTCTCTTGCGCGAGGGGGTATATATAGGCACCACCATTGGTCCCGGTTGGTGGCATGAACCGGGACTAAAGGGGGGCCTTTGGTCCTGGTTCATGCCTCCAACAGGGACCAATGGTGGTGGGCCAGGAGCCAGGACCATTGGTCTCGGTTCGTCCCACAAACCGGGACCAAAACGTCCAGACGAACCGGGACCAATGGCCCACGTGGCCCGGCCGGCCCCCTGGGCTCACGAATCGTGTCCAATGCACCCATTGGTCCCGTTTCTAGACTGAACCGGGACTAATGGGCTTACCCGGCCTGGACCTTTGCCCCCTTTTCTACTAGTGTAGGCACACCTGGCTAGAGAGGCATATCGATCGATGTGTGCCGTAAAGAAGGAGGTGGGGGACCTACACACACCGTGGGTGAACAACCTAAAGTGAAAAGACGAATTTGCGCGATGGAGCTAGAGAATGCTGAGGGAGGGTGAGAGGGATGCGGGCGTGTGCATGCACAAGAGAAAGTTAGCGCTAGCTAAAAAGATAAGAGGGTTGTGTGGGTGTAAAAGACGAATAGACACTAGTGCAGAACCGGACAATAGCACCGGTTCGTAAGGCCCTTTAGTGCCGGTTCCATAACTGGCACTAAAGTGTGGGCACTAAAGCCCCCCCCCCTTTAGTACCGGTTCAGCACGAACCGGTGCTAAAGGCCAACCACGTGGCACGAGGCAGCTCCGGGGGCAGGGAGCCCTTTAGTACAGGTTGGTAACACCAACCGGTACTAAATGTTTGTGGGTTTTTGGGGTGTTTTTTCTTTTACATTTAAATTTGTGTTATCAATTTAATATAGGATTGTTTTACGTTATAATGAGTTGTAGTAGTCATCATCATAATCATCGCATATTAATAACTAAATAAACTCTAATTATCACTATTTAATCATCATAGTCGCTAGCTAGCTATCTAATAATCATCACCAACACTGGCTAGCTTAAAGAGGAAACATTCAGTTTGTAATTAACAGAAGCAAAGATATCATCGAGTTCAACATAATCATCACCAACATCAAAGTTCAGGACACGGACATGATTAATTAAGAGCATGAAAATTAGCTACTCCTGCTGCTCCCTCTCAGGTAGAATAGCATAGAACATGTATAGCTCTCCTGATTCATCATACTGGAGCATGCAGATGAATTTGTCTCCTAATCTTGGGTTGCGCTTCTCCTTGCTGCCCCCTAGTACTTCTGTGCGATCATTAACAATTTTGCTCCAATCTTTCACTATTAAGCATTCTTCGCTTTCAGAAATCCTGAATGCACTCATGTGCAATGTAGGATATGTTGGAGATAAGCTAACCATTGACATGTCACCTTTAGTCTCGATCCAATGAGGCACAACTGTCATCGGAAGTCCCTGTTGAAGAACATCGTATAGTAATTAATATACTAATTAGCAATGAAAGTTTAGCTTCAAAAACAATGTATGCAAAAGATGCACTAATTAAGGACAAATATTTAAAATTTTACCATCTTTCGATTATAGATGTGACCATAGTTCAATACGATCACCATTGGTCGCACGTTTTGAGTACTAACATTTCTAAGTTGAGGAAAAAAATTTGTCTTGACAGTATTAAGATCCTCAAGCCATGAAACATAATGACTTATCTCCTCGCAGTTTAGTTGAGCCCCGGGGCAGTAGTAGGTTCTGTCTACCAAGCGCCGGACATGTTAGTTGTCAACTATTTTTGAATAAACTGTATCAAAGACATAAACATATGCATGCATTGTTGAGAAAAACTCACATAATGGTAGAACTAGAGGTGTTTGCACATCGACCCAGATGTCTATATTACCTTCAATATCATCTTCTGGACGAATATCAAAGGTGATAACCATATCAGGCTCAAATGCATAAGCCTTGCATAGTGCTTGCCAAGTTTTGCATTCAAAATGGGTGTATGTGTCTCCATTATATAATTTGACGTTGAAAGTATACCCATGCTCCCTCTTCAAGTAAACTCTCTTTACCTCCATATCATCTGTAGCACTAAAACCTATCTTATCCAAGACAAAAATTCTTGCATGGCAGGGGATGCGCTAGTAGAATAGTAAAAATTTAAAATTATAAGTTGAAGGAAATGAAGCATAAGTTTTGCATTCAAATAATAATTGACAAAGTGACTTACTGTATCAACTTCGAATGTCTCATCCAGCTTGATACTGAAGCGCCTACCATCAACAAGGAAATTTTTGTCGCACAGGCCGCGCTGGTCTTCACAGTGTTCGCACGTAATGAAATCTTTTTCGTCCTCATATGACATTTCCTATATATGTTCATATAGGTGAAACATTAAACACCTATATATATATCTAGCCAAATATATATATTCATCTAACATTTGACATTAATATATCTAACTATATTCATCTCTAACAATTGACATTACTTTTCTATCTAATTCATCTAACATTCGACATTAATCTAACATTTATATAAACTCAAATTATATATAAAAAATTAAATAAACAGAAAAACACATTAACAAATAATATTTTACTTAGATCATCAAATCTCAGATACCTAAATTTTCTTACTAAAAATAAATTAGTTATATTAATTATTGAACTAGTTCAAATCTCATATACCTAAATAAACTAGTTCGACAATTTTCTATCTATAGCTAATTAATTCATCTAACATTCGATCATCTAATTAACTTTTCTAAAAAACAGAAAATAAGTAAAAAAATGTGTGTGTGTATGTGTGTGTATGTATATATATGTGTGTACGTGTGTGTGTGTGTAGTGTGCATGTACGTGTGTACGTATATATGTGTGTGTATCGATCGTACGGGCGGCGGTGTACGGGGCGGCGGCGTACGGGGCGGGGGCGGCGTACGTACGGGCGGCGGCGTACGGGGCGGCGGCGGGGACGACGACGGGCGGCGGCGGGGACGACGACGACGACGGGCGGCGGCGGGGACGACGACGACGACGACGGACGACGTGGGCGGAGGCGGCGACGACGGGCCGGGGCGACGGGCGCGCGCGAGAGCGAGAGGTTGTGGACGAAAGAAGTGGAGATCTAACTGAATTTTCGCAAGTGTTGTATATATAGGAGATGCCTTTAGTACTGGTTCGTGCCACAAATGGCCTTTAGTACCGGTTTGTTGCACGAACCGGTACTAAAGACCACCCTTTAGTACCGGTTCGTGCCACAAACCGGTACTAAAGGCCTCGCGCTGCCACCCCAAAGTTTAGTCCCACCTCGCCGGGCGAAGGGCAGCCGCACTGGTTTATAAACCCAGCCGCGGCTGCCTCTTTGAACTCCTCTGTATAGCAGACTTGTGGGCCTAATTTCTGCGCGCTGCCCTGTGAGTTTGCTGGGCTTCAGGGCCTGTAATTGCACGCCTGTGGCGTAGCAGGCCCACAGGGCAGCGCCCCAATTTTTCAATTTCACGGTCATTTTGTGAAAGAAAAAAAAATAGCAAATATTTTTTTCATTTTCTGCTTTATTTTTTCTTCTATTTATTTCTGAGTAGTTTTTTCTTTTCTGCTATATTTATTTTCTTCTATTTATTTCGGAGTAGTTTTTTTATATAGTTTTTTTCTTTTTCAGCTATAGTTTTTTTTCTTTTCTGCTATTTTTCTTTTCTGCAAAACTTGATGGTCAAAGTCTGGAGTTATAACCAAAGTTTAAAAAAAAGAAATGCCGACATGTAGTGTAATAAGTCCGGAGTTGTAATAAGTTATTAAAAATAAAAAAGACGTGCAATGCTCGTTAATTTGCTTCAAGCCTTTCGGAATAGTGTAAACTGCACTGCGCGTAGCTCCGTGCAATCTACCATATTCCTGAAGCCTTAAAACTAAGCAACGTGAGCATTGAGCCTCTTCTTCATCGTCTCCGCACTCAGGGCTTATAAACCGCTCCTAGTCCCTCTCTCTTGGCGAGGTGGGACTAAAAAACAGCTTACTAAGAAACTGTAGTACTGGTCACCCTTTAGTACCGGTTGGAGCCACCCGGTACTAAATGTGGTACTAAAAATTCTGGAGTTGTAATAAGTTTAAAAAAATGAAATGCCTTTGTAACAGATGAGTTTAATTTCGTCAGAAACCAGAATACTTCGAAAGAGATTGTCCAGTTTGTAAATGAAGTGCATCCAGTGTTTGCCGTAACCCTCTCTACTTTTTAAAACAATCTATGTGGGTGAAATGATGATACCATGCCAAGTTTCAACTTTTTCAGAGTTCAGTTGTAGTGCTTTTCAATTTCCAGGTCATTTAGTTCTCAAAACAAATCATTGAATGCATGAAAAATAGTAAATGAAGGCACAAATGGTTGAAAGTTGATGGCGTCGCTTTGAATGGTGCAATATGATCTCTTATACAGTCTAATTGTCAATATGATCTCTTATACATCAAAAATACATTGATCATCAATGATCTTTTTGTGTACAATCTGATTTGTCAATATGAGTCCTCACCAGTTTAGGAACTGGTGAAGACTCATATTGCGGCCACAAATTCTACACATAGAGTTCAATGAAGGCCAAGTGCTTGTGATAGTTTGAGAAGTAACATATTTAAGGTGGTAAAAGCCTTGTTAGGCAAGCGAGGTGGGACTAAAAACAGCTTACCATAACCACATTAGTACCGGTTTGTGGTATAAACCAGCACTAAATGGTGATGGTGGGGCCATAGCCTGACCGCAGGCTGACACGGCCTCTTTAGTACCGGTTCGTGGTATGAACCGGTACTAAAGGTTCGCCACGAACCGGTACTATTGATCGCCGCCACGAACCGACACTAATATACATAATAGTGCCGGCTCTTATTCAAACTGGCACTAATGTGCTTCACGTTCGACCCTTTTTCTACTAGTGAGAGATCATATATACTTCGTTATAAAAAGCGAATTCGGATATTTCAAGAATTAATCATAGTGTTTCAAACCGACACATGTGTGAATATATATAATGGTGATACACATGGTGTGGTTATGAACATGGTATACTACATTTAATATAATTTATCTCTACTCTTATAAAAAACGGAGTTGTTGATGATGGTGTGCCTGCCATCCTGCATTATAGGCCGCTAATTTATATCTGGCGGATAGCAAGGAAACTATGATGGTTGAAGTTGGCAACAATCATGATTGTAGATTCTTATTGAAATAGAGAAACGAATTCAAATTTAGTTCGAATTGCAGCGGTAGTATAGACATTTGGAATGCACTAAAATGTTGGTATGAGTAGGTTACATGAATTATACAGCAAGCGAAAAAATTTAATCGGACATAACATGGATTCATACTCCCTCCTTCCATCTATATAGGGGGTAATGAGATTTTTAAGAGTGCCTTTGACTATTGACAAGATTAATAGTAAATGACATGCACGATGTGAAAATTATATCATTGAAAGAACCTTTCACAGATGAATTTAACGGTGTGCTTTGTGTAAGTTGCATGTCATATATCATTGCTCTAATATTTGGTCAAATTTAGCATCGAAAAACACATTAGGCCCTTTATAGATGGAAGGAGGGAGTAGCTTTGAATAGCATTTGTATAGTAAAACGGGGCAAGACTCTCTCCTTGTGTGGTGTGAATAGTTTTATTTTTTAGTTTTCTTTTTGGTTGAGGGAAGTGCGAATTGATTTGGTACGTACAAGTACAATATTAATACATGTTAGGCTTGTCCCTAAAATTTAACCCGCGTCTTGTTATATCCCGAAAATTCAGATATCGTGCTCCCAAAACTGGCGCCTTCGCAACCCGCGCCTTGCTATCCCGAAATTACAACGCGCGCGAAAACTCCCTCCAGCTGCCAAATCCCAACACGCGAAATCCCCCATCTAACCCTGAGCCGAAAGGGCCGCTAGTTTAAATCGGTGGGGGTACTTTTGTAACACACCCTACATTTTGGGCAAGCGCGTTCCTAAGTCATGCTTCACCCCCTCCCATCGCCCGCTTTTCGCCATTCGAACTCCCAGGCCGCCATAACCTCTCTGCTCCAGCCACGAAACCCCACCCTCCTCCGTCCGCCACGTCACCGCTGCGCAGCCGGAGCCTCTTCCCCGACGACGTCGTCCACCACAACAGCTCGACGTCCCGCGTCCACCTCCCTAGATGAGGATCCGTCGTCCATCTCGTCGTCCCGTCGATTCAGCCACCCCGTCCTCCACCTCCAAGGATATGCTCCGACGATCGCCTCGTCTATCACGGCTGCTCCATCCCCACAGCGCCGCCTTAACCTGCTCCACCGGAACAGCAGCATCCTCACTGACTCCTCGGACGAAACTAAGGCCTACACGGCGCCACCAAAGAGGTTGTACACTCATCGCATCGCACCTTCTCCTTAACTCGACCTCCCGGCGCCGACGGTGCTCCATCCCGCACCCCCATGGAGCGGCTACCTTGAAGCCGGCGCCGCGGGCGACATCTCCACAGCTGCTCTCCCCCTGTGCGAGGCCCCTTCGGCAGCGGCGGCCATACCAGACGGATCTGCTGCTGCTGCTCCGGCTCTCGCTCGCTCGCGCTGCTGCTGCTGCTGCTCCGGCTCTCGCTCGCTCGCGCTGCTGCTGCTGCTGCTCCGGCTCTTGCTCGATCGCTCGCTCGCCTAGCTGCTGCTGCTGCTCCCCCCCTCGCTCGTGCTGCTGCTCTGCTCTGATTAAGCCACACTTCCGTCGACTGAATCGACTTTTGGGTCAGTCGATTTTCAGGGGTTGAGGGGCTCGCCTGAGTTAAGGAAGAACCACCCACAGCGGGGACGGGGGCTCGCCGGAGAGGTACCCCACTATCTATCTTAGGGTTCAGGGTGGGAGGCGGGGGGCCTAGAGGGCTGGCCGGGGCGGCGGTGGCGAGTTGTTTCGGGGTGGCGAGGCGACGCTGGGGCCAGCGGTTCGGCCGGTGGTGGCTGGCGGCTCAGGGGGGTGCAGGTTGAAGATGAACTGCAGGCCCTCCCTAAACTACATGTCAAGTGCCTCTCTGCTACCATTGCGTTCAGTTTCGACAGTAGCATTCAGATTCCACAGTAAATTTCAGTTTCGACAGTTAAGTTTAGAGTCAACAATTTTTACCTCATCTATTGTAGTCAGGTGGTTTTTGGTGATGTTAATTTTACATCCATTTTACATCATCTATTGGAGATGCTATTAGAATCCCACTTGAGATTGACGATGTATGTCTTGTGTTGCTTCAGCCTTGACGTCTTACGGCTCACTGGAGCTCCTCCAATGACAGAACGATCCATCACAACAGAGAAGTGCCCTGGACGACGTCTACAGATTACTCAGATCTTCCTCCACGCCTCCGACAGCCACCTCTGCCTCAACTGCTTCAGCGACCAACCCAATGATGCTGGGGTCGACACGGCTACGGCAAAGAAGTTGTACACTTGTTGCATCACTTATTACTATACATTCACGTCGATCCATTAGGGCTATTTTGGTTCAACGGAAAAACATCGATCCACTGGTTGTTACCATCACTCTAAATTTCAGCATGCTCTCCTTACATAATCTCACCATATTTTTTTGTATGCATGTCAGATATTGTACACAGTTATGCTGAACATGTAGAGAAAAAGAGAAGAGTTTTGCGCGGCAATACAATGTCATGCAGACATCGCTCCAGGCGGGTTCAATGGCAAACCCTCCCCACCCCTCTCCAGATTGTAATCCAGAGGAAGATATCTGTTCTGAGGCGGATTCAGACGCCGCTGACCACTCCTATTTACCCCCCCCCCCCAAGGTGTTTGCTCTACCTTGGCATGATGATGTTAGTCATATCATGCATATGTTGCCTTGTAGTGCCTACTTTTGACATCGTATATGTCATCTGCTTAGTTTAGACATGTTCTGTAATGCCACCTGTTTAGTTTCTATATCATATATGGGAATTATGCAGTCTCATGTCTTTTAGCCAGCCATAATATATGTGAAATGTGCAATGCCATCCTGTTTAACCATCCATACGGTGTCTTTGCATTGCATAGTTTAGACATCATATACACAATATTCAACACCATGTTCTTAGTTTAGACATCATATCGAATGCCCTCTGTTTAGCATATAAATCACATATGTGAATTAAATGATGTGATCCTGATTACTTAGATAACATGTAGATGAATTATGTCATGCGATCCTATTTAGTTATTCATCATATCTTTGAATTATGTTATGCTATGTTATCCAGTTTAGATAGACATCATATATATGAAATTATGTCATGCTATCCGTTTTAGTTAAATAATATACATGTCAACTATTTTATGCCCTCTTTTTTCGACACTATCTATTGCATCTGTCTCTCATACAATGTCTATACATTCAACTATGTTTCCTGTCTATCAGCCATTTGAATTGGAGCGGGTGATGCCAGTATCTAGCGGACTAAAAACACAGTCTTCAAATAAAACAGTGCTACCTCTTGGTCGAGATAGCACCCCGGTTGTACATGCACAAGAACCCGCCCTACCACACATAGCCCAAACTCTCACAGATTGTACCCCTACTATGATGGACAGAGAAGCAGCTTCACCCAATCTAACCCCAACCCCAGCCGATAGTAACCCGGTTCCTGTTGACACAGTACCATCTCCACCACAGAGCTCCCAAACAAGCGCAGTTAGTAAGGCAGCTCCAGTGCCCAAAGGGCCAGTACTATCACGGCCAACCCCAACTCCACCTGTTATTACGCCTATTCCTGTGGAGGAAGCACAACCAGTTAGTCATAGTTTAGCATCTATCGCATTTGATGTTGTTAAATCGTATGTGCGTATCTTCCCATCTTGGAAATATTAATACTGAAGATGAAGGAAAATGCCAGTTGCAGGTGTTTGTCCAGAAGGTATGTGTAAGTAATGTTATTCATGGCAATTACTTTGCTTCGTCCCATACATCCTACCTCCATGATGGTTATAATACAGCAAATTTTCCCATTTTTATCTATAGAGAAGGACCAATTTGGAAACTCAGGATGAGGTAACCTATGCTAATACCTCTGCTATCTTCCAGAATGCTTGGTGGCAGTATCGGAATTACCTGAAGAAAACGTACTTCACCGGCAAAGAAACTCATCAAATTCCCTCTCCTGAGACACATTTACTGGACGATGACTGGGAATGCCTTGTTCTGTATTGGTCCCGAACCAAGAATGTGGTAAGGTCTATGAGCTCATTTTCTATTTTTAAGTATTATATTCTTGCGTCTTACTGTACTCTGTTCATGTAGAACAAGTGCCTAAACCTGAAGAACAACTGTTCTAATTTAAGATTCCATTGCTACCATAGGACATAGATATATGTTTGTTTGATGCTTTTATTATGTTCTAGTACTTGGCAATAGAAGACTTGGTAGTTTAATCCTGTCCACCTTACTAATGAACTGGTTCACCGAAATGAGTTTCATATACTAGTACATGCTAAACTTGTTATGTGTCTGCTTGTTTCTTCTTTTAGAATGCTGACAGAATATTAGGGAAGAGTGCCTTATTAAGCAACGGTAAAGAAAGTAATGCAGATAAGGTTCAGGATAGTGACACATCCTGTCTTGGTTT
The DNA here is from genome assembly GCA_032464435.1 of Aegilops umbellulata. Lineage (NCBI taxonomy): Eukaryota > Viridiplantae > Streptophyta > Magnoliopsida > Poales > Poaceae > Aegilops > Aegilops umbellulata. The sequence goes on along the minus strand of CP136059.1, from coordinate 441,483,952 downwards.
AGTGTTGGAGTTACTAGCCACTGCCGCTTGCACAAGCTATTCAAACTCATTGTCTGAATCAGTTCGGTTTCTTGAGTCTCAACTACAAGCTGAAAGACATTGATCAGCTGTGCTGCCACAAGAAGCGGAAGGACTGCGGAAGTCCCTGGAGCATTCAGATGCATAATTTCTGGTGCAACAGCAAGCGTTGGCAGATTTTAGCGCCAAACAGGACAAAGCTAATCAGCTTGCTAAGCTTATTGCCAGCATGGTGGATACCCAGGATAACGTTTCTTGAGCTCTTCTGAAGTTGTTTTAGTTATGCTCTTGTTTTGCTGCCGTGTTTATTTGCACTGGCGGCCAATTTTGACGGCCATTGTATATGATATGCTGCTTTGTTCCCTATATTTGCACTGGTGGCGAACTTTGATGCCCAGTGGATGTAATATGTGTAATAGCCGTGATAGCCTAGCGTTAGTTGCTTGCTTATTTATTTCCTTGTTGTCTTGTTTATTTGTTTGCTTGTAGTCATTACAGTTCTTTTTCCGCGGTTAGCTAGTGGCTGCAATAACCTATTTTTTAAAACTAGGCTAGAATAACCATGGGCTAATATTTACTATAGTGACACTTGGCCTCCTACGGGCCGTAGAAACAGTGGGCCTTCTACGGGCCGTAGAAACAGTAGGCCTTCTATGTGCCGCAGAAACAATGTGCCTTCTATGGGCCGTATCATCAATGGGCCTTATACGGGCCGTATGATCGATTGGCCAAACATGGGCCAATGACAGGCCGTATTATGGCCGTAAACGGGCTAGAGTTGGAATCGTCCATCCATGGGCCGACCGTAACAGGCCATCGTTAATAGGCCGTATTTGATGACGCTATGAAAACGGCCCAACGTATTAACGGACCACAAACGGGCCGACTGTAACCACGGGATGAATTTGGCCCACAAGCAGAAATGACATTAACGGGCCGTAAGTAAACGAATGCTGGAAATGAGCCCAAGAATAAATGGGCTCTGAGAAGGCCGAAAGATAACATGGGCTAGAAAAGGCCCAACGGAGTAACGGGCCGTTAATGGGTATAAAGTGATACAGTGTTCATTACGGGCCAGTTTCACCACGGGCCGTTAATGGGTGTAAAGTGATACACTGTTCATTACGGGCCAGTTTCACCACGGGCCGTTAATAGGCCAAGAGTTACATAGGGCCTCATATGGGTCGAATGACGTCATGGGCCATATATGGGCCAAAAGTGAAAACAGGATGGAATCATATTGGATGGCCCAGATGACGCTACTGGGCCTAATTCGGATAGGGCGTAACGGGCCTTGGATTAGCGGGCTGTAAATGGGCTATATGCGAACAGGCCGTTAACACGCTTTCCATGGGCCGGCCCGCCACCTTTTAACCAAGTCAAATGGGTCGGACTTCTCACAGGAATGGGCCTCTATTGGGCCGTGCCATGTGTCGACGTATCATAGCGCCTATCTGACCCACTGACGAGCTGACACGTGTTTCGTCCGGCCAATAAGAATTTTACACGTGCAAATTTCCCATTGGTCGGGGCTGTTAATGGGTTATCGGATCCAAAACCCGACCCGATAGCTTAACGGCGTTCTGTTACGGTGGATGCCAGGTGTCGGTCACCCTTGACGAGAGCACTTATGTGACGCGCGATTTATCGTCATGGAAGTGGACACTTCCGTGATGATGACTTTGGTAATGTCATGGACACTTCTACGACAGCACAGGTATGACTATCTTGATTCTGTCATAAATTTGTCATGGATGTACATGCATGACAAAAAACACGACCTACTGTGACAAACACGTATCATCACGGAAGTGTATTTTTTGTAGTGCCGGCTTCCCTCCTCTGCCCTGCTAAGTGTGGCTGTAGCACGTGGCTTTGACTGCCCGTTCATAAGTAAAAGGGTCAAAAGCAGAGCCCCTACAATTGTACACCGACAGGAGCCCCCGCATCTGGGACACACATAAGCGCGGCGCGTTGTTGGGCCAGGCCCAGAACGGTGTGCGAGCAGGTGGGGCGGATTTTCACCGTAGTACCTTTTTCTTCCGCTGCGCTTCCCCATGACCGGCGTTGAATGCGCGACGTGGAGGGTCGTGTGTGACATGGGGGCCATGCGTGGGGCGGTCTCCGCACGCATGCGTCACATCGGGGTTAATGGGAAAGGAGGCAGCCTACGCCTTCCCCGTAAAAAGGAATAACCGCGGGCACGCTGCTCATTTACCCCTGGTCTTCTTCAATCTCGGAACCGCCATCCCCTTCTCCTTCCTTCCCAAGCTTTCGCCTTTGTTCGCCATCGCTGCGTCTTCGCTGTCCTCCGTACCTTGCATCTCGCAGCCGCCATGGCCCCCAAAACCAGCAACAAAGGCAAGGATGTCGCCAAGGCCGCCGCGACGGAGGACGAGAAGATCGCCACCGAGGAGGCCGCCAAGGATGCTGCTTAGGACGCCGCCGGGGGGCTCGCCGGGGATCCCGACAAGGCTACTGCCGAGGAGGCTGGCAAGGCCGCTGCCGAGGAGGAGGTGGTTGATGACCAACCTTCCTCCTCCGCTGCATCTGGCTATGGCAGGTATCTAAGTGTGAGCGACGACCTTTTCGTCCACCTCCCATGGTCGTCGAGCTCCAGGGCGCCCATCGAGGGAGAGGTGTTCGACGAAGAGGTGCTTGCCACCGTCGGGCTCGAGGTTGTTGACGAGCCGAGCGCCAGTGGCGAAGGTTCTCAAGAGGAGTGGCTTCTCCAGGCCATGGGCGCCATCTTTCGGAAGCTCCAGGCGCTCCACCGCACCCGCCTGAACAAGGCCAAGTCCAGGATGGCAACGGTGGACAAGGCGGAGGCGGACCTCAAGGGACGTGTCGCCGAGACGCAAACTTGGTTCCGCCAATCTTGTGAGGAGATGAAGGCCGCCCAGGGCGAGCTGGCCAAGCGCGAGGTGGAGCTCACATGAAGCGGGCCGACATCGAGAAGGCCCAGGAGACAGCAAAGAACCTGGCTGCCGAGGCCGAGGCTCCTTCAACCCAGCACCAGGCCACGCTGAACTCCCAGGAGGAGGACCTTGCCGCGCTTGAGGAGAAGCTTGCCGCAACGCTCCACAGCAAGGATGAGGAGGTGGAGAAGCTCGTCGTGCAGCGGACCCGGGAGCTGGAGCAGAGGCACAAGGAGGCACTCGATGCCAAGGCTCTGGTTCACGCCAACAAGGTGAAGGAGCTGGAGGTGGAGTGGGACGGGCTGAAAGACCAGGTCCTGAAGCTGTCCAAGGAGAAGGACACGCTCAACGGCGCCATAATGGAGGCGCAGGGCGCAGCCCTTAGCAGGGCCGGGCAGCTTTCCGAGGCCAACAACTCCATCAAAGACCTCAAGCTGATGCTGGAAGGCCTTGTGGGGGCGCTTTCGGAGGCCAAGGCCCGGGAGGGGACCCTGGCCAAGAACCTAGAGGCTGAAAAGAAGCTGCGGAAGAATGAGACCGCCAACCACAAAGACTTTGTGGAGGGTGAGATTCGCTGGATCGGGCGCCTCGAAGGCGTCGCCGGCAGGATCACCACGCATCTGGCTACCATGGGGATGCCAAATGTGAGGTATACCCCGGAGCGCAACGTGAGCCCCAACGCCAAGCTAACCGTCTTCTTCGAGGATGTCCTCAGGGCCCTGGAGCAGCTCCACTCCAATCGAGCGGCCTCGCTGGCCGATGAGGCCCGGAGGCTTTGCCAGGGTGCCATGACCAAGGTCCTCACCAAGATGGCTGATACGTCTCCAACATATCTATAATTTATGAAGTATTCATGCTATTATACTATCCTTTAATGATGTTTTATATGCATTTACATGATATTTTATATATTTTTGGGACTAACGTATTAACCTAGAGCCCAGTGCCAGTTTCAGTTTTCCCTAGGGCGCGCCCCCGTACCTCATGGACAGCCAGGAGACCCCCCTAACGTGAAATCAACGCAAAAATCTTCTATATATACCCAAACTTCCGAAAAGAAACCTAGATCGGAAGTTCCGCCGCCGCAATCCTCTGTAGCCACGAGAAGTCAATCGCCGGAGGGGGCCATCATCACTGATGGCCATGGAGGAGTATCCCAAAGGGGACCAGGGGGTGGAGGCCATGGAGGAGGAAGCACAAGGGGGAGAATCTCTCCTCCTCTCTTCCCATGGCGCCGAAGTGCCATCGGGAGGGGAATCATCGCCACGGTGATCGTCTTCATCAACATCACCATCATCATCACCATCCTCATCTCTTTCACGCGGTCCACTCTCCCGCACCCCGCTGTAATCCCTACTTGAACATGGTGCTTTATGCCACATATTATGATCCAATGATGTGTTGCCATCTTATGATATTTTGAATAGATATCTTTTGTCTTTGGGTTGATTGATGATCTAGGTTGGCATGAGTTGTATGTTTTACTTTGGTGCTATCCTATGGTGCCCTCCGTGTCGCACAAGCGTGAGGGATTACCGTTGTAGGGTGTTGCAATACGTTCATGATTCGCTTATAGTGGGTTGGTGAGTGACTGAAACACAAACCCGAGTAAGAGGGATTGTTGCGTATGGGAATAAAGAGGACTTGATGCTTTAATGCTATGGTTGGGTTTTACCTTAATGATCTTTAATAGTTGCGGATGCTTGCTAGAGTTCCAATCATAAGTGCATATGATCCAAGTAGAGAAAGTATGTTAGCTTATGCCTCTCCCTCATATGAAACTGCAATAGTGATTACCGGTCTTGTTTACAATTTCCTAGGACAATTCCGCACACCGATCCACCATTATTCCACACTCGCTATTTATAATATTTAGTAATAGATTCTAACTTTATGATAACAGCACCTACTTTTATGTCTTAGCTCTCCGACATCATGCAAAGTTATCCTCTTCATACCCACAACGTAGTTTTATTTCTCGTTTCTAGTTGGAAGTAAACGTTCGGTGCACATAGAGTCATATCAGTTGCAGATAGGGCTTGAGAGAATATTTATCTTACCTTTAGCTGCTTGTGGGTTCGACACTCCATACTTATCACTTCCACCTTTGGAAATTGCGTGGGGTTGATATTCTCGTGTGTGCTTGTTTGCTTTCTTCACTAAGTAGATTTTGTTTTTCCTTTTTGTTTCTGTTTAGTTGTCGGTGAAACATACAAAAAAAATTAAAAGAATGCAAATACAAAAAAAACTACTTGCCTTTCTTGCCTAAAGAGATTTTCGAAAAAAGAAGCGATTGGAAAGTTATGCATTGAAGAAGTGAGGGTCGACCTTGAGCACTTGTGTTCATACTCACAAAAACAGTGTAGAATTTTTCATGGAAGTTTCTCTATAAATAAACATCCCCTTGTATATATTCATTGTATTATAAAAATAATGTGCCAAGCTTTGGTTTTAGGATGATTAGATTGCTTGTTTGCTATGTGCAGAACAAAAACAGAAACTTTGGCTGTAGTGCATGAATTTACATTTTTACTCGAAAGTCAAATGGGTCTGAAACTTTTTGCACATTACTTATGTACAAAATTTTCAAATTTTTAAATTTAGTTCATAATTTTAGGAGTTACAGAAGTTTGCTAAACTTACAGATTACTAGAGACTGTCCTGTTTAAGACAGATTTTGTTTTTGATGCATTGCTTGCTTGTTGTAATGAAACTATCAGTCCCTATCAGTGGATTAAGCCATGGAGAAGTTATATTACAGTAGCTATAATGCAAAAACAAAATATGAATTGTTTTGCAACAGTACTTATAGTAGTGATTTGCTTTGTTATACTAACGGATCTCACAAGTTTTTGTTAAAGTTTTGTGTGGATGAAGTGTCCGAAGGTCGAGGAGCTATCAATATGAGAAGAATAAAGAAAGGCAAGAGTTCAAGCTTGGGGATGCCCAAGGCACCGCAAGTAAATATTTCAAAGGATACTCAAGCATCTAAGCTTGGGGATGCCCCGGTTGGCGTCCCATCTTTCTTCTTCAAAAATATCGGTATACCTCGGTTTTTGCTTTGTTCACATGATTTGTGTCCTTTGTGTTTTTGTTTTTCTTTTAAGAACCATGCTAGCATGAGATATCCCTTGACTGATTTATATAATACTTCATGTGCTTCACTTAAATCTTTTAAGTATGATCTTATAGAATTGCTCTTTGTGCTCCACTTAAATATTTTAAGTATGATCTTATAGAATTGCTCGTTGTGCTTCACTTAAATCTTTTGAGTATGGTTTTATAGAATGCTTCATGTGCTTCACTTATACATTTTGAGCTTGGTTAATATATATTAATTGTAGAATGCTCCATGAACTTCACTTATATCTTTTGGAGTATGAATAATACTATCATTTAAAGTGGGTTTGGAAGAGTGTCAACTTTAGGAGTTAGTGATCCCACTATTTTGGAGGATGTTGAATCTTAGTGTGATATTTATGAAAGTGGATTTGGAAGAGTGTCAACTTTAGCTAGTAATGATTCCACTATTTCGGAAGAGGTTCCAATTGATTATGAGAACAAAGTTGCTATTCATGATGCCATTGAAAATTATTATGCGGGAGGAATACATGTTTGTTGGAGTTGCAATAATATCAAGTTTCCTCTCTATGTGCTTAAAGTTTTGAAGTTTTACTTGTTTTACCTTCCTATGCTAATTGATTCTTGTTCCCATAAGTTGTGTGCTCACAAAATCCCTAGGCATAGGAAGTAGGTGATATTTAAGTGTGCTAGTCATATTCTTCAAGATGCTCTCTTTGTGCTTCAATTCCTATATTTTATGTGAGCATCATTGAAATCATCATGCCTAGCTAAAAGGCATTAAAGAAAAGCGCTTGTTGGGAGACAACCCAATATTTACCCTTACTGTTTTATGTGTTCACACGATTAATCTACTGTAGTAATCATGTTTTATATCTTTTGTTTCAATAAAGTGCCAAGTAAGATCTTTGGGAAGACTTGGGTGAAAGTTAATGTGATCTTGCTGTAAAAAAACAGAAACTTTGCGCTCACGAGATTAAGTCATTTTTTACAGAAGAGTGCTTTTGAGTTGATTCTTTTTGGATAAGATTAATAGACAAATTCCTCACGTCCACCAATTTATTTCATAATTTTTGGAGTAGCAGAAGTATGGTTTATGTTCAGAGCATTAGAGACTGTTCTGTTTATGACAGATTCTGTTTTCATTGCATAGTTTGCTTGTTTTCTAGTTTCTATGACTTATATTCCTCAATATAAATTGTAGAAATGATATGGTACGGTAGGCATTGTGTGAGAACAATTATGAACCTTGTATTTGACAGTACCCAAGTGAATGGTTTGCTCTTTATCATACTAACCACCTCACGAAGTTTGGTTAAGTTTTGTGTGATTGAAGTTTTCAAGTTTTGGGTGAGATATCGATATGACGAGAATAAGGAGTGGAAAGACCGTAAGCTTGGGGATGCCCAAGGAACCCCAAGACAATATCCAAGGAAGACTCAAGTACCTAAGCTTGGGGATGCCCCAGAAGGCATCCCCTCTTTCGTCTTCAAAACTATCGGTATACCTTACTCGGAGCAATATTGTTATTCATCACATGATATGTGTTTTGCTTGGAGCGTGTTTTCAATTTTAATTAATGTTTGAATAAAATCATTGGATCTGAAATATTGAATGAAAAAAATCCTCCCATGGCTAGTTAAATATTTGACTATTCAGTGTTCTTCACTCATATCTTTTGGAGTAGTTTGTCATTTACTCATGTGCTTCACGTATATACTATGAGTAAATGGTTGAATAAAGTGAATGTTATAAACCTGAATTTATATATGTTTCATATGCTTATAACATGGGGAGTAATGACTTCACACATAATAAGTATAGGTAGTAAACTTATTGAAAGTTAGCAAACGTAGAATTGGTCACTTAAACAATTCATGAAAGAATATTGAAGGAAGAGAGGTTTCACATATAAATATACTATCTTGGACATCTTTTATGATTGGGAGCACTCATTAAAATATGACATGATAAAGAGTTGATGTTGGACAAGGAAGACAATGTAATGGGTTATGTTTTCTTATATCTGAAATAAAGTATATTGTCATGGATCATCCAACATATTGAGCTTGCCTTTCCCCCTCATGCTAGCCAAATTATTTGCACCAAGTAGAGATACTACTTGTGCTTCCCAAAACCCTTAAACCAGTTTTGCCATGAGAGTCCACCATATCTACCTATGGATTGAGTAAGATCCTTCAAGTAAGTTGTCATCGGTGCAAGCAATAAAAGTTGCTCTCTAAATATGTATGATTTATTGGTGTGGAGGAAATAAGCTTTATACGATATTGTGATGCGGAAGAAATAAAAGCAACGCACTGCATAATAAAGGTTCATAACACAACGGGCAATATAAAGTGACGTTCTTTCGCATTAAGATTTTGTGCATCCAACCCTGAAAGCGCATGGCAACCTCTGCTTCCCTCTGCGAAGGGCCTATCTTTTATTATTATCGTCTACCTTATGCAAGAGTCATGGTGATCTTCACCTTTCCTTTTTACATTTTATCCTTTGGCAAGCACAGGGTGTTGGTAAGATCCTGATATATATATATATATATATATATATATATATATATATATATATATATATATATATATATATATATATATATATATATATATATATATATATATATATATATATATATATATATATCTAATTTGATGTAAGTTAGCATGAGCTATTATGATTGACATTACCCTTGAGGTAAAAGGTTGGGAGGCGAAACTATAATCCCCTATCTTTCTCGGTGTCCGATTAAAACTCCATAACCACAAGTATTGCGTGAGTGTTAGCAATTGTGAAAGACTAAATGATAGTTGAGTATGAGGAGTTTGCTAAATCAAAGCTCTGACATAGACTCTTCCTCAAAATAAGATGAATTGCAATTGTTTCATGACTGAGAATATTGTTTGTTAGTTTTCAAGAAAGTTTATGATCTATACTTTATCGTGTGAATAGCTTGTTACTTTATCATGAGAAGTTAATGAGATGAGCTATTGTTATGACATATAATGATGCTAGAAAAAGTGATTGGAATTATCATTGATCAAACTTATGCACTCGCTAGAATTCACACTTCATAAATTATTTCTTTTATCATTTACCTACTCGAGGACGAGCAGGAATTAAGCTTGGGGATGCTGATACGTCTCCAACATATCTATAATTTATGAAGTATTCATGCTATTATACTATCCTTCTAGGATGTTTTATATGCATTTATATGATATTTTATATGATTTTTGGGACTAACCTATTAACCTAGAGCCCAGTGCCAGTTTCTGTTTTCTCCTTGTTTTAGAGTATAGCAGAAAAGGAAAACTAAACGGATTCCAATTGACGTGCCACTTTACGGAGATCATTTTTGGCCCAGAAGAAGCCCACGAAGTACCAGAAGCAGGCCAGAAGAGTCCCGGGCTGCCCACGAGGGTGGGGGCGCGCCCAGCCCCCTAGGGCGCACCCCCTACCTTGTGGACAGTTCGGAGACCCCCCTGACGTGAAATCAATGCAAAACTCTTCTATATATACCCAAACTTCCAGAAAGAAACCTAGATCGGAAGTTTCGCCGCCGCAAGCCTCTATAGCCACGAGAAGTCAATCTAGGCCCTCTCCGGCACCCTGCCGGAGGGGGCCATCATCACCGGTGGCCATGAAGGAGTATCCCGGAGGGGCCATCATCACCATGAGGGCCAAGGACCAGAGGGTGGAGGCCATGGAGGAGGAAGCACAATGGGGAGAACCTCTCCTCCTCTCTTCCGGTGGTGCCGGAGTGCCATTGGGAGGGGAATCATCGCCATGGCGATCTCCTTCATCAACATCACCATCATCATCACCATCCTCATCTCTTTCACGCGGTCCACTCTCCCGCACCCCGCTGTAATCTCTACTTGAACATGGTGCTTTATGCCACATATTATGATCCAATGATGTGTTGCCATCCTATGATGTTTTGAGTAGATATCTTTTGTCTTTGGGTTGATTGATGATCTAGATTAGCATGAGTTGTATGTTTTACTTTGGTGCTGTCCTATGGTGCCCTCCGTGTCGCGCAAGCATGAGGGATTACCGCTGTAGGGTGTTGCAATACGTTCATGATTCGCTTATAGTGGGTTGGTGAGTAACTGAAACACAAACCCGAGTAAGAGGGATTGTTGCGTATGGGAATAAAGAGGACTTGATGCTTTAATGCTATGGTTGGGTTTTACCTCAATGATCTTTAGTAGTTGCGGATGCTTGCTAGAGTTCCAATCATAAGTGCATATGATCCAAGTAGAGAAAGTATGTTAGCTTATGCCTCTCCCTCATATGAAACTGCAATAGTGATTACCGGTCTTGTTAACAATTTCCTAGGACAATTCCGCACACCGATCCACCATTATTCCACACTCACTATATATAATATTTAGTAATAGATTCTAACTTTATGATAACAACACCTACTTTTATGTTTTAGCTCTCCAACATCATGCAAAGTTATCCTCTTCATACCCACAACGTAGTTTTATTTCTCGTTTCTAGTTGGAAGTAAACGTTCGGTGCACGTAGAGTCGTATCAGTGGCAGATAGGGCTTGAGAGAATATTGATCTTACCATTAGCTCCTTATGGGTTCGACACTCCATAATTATCACTTCCAGCTTTGGAAATTGCTACGATGATTCCTTGCTCTTGGGGATTATCAATGGCGTACTGGAACCACAACGTCGACTTCGACGCCGCGCTGGATAGCTTGCCGGGGGGTGTGGACCTCGCGCCGTTCAAGGAGTGTATCAAGGCCATCATCAACCGCATCGGCGGAATTTAGAGGATAGAGGGCCAACGCCGGGATTAGGCACGCCGTCTCTCACTGCCGTTGCAGGTTCATGAACAAGACAATTTTTATCTTTAGTTAGAACCGCATCAACAATCGATGTAATATAACTCTCCAGTAGTATTAATATGATGCACGTTATCTTCCTGTTCGATCTTCCTTTGTATGTTCACCCTACGTTAACCGGGTAGACATGCCGGCGCGTAAACCCAAGGCGGCACCTTGGGGACGGATCCCCAATGGCCTTCCGGGTGTGCTTCTGCTAGGCGGACCACCTTACCGCTCTCAACGCGGCCGCTCGAACTGTCGAGCTTGACTCGAGTCAGAATCGAGAGCGTTGCCAATTGTCGAAGGCCACCCTGCCGTTCTCGACGCGGCCGCTTGAGCTGTTGAGCGGACTCGAAACAGAACAACGACGCTGCCAATTGCGCAAGGGCCCCTTTGTGTGCAGGTTTTCCATACATAGGGCAGGACCTTTGAGGACAATAACCTTATATAAAAAAAGAAATTGCTCAAAGTTTCGCATGACTTAGCTTTTCTGTCGTCGCACGGGCGTCCACCGCGTCTGCAGACGGTGCCGTCAGGCTTGGTCGTCTCCCTCCTTGGGACGACGGCCACGATGGAGGCGCTACTCTGGCTAGACTAGATTTCCACATATGTGCCCCTACCTGGCGCGCAAAAGATGGCGGTGGGAACGACACCTATGGGGTCACTGGGATCCCTTCTACGGTCGGCAGGCGCGAGGTTGTGCAAAGAGCGGGTCTGACAGGAAGCACACGGGTCATTTATCAGGTTCGGGCCGCGAAGATGCGTAATACCCTAGTCCTACATTGGTGGATGTATTGAGTGTTCTTGTGTTCTTGAGCTAGCTATGGGGCGCAACTTGCCCAAAAGAGCCGAATCCTTATCCTGGTCGCCTCGGGCCTCCTTTCATAGGAAAAAGGGATTGCTACAATGGCGCACAAGAGGTGGAAAGGTCTACAGTTGATAAGCCTATCCTCTGGAACCGTAGGACAAACGCATTTAATGCGCTGCCGACGTGTCCCCCTTGCTTTATCGGGGACGGCAAGGAAGCACGTCCCAGCTATCGCCGCCTCGCCTGGCCTTGACACGCGTCCGAGCTGACGAGGCGTCGCGGCGCCACGTTGGGTGGCTGCTGGCCTGGCGCGGTGGTGGAGCCTTCACGAAGGGTTGCATGCCACCACGCAGGTGCTTGCTGAGTCGGTGTAGAGGCCGCCCGTCGCCACGCAGGTGCCTGCCCAGCTGGTTGAGCTAGCAGCTGCTTGGGGACGGCGGTGGAGTCTTGGCTGGTGCGGGCCTGGCAGTGGCCCCGCTGATGCCCTCGGCAAGGGTCTTGCTGGGCCCGGCAAGGGTCTTGCCGTGGCGTTGCAGTCGTCCCCGGTAAGGCGCTTGCCGGGGGTCTTATGGATTTCCTCGGCCAGGATCCCGCCGAGGGTCGCCGTCTTTTGGTCCTCATCTGATTTCACATGTTTATGATCTTGACGAAGATCTGCATGCCACCACAGAGGCGCCTCCCGAGCCTTGATTCCAATGTAGTTGGTTGGGTTGGAACCCGTGGGCTCAAGGATGGCTTGGTCCGCTGGCATCGGGCAGGCTGCCCCCGAAAGGCTCTTGCCGGGGCTGCGGAGGCTGCCTCGGCAAGGATCTTGCCGAGGGAGTCTACCTCGCCCTCTTACCCTCCTGTGTTTCTGGTGTTGGCGTTGCCTTGGTTGTCTTGTGATTTGGCTTCTCTCCGGTTCCCTCCTCTGCCCTGCTAAGTGCGGCCATGGCACGTGGCTCTGACCGCCCATGCACAAGTAAAGGGGTCAAAAGAAGAGCCTCTACTTTTATACACCGATATCGTCAAAAACATGGTGTCCGTATTTCAGTAATTTTAAAACTGTTGTTAAACCGTAAGGAATTAGAGAGAGTGTTATACATGAAAAAGTTGTGGGTCATCTATATCTTTCCAACAATGTATCATTTGCATCATTCTCATGAGCGAGTTGTTAAAAACAAGAAAAAAAATGGCCACTGTAACTCGTCGGCTACCGCACTTTATTCAAAATTAATTTACAACCGCAAGGAATCTCAAAACATGTCCTACATATGAAAGTTGTGCCTATTCCATAGCTCTCCAGGGGCGTATCACATGCCTCGTGTTGACAATCAGTTAACAAATTGTAAAGAAAATAGTACCGAAAAAATCGAAATTTGAAAAACAGTTTTGCATGTTTTGGTAAATTGGAACTCCTATTAAACAATAAGGAATTAGAGAGAGTGTTTTTATATGTAAAAGTTGTGCCTCCACGATATCTTTCGCATCATTTGTATCGTTCTGACGAGCGGTTAGAAAAAAATCGTGAAAAATACACTACTTTTTAGGTAGTACGTACCATATTTTGACCATATTTTTTTACGAACGAATATGTACGTATTTCACGAATATAACAAAAATGATGAACTCATATGCAAATTTTCGTGTAACTTGCGTTCCAAATATTTAAAATATAGTATATGGACATATTAAAAATAATAATGTAATATATATACTACCGCAAGATAGTATATAAGATATGTGAGGTAACTACCACTTAGTGCTAGTATATATAGGGATCGACTATTCGTTACCCTTGATGAGGAATAGTTATCCACCCCCCCCCCCCTCCCCAGGTCGTTTTTTTATAATAACAGGGACGCACTACATTCATATCCACACAAAATAGCAAATTATCGGCTGAATAAAATCATAAACCTAAAGAAGAAGCAAGTAAACGAATTGATAATATAGCTTGCCACATATTCAAATGTAGGCCAGAACCTGATCATCGGTCTTCCCATCCAAATAGGAGGGGAGGCTGTTATTGTGTGGCTGATTGGGGGTGATTATAAGACCAACCACTTGGCATGCAGCTTTAAAGCAGATCAGGTCGATTGCATCTCAAGATCAGAGGACCAGCTACGCATTCAAGAGCCCACGGTACACGTCTTGGACCATTTTTAATTAAAAAAACTAATTAATTGCCTAAATCCGTAGCCTTCACGTGGCTATCCCTATGCGATTAGTCAACTGATAGAATCAACGTGGTTAACCATTCACTGGTCGGTCATATAACAAATGGCAACACTGTAGACATGTAGGTGTTGGAAATGAAGGGCTTTAGCTCATATAAACCAGAAATTTCTAAAAACCTCAAAGGCATTGTCGCTTTATATATAAAGCTGGGCAAAAGCTTATTTTGCACAAGTGATAGGACGCTATGTAGTCCATATCCCCCTCGCACTAAGTCATCTTGCTCTCCTACACTGCCAAGAAATAAAACCAGCACCATAAAAAGAATACAACTCCCATTCCTTTTTCTAACAAAGACCTCCAATCATGCCCTGCAAGATCCGCCGCGTTAAGTATGTCACTTCCTACACCACCAGTCGGTCCCATACAATTAATCATCTAGTGGCCAATCATGCATACACTACAATTAATCCAAATTAATGCATCCGTTTAATTGGGATAGATTTGTAAAGTACGAGATACATTCCTCCATTCACAAAATGCCTTGGTTGATGAGATTTCAGATTTGAGCCCTATAAACCAGAAAGCAGGGAGTATTCGACAAGATTTCAACTGCACAAAATCTCTCTTGTTTTTCGATAGCATCGGACACCGGCGTATAGTACAGCCTGAGGTCCTTTCAATCGGTAGAGCTGGCGGCGAGGGCGTCCAACATCAAGGAAGAGGCGCACTTCGGCAAGAAGGTGAAGTTGAACTTCCCCTTTGGCGGCACTAATGTCCCAATGGCCGTCGACCTCGACCCTGGGAGGTCTCCTACCGTGAGCTGCAGAAGAACCCGGAGGCCTTCGAGCGGTTAAGGCCCAGTGTGCCCATGAAGCACACATGGTCGAGCTCCGCCTGAAGCATCCGCAGATCGTCCGAGGTATACAATAAGGGGATGACATACGAGTATAAGGCCAGGCACTCTGGTTTGCATGTGTGTGTCGGCGGGGGGGGGGGGGGGGGGGGGGTGGAGCGGTCGTGATCGATCTCTTGTCGGACAGCTCTGAAGACTATTCCGGCTCCGATGGCAACAACTCAAACCTGGATTAGGCGATGATTGAGGCCGGAATAGTGGCTATGGAAGGCCCGTAAAATTAGTTTGTTTTTATTATTTCATTTGAATCAAGTAGCTTAAAAAATTTATTATGTAGTCTAGTATGAACTTGATTATGCCATCTATGGTGATATCCACATTTGCATTGTAGATTAATTTAAATTGGTCTATCAACGTTCAAATTTGTGAGAAATGTTTTTTTAGGGAGGAAATTTTAAGATATCGGCTAGGATGGGCTTCCTTTTAGCAGAGAAATTATAAGGAGTTAAAGGATAAGGGGACCTTGTGCATATAAAGTCCTAAATTTTGAGGAATTTCTCGAGATGCTCTAAATACAGAAAATGCAAGCAACAAATTTTAAGTGTCGAGTGATGTTCTATTGGCCGCAACCAGTATTTGAGTGATTTTTCCACAGCATTAAGAATATGCTTCTAGTTAGTAGAAGTTTAGATATTCTTGTGATTTCTGCAGTTTAAGATTTGATATTCGTAAGAACTTATGTGGATGCGTTCTAACTAATTTGGCCGCTTCCAGCCAAGCATTTGTCCACCTTGAAATATTCTTGTGGTTTCTGCAGTTTAAGTTTAAGTCAAGCAATTGCATTGTTATTTGATAGCCAGACTTGCATGCATTTCTGTAAACCTTCATTGAGTTATCATCCATACACTACTAAGGAAAACCTTATACACAGAAGTTTAGAAACAGCGCAGGTCAAAAAAAGGCGCTAGTGCTAGATAGCAGTAGCGGTTCAGAATAAACCGCGCTGCAGATACGATTTTAGCAGTAGCGCGTCTTGCCGTAAAAGCGCTACTACTAATATTCCCATTGGTGGACCGATGGGCTACGCATAGCAGTAGCGGGCTTGCAGGAAGCGCGCTACCGCTAGGGCATGAGTAGCAGCGCGTTTTCCAGTAAGAGCGCTACCGCTAATGGAAATAAAATAAAATGAAAAACAAATAGAAAAGTAAATGAAAATGAAAGAAACAGAAAAAGGAGAAAGAAAAATAAAATAAAATGTAAAGCAAAATAAATGAAAAAGCGAAAAAACAGAGAAAGGCATAGCTGTAGCGTGTGTTAGTAAGAGGCGCTATAGATAACGTAGCTGCAGCGCGTTTCCAGTACCCCCGCTATAGAAACAGAAAAGGAAGTAAAAAAAAGGGAGAAAATTACATAGGTATAGCAGCAGCGCGTTTTGGAAAAAGCGCTATAGCTACCTTAGCTATAGCACTTTCTGTGAAACGCGCTACCGCTAAGTTTTGACTTAACCAAAAAACCGTTTCCCCCCGGCCAGCACTTGCCCCCCAAATCTCTCGACCCACCCCGCCGCCGTCTCTCCGGTTCGCCGTTGCCCCACTTCACCGCCGTCTCCTGCCGACGTCGAGACCCGCAGAGCCACCAGAGCCGTGCGCTGTCAACGCCACCGGAGCCGCCCCCAACGCCACGGAGCCGCGCGGCCTCATCAACACCACCAGAGCCGCCGTCGACGCCACCGGATCCTCCCGCGCCACAACTGCCTCCCTCGCCGTGACCGGAGACGCCCCTGCCTCCCTCGCCACCACCGGAGCCATCCTCTGTAAGCCCCCACCCCTCCTCTCTCTCTCACGCATAGGTTAGCTAGTTTAATTATATTAATTATCTAGGTTAGGGCAAAATTTTAGTTAGGGCTTTGACAGAGAAGTAGTTAGGTTAACTAGTTTAATTAGGTTAATTACCTAGGTTAGTGCAAAATTTGAGTTAGGGCTTTGACAGAGAACTAGTCAGGTTAACTAGTTTAATTAGGTGAATTATCTAGGTTATTTAGGCAAGTTTTATTTTAAAGATGATCCCTTCTAGACTTTTACTATTGATTATATCTTTTCATTGAAGTGGTCATGTTGTTTGTGCCCAAGTTGCTTTGTTGTTTCAATGAAGCTGAGTGGCCTATATATGGTTTGCCGGAATGTTGATTCATTTCCGTTCCGGCAAATTTCAGGTTCTCGATTTGTCCACTTTTTAGCAAAGTTCATGCCGAAATTTTTCGTGAATTTCGGCATGACTTGTGCTACAAACTAAGACATACCGAGTGCCCGGGATTTGCCGCACCAGGAAGGAGTCAACGTTCCTGCAAAACAATAGGCCTTTTTTTCTGTCATTATTCATTTTATTAGGTCTAGAATTAATTGACTAGATTTAATCATAGGAAACATGGCTAGCAACGATGAAGGTTAGGGTTCTGGTGATTGTTGCGACGACGTCTACCGGGCGGCACACGAATTTTTTTAGCCTTGACGACGATCAACCGATGTTGTTGCTGGGCCCACCGGTGGCATCAAGGACTGAGACCAACACGCAGACCGGTGCTGACACTGAGACCGGCGCTGAGACTCAGACCGGCATCGAGACCGGCGCTGAGACTGAGACCGGCGCTGCCTCGGGGAGCGGAGCCGGTGTAGAACCGAAAGCAAAGAGGCAACGGCTTCCTAACAAACTCAGGACTACTAGACTGGTGGTCACGGAGGTGGACGACGGCAATTTTGAGCCAAAGGCGCCCGAGGAAGCACGTTGATGCTACGGCTATCAAATAGGCTGCATCATACGGACAACCGCCACCATCAATGAGGAGAAACTACAGAAGATAGAAAATATGAGGAGCTCCCTCCTAAAGAAGTTTCACCAAATATTCTTATTCCCGGGACGGAATGAGAAGGATTATGAAGATCCAGATGAGGACCCGACAATGAAGAAGATAAACAAACACGCCATGACCAAGTTTAGCGACGCGTTGGCCGCCTGGAAAAATCAAGTGAAAGCAAGGATCATCGACAAGAAGGAACCCTACTCCGAGATTGTAAACGATAATCCGACAATCACGGAAGAGCAGTTTCAAATATTCAAGGAGGCTTGCGAGGCCGAAGCTGCCAAAAAAGTCTAAGTACATGAAGGGGCTTCAAGAGAGGAACATTGGGAGCCACCACCTCGGAAGCCGTGGTTACGGCGCAAAGAGGTCCAAATGGGCCAAGGAGGACGCGGAAGCCGCGAGTCTGGGCATCCCAGACCCCTTGTCGGAGTTCACCGTCCCGCAGGAGCGTGACGTCCTCAGGGCCCGGCACCGTTGGGACCCAGTGAAGAAGGTTTACGAGACAAAACCGGTCATTACGGAGTTCATGAGACTACTGGTAATTTTAGTTTCTGATCAATTCAACTGCACACGTTAGTCATATTTGTAAACGATCCTTGTGCCTTTTGCAGAGAGATGAGACAGGATTGCGGCCGAAAGCTACTCGCCGTCTGAGGCATTGGCGAGGCCCAAGTGGGACACTCCATTCAACCAGGCGTTGAACATATTGAAACGACAGCCGGTGGATACTCGACCGTCGTATGGACGCGTGCACAGTGTCGGAGACGGTGCCACGTGGAAGAAGTACTACCGTGAGACCACGGAGGAGAGAAAGGAAAGACGGAGGTTAAATAAAGAAAACATCGACAAGAAGGTTGAGATTGCGGTTGAGAAGAAATCAACTCAGATAGTCGCAACAGCGGTAGCTGCCGCAAAACAGGTGGCTGTAGATATTTCTACTTCCTTGGTTCCAGCCGTTTTCAATTGGACCAGGCAAAATCCAGAAAAAAATGCAGTGGACTTTCCCCTTGCTGACTTATTGGCGGGGAGCAGCTCGACTAGCATTGCACCAGCACCTGCAGCTGCACCTACTCCCGCACCGGCTCCCGCACCGGACATGCTCGGCGGTGCTTCGTCTTTGGCTGAGCTCGACGCCCTCACGGTATCTATCACACCGGCCCCCTTCAATATAAATGTATAATCTCCCGTTTTCGTTGCCTTTCGGATGTCTCACGTCGCAGACTTTTCTTTGCAGGCCGACGAAACTCCATGCATCATATTGTACACCATCGGCGACCAGAAGGTGGATGTGGGGAAGACGACGATAATGGAGCCGAAGGAACCATTGTTCCACAGCCGGCCAATCCCCCCAAACGTCTTCAAGGTTTCCGTGGCCAGTGTCAAACCGGGCCACGAGAATTTGCCTCCTCCAATACTACTGGGGGATGACGACGAGACACCGCGGCGGCTTGGTGATTGTTGCAATGGGTGGGTCCTGTTGTGGCCAAAGAGTCTGCTTCGTCTGGAGGCGGCCAGGAGCACACCCACGAGCACGCAGCCTCAGCAAGGTATGAACATCAACACCCCACCTACCCAATTAGCGTCGGGTGTCGGTTTGGGTGATAGCGGATGGGGTAAGGAGGAGGCTCCATTAGTCGCTGATGACGTCGCCATGGATGAGGATGAGGACGACGATGGCGCTGAACAGTATGTCTATACTGGCGCCTCCTCGGGGTTTGAGCGTCATGAGTCGGTGCCTGAATTGTCGTCTCAACGTATTATGGATGACCTTCCTGTAGTAAAGAAGTCTAGGAAGAGAGCGAGGAAAGGCAAAAAAGCTGATTCTATGATCCAGCAGCCTCGGCTTCAGGACCGTATAGATATCCCCGACGTGGATAAATGGCATATCCCCGGTCAACCAATCCTACCTACAACAGCGCTACGGGTCAGATTCAGCGATCTAAGGAGACTTCATGGCGATGTGTTGCGGGTAGAGAAAGACCTCATCGCCTCGAAAGATCCAGGATACCCACTCTATGTGGTTAACGTTCCGCGGCAAATGTCGTACGTCGACAGCTTCCCCGCTGATAAGTTCTTCCTCCGATTCGATTACATATTCGACATGTTTCACGTGAAGAAGCTGGATTTTACGTTTGTCCGCCTTTATGCCTTGCCCATGAAGTACATCATCGGGGTTGAGCAGATATCTCATATATGTGTTGCTGACCCGTACTACATGCACGAGGGCTTCTTGGGAGTCTGCACAAAGCACCGTGAATACGCGAGGGATTACACCGTCAGTTTCATGCTCGCCAATAAGGACAAGGAGGCGATTCTAGTGCCTTATCATCCCGTGTAAGTCATCCGCGCTGCTATCCTTCCAGGCTAATTAATTTGAGGTGTACTTATTTTCCGCAACGGCGGGCGCGCCGTCCTCATCATCCTCTACCCCCGATTCTCCCACGCTGTTTACTTGGACTAGTCGAAGAACAATCACAAAAAGGATTACACCCACATCAAGGATGTTCTCGACAGTGCTATGTTTTACTACCAATCAATGGGTGGAGAGGTCAGGGACACGAAGAGAAGGGGCGGCAGGGTCGCCTTCGGCCATAAGACCGACTTCTGGTGCATCCAGCAATCGAACGATTCTCTTAATGTTGGATTCTATGTCCTACACCACATGCTGGAGTACAGACGGGATCACCAGAACCTTCGCATGTCACCTAGATCCGGCGATGCCCATATTCTGCAATGGGCAAAGGACATAGGAGATATCGAGGATCATCGACTTCGAGCTGAGTTCTATAACATCCAGTGCGAACTTGCCCAAATCATCATGAAGGAGGTCGTCAGAAAAACAGGGATGTTCTACCGAGAAGGACAAACGTCGTGGCAAGACGTCCGAACATGGATAGCCTCTCAGCGTCTCGACCTGAAGCCATTCACTAGGCTCGGGGACTATCTCCCTGACTTGGATGGATGGAACAACATGTTGGAGTGATTGTCGATATATGACAATGTGTCCGTTTAGTCCATACTTTCTGTATGACAAAACTTTGTATTATGCACGGTGAAACTTTATTTGTGATGTAATTAAACCATCCTCCTCCTCGACTAGCGAAAATCACTCTAGTTAGGGCATTTTGTGGTACGATGAACTTTGTTATTTATGCTTATGATATGTTGTTTCTATTTTTGCCAAGTTTGTCTCTTTCTTTTGCTCAACTATATATGTTGCATATCATCGACTCATGTGACGGTGCAGGTGCATAGATCATAGATGGCGAAGAAGTGCTACGCCACGAGTATATATACGACAAGTGGCCGGAGTGTCAGGCCCAGGTGTACTGGTTTCCGGTTTCCGAGCGACAGACAGTAGTTAGTTTAGATACATGCTAATGCGGGAGAGGGATACGAACTCATGTACTCAAAGTGATAGCTCTTCTCGCGTATATCATTGTTTAGATGGATGACGATGTATTTGCAAGTAACTGAGACTTGTATCGCTATTTTCGAGATGATGACGAGAGACCACTTTGTGTTGGATGATGATTATGATGATGACATGATTTGATGAGACTAATTGCATGTATATGCTATGATTACATTTGTATGTGTATGATATGCTAAAGATTATTATATAAAGCCTATTCAAATACAAAACAAATACAAAACAAATATGCAGGAAAAAAACTAATAAAACTAGTAGTAGCGAGGGGGAAAATTTAGCAGTTGCGCCTCCTTACCAGTAGCGCTTCCCAGTAAACAGCGCTGCAGATAATATCAGCAGCGCCCTTTTCTAAAGAGCGCTGCAGCTATTCATGTATAGCAGTAGCGTGGGACAACAGGAGCTACTGCTATACGTTAGCTTTAGTGCCTTATTAGTAGCGCCGGTCCCCGCGCTACTGAGAGGCCCAAAACCCGCGCTGCTGCTAGGCTTTTCTCTAGTAGTGATAGGTCGAAATCCTGTGTACATAAGAGAGCCATCCCCACTAAATTATTTATATGAACATGCAAGCATGCCACCACATCATTATAAATGGGATAAGGCCCACCACAATGTGCGATCATGTATGAGAAATAAACCCATCACAACATTCACCCATGCATCGAAAATGTTTTCCATTCAGTTTTTCTACATATATATATATATATATATATATATATATATTAAATGTTGTTACAATTATAATAAATATTATTACGGGCAAGGAGTCGTAATGTACTCGTGAGGCATAGGCTCAGCGTCATTTTTTCACTATTACAAGAACAAGTACAAGATTATATACAGACTTAGGGCATCTCCAACGGCAACTCTCAAACCGCCCCAATCTGTCTGGGTCGCGATGTTCGGACTGCGGAAACAATCCAAAACAGTCCTGTATGGGCCCACAGGGTGGTTCGGACGCGTTTTCTCCCGCAAATTGGAGATAAATGTGCTGGACTTTGCAGGAGTCCGGAGAGCAGCCAGGTAGGAATTGACACCTCCAGCCCACCCAATCCCTCTCTCGGTCACATTTCCTTCCAATACACCCTCTTTCCCTTGCTTTGCATCCGCACCCTCCTCCTCCACAGTCGCCATCGGCGTACGTCTCCGGCCGCCACAGATGCATTGCCGGTCATCCGCAACCAGCACCGATGCGCCCGCTCATCTTTATTATGGCGCTGTCAACCCTGGAGCCGTTTGTACCCATGTTCACTCTACCCTCTGTCAACGACCTCCATGGCAGACAGCACGCTCGGTAGGGGTTGGGTCAAATGCCATTGAGCTTATTTTCAAACGTTGTGTTGTTTTTTTAGAGTATGAAGGATGGCGAGGTACTCGACCATGGAGGATGATTTGTTGCGTGATCCATGGTTGGCCGTATCCACGGAATTCGTATGCAGGAGTAGAGGGGGGGGGGACCTTCTGGCAGCAAGTGCATGAATCGTTTCACGCACGAAAGCACATTGCACCCCCACGACATGTACATCATTCAAGAACGCAATACGAGGTCGTTATCTTATCGCTGGTACACTATATCCAGACCAACATCACCAAGTCTTGTAATGTGGTTCGTTAGTTGGAAGCAAGGTGGCCATTGCATGCGGTAGAGAACGAGATCGTAGGTTTTGCTTCTTCATGCTCAACTTGTTGATTGATCCATTCACTCAATGTTGGTCTACAAATTATGTAGTCCGCACGCGCTGCAGTTATGTACCACATGACAGAGGGACGGCCATTTACGTACACACACTATTGGACGAAGCTGAAGGGGGGTATGTGTGGGAGAACATGATCCGTTGATGTAAAACTTGTTAGACATCCAGTTAATCTAGTCGAATTTCAGACATTGTGTTCCTACAGTTAGTTTGCATGCTATGTACGGATGATTTGTGCTATTTTTATCCGAACTTTAATGAATATCGACCGGTTTGCATGAATTTTGTCCGGTTAGTTCAAATGCCGGTTCAAATGTGTGCGGGAAGTGTTGGATGACTGCCTCCTGCATTTGTGTCCGCTGATTGGCCCCCTCGTCCACGGATGTATGCAGGAGAAAATTAGAGGGTCGTCGTTGGAGATGCCCTTATAGTGTAGTTTCGATAGTCCATACAAAATGGTGAACATTGCTTCTGTCTACCTATATTTTAGTCGTACTTGCTAAATTACTCGTGTGTTGATAAGAAATGAATTTATAAGTTTTGGTATCATGCCATGTCGAACAACTATTGCCGTGTTTCATGCCATACGTTCGGCTTCCTGTAGAAATATTGGCTGACATTACCCATAAGAGATGTGATTGTGAGTCTATATGACAAAATATAGCTCACTGTTCATGAAAATAATGTAAGCCAGAACCTCATCATTGGTCACGCCAGCCACTTGTTCACGCCATCTCCACTCTGATGTTCTTCATGCCCGGCCACTTGGCATGCAACTTGATACCAGAAGATCAGGTCGACTGCGTCCCTACTCTGACATTTCTCATGCTAGCTAGGCATTCAAGAGGTTCGGTACACGTCCTGGTCCACTTTTTAAGTAGAAAACCGATTGATTACCTACATCAATACCATTCGGGTGGCTAGCAATTTTTTCATCAGTCGCTAGACCGGAAGCTAGTAGGTAAGAAGCAAATGGTTTTTTTTTTGTCTTTGGGAGGATTCATCGGCAAACACTGTTTTCTGTTTTCCTAAGGTACGTATGTCGTCTCGTGATTTCTTATCTGTCTTGTCTTTGTATATGCATGATTGTGCATTGCCATTGACAGGCACATGGAACCGTCGTTCGCGTAGCCACTATGCATGGGGCCCAATTGCTCGTGAGTTTGATCTAGATCTAAATTCATAACGTGATGACGTATCCATACATTACTTTGAAGATTGATAGTTGGTACAGCAACTAATGGGACTACAATCAATACCTTCTCAATAAGAGTTTAGTGGTTGAGTGTGATAAATGAAGGTACCTTGTGGTTTCCTCAGAAAAAGATAAAAGAAAACTTTACCTCGCACTAGTGTGGTGTAATCTTGTGGGCTTGGCTCCACCCATGAATTGTGGGTGAGTCTCCATTCAGTTACTATCATGTGTAGGAGACAGCCGCCCTTAATCATCCTTAATTAATAGTTTTTCTAGAAACTATGCAATCCAAATTTCTCATATCTTATTACGCAATTTGGCTCCCAGGAGCAATTGCTCCCGCGTGCCAATTTTTGTGAAGGAAACTTGTAAGAGGGCAGGTACTTAGGGGAAAAAATACAGATTGGCCCGGTTTTGTGCTGGCTGATAGGTTAGTTTCCATAGTTCATACAAAATGGTCTTTCTTCTATAGTACTTTTTAATATATTCCCTTCTCGTAGAATACAGATGCACTAGTATGAAGAATTTTTGAATACATTCCCCCACCTAATTGTTTTTGTCATACTAGCAAAATACAGATGCACTAGTATGAAGTATTTTTTTAATATATTCCCTTCATCCCAAAATAAGTGTCGTGGCATTAGTTCAATTTCAAACAAATTTGTAGAACTAAATCCACGACACTTATTTTGGAATGGAGGGAGTACTACAGAACATGCGAAACGACTCGTGTCGTAGTAAATATCGTAAACTTCATGAGGAGGTCTCCTCTTAGATTTTAATCCAGAAGATCTACCTGGCGCCTAGGGAACAAAACCCTAAGGCATTTTTGAATTTTTCCATCCTCTATGCCTAAAATGATGCACTGCACAACCTTTTCACATGTCCATGTAGTCCTGGCATGTAAGTGAACAATGCATGCAAGTCATAAGTTACAACTTATTAAATTAGCCTATCCATCCAGCCATGCGACATCAGGAAACCATCGATACAAGTTATATGCTTTATATATTGGGTATTAATTTTTTTTATTGTAGTAGATATTATATTGGTTGAATTATAGCAGCATACCTGTGTAGTTCATGCTCCACTTTTCTGTTGGAAAGGGCATCGGTTAACTGCATTGTAATTTTCGTTTTTCTCATACATCATTTTGTTAGGTGATTCATATTTATGTATTTGTTCGAAATTTTTGCAATAGTTTCAGTTGTTTGTTTAGCACCTATTTATGCTATATTTAACAAGATTCTCACAACAATGCATTGGGTATCATCTAGTTTGAAAGATGATTGACAAGAGGGAAGAGAAATTAAGCAGGCCATTGGGGTCTCTCACAAACATGCAAATTGCATATATGTTTTGTGATTAGTCCCTTTAGTGATCCGGTAAAGGAGTAGAAAGGATTCTCGCCTTTTTCCCTACAGGCAACCATGAGTTATCAAACCCACGAGAAGGGGTGTGGGTTAGTTTGTGGCTGATTTATGAACGATTATATGACCAAACACTTGGGATGCCACTTGAAACCATATCAATTGACCAACCACTTTGCTTGGCAGCAAGGCATTCAAGTGATAATGATGGAGCTCTCGTCGGAAAACTCCGACGGCTACTCCGACTCCAGTGGCAACAACTCAAACCTAGACTGGGCGACGACCAAGGACGAAACAACGGTGGAGGAGGGTCAGTAAATTTAGTTTGTTCTTAATATTTTATTTAAATCAAATAGCTTCAAATTCGTACTATGTAATATAGTATGAACTAGATTTTGCTTTCTATGGTTATAACCAAGTTGGCAATGTAGTTTAATTCAAATTAAGCTACTTATGTTCACATTTGTGTTTAGGGAGCCAAATTGAGATATCGGATAGGAGCCTCATTTTTTTATGAAAACAAATATAAGGAGTTAAACGACCAGGGGCCATATAAGGGCCTAAATTTTGAAGGATCGGCTAGAGATGCTCTAAATAGGGAACATGAAAGAAATAGATTTCAAGTTGAGAATGGTGTTTTGTTCTGTTTGAGAGTGTTTTTTCTACAACCATAAGAATATGCTTATAGTTTGCAGTAATTTATATTTTCTTGTGGTTTCTGCAGTATAAGTTTAGATATTTGTAAGAACTACTTATGTGGATGATTGGTAAGTATTCGTAGCCGCTTCCGTCGAACATTTGTGACAAGTCCAGCAAGTGTCTTTGTATATGCATGAATGTGCATCAATTTACTGGTAACACGCCCATGGAACCCGTTGTCGTAGCAACTATGCATGGGGCCTAATTGCTCGTGAGCTTGATCTACATACAAATTCATAATCTGATGACATACCCATCCATTACTTTGAAGATTGCCAATTGGCACAGTATCGTATGTAGGAGACAGCCACACGTAATCATTCAGAATAAATGTTCTAGAAACATTGCTTTCCTAATTTCTCACACGTTATTACGGAAATGCAATTTCTTTTACGGCACCTCATCAGTGGTCGGGGTAATCGTGAATACTTCATGCAGATAGAGAAGACAAGAAATAAATACAAATTCGCCCGGTTTTGTGCGGGCTGATACGTTACTTTCTATTGTTCATACAAAATGGCCTTACTTGTATGGTTCACTTAACTGTTTTAGACCCTACCACTGAGCAATGAATGCCAATCATAAATTACATTTTTGCATTAGCCTATCCATGGAGCCCTGCAACATAAAAAACTATACATACTCCTTCCGTAAAGAAATATAAGAGCGTTTAGATCACTAAAACGTTCTTATATTTGTTTACAGAGGGAGTACAAGCTATACGATCTATATTTTTGTTACTAATTTTTGTATTGTAATATACAGTATATTTGTTGAACTTTAGCAGCATACCTATGTAGTTCACGCAGGCCATTGGGGTCTCTCTCAAACATTCATATTGCATATATGTACTGCCAACATTTAAGAAAGAGAAGGAGAAATTAAGCGAACCTAAGCAGTTATTTTACAGTAATAGAGACGCACTATGTTCACATCGACCAAATAGCAAATTATCGTCAGAATAAAATTATAACCGTAAACAGAAGCAAGTAAATGACTTGATAATACAGCTTGCCATATTTCAGAATGTAGAACAGAACCTGATCATTGGTCTCCCCATCCAAACAGGAGGCGGGCGGGGGGTGTTAGTGTGTGACTGATTCGTGGATGATTATATGGCCAACCACTAGAATGCAGCTTCGACTAATCAAGTCGACTAATCTCTAGGTGTGCTGATCAGCTACGCATTCAAGAGCTCGCTGTAGGCTGTACACGTCTTGGACCATTGTTTAATTAAAGAAACTAATTGATTACCTAAATCCATAGCCTCGTGCTAAGTCATCTGGCTCTCCTTCCTCGCTGTTAAAAAATGAAACAGGCACCATAAAGAATATCTTCCTCCCATTCCTTCTTCTAGCCAAACACCTCCAATCATGCCCTGCAACATCCGCGGCACTCAATATGCAACTATTGCCTCCACCACCCCGTGGCCCCTAACCAATCGAAGGCATCAATTCTTAAACACCACCACATCCAGACCAGGCATTCTATTAAGACCGATGGGGACACTTATTAGGGCTGCCCACAATTTGGAGTACCATGAATATGATACTACTGTATGATAATACATCCAATGCTCATAGTATCATAAGTTACATATTAGCTTACCTCATTTATTATCATGCATGGCACAATGTAGTACAATATTTAATAGTATGATATGGTATCATGATCTGAGATTGAATCCTCTGTTTCTTCATTTAATCGTGCGCCAACTCAGCAAAAATGCCTCGTTGGCATGCATGATACCGCCTATGGTAATCTCATTAAGGCCAGCCTAACATCTGGTGTTAAGTGTACTTTAGACCAGATAACTAGATTTCGACCGTTCAGAATCTTGCTATTCATTTCCATTGCAAATTTTTGTCGTATTGGCTAAAAACAATACGCTTCTTGTTGAGAGATTTGTGTAGAACTGAGGTGAAGCATATACCCGAGCCACACGTACATGGCTTGCCGCTTGCATTACCGGTATAGGGTTTTTTTTTACCATCATACCATGCGTGGCCTGGTTGCAAATTTTTGGGATGAATCTGCAGCCCCTTTTTCTTGTAAGCTAAATCTGGGGACATGGCCCTAAGAGCATGTCTAGCCGATCCCTCAAAAGTATATTTTTTACTCCTCGCGTCTGCGAGCCTTTAAATTTATTTGCCCGGCGCCGCTTCTTCGACAAAATATCCACCCCTCGTGTTTGAGGGTGGGCAGCCATCACGGCGGAACAGGGAGGCTTCCGGCGGAAGGCCGGAGGTTGGTGGCCGCGGTCGCCGAAGTGGGGGAGCGTCAGATAATAATTTATAAATTATATTTTCACGCAATGTGGAACCACTCTTGCCGTATTCCATGCCATACTCTCAGCTTGTTGTAGAGATATTGGCTGAGATTTGCCATACGCAGATCTATGATCTAGTCTATCTGACAAATTATTGCTGCCATTTATTGAAATGTAATAGGCCAGGATCAGATCATTGGTCCCGCCAGACAACCGTAGGGTATTATGTGGGACATTCAGTTGGCCAACAACTTTGCATGCCACTTGAAACCATTTAGTGTGACTAAATCAGGTGGACATCATCTTTTCTTTTTTCCATACGATCGAGTGGGTTTCACTATCAGAGATAACAGAAGAGCAGAGTAGAAGCATCCTGGTTGGAAAACAAAAACAATGACAAAAGTCTAGTCTTGCTTCCAGCTTACGATAGCTAGATAAGCACATAAAAAAACAGTAACAAACACAGGTTCTTTAAAGAACCTTACACAGCCTCATACAACTACGGTGAAACAAAGACGCTAGCAACACATACGACCGCCTCTGCTATGGTAGGTAAGCATTCGTGAGCGTCTTGAAGTATTGGACCACTATTTAAGTACAAAACTGATGTATTGCCTAACCCCAGGCCCTCCCTGAGGCTAACCGCGCTGCGATGAGTCACCTGAGCCAAAGCTAGTACTCCCTCCGTCCCAAAATAAGTGACTCAAGTTTGTACTAACTTTGTACTAAATTTAGTACAAAGTTGAGTTACTTATTTTGGGACGGAGGGAGTAGGTATGAAGATTCAGCCTGATTGATCATCTATTGCTACCTACATATATTAATTGGCAACACCGTAGACAATGTTTTTTTCGAAAATTAATGGGTTTTAGACGCTGGCTACTACACGATCAGCTGAGTGTGTAGATGCCAACGAATGCATGCGTGACATCAAAAATCCATGTGCGTTCATAGGAAAGAAGTCTATATTAGGACATGGAACATACCAAGCACCATTATCGTGCAAAAAATCTGAGACCCAACTAAAGTGACAGTTTCTCTTGGACGGAATGAAGGCCCCCAAGGACACTAACTCCTGATTAAAGAACCATCACCCACACTCCATATGATACCCTTTTTTAATATAGTACTAAACCGTACTCGGTTCCTTTCCAAACAACAGATGAATTTCTAGTAAAGACCGTATCAACAAGATTCCCAATGGGATAGTACTTTGCCCGCAACAGACGTGCACATAGGCTCTCTGTCGCATCAAATAGTCTCCAAGCCTGCTTTTCAAGCAACCCTTGGTTGACAGGACGCATGTCACAGACACCCATACCTCACTTGGACTTTGGCAAAATCATTTTATCCCAACACAACCAAGTCATCCTGCGTTTTCAATTCTCCACACCCCACCAATATTGCCAGACAAGCCGGAAGACACTCATCAATTAGGTGGGGAGCAATAACCTTAATTAGTAGTTCTTGACCTCCCAGGGTCATATTTTGTTTGTTCGTTCCAATCAATAACTTTCTTACCCAACAGAGCTTGCAATGTTTTGATCCTCCCTTTGTGCATTCTCCCCTCAGGCATAGGGAGACTCAAGTATTTCGGATTAAACACTTCTTGTGTACCTTCAACGATAGATTTAACTTCCATCGTCACTCTAGGCAGGCAATTTCAGATAAAAATGTGGAGCACTTAGAAGGGTTTATAAGTTGACCCGTCGATGAAGCATAAGTGTCCAACAAACCTTTTACAAACAAAGACTATTGCCATGAGGCTTGAAAAATAGCAATGGATCGTCTGCAGGAGCTCTTAGACAAATTTTACACTCCTTCCACACCCACTCCACCATGGACTTGTTGATCAAAGCAGACAACGCATAAGCAACAAATGGGAACAAGAAAGGGGGCAATCGATCAACTTGGCGAAGACCACGAGAGGGGGTAAACGAATCTAGTAACTTCTCGTTGAACTTCACTGCAAATTTAACTGCGTAGACGCAAGCTATACTCCAAGAAATCCAACCAGGAGAAAAAACTCATTTCAATAGGACCATCTCCTGAAATAACATGTTCACCCGACCATACGCTTTTGAGAGATCCAGCTTGTAAACACTTAACAAAGCAGCCCCAACCTTGAAAGTCTGTATGTGATGGATACACTCGAAGGCGATAATAGAATTATCCGAGATGATCCTTCCCGGAATAAAAGAACCCTCGTTATCTGAAATCATATCCTTAAGCAAAGGCCATAGCCTATTAACAATGCACTTGGGGACAATCTTGAAAGTAACATTACATAGACTAATCGGACAAAATTCCTTTAGTTCCATTGGGCTTGCTAAGGGGATGGTCAGCTGACCAACCACTTGACATCTCTACTCTGACGTACTTCATCGCATCAAGACATTCAAGATGAGTTTGTTGTACACGCCCTGGACTACTATTTAATTAGTACGTACCTTAATTAAATAAAAAATACACCGAGAATGTACGGGATGTCTAAAGAAGTTTTAGGCACCGAGAAAGTGAGTAGTATTTTTTTGGTGGTGTAAAAGTATGGGATGTCTAAAGAAGTTTTGGGCACTGAGAAAGTGTGTAGTATTTCTTTATATGTTGTTTGATTTTATCTATCTTGGTCACATTTGTAAGCTACTGCATCAACATCCAATCACCTCATCTCTAGTAACATGACAGTACAACGAACATCAGAAATAATAAAAATTACATCTAGATCCGTAGACCACTTAGCGACGACTACAAGCACTGAAGCGAGCCGAAGACGCGCCGCCGTCATCACCCCCCTCCCTTGCCGGAGCCAGACAAAACTTGTTGTAGTAGACATCTCTCCTTTTTGGTGCTAAGTCATCTTCCTCTTCTTGGTTTTTAGAACAACACATCCATCGCTCCCTTATTGTGCCTCCTCCATCCAATCATGCCCCGTGAAATCCGTGATGTTTCCTCTGTAAATACGGCTTCACTAGATCGACCGCATCTAATCCACCAGCAGTTGGCCCACAGCCGAGGCATCAAGTATGGATGGCACCACAACCTGATTAGGTACTCCATTTATACCGATGGGATGCTCATTACTCCTAAGTTGCCCAGACTTATCAAGCAACCGATCTAGCTGGTTTGTTTGGTTTGTGTCCTTGTAGTTCAACGTCTGAGTTTATTGGCAAGGTATTAAAACATAAGGTGTTTCATAAAACATACATATTCTTTATTATTATCAACATAATCAATTTCATATACAAAATAATGCTCGAAGTGGACTTCTAGAAATCTATTTATGTCTAAATATCGTGTATTATCGAAGGCAGTGTTGAATAGGAACGAAAGATTGTCCGCATGAGATAAGATTTAATACTTAAAAATTTCGACACAATAAGAATGATGCCCTCTTGCATTGGCGAGCAGTACCGTGGTTGTTTGGAAAATAGAATATTCATTGCAACTATTTTACTCGTGTCCAAGTGTTAGAGCCCAATCTACTTCGCCACTAAGTCATCATCTTTGCCTTCCTTTCACCACCCCTCATCCCTGTACCTTTTCCCTGCCATAATGCATTGCAACATCTGTGGTGCTCCATCTGCCACTATTGCCTCACTAGATCAGCCAATGCCATCCACCACCCCTAGGTTATCGTGTGAGGCATGCAGTCTAAATACTATCACACTCTGATCATC
This sequence comes from Aegilops umbellulata, assembly GCA_032464435.1. NCBI lineage: Eukaryota > Viridiplantae > Streptophyta > Magnoliopsida > Poales > Poaceae > Aegilops > Aegilops umbellulata. The sequence continues at coordinate 441,452,061 of CP136059.1, read as the reverse complement.
TGATTCATTAAGACTAATCTACCGGCACTATAGTGGGTGCACAGATTGCAGGTTAGTTTGGTAGGTGTCCTCGCAGCTTTAAGAAAAATACTGAATCAATGTCATTTGATTTTTCATAAATATTTCATTTCTATTATCAACATAATCATATATTTCTAAACAAAATAAATGTCAGAATTTTCAGTGCTTAATCATTGCACAAATATGGTGTATTATCCAATGATGCCTAAGCATTCTGGAGGAAGAGGAACTCCGTGCTAGGTAAGAAAAGAGCATGTTCATATCAGCTCTAGTAATTTCACACCTAAGTGTTAGAGTTCTATTTCCCCGCCAAGTCATATTGCTTTCCATTATATTGAAATGCCTCAACCCTCCTCGCTGCACTTACTCAACATGGCATGTTAGATCCATGGCGCTCCGTCTGCATTACTGACTCATTAGACCGGCTGCAGCCATCCACAATCCCTTGGTTCCCTACCCATGGATACATCAAGTGTGGACACCACCACACCCTTATCAGACGCTCCATTAATACCATTGAGAGGGTCCATGCTCTAAGGTGTTGTGCTCTAAGATTAATCCGACCGTCAGAAACTAGCTTGTTTTCCTGTAGGGAAATTTATTGGTATTGGCTAGAAAAGTAGAAATAGTACGTTAACTTCACGTGTTTTTTGTCGAGCGATTAGTGTAAACTGAGCTGAAGGATACACCAAGATCCATGCCAGATACATGGCTTGCATCATGGTACTGTAATAACGTTGCAGCTTACCATTCATCACCTCATCGTGATTTTCTTGGATGAAGATGCATCCATTTGTGTTTTCGTACACCAAATTCAAAATTGGGCACAAATAAGAAAAAAATGAAAGAAATAGATTTTATTAAGTCGAAAATGACAGCCACAATTTCCATGGCAGCTCTGAAGCTTGAACACAGTTTTCCGTGCCCAAGTCTGTGATTGTGACAAAGAGCAGTGAAGCTAAGGGGACTGGTTGCCACCGGAGGAAGCCCAAGATTTGATGTCTACCTCATTTTGAGTCAGACTAGCAAAATTACTCCTGTGTTGGTATGAATTGAATTTCTAAATTATATTTTCACGCCATGTGGAACTACTCTTGCCGTATTCCTTGCCATACTCTCAGGTTCGTATAGATATATTGGCTGAGATTTGCCACAAGTAGATCTATGATCAAGTCTATGTGACAAAATATTGCTCGCCATTTATTGAAATGCAAGCCAGGACCTGATCATTGGTCCCGCCAAACAACCACGGGGTATCATGTGGGACAATCAGATGACCAACCACTTTGCATGCAACTTGAAACCATTTCTACAGTGTGACTAAATCATGTCAACATCACCTCTCTTTTTTCCATGCGACCAAAAAGAAGGATCGGGTTTCACACTCAGTGATAACGGAACATCTGAATATAAGCATCCAGATGTAAAAACGAAAGGATCGACAAGTCTAGTGTAGCTTCCCGCCTACTAAGGCTATAAAAGCACGTAAAAAACAGAAACAAACACAAGTTTTCTAAAGAACCTTACACAAAGTAAGGCAACGCCAGCCACAGATATGACCGCCTGTAATCTGGTAGATAAGTATTCTTGATCGGCTTGAAGTCTTGGACCACTATTTAAGTACAAAACTGATTTATTATCTAAATCCAAGCCCTTCATGTGGCTAACCATGCTGAGATGAGTCACCTGAGTGAAAGCTAGTAGGTAGGGAGATTCAGCCTGATTGATCATTGATCAGCACCCATATATACATTAGTTGCAAACACTGTAGACAATAATGTTCTAGAAATTAATGGGATTTATCCCATATAAATATGACAACTGTGCAAAGCCCTTCTAGCGTGACGGGCTCCTGTCCACACGATCGACTGAGTGTGTGGATGTCGATGAATCTGTGCGAGCATCATCTACATGTGGTAGTCGATGTGCACGTAGGGTCACTTCTATGTCATGCTGTAGTGAGGTCCTCTACATATGGAATTCCAGAATAGGTCAATAGCTTATGTTTTTCACGAAAATAGCCTATTGCATAGCATTATTGAATATCTGGTTTCTATTTTAGTTGCATTCTATCTTCTAATTAATCCTTCCAACCACTGCCTTACCGAGGGACGGAATTAGCATAGTGGAGTTGGTGTCAGCTGCCCCAATGGAAATTAGAAATATATTGGTTAATACGGCTAACTATGTTTATTTTAGTAAGAAGACACCAATCAAATAGAAATGAACCTCATAATTTGTTTCCTAAGTTCATCCCTGGCCTCACGAGATTCACCCTCGCTGTCCACCGCTGTCCCCAGCGGTGAAGTCAAGTTGGGGCACCCCAAACCCTGATCACACACTCTTTTATGATCGAAAGGACGCTCATACTCGTCCAACATATGCAACCTCAACGCCAGTAGTCTCCTCGCCAGTCAATGGAATCATGGTTAACTCCTGCTAATATTGCAAAGATTGTCACATTTCACAGAAATCAGAGGAGAAGTTGAGCAGACCACCCCGACTATTTCACTGTAGTATGGACTTCATATTTTCATTTGATAGAAATATCAACTTGACAGAATAATTATGCGCCATGTCTACAAAACTTTCGGGTGAGGATAAAGTGGGTGTTGTCTATTTGCAAAGTTGGCTGCTTTACAAATCTCATTCACAATTGTATACTGCTAGATTGACATCCAGAAACAACTCATTTACAATAACTCCACATAAACATAGGGACTAAAAGTTGCACCAAACTAGCATACTCAGAAAACTAAACTCTTACTGTTAGTATTGTGTAATTTGAGGTGACTAAGAGTTAGAAAAATTACAGGTAGTTGAAATAAAAATGGCGATATTTTAATCTTGACTAGGAAACCTTTGAGACATAAATCTATATATCATATATCAAGTAAAACAAAAAAAGGAAAACAAATGAGAGATGTGCTATAAATTCTAACAAAAACAGTGAAACATTAAGTCATTGATGTGTGGACCATCTTCCTATTTGTAGATCACACATGTAATATGTACATAGTCATAACTAAATAGATCACATCTGTTAGATCTTCGTAGTAGTAGGAAATCTGGTGATATCCATTAGATCTTCATAACCGTATAGAAACAGATCACTTTTAGTAGATATACGTAACGGAAATCCAATTTGGCTCCCGGGAGTTCATCCGGGAACAAATGCTCCCGGCAGCCAAAACGCCATACCCTACATACCATATCTAAAATAGGTGACATATGTTAGATCGATATAACTGTACTAAAGAATCACTACCATTAGATCTAATAATTATACTCAAGCGGATTGCATCCATTAGATCTTCATAATTGTATATAAACATATAACTATGTGTAGATTTTCAACATCTCAAAGATAAATTCACAATCAATAGATCATCATAGTTGCACTTAGCTAGAAAGTTCTCACATGATTTTGGTAAGTGCTCATGGTAGCTATTATTTTAAATATAAAGGTTAGCTGCACGTTTTGTTTGATTTAAAATCGTTAGTCAATGCCACATAAACCGATGCAAATCTAATGCAAACATTATATTAAATTGAAATAATACTCTTACCATATATATATTATATATATATATTATATATATATAAAATACCAAGATAGAACTTTTACCAAAAGTTTATTGTCATCTTTTTGTTCAAATAACAATTAAGGTAAATCCGGGTCACGAACAATGAATCACTTTATAATAAACAGATCCATTTAGCAAGTTCGTTATTACGGGTAGTTCCTACAAAGAATCGGACTAATAACATATACAATGCTTGAATTATCGATGTAGATGCTACATATATATATATATATATATATATATATATATATATATATATATATATATATATATATATATATATATATATATATATATATATATATATATATATATATATATATAGACACACACACATGGTATCAAAATAGTTATTTGGATGACAGTGGCCTATATAGGCCCGATTAGGTGTTTCCGAACTCGCGAGACGGTAGTCAACCAACAAAAAAACACCCAACCGATCCCATCGCCCGCAATCTCCTGCCCCGCCCCCAGATCGCCCTCACCCGCGCGACCCCCCCCCCCCCCGCCCCCCTCTCGCCGCCGGCGACAGCCTCCGTCCCCGCGCCCCAGATCCGCCGACTCCGAGCCCCACACCCCACTCACCAGCGCCACCACCACCTCCCCGCCCCACGGCGCGCCGCCTTCCAGCACGCCGCTGTCCCGTCTCGCGGCACAACGCGTCCTCTTCTCCCAGCACGCCGCCGCCCTGCCCTCGTCGCACATCCCGACCACTGTGGGCCGACGCTGCTCCACCGCCCCCCCCCCCCCGGCCGAACCACTCCTCCCCGATGCTCCTCCTCCGGCGCTTCCCCCAACGAGCATCTGGACTCGCCATGGACCGTGGACGCGGCCTCCTGGCTCTGCCCCACCCATGCCTCCTCCATGTTCTGCCCCTGGCCATGCCCACGCCGGCGGCCCAACCATCCATCTCGAGCAAAAGAAGTTCAATGCCTCGAGCGCGAGCAGTCCATCCAGGTTCTCGATGTGGGTCTCCCACAGCACCCTCGACGACATGCCCAAGGCCGAAGCGGCGACCTGCCTGAGTCCTACAATGTGACCTTCATGCCTGTGTCTTCTCCGCCGCCCTCCTTCATCTTCCTCTACGTGTGGTGGACGCCATGGCGTGCTCGCTGGATCCCTGCATAAAGATGTTGCGGGGGTCGTTGGATCCATCCTCCGACCACAACCACCTCGCCCCTGGAAGCATGGGGCTTTCTACGACCAACGCTCACTGTCTTCTCTGTCACCCATAGCCCGTTGACCTCCTGTGCTCCTCTGTATGTGAGTTGTTGGGGAACGTAGTAATTTCAAAAAGTTTCCTACGCACACACAAGATCATGGTGATGCATAGCAACGAGAGGGGAGAGTGTTGTCTACGTACCCTCGTAGACCGAAGCAGAAGTGTTGACACAACATAGAGGAAGTAGTCGTACGTCCTCCTCCCGATCCGACCGATCCAAGCGCCGTTACTCCGGCGCCTCCGAGTTCTTGACACACGTACAGCTCGATGACGTTCCCCTGGCTCCGATCCAGCAAAGCTTCGGGGATGAGTTCTGTCAGCACGACGGCGTGGTGACGATCTTGATGTTCTACCGACGCAGGGCTTCGCCTAAACACTGCAACGATATGATCGAGGTGGAATATGGTGGAGGAGGGCACCGCACACGGCTAAGGAACGATCTCAAGGATCAACTTGTGTGTCATGGGGTGCCCCCCTGCCCCCGTATATAAAGGAGCAAGGGGAAGGCCGGCCGGCCCTAGAGGGGCGCGCCAAAGGGAGGGGAGTCCTCCTCCCGGTGGGAGTAGGACTCCCCTCTCCTAGTCCAACTAGGAAGGAGAAGGGGGAAGGAAAGAGAGGGAGAGGGAGAGGGAAAGGGGGGCCACGCCCCCCCTCCTTGTCCAATTCGGACTCCCCATGGGAGGGGGCGCCACCTCCTGGCGCAGCCCTCTCTCTCCCCTCGCGGCCCAATAAGGCCCATTACTTCCCCGGGGGGTTCCGGTAACCCCTCCGGCACTCCGGCTTTATCCGAAGCCACTCGGAACCATTCTGATGTCCGAATATAGCCGTCCAATATATCAATCTTTACGTATCGATCATTCCGAGACTCCTCGTCACGTCCGTGATCTCATCCGGGACTCCGAACTAACTTCGGTACATCAAAATGCATAAACTCATAATAACTTGTCATCGTAACCTTAAGCGTGCGGACCCTACGGTTCGAGAACAATGTAGACATGACCGAGACACGTCTCTGGTCAATAACCAATAGCGGGACCTGGATGCCCATATTGGCTCCTACATATTCTACGAAGATCTTTATCGGTCAGACCGCATAACAACATACGTCGTTCCTTTTGTCATCGGTATGTTACTTGTCTGAGATTCGATCGTCGGTATCCAATACCTAGTTCAATCTCGTTACCGACAAGTCTCTTTACTCGTTCCGTAATACATCATCTCGCAACTAACTCATTGGTTGCAATGCTTGCAAGGCTTATGTGATGTGTATTACCGAGAAGGCCCTGAGATACCTCTCCGACATTCGGAGTGACAAATCCTAATCTTGAAATACGCCAACCCAACAAATACTTTCGGAGACACCTGTAGAGCACCTTTATAATCACCCAGTTACGTTGTGACGTTTGGTAGCACACAAAGTGTTCCTACGGTAAACGGGAGTTGCATAATCTCATAGTCATAGGAACATGTATAAGTCATGGATAAAAGCAATAGCAACATACTAAACGATCGGGTGCTAAGCTAATGGAATGGGTCATGTCAATCAGATCATTCAACTAATGATGTGACCTTGTTAATCAAATGACAACTCCTTTGTCTATGGTTAGGAAACTTAACCATCTTTGATTAACAAGCTAGTCAAGTAGAGGCATACTAGTGACACTCTGTTTGTCTATTTATTCACACATGTATTATGTTTCCGGTTAATACAATTCTAGCATGAATAATAAACATTTATCATGATATGTAAGGAAATAAATAATAACTTTATTATTGCCTCTAGGGCATATTTCCTTCAGTCTCCCACTTGCACTAGAGTCAATAATCTAGATTACACAGTAATGATTCTAACACCTATGGAGTCTTGGTGCTGATCATGTTTTGCCCGTGGAAGAGGCTTAGTCAACGGGTCTGCTACATTCAGATCCATGTGTATCTTGCAAATCTCTATGTCTCCCACCCGGACCAAATCCCGGATGGAATTGAAGCGTCTCTTGATGTGCTTGGTTCTCTTGTGAAATCTGGATTCCTTCGCTAAGGCAATTGCACCAGTATTGTCACAAAAGATTTTCATTGGACCCGATGCACTAGGTATGACACCTAGATCGGATATGAACTCCTTCATCCAGACTCCTTCATTTGATGCTTCCGAAGCAGCTATGTACTCCGCTTCACATGTAGATCCTGCTACGATGCTTTGTTTAGAACTGCACCAACTGACAGCTCCACCGCTTAATGTAAATACGTATCCGGTTTGCGATTTAGAAACGTCCGGATCAGTGTCAAAGCTTGCATCAACGTAACCCTTTACGACAAGATCTTTGTCACCTCCATATACGAGAAACATTTCCTTAGTCCTTTTCAGGTACTTCAGGATATTCTTGACCGCTGTCCAGTGATCCACTCCTGGATTACTTTGGTACCTTTCTGCTAAACTTATAGCAAGGCACACATCAGGTCTGGTACACAGGATTGCATACATGATAGAGCCTATGGCTGAAGCATAGGGAACATCTTTCATCTTCTCTCTATCTTCTGCAGTGGTCGGGCATTGAGTCTTACTCAACTTCACACCTTGCAATACAGACAAGAACTCTTTCTTCGCTTGATCCATTTTGAACTTCTTCAAAACTTTGTCAAGGTATGTGCTTTGTGAAAGTCCAATTAAGCGTCTTGATCTATCTCTATAGATCTTAATGCCCAATATGTAAGCAGCTTCACCGAGGTCTTTCATTGAAAAACTCTTATTCAACTATCCCTTTATGCTATCCAGAAATTCTATATCATTTCCAATCAGTAATATGTCATCTACATATAATATTAGAAATGCTACAGAGCTCCCACTCACTTTCTTGTAAATACAGGCTTCTCCAAAAGTCTGTATAAACCCAAATGCTTTGATCACACTATCAAAGCGTTTATTCCAACTCCGAGATGCTTGCACCAGTCCATAAATGGATCGTTGGAGCTTGCACACTTTGTTAGCTCCCTTTGGATCGATAAAACCTTCTGGTTGCATCATATACAACTCTTCTTCCAGAAACCCATTCAGGAATGCAGTCTTTACATCCATTTGCCAAATTTCATAATCATAAAATGTGGCAATTGCTAACATGATTCGGACAGACTTAAGCATCGCTACGGGTGAGAAGGTCTCATCGTAGTCAATCCCCTGAACTTGTCGAAAACCTTTCGCGACAAGTCGAGCTTTGTAGACAGTAACATTACCGTCAGCGTCAGTCTTCTTCTTAAAGATCCACTTGTTCTCTATTGCTTGCCGACCCTCGGGCAAGTCAACCAAAGTCCATACTTTGTTGTCATACATGGATCCCATCTCAGATTTCATGGCTTCTAGCCATTTTGCGGAATCTGGGCTCACCATCGCTTCTTCATAGTTTGTAGGTTCATCATGATCTAGTAGCATGACTTCCAGAACAGGATTGCCGTACCACTCTGGTGCGGATCTCACTCTGGTTGATCTACGAGGTTCTGTAGTAACTTGATCTGAAGTTTCATGATCAACATCATCAGCTTCCTCACTAATTGGTGTAGGTGCTACAGAAACAGATTTCTGTGATGTACTACTTTCCAATAAGGGAGCAGGTACAGTTACCTCATCAAGTTCTACTTTCCTCCCACTTACTTCTTTCGAGAGAAACTCCTTCTCTAGAAAGGATCCATTTTTAGCAACAAATGTCTTGCCTTCGGATCTGTGATAGAAGGTGTACCCAACAGTTTCCTTTGGGTATCCTATGAAGACACATTTCTCCGGTTTGGGTTCGAGCTTATCAGGTTGAAGCTTTTTCACATAAGCATCGCAGCCCCAAACTTTAAGAAACGACAACTTTGGTTTCTTGCTAAACCATAGTTCATAAGGTGTCGTCTCAACGGATTTCGATGGTGTCCTATTTAACGTGAATGCGGCCGTCTCTAGAGCATAACCCCAAAACGATAGCGGTAAATCTGTAAGGGACATCATAGATCGCACCATATCAAGTAAAGTGCGATTACGACGCTCGGACACACCATTGCGTTGTGGTGTTCCAGGTGGCGTGAGTTGCGAAACTATTCCGCATTGTTTCAAATGTAGACCAAACTTGTAACTCAAATATTCTCCTCCACGATCAGATCGTAGAAACTTTATTTTCTTGTTACGATGATTTTCAACTTCACTCTGAAATTCTTTGAACTTTTCAAATGTTTCAGACTTGTGTTTCATTAAGTAGATATACCCATATCTGCTTAAATCATCTGTGAAGGTGAGAAAATAACGATATCCGCCACGAGCCTCAACATTCATCGGACCACATACATCTGTATGTATGATTTCCAACAAATCTGTTGCTCTCTCCATAGTACCGGAGAACGGTGTTTTAGTCATCTTGCCCATGAGGCACGGTTCGCAAGTGCCAAGTGATTCATAATCAAGTGACTCTAAAAGTCCATCAGTATGGAGTTTCTTCATGCGCTTTATACCGATATGACCTAAACGGCAGTGCCACAAATAAGTTGCACTATAATTATCAACTCTGCATCTTTTGGCTTCTACATTATGAATATGTGTATCACTACTATCGAGATTCATCAAAAATAGACCACTCTTCAAGGGTGCATGACCATAAAAGATATTACTCATATAAATAGAACAACCATTATTCTCTGATTTAAATGAATAACCGTGTCGCATCAAACAAGATCCAGATATAATGTTCATGCTCAACGCTGGCACCAAATAACAATTATTTAGGTCTAATACTAATCCCGAAGGTAGATGTAGAGGTAGCGTGCCGACTGCGATCACATCGACTTTGGAACCGTTTCCCACGCACATCGTCACCTCGTCCTTTGCCAGTGTTCTCTTAATCCATAGTCCCTGTTTCGAGTTGCAAATATTAGCAACAGAACCAGTATCAAATACCCAGGTGCTACTACGAGCTCTAGTAAGGTACACATCAATAACATGTATATCACATATACCTTTGTTCACTTTGCCATCCTTCTTGTCCGCCAAATACTTGGGACAGTTCCGCTTCCAGTGACCAGTCTGCTTGCAGTAGAAGCACTCAGTTTCAGGCTTAGGTCCAGACTTGGGTTTCTTCTCTTGAGCAACAACTTGTTTGCTGTTCTTCTTGAAGTTCCCCTTCTTCTTCCCTTTGCCCTTTTTCTTGAAACTAGTGGTCTTATTGACCATCAACACTTGATGCTCCTTCTTGATTTCTACCTCCACAGCCTTTAGCATTGCGAAGAGCTCGGTCATAGTCTTATCTATCCCTTGCATATTATAGTTCATCACGAAGCCTTTGTAGCTTGGTGGCAGTGATTGGAGAATTCTGTCAATGACGCAATCATCCGGAAGATTGACTCCTAGTTGATTCAAGTGATTATAATACCCAGACATCTTGAGTATATGCTCACTGACAGAACCATTCTCTTCCATCTTGCAGCTATAGAACTTATTGGAGACTTCATATCTCTCAATCCGGGCATTCTGTTGGAATATCAACTTCAACTCCTGGAACATCTCATATGCTCCATGGTTTTCAAACTGTCGTTGAAGTCCCGGTTCTAAGCCGTAAAGCATGGCACCTTGAACTATCGAGTAGTCATCAGCTTTGCTCTGCCAGACGTTCATAACATCTGGCGTTGCTCCAGCAGCAGGCCTGGCACCCAGCGGTGCTTCCAGGACGTAACTCTTTTGAGCAGCAATGAGGATAATCCTCAAGTTACGGACCCAGTCTGTGTAATTGCTACCATCATCTTTCAACTTTGCTTTCTCAAGGAACGCATTAAAATTCAACGGAACAACAGCACGAGCCATCTATCTACAATCAACATAAACAAGCAAGATACTATCAGGGACTAAGTTCATGATAAATTTAAGTTCAATTAATCATATTACTTAAGAACTCCCACTTAGATAGACATCCCTCTAATCTTCTAAGTGATCATGTGATCCAAATCAAACTAAACCATAACCGATCATCACGTGAAATGGATTAGTTCTCAATGGTGAACATCATCATGTTGATCATATCTACTATATGATTCACGCTCGACCTTTCGGTCTCCGTGTTCCGAGGCCATATCTGCATATGCTAGGCTCGTCAAGTATAACCCGAGTATTCTGCGTGTGCAAAACTGGCTTGCACCCGTTGTAGATGGACGTAGAGCTTATCACACCCGATCATCACGTGGTGTCTGGGCACGACGAACTTTGGCAACGGTGCATACTCGGGGAGAACACTTCTTGATAATTTAGTGAGAGATCATCTTATAATGCTACCGTCAATCAAAGCAAGATAAGATGCATAAAAAGATAAACATCACATGCAATCAATATAAGTGATATGATATGGCCATCATCATCTTGTGCTTGTGATCTCCATCTCCGCAGCACCATCATGATCACCATCGTCACCGGCGCGACACCTTGATCTCCATCGTAGCATCGTTGTCGTCTCGCCAATCTTATGCTTCTACGACTATCGCTACCGCTTAGTGATAAAGTAAAGCATTACAGGGCGATTGCATTGCATACAATAAAGCGACAACCATACGGCTCCTGCCGGTTGCCGATAACTCGGTTACAAAACATGATCATCTCATACAATAAAATTTAGCATCATGTCTTGACCATATCACATCACATCATGCCCTGCAAAAATAAGTTAGAGGTCCTCTACTTTGTTTGTTGCAAATTTTACGTGGCTGCTACGGGCTTAAGCAAGAACCAATCTCACATACGCATCAAAACCACAACGATAGTTTGTCAAATAGACTCCGTTTTAACCTCCTCAAGGACCAGGCGTAGCCATAGTCGGTTCAACTAAAGTTGGAGAAACTGACACCCGCCAGCCACCTGTGTGCAAAGCACGGCGGTAGAACCAGTCTCGCGTAAGCGTACGTGTAATGTCGGTCCGGGCCGCTTCATCCAACAATACCGCCGAACCAAAGTATGACATGCTGGTAGGCAGTATGACTTGTATCGTCCACAACTCACTTGTGTTCTACTCGTGCAAAACATCAAACCATAAAAACCTGGCTCGGATGCCACTGTTGGGGAACGTAGTAATTTCAAAAAAAATCCTACGCACACACAAGATCATGGTGATGCATAGCAACGAGAGGGGAGAGTGTTGTCTACGTACCCTCATCGACCGAAGCGGAAGCATTGACACAACATAGAGGAAGTAGTCGTACGCCCTCCTCCTGATCCGACCGATCCAAGCGCCGTTACTCCGGCGCCTCCGAGTTCTTGACACACGTACAGCTCGATGACGTTCCCCTGGCTCCGATCCAGCAAAGCTTCGGGGATGAGTTCCATCAGCATGACGGTGTGGTGACGATCTTGATGTTCTACCGACGCAGGGCTTCGCCTAAACACTGCAACGATATGATCGAGGTGGAATATGGTGGAGGGGGGCACCGCACACGGCTAAGGAACGATCTCAAGGATCAACTTGTGTGTCATGGGGTGCCCCCCTGCCCCCGTATATAAAGGAGCAAGGGGGAGGCCGGCCGGCCCTAGAGGGGCGCGCCAAAGGGAGGGGGAGTCCTCCTCCCGGTGGGAGTAGGACTCCCCTTTCCTAGTCCAACTAGGAAGGAGAAGGGGGAAGGAAAGAGAGGGAGAGGGAGAGGGAAAGGGGGGCCGCGCCCCCCCCCCCCCTCCTTGTCCAATTCGGACTCCCCATGGGGGGGTGGCGCGCCACCTCCTGGCGCAGCCCTCTCTCTCCCCTCGCGGCCCAATAAGGCCCATTACTTCCCGGGGGGTTCCGGTAACCCCTCCGGCACTCCGGTTTTATCCGAAACCACTCGGAACCATTCCAATGTCCGAATATAGCCGTCCAATATATCAATCTTTACGTCTCGATCATTCCGAGACTCCTCCTCACGTCTGTGATCTCATCCGGGACTCCGAACTAACTTCGGTACATCAAAATGCATAAACTCATAATAACTTGTCATCGTAACCTTAAGCGTGCGGACCCTACGGTTCGAGAACAATGTAGACATGACCGAGACACGTCTCTGGTCAATAACCAATAGCGGGACCTGGATGCCCATATTGGCTCCTACATATTCTACGAAGATCTTTATCGGTCAGACCGCATAACAACATACGCCGTTCCTTTTGTCATCGGTATGTTACTTGCCCGAGATTCGATCGTCGGTATCCAATACCTAGTTCAATCTAGTTACCGGCAAGTCTCTTTACTCGTTCCATAATACATCATCTCGCAACTAACTCATTGGTTGCAATGCTTGCAAGGCTTATGTGATGTGTATTACCGAGAAGGCCCTGAGATACCTCTCCGACATTCGGAGTGACAAATCCTAATCTTGAAATACGCCAACCCAACAAATACTTTCGGAGACACCTGTAGAGCACCTTTATAATCACCCAGTTACGTTGTGACGTTTGGTAGCACACAAAGTGTTCCTACGGTAAACGGGAGTTGCATAATCTCATAGTCATAGGAACATGTATAAGTCATGGATAAAAGCAATAGCAACGTACTAAATGATCGGGTGCTAAGCTAATGGAATGGGTCATGTCAATCAGATCATTCAACTAATGATGTGACCTTGTTAATCAAATGACAACTCCTTTGTCTATGGTTAGGAAACGTAACCATCTTTGATTAACAAGCTAGTCAAGTAGAGGCATACTAGTGACACTCTGTTTGTCTATTTATTCACACATGTATTATGTTTCCGGTTAATACAATTCTAGCATGAATAATAAACATTTATCATGATATGTAAGGAAATAAATAATAACTTTATTATTGCCTCTAGGGCATATTTCCTTCATGAGTCACTTATGTGTTAGATTCTGTGTTGTGTTTGTTCCGTGGTAGACTGATGATAGTTCAGTTACAGGGAAAACAACAGGTCTGCTTGTACGCGGCCAACAGATAGAGTAAAATTGATGTTGCTGCTCTGCGTTAAACATGGCTCCATATGAAGCACTATCTAGCCGATGTACTACTTGTTCTACTGTACGTTGTGCCTTGCTACTATTTTGCTAGCTTTGGACATCAGCTTTTTTTATGCTGCTACATCACATGGACCCATGCAGAAGAAAAATGGATAAGAGAGAGATGATGCGGTGGTTAGAAAATACAAATAGGAGAGGACAAGAGCACACTTTTGGTGGAAAACACCTGACATAGAATCATTGGTTGTTACCTAAACAAGTGTTCAAGTAAATATACTACAACACTGCATTGGCAAAAGAAAAACATACCTCTAGAGGCAGTTTAGTGACATATACTTGAAGGATAAAAAAATGTGCGGTGGTGGGATCAACCCGATGTTAAGTCTAATAAATACTCACAGAAAGTTTGTTCAATCAGATGTGGTTTCGTGCTCTATACATGTTTGTTGATACGCCTGCAATAGACTAACATTTCTTGACTATGATATATAAGAGGTCCAAACTTTCGATTTCAAGATGGATCGAAGTTAGGTGCACAAATATATGATGCGTCCAGAAAAGTCTTTTCTTTTGCATCCATTTTGTCCGAAAAAATTGAACACCTGAAGTTCAAATATTAAACACAAGACAGAAAAAAGTTAAAATGATCTAGTGCTCAAAATAAAATAAAACCTACGAATTAGAAAAAACCTTAATAAAAATACACAACTCGAAAAGAAAATAAGCGAACAGTTCAATGTTAAAAAATTGAAAAATCACTAAACCCCTGAGGGTTCACCCCCAAAAAAATAGATCGATGTTTATTTAAGAAGTAATGGATTTCCTCCTTTTCAAAAAAACTAGAAGTTAAATTTTAAATAACAGAGAAGTTCAATGTTTATTACAAATCCAAAAAGGTCAAACTAAAAAAACAGAGTAGTTCAAAAAGTTTATAAAAAAGGGTTTTCCCAGTTTCCAAAGTAATTATAAGTTCAAATTTAAATAACGAAGAAGGTCAAAAGCCTAGAAGTTCAAATTTAAAAGGCAGAGCAATTATATATTATTACTAAACTCGGATTTCTCCAATTACCAAAAGGTTCAAATTAAATAAGAGAGAAGTTCGATGTTCATATACCAAGAAAAAGAACGTCACGTAGAAAATTTTAACTCTCGAAGTTCAAATTTAGTAAATTGGAGAGTTCAAAGAAAATGTTATGAATATACAAAAAAACTCCTATGGATTTCCTCGTTATAGAAAAAAAGGTAACCGAAAAGTGCAAATTAAAAATTGATCACGACAAAGTAGATCTGCACGTGGCGAAAAACATTTCAAAAGTTACAAAAAAAATGGATTTCCCCATTTCTCGAATATACCTAGAGGTCCAAATATAAATGACGAAGAAGTTCAATGTTTATTAAAAAATCAAAGAAGGTCAAATTAAGAAAAACAAAGCATCTGAAAAAATATTAAAAAATGGATTTACTCCGTTGAAAGAATCTAGACGTTCAAAATCTAAAAGCGGCTCAATGTTTATAAAAAAAACTATGATTTTTCCCGTTAATAAAATATATAAAACTAAAAAGTCCAAGTTAAAAAAATGGAGAAGTTAGATGTTTATAAAATAATTAGATTTTCCTCGTTATTAAAACAATGTAAACAAGAAGTTCGAAATGAAATAACGCGGTAGTGCGATGTCTAAAATTGGAAAATCTGAATCTGCTGATGGGAAGATCATAAGAAGTTTAGAGAGAAATAACATAGAAGTTAAAAAAGATAACATGGCACTCTGAAGTGGATATTTCACCGTTTATACATAAAAAAAATAAGTTCAAATTCTAAAAATAGAGGAGTTCAAACATCATTAAAAAAGATTTTCACCGTTTCTAAATTAAAAAAACTCTAGAAGTTCCTATTTAAATAACGAACCGGTTCAATACTTATTACAAAACTAGGATATTCCCGTTACTAAAATAAATAAATCAACAAGTCCAAATAACGAAAATAGAGAAGTTCGCTATTTATAAAAAAACTCACATTTTCTTAGTACTAAATGAAATAAAATCAAGAACTTCAAATTTTCAACTTTCCAAAAAGCACACAAAGAAATCCAAATAAAAAAGTTATAGCGGTTCGATTTCTATAGAAAAACTCAGATTTTTTCATTACTAAAGTGAAACAGAGAGAAGTTCAAAGTGATAATTCCGAGAAGTTCATACTGCATGGTGTGTGTTTTCATATGAGAAAATAAAATAAAAAAGTTAAAGTATAAAATACTAGTTGCAAGTAGTTCAGGTGCTTGGCACACGAAAGTTCAGAACTTCTTGTGAGAGAGGTAATCGGCGCGATATATCATTTGTGCAAATCCGATGAACGGGTGAGAAATTACAAACAAAAATATGGTATAAGTTCGAAGTGAAAACAGCGGGAAGTTCAACTACTACACGGAATGCATTTCAAATGAGAACAAAACGAATAACAAACTAAAAGCCTAAAAGTTTTGTTGCAAAAAGTTCACGTGCTCCTCCCGGTGCAGTTCGAGATCACTAGTGTGAGGCTTCCGACCTGCTCTCAAAACAAGCAAAAACGATGTTGTCTTGCCATTATTAATACTGCTCTCAAAAGGCAACGAATTTCTAACGATTGCGTAGATGAAAATTTTGCTCCTATTCATAAGCTTTCCAATGGTATATTATATGCTACATTCTAATAAATGGTTAAAAAAATTATATATACCACTAAAAACACATTTTTACGCATTCAAAAAAATATTTTGAACCGCTGCAAGTATGAAAGAAAATGATGAACACGAAAAAAACTAGTGTGTTTTCAACAGCTTTCCAAAAAGTAGGATTTTTTTGGTTACTAAAAGAAATAAAACCAGGAAGTCCAATTTAAAAAGATGGAGAAGTTCGATGATTATAGAAAACTCAGATTTTTCCTCGTTATGAAAGAATGGAAATAATAAGTTCAAAAATTAAATAACAAGAAGTTCAACTTTTAAAAATAGAGCTCTTCAAAATTTCATAAAAAAGTTTAAGAAAAAAACCAGGAAGTCCATATTAAAAATACGGAGAAGTTCGATTATTATAGAAAACTCAGATTTCCATCGTTATTAAAGAATGGGAACAAGAAGTTCAAAAATAAAATAATAGAAAGTTCAACTTTTAAAAATAGAGCACTTCAAGATTAAAAAAAGGATTAAGAAATTCAGATTAATATTTATAAAAGACTCAGATATTTTCAGGTAAGCGAGAGAAGTCTGGATTGATAACTGCCAGAAGTTCACGACTACACGGTGTGTATTTTGTATTTAAAAAGAATAAAGAAGCGAAGTCTAAGAGTTTTGTTGTTATAAGTTCAAGTCTTCCGTCGAAGAAAGTTAAAAAAAATATTGTGAGAGAGGTTTGTACAAAAGGAATATCATTTGTGTAACACGGACGAATGAATGAGAAAATTACAAATGAAAATACGTCACAGAAGTTCAACGTGAAAACAATAGGAAGTTCGACTACCATAGTGAATGAATTTCAGATGAAAAACTTTTAAATCATCGCGAATATGAAAAAACGATCAACACGGGAAAGTTGCATGTTTACATCAACTTTCCACCGGTATATTACTTGCTCAATTCCGGTGAGTGTTCCGGTGAGTGGATGGAGAGCTACGACAAAAAAATCACGTGAAAAATCTGTGAGAAGTTCAGGTTCTTCACGCGATGCATTTTCGAAGAATCTGTTTCAAAATAAAGGAAAAATGAATGATCCCGCCGTTTTCGAAATTATTTGCCTCATAGTGTTTATATTTGCCTCATAGTATATATATAGGCGAATGCACACATGGTGGCCGGATAAAAACATACCTAGATAACTTTGTATAGTCTTGAACAAAATGACAAAGGGGGTGTAGAGTTGCATACCTATGCTTGATAGCTTTAGACAACTGATCTAGTGTGCTTGTGGATTCAGGGTTAGTTTTGTTGGTATTCAACTGGCTATATAAAGAAATGATTCAAAAACTAAATGTTATTATATTTTGCATAACAAATAGTTTATAAAGATTACTTCTTATTGATAACTTAATCATATTTCATGTACAACATAAAGGTTAAAATTACACCTTTAGAAACAACTAGCACAGATTTGCGTTGGGTAGCACTTCAATGTGTGGAAATGTCACTTAAATCCTAAAGAATTTTATTTTTATGACAGACTATTATAATTATAATTTCTCATGAAATTAATTTTAATTAATTTCAAAGAAAAATCTTGGCAGCATGTTGCATATTATGGTTGTTATTATGGAAACCCTATGTTACAACAAAAAATAATGAGTGTTAGAACTTCCACATTCTTCTATTATTTATGTTAGTCTAGGAAAATGTGCTCATTTAATTTATTTTGAAAATATAAATGTATATTAGATTAAAGAATTATAATTAATATCAACTAATCAGTTGGTGAACTAAATATTTGAATATTCCTCGCCTATGTAATGAATTAGTCTTCCTTATTTGCAGTATCTCATTATTTTTTTCAGTTGGCCTCTTACCGTTACAGCCCACTCTTTGTTTATCCTGTAGCATATTTCTAATGTATTATGCCTTGCAATGGCCAAACATGTTTTGTACGGCACAAGTTCTCCTCTAGATTTATTGGAAATCAAGATATGTGTTGAAATTCCCCAGGGGTGGCCGTAAAGCTCAATATTAGGGAGAATGTAGATTTGTTTATTTGTTTAGGATCTAGTAGCGACACACTACAAGTTGTATATCACAATTATCACCATTGTTGTGATGATGGAATTATAATCAACAATGCTGGTAAGCTGATTTATTATTTGACAATGATTCTCATTTTTGTCTGCAGAATGGTGACTGCAGAAAATCCTCGTCATGTACGTTTTGTCCGTGTTGTATTTTCTATATAAACCATTCCGTCTGAAATCTAAGCTGAGCAGAAAATGCATCAGTATCCAGCCTGACGGCCTTATCAGTAGCAGATGTGTGCGTGGAATATAATAATTACAGTGTAGATACTTAATTATTTTCTACAGATTCATTCAGCAACAATGACTAAATAAAAAGAGACCAAACAACAAACTTTTGTTACAAATGATCCATTTAAACAAATTATTAGTAGTGTAGAAATATTTAATTTTTTTATGATAAAGCTGCAGTTAGATTGAGATACCACAGAATCAAAAGCCAATTGTGTGAAACGTTGCCAAGCAAGCGGGAAGACATGCAGATCTCACTTAATTTCTTGCCATTCTTGGTGGTTGGAGTCCTTGCATATCCATCCACTCGCTGCAATAACCATGACATAGGGCTGACAAGTGAACCGATTGATATTTCAATGCTGCATCACCAAGTAAACTCTACCGATGCAAATCATGCTCCATACTGGATCTGGAGCAAAGCAATTAAGAGGAGGTAGGACAAATGCAGCTGCAGAAATCTAGGCTAGAGCTAGGGAGGAATATAAAGTGAAAGTATTGCTTATTACATGTAGCCACAGAAATCAAAAGAAGCAGATGAATCTCTCTTCTAACTGAATAAAGACTTCATATTCAAATTCCTAGTTTCATCGCGACTGAAGTGAACCTAGCCAAGCTGCAATATTTCTGAAAGAGCTATCGGTTGGGATTGGCACCACATTATTTTACTTGCAGGTTTGCATGTAGAATTTAAAACGTGTCAAGCGGAAGTCTACGAGAGTGCTGATTGCTTGACGTAATTCTTAAATGATTTGGCCATGGCTTTAATCAGATGATTGCCTTTTAATTTCCTTGGAAGCTAGATGGCAATGGAGACATGACATGGAGATTAGCACCATGAACGGAGATCTGTGCGTTGACTGAAAGCACCCTGATCTGCCAGATTATGGAGGTGGCGAGGGGAGGGTGCCGGCGCTGGGGCTGTTTTTTCTCACGAAGGGATTGTGGTGCTAGGGAACACAGCAGTATATTTTTGTGCGTCGATCTTAAGGTCTAACCGACCTGTTTTATTTAAGGGAAGATCCATCCGTTCTGTTGCAGCAGATATCTAATCTGTATGACAAAAAAATTAAATGATAGAGAGGTAAGGGAATGAGACATCTTTTTTACGTAATGGCAATAGTGGGTAATAAATTTGAACTATACTGTTAGCAAGTAATTTGATTCCCCTAAAAAAAGCAAGTAATTTCATTGGCCCATTCCGCCATACATAAGTACCCCTTTTTAGCTGAGTAGGATTCGACAATTGCTGAGTAGGATACGACAATGGGCCTGAGCCAGTGATTTGAAAATTTAATTAACCTAATTGCCTCAATATCAATCTGGATACGCGTGGCAAATAATAATGATAGTAGGGAAATCGGAATGCCCCCCCAAAGGGGAGGGGCATCGCCAAATCTAACTTTCTAGTTTAGGTAGTGTATGAATAGGCCTGACTAAATCCTTGTATGGCTTTCTTTATTTCTCTATAAAAAGAAATATGACCAAGAGTGGTTCGAATGTATATCGAAGAATATCTTTTTTTCTATTTCCCATTATTAGATAGTGGGCATAAATCTCATGATAAGTCCCAAAAGAATCATATTGAACTTCAATAGGAACTTCTCTTGAACCAATGATGCGTTGATCCAGGTTACATTATAGCCACAGGGGAGTATCTAAACTAGTTGTGATGTTATGAGATACTAAATTAATGGGCAGATATTTCTGATTAAGATGGGATTTTCTAGCATATTTACCTATTATTGCCCATATTTTCCTGTTAGTTTAGTATATAATAGATCTATCAATACCTTAAATATCAAAGATTATGCAATAGAAGGGTAAATAGGAGTAACAAATATAGGTATAAGATAATTTCCTCCTCGCCTAAACAAAATAGGGCCCACATTGCTTATTGAGGAAAGAGCATTTCCTCGTGCATTGCTTAATAATTACAGTGTACATACTTAATTATTTTCTACCGATTCATTCAGCAACAACTACTAAATAAAAAGAGACCAAACAACAAACTTTTGTTACAAATGATCCATTTAAACAAATTATTAGTAGTGTATAAATATTTAATTTTTTTATGATAAAACTGCAGTTAGATTGAGATACCACAGAATCAAAAGCCAATTGTTTGTAATGTTGCCAAGCAAGCGGGAAGACATGCAGATCTCACTTAATTTCTTGCCATTCTTGGTGGTTGGAGTCCTTGCATATCCATCCACTCCATGCAATAACCATGACATAGGGCTGACAAGTGAACCGATTGATATTTCAATGCTGCATCACCAAGTAAACTCCACCGATGCAAATCATGCTCCATACTGGATCTGGAGCAAAGCAATTAAGAGGAGGTAGGACACATGCAGCTACGGAAATCTAGGCTAGAACTAGGGAGGAATATAAAGTCAAAGTATTGCTTATTACATGTAGCCACAGAAATCAAAAGAAGCAGATGAATCTCTCCTCTAACTGAATAAAGACTTCAGATTCAAATTCCTAGTTTCATCGCGGCTGAAGTGAACCTAGCCAAGCTGCAATATTTCTGAAAGAGCTATCGGTTGGGATTGGCATCACGTTATTTTACTTGCAGGTTTGCATGTAGAATTTAAAACGTGTCAAGCGGAAGTCTACGGGAGTGCTGATTGCTTGACGTAATTCTTAATTGATTCGGCCATGGCTTGAATCAGATGATTGCCTTTTAATTTCCTTCGAAGCCAGATGACAATGGAGACATGACATGGAGATTAGCACCATGAACGGAGATCTGTGCGTTGACTCGAAGCACCCTGATCTGCCAGATTATGGAGGTGGCGAGGGGAGGGTGCCGGCGCTGGGGCGGTTTTTCTCACGAAGGGATTGTGGTGCTAGGGCACACAGCAGTATATTTTTGTGCGTCGATCTTAAGGTCTAACCGACCTGTTTTATTTAAGGGAAGATCCATCCATTCTGTTGCAGCAGATATCTAATCTGTATGACAAAAAAATAAATGATAGAGAGGTAAGGGAACGAGACATATTTCTTACGTAATGGCAATAGTGGGTAATAAATTTGAACTATACTGTTAGCAAGTAATTTGATTCCCCTAAAAAAGCAATTAATTTCATTGGCCCATTCCGCCATACATAAGAACCCCCTTTTTAGCTGAGTAGGATTCGACAATTGCTGAGTAGGATACGACAATGGGCCTGAGCCAGTGATTTGAAAATTTAATTAACCTAATTGCCTCAATATCAATCTGGATACGCGTGGCAAATAATAATGATAGTAGGGAAATCGGAATGCCCCCCCAAAGGGGAGGGGCATCGCCAAATCTAACTTTCTAGTTTAGGTAGTGTATGAATTGGCCTGACTAAATCCTTGTATGGCTTTCTTTATTTCTCTATAAAAAGAAATATGACCAAGAGTGGTTCGAATGTATATCGAAGAATATCTTTTTTTCTATTTCCCATTATTAGATAGTGGGCATAAATCTCATGATAAGTCCCAAAAGAATCATATTGAACTTCAATAGGAACTTCTCTTGAACCAATGATGCGTTGATCAAGGTTACATTATAGCCACAGGGGAGTATCTAAACTAGTTGTGATGTTATGAGATACTAAATTAATGGGCAGATATTTCTGATTAAGATGGGATTTTCTAGCATATTTACCTATTATTGCCCATATTTTCCTGTTAGTTTAGTATATAATAGATCTATCAATACCTTATATATCAAAGATTATGCAATAGATGGGTAAATAGGAGTAACAAATATAGGTATAAGATAATTTCCTCCTCGCCTAAACAAAATAGGGCCCACATTGCTTATTGAGGAAAGAGCATTTCCTCGTGCATTGCTTAATAATTACAGTGTACATACTTAATTATTTTCTACCAATTCATTCAGCAGAACTACTAAATAAAAAGCGACCAAACAACAAACTTTTGTTACAAATGATCCATTTAAACAAATTATTAGTAGTGTATAAATATTTTTTTTATGATAAAACTGCAGTTAGATTGAGATACCACAGAATCAAAAGCCAATTGTTTGTAATGTTGCCAAGCAAGCGGGAAGACATGCAGATCTCACTTAATTTCTTGCCATTCTTGGTGGTTGGAGTCCTTGCATATCCATCCACTCCATGCAATAACCATGACATAGGGCTGACAAGTGAACCGATTGATATTTCAATGCTGCATCACCAAGTAAACTCCACCGATGCAAATCATGCTCCATACTGGATCTGGAGCAAAGCAATTAAGAGGAGGTAGGACACATGCAGCTACGGAAATCTAGGCTAGAACTAGGGAGGAATATAAAGTCAAAGTATTGCTTATTACATGTAGCCACAGAAATCAAAAGAAGCAGATGAATCTCTCCTCTAACTGAATAAAGACTTCAGATTCAAATTCCTAGTTTCATCGCGGCTGAAGTGAACCTAGCCAAGCTGCAATATTTCTGAAAGAGCTATCGGTTGGGATTGGCATCACGTTATTTTACTTGCAGGTTTGCATGTAGAATTTAAAACGTGTCAAGCGGAAGTCTACGGGAGTGCTGATTGCTTGACGTAATTCTTAATTGATTCGACCATGGCTTGAATCAGATGATTGCCTTTTAATTTCCTTGGAAGCCAGATGACAATGGAGACATGACATGGAGATTAGCACCATGAACGGAGATCTGTGCGTTGACTCGAAGCACCCTGATCTGCCAGATTATGGAGGTGGCGAGGGGAGGGTGCCGGCGCTGGGGCGGTTTTTCTCACGAAGGGATTGTGGTGCTAGGGCACACAGCAGTATATTTTTGTGCGTCGATCTTAAGGTCTAACCGACCTGTTTTATTTAAGGGAAGATCCATCCATTCTGTTGCAGCAGATATCTAATCTGTATGACAAAAAAATAAATGATAGAGAGGTAAGGGAACGAGACATATTTCTTACGTAATGGCAATAGTGGGTAATAAATTTGAACTATACTGTTAGCAAGTAATTTGATTCCCCTAAAAAAGCAATTAATTTCATTGGCCCATTCCGCCATACATAAGAACCCCCTTTTTAGCTGAGTAGGATTCGACAATTGCTGAGTAGGATACGACAATGGGCCTGAGCCAGTGATTTGAAAATTTAATTAACCTAATTGCCTCAATATCAATTTGGATATGCGTGGCAAATAATGATGATAGTAGGGAAATCGGAATGCCCCCCGAAAGGGGAGGGGCATCGCCAAATCTAACTTTCTAGTTTAGGTAGTGTATGAATAGGCCTGACTGAATCCTTGTATGGCTTTCTTTATTTCTCTATAAAAAGAAATATGACCAAGAGTGGTTCGAATGTATATCGAAGAATATCTTTTTTTCTATTTCCCATTATTAGATAGTGGGCATAAATCTCATGATAAGTCCCAAATGATTCATATTGAACTTCAATAGGAACTTCTCTTGAACCAATGATGCGTTGATCCAGGTTCCATCGTAGCCACAAGGGACTATCTAAACTGGTTGTGATGTTATGAGATACGAAATTAATGGGCAGATATTTCTGATTAAGATGGGATTTTCTAGCATATTTACCTATTATTGCCCATATTTTCCTGTTAGTTTAGTATATAATAGATCTATCAATACCTTAAATATCAAAGATTATGCAATCGATGGGTAAATAGGAGTAACAGATATAGGTATAAGATAATTTCCTCCTCGCCTAAAAAAAATAGGCCCACATTGATTATTGAGGAAAGAGCATTTCCTCCTGCATTCCTTAATAATTACAGTGTAGATACATAATTATTTTCTACATATTCATTCAGCAATAACGAATAAATAAAAAGAGACCAAACAACAAACTTTTGTTACAAATGATCCATTTAAACAAATTATTAGTAGTGTAGAAACATTTAATTTTTTATGATAAAACTGCAATTAGATTGAGAAACCACAGAATCAAAAGCCAATTGTGTGAAATGTTGCCAAGCAAGCGGGAAGACATGCAGATCTCACTTAATTTCTTGCCATTCTTGGTGGTTGGAGTCCTTGCATATCCATCCACTCCATGCAATAACCATGACATAGGGCTGACAAGTGAAACGATTGATATTTCAATGCTGCATCACCAAGTAAACTCCACCGATGAAAATCATGCTCCATACTGGATCTGGAGCAAAGCAATTAAGAGGAGGTAGGACACATGCAGCTTCGGAAATATAGGCTATAGCTAGGGAGGACTATAAAGTCAAAGTATTGCTTATTACATGTAGCCACAGAAATCAAAAGAAGAAGATGAATCTCTCTTCTAACTGAATAAAGACTTCAGATTCAAATTCCTAGTTTCATCGCGGCTGAAGTGAACCTAGCCAAGCTGCAATATTTCTGAAAGAGCTATCGGTTGGGATTGGCACCACGCGATTTTACTTGCAAGTTTGCATGTAGAATTTAAAACGTGTCAAGCGGAAGTCGACGGGAGTGCTGAATGCTTGACGTAATTCTTAATTGATTTGGCCATGGCTTGAATCAGATGATTGCCTTTTAATTTCCTTGGAAGCTAGATGACAATGGAGACATGACATGGAGATTAGCACCATGAACGGAGATCTGTGCGTTGACTCGAAGCACCCTGATCTGCCAGATTATGGAGGTGGCGACGGGAGGGTGCCGGCGCTGGGGCGGTTTTTTCTCATGAAGGGATTTTTGTGCTAGGGCACACAGTAGTATATTTTTCTGCGTCGATCTTAAGGTCTAACCGACCTGTTTTATTTAAGGGAAGATCCATCCGTTCTGTTGCAGCAGATATCTAATCTGTATGACAAAATAAATAAATGATAGAGAGGTAAGGGAACGAGACATCTTTTTTACGTAATGGCAATAGTGGGTAATAAATTTGAACTATACTGTTAGCAAGTAATTTCATTCCCCTAAAAAAAGCAAGTAATTTCATTGGCCCATTCCGCCATACATAAGTACCCCTTTTTAGCTGAGTAGGATTCGACAATTGCTGAGTAGGATACGACAATGGGCCTGAGCCAGTGATTTGAAAATTTAATTAACCTAATTGCCTCAATATCAATCTGGATATGCGTGGCAAATAATGATGATAGTAGGGAAATCGGAATGCCCCCCGAAAGGGGAGGGGCATCGCCAAATCTAACTTTCTAGTTTAGGTAGTGTATGAATAGGCCTGACTGAATCCTTGTATGGCTTTCTTTATTTCTCTATAAAAAGAAATATGACCAAGAGTGGTTCGAATGTATATCGAAGAATATCTTTTTTTTCTATTTCCCATTATTAGATAGTGGGCATAAATCTCATGATAAGTCCCAAATGATTCATATTGAACTTCAATAGGAACTTCTCTTGAACCAATGATGCGTTGATCCAGGTTCCATCGTAGCCACAAGGGACTATCTAAACTGGTTGTGATTTTATGAGATACGAAATTAATGGGCAGATATTTCTGATTAAGATGGGATTTTCTAGCATATTTACCTATTATTGCCCATATTTTCCTGTTAGTTTAGTATATAATAGATCTATCAATACCTTAAATATCAAAGATTATGCAATCGATGGGTAAATAGGAGTAATAGATATAGGTATAAGATAATTTCCTCCTCGCCTAAAAAAATAGGGCCCACATTGCTTATTGAGGAAAGAGCATTTCCTCCTGCATTGCTTAATAATTACAGTGTAGATACATAATTATTTTCTACATATTCATTCAGCAATAACGACTAAATAAAAAGAGACCAAACAACAAACTTTTGTTACAAATGATCCATTTAAACAAATTATTAGTAGTGTATAAATATTTAATTTTTTTATGATAAAACTGCAGTTAGATTGAGAAACCACAGAATCGAAAGCCAATTGTTTGAAATGTTGCCAAGCAAGCGGGAAGACATGCATATCTCACTTAATTTCTTGCCATTCTTGGTGGTTGGAGTCCTTGCATATCCATCCACTCCATGCAATAACCATGACATAGGGCTGACAAGTGAAACGATTGATATTTCAATGCTGCATCACCAAGTAAACTCCACCGATGAAAATCATGCTCCATACTGGATCTGGAGCAAAGCAATTAAGAGGAGGTAGGACACATGCAGCTGCGGAAATCTAGGCTAGAGCTAGGGAGGACTATAAAGTCAAAGTATTGCTTATTACATGTAGCCACATAAATCAAAAGAAGCAGATGAATCTCTCCTCTAACTGAATAAAGACTTCAGATTCAAATTCCTAGTTTCATCGCGGCTGAAGTGAACCTAGCCAAGCTGCAATATTTCTGAAAGAGCTATCGGTTGGGATTGGCACCACGTTATTTTACTTGCAGGTTTGCATGTAGAATTTAAAACGTGTCAAGCGGAAGTCTACGGGAGTGTTGATTGCTTGACGTAATTCTTAATTGATTTGGCCATGGCTTGAATCAGATGATTGCCTTTTAATTTCCTTGGAAGCTAGATGACAATGGAGACATGACATGGAGATTAGCACCATGAACGGAGATCTGTGCGTTGACTCGAAGCACCCTGATCTGCCAGATTATGGAGGTGGCGAGGGGAGGGTGCCGGCGCTGGGGCGGTTTTTTCTCACGAAGGGATTGTGGTGCTAGGGCACACAGTAGTATATTTTTGTGCGTCGATCTTAAGGTCTAACCGACCTGTTTTATTTAAGGGAAGATCCATCCATTCTGTTGCAGCAGATATCTAATCTGTATGACAAAAAAAATTAAATGATAGAGAGTTAAGGGAACGAGACATCTTTTTTACGTAATGGCAATAGTGGGTAATAAATTTGAACTATACTGTTAGCAAGTAATTTCATTCCCCTAAAAAAAGCAAGTAATTTCATTGGCCCATTCCGCCATTCATAAGTACCCCTTTTTAGCTGAGTAGGATTCGACAATTGCTGAGTTGGATACGACAATGGGCCTGAGCCAGTGATTTGAAAATTTAATTAACCTAATTGCCTCAATATCAATCTGGATATGCGTGGCAAATAATGATGATAGTAGGGAAATCGGAATGCCCCCCGAAAGGGGAGGGGCATCGCCAAATCTAACTTTCTAGTTTAGGTAGTGTATGAATAGGCCTGACTGAATCCTTGTATGGCTTTCTTTATTTCTCTATAAAAAGAAATATGACCAAGAGTGGTTCGAATGTATATCGAAGAATATCTTTTTTTCTATTTCCCATTATTAGATAGTGGGCATAAATCTCATGATAAGTCCCAAAAGATTCATATTGAACTTCAATAGGAACTTCTCTTGAACCAATGATGTGTTGATCTAGGTTCCATCGTAGCCACAGGGGACTATCTAAACTGGTTGTGATGTTATGAGATACTAAATTAATGGGCAGATATTTCTGATTAAGATGGGATTTTCTAGCATATTTACCTATTATTGCCGATATTTTCCTGTTAGTTTAGTATATAATAGATCTATCAATACCTTAAATATCAAAGATTATGCAATGGATGGGTATATAGGAGTAACAAATATAGGTATAAGATAATTTCCTCCTCGCCTAAACAAAATAGGGCCTACATTGCTTATTGAGGAAAGAGCATTTCCTCATGCATTGCTTAATAATTACAGTGTAGATACTTAATTATTTTCTACAGGTTCATTCAGCAACAACTACTAAATAAAAAGAGACCAAACAACAAACTTTTGTTACAAATGATCCATTTAAACAAATTATTAGTAGTGTATAAATATTTAATTTTTTTATGATAAAACTGCAGTTAGATTGAGATACCATAGAATCAAAAGCCAATTGTTTGAAATGTTGCCAAGCAAGCAGGAAGACATGCAGATCTCACTTAATTTCTTGCCATTCTTGGTGGTTGGAGTCCTTGCATATCCATCCACTCCCTGCAATAACCATGACATAGGGCTGACAAGTGAACCGATTGATATTTCAATGCTGCATCACCAAGTAAACTCCACCGATGCAAATCATGCTCCATACTGGATCTGGAGCAAAGCAATTAAGAGGAGGTAGGACACATGCAGCTGCGGAAATCTAGGCTAGAGCTAGGGAGGACTATAAAGTCAAAGTATTGCTTATTACATGTAGCCACAGAAATCAAAAGAAGCAGATGAATCTCTCTTCTAACTGAATAAAGACTTCAGATTCAAATTCCTAGTTTCATCGCGGCTGAAGTGAACCTAGCCAAGCTGCAATATTTCTGAAAGAGCTATCGGTTGGGATTGGCACCACGTGATTTTACTTACAGGTTTGCATGTAGAATTTAAAACGTGTCAAGCGGAAGTCTACGGGAGTGCTGATTGCTTGATGTAATTCTTAATTGATTTGGCCATGGCTTGAATCAGATGATTGCCTTTTAATTTCCTTGGAAGCTACTCCCTCCGTTCCTAAATACTTGTCTTTCTAGAGATTACAACAAGTGACCACATACGAAGCAAAATGAATGAACCTACACTCTAAAATATGTCTACATACATCCGTATGTTGTAACCATTTGAGATGGCTAGAAAGACAAGTATTTGGGAACGGAGGGAGTAGATGACAATGGAGACATGACATGGAGTTAGCACCATGAACGGAGATCTGTGCGTTGACTCGAAGCACCCTGATCTGCCAGATTATGGAGGTGGCGAGGGGAGGGTGCCGGCGCTGGGGCGGTTTTTTCTCACGAAGGGATTGTGGTGCTAGGGCACACAGTAGTATATTTTTGTGCGTCGATCTTAAGGTCTAACCGACCTGTTTTATTTAAGGGAAGATCCATCCGTTCTGTTGCAGCAGATATCTAATCTGTATGACAAAAAAAAATAAATGATAGAGAGGTAAGGGAACGAGACATCTTTTTTACGTAATGGCAATAGTGGGTAATAAATTTGAACTATACTGTTAGCAAGTAATTTCATTCCCCTAAAAAAAGCAAGTAATTTCATTGGCCCATTCCACCATACATAAGTACCCCTTTTTAGCTGAGTAGGATTCGACAATTGCTGAGTAGGATACGACAATGGGCCTGAGCCAGTGATTTGAAAATTTAATTAACCTAATTGCCTCAATATCAATCTGGATACGCGTGGCAAATAATGATGATAGTAGGGAAATCGGAATGCCCCCCGAAAGGGGAGGGGCATCGCCAAATCTAACTTTCTTGTTTAGGTAGTGTATGAATAGGCCTGACTAAATCTTTGTATGGCTTTCTCTATTTCTCTATAAAAACAAATATAACCAAGAGTGGTTTGAATGTATATCGAAGAATATCTTTTTTTCTATTTCCCATTATTAGATAGTGGGCATAAATCTCATGATAAGTCCCAAAAGATTCATATTGAACTTCAATAGGAACTTCTCTTGAACCAATGATGCGTTGATCCAGGTTCCATCGTAGCCACAAGGGACTATCTAAACTGGTTGTGATGTTATGAGATACTAAATTAATGGGCAGATATTTCTGATTAAGATGGGATTTTCTAGCTTATTTACCTATTATTGCCCATATTTTCCTGTTAGTTTAGTATATAATAGATGTATCAATACCTTAAATATCAAAGATTATGCAATGGATGGGTAAATAGGAGTAACAAATATAGGTATAAGATAATTTCCTCCTTGCCTAAACAAAATAGGGCCCACATTGCTTATTGAGGAAAGAGCATTTCCTCCTGCATGTCGTAACCCCTACCCTCCCCCCCCCCCCCCCCCAAGTGAAAACACCTAGTCCCTCCTCAATATAATCCGCTCATATAATCCTCAGCCATGGCCTGTGAGATCGAATATGCTCTGGCTCCTGCTATTGCCTCTCTAGATTGGCCCCAACCACCCACCACCCCTAGGTCCCCTACCACCGGAGGAATCAAGTCTGGACATCACCGCACCTTGATCATGCGCTTCATCAAGGCCAATGAGATGGCCACTCGTTCTCTATGGTGTTCATACTTATATAATGGGAGATCTGACGGACACACAAATGGCTGGTTTAGTTTTGTTCGTGTAATTCATGTTCAGCTATATTAAATTTGTATTAAGAAAATAAGTTATCAATATCACTATATTTTCCATAAAAATGTCAATTTCCGTCTTCAATTATCAGTATAATACATATACCCCTGTCAAAATAAATATACTTCTAGAAATTTATCAGTGTCGTCAAAATATCACGTTTATGCAATAAATGGTCGAATATTACTGTAGAAAAATGTCTCTATAAGATAATTTTTATTATTTAACAATTCCGATGCAATAAAAATGGTAACTTCACATTCATGAGTATTAGAGCATATTAATCTGAACTAGTCTTATTTCTCATGTCCAAGTGTTAGATATTTACTTTCCCAGTAAGTCATCTTCTTCTCCTTCCTTTTTGGTGAAACACTTCCGCCCCTCCTCGCTATTGATCCTCGCTCCATGCCCTACGATATCTGGAGTGGTCCTCTGACACTATTGCCTCACTGGATCGGGCGCAAGAATCTATTAGGATACGGTGAGGTTAATTACTCCTGGAAGGCGCGGCGCATTAAGACAAAATTTCCACGGTCCTGAATTTGTATTGTATTTTTTTTGAATTTACTGTTCAGTGAGGGTGTAGGTACACCTGGGAGTAGAAAACTCACAATCAATAGAAGTTACTTTATTTTTTAGAACGAATTTTCAAAGAGAGCCCGACTTTAAATTAACAAAATAATCAATCGGCCAGGATGGGATTACATTGAAGAACTCACTAAGAAAAAGAAAACGAACACGATACATAGTGCTGGATCAGCTTACAGCTTAACACTGATCATGCAAACACAAAATAGAAGAAATGGCCCAGCCTAAATCACCAAAGCCAAACATTTAGGGCCGCAGCCAAACTAGCACCGAGATGAAAATACACCAAGCATTGCCGGCATCGGTAGCCATCATCTCTTCACCTGCTCCGGAAGAACTAGTCAACAAGCCATCTGATTCTACCGCCATAGAGGACCCAATCCTCTCGCCCCGTCTTGAGTGCGCCGTACTATCGGAAGGCATAGATCTCACCCTAGAGCGGAATGGACAGTGTCAACACATCAACCCGGGCATGAGGGAGCAGAGCGCGCACCACCACAACAGGGATGCCGTGTGGTCACTGCCAGCCATAGTCCAACCGCACATCCGAACACAAGCTGAAGAACATTACCATAAGACGAAGTCCGTCGGTAGAAAAGATAATTCGCTGCACACACTACCGCAGCCAAACGCCCCCACACAAGGAGCAAAGTGCAAACCTTGCTTCCTCGGACCCTGAGCGACGCCTCCAAGAAGGGGTGCGACGAGGGCATGCCGCCTCCTCCCACAAGGGAACTAAAGCTTTCGCCAAAAAAGACCAAAACAGAAGACCGGAGGGGGCCTCGTCAAGGCCTCCAAGAAGGAAACCGACGCCAAGCAATGGTGCCCACGTTGTCGTGGTCTCCACCGACGACCAAGGGGTATCTCCGGTCCCACGGCCCAGCACCCACGGCCGCCGATCGCCGAAGTGACAACACTGTCCGCACTACACTATGTTGCCGCCTAGGCATCCACCCTCCACGCAAATCCCGCCAAATCATGAAGAGAATCCACGGCTGCCTCCATTAGGGAGCATCGCAGCGGACACCTCAACACCCAAGCAAGCTAGGACGAGACAACAAGGCCACGCGGGACAGATCCGGGTGGACCTGGCAAACCCTAGCCCACCAACTACCAGACAGTGTCGGACAATTGAGGGAGAAGGGGAAGCATAGGGCCCCACCCTAGTCCGCACCGGCCGGATCTGACGGAGAGCCCCGCCACGGGCGGCCCCAACACCAGATCGAGCGAGGAAGCCCCGCCACAACACCGATGGCCGGCGCACGTCGACGGGCACCCGTGATGGTCACCTAGACTCCACCGCACCGCGGGGAGAAGTCGGAGGTCCGGCACCGGTGTCGGCCAACGCGGCGGCGCAGGAAACAGGCAGACAAACCCGCTGGCGGTGGCGGGGGAAGAAGGCGACGGGGAGAGGGTACGCGACGGCGCCTATGGTTTCGCCCCTATGTTGCTGGAGGGCGGACGACGCAGCGGGGGGAGGGTCCCTCAGGCCTAAACGTGGACTGAAATTGGGGTGTAATTTAATTGCGCCAGACGGGTCTTGAACTCAAGACCTCTTGGCTCCGATATTATATTGAATTTATGCTCCAGCCAACTCATCCAAAAGTCCGAACTGATGAAGGGAGATGGGCAATATATTTCAACACCCCCCCCCCCTCACGTCTGGTCTATTTTAGTTTTTAGACGTGGGATCGATGTAGGCCGCAGAATCGTTTTACTTAATACTGCGTTGGCAGGGTCTAGCCGATGCAACCAAAAAACCGATCTGATGAAAGAGACTAGGCAGCACATTATGCGTCAACTAGTGTAACATTAAAACGTGTGTAGACACATCCGTATCTAGACAAATCCCAGACCCGTAATTCTGGACGGAGGCAGTCCTGCATGCATATATTATATAGACAGCGCGGGTACAAATCCACCCAAAGACACGGAAATAGAAGTGCATGTTCATGGCGCTCAACATCCAGAAGAGCTCCGCCTTGGCTGACGCCGAGCTTGAGCTCTGGACGAACACCTTCTCCTACATAAAGTCCATGGCGCTCAAGTCAGCCCTGGACCTCCGCCTCGCTGACGCCATCAACCACCATGGCGGTGCGGCCACGCTCTCCGAGATAGTCGCCAGGGTCACCCTTCACCCCTCCAAGATCCCCTGCCTGCGCCGCCTCATGCGCGTTCTCACTCTCACAGGCGTCTTCAGCGTCCAGCAGGACCAGGCTGCATCGACGGACGACGAACCCACCTATGCCCTCACGCCTGCCTCCCGTCTCCTCGTCGGCTCACACAACCTGGCTTCGATGATGGCCATGCTGCTCAATCCCATCATGCTCACCCCCTTCCTCAGGATCGGCGACTGGTTCAAGCACGCGCAGCCAGACCCGAGCCTCTTCGAGCAGACGCACGGCGAGGGCCTGTGGAAGATGGCCCACCGCGACGCCACCTTCGACGCGCTGATCAATGACGGGATGGTCTCGGACAGCCGCTTCATCATGGACATCGCCGTCAAGGAGTGCGGCGAGGTCTTCCAGGGGATAACCTCGTTGGTAGACGTCGGCGGTGGCCTCGGCGCGGCATCTCAGGCAATCTCCAAGGCGTTTCCGCACCTCGAGTGCACCGTCATGGATCTCGGACACGTCATCGCCAATGCTCCAACTGGTACTGACGTGAAGTTCGTCGTCGGCGACATGTTTGAGAGCGTTCCAACGGCAGACGCTGTTTTCCTAAAGGTACGTACGTCGTCATGTGCATTGTACGTATGTCGTCCTGGATCCCGGTCGTTGTCGTACCCACTATGCATGGGGTCAGTTGCTAGTGAGTTTCACCTGGGTCCATATTCATGAAGTGATGGCATTATTGGCATACACAGACGACATACTCCTGCTAAGGTCTGTATATTAATATATTTTCTTGAGGGACACAGCAGGATTGTGCTGCGTATGTTTGATCACAGTAAACTGTAGAATGTCCAGCATGTTAGCAGGACGCCCGGTGAGCGTCCAGTAAATTCCTAGCACGTGCAGGGGAGAACTGTGCAAACCGTTAGAGATAATTCTAGCATGTGTCTGGGGATTAATCATGCAAACTAGATGTTCTAGAAACTGTGTAATCCAAATATCTTATACTTATTATTGATATATATACATCCCACTATGGTTAACAGATCAAATAAACCAATACCTTTATATTTTTTATTAATAAGAATTTAATTCAGCGATCTCACCGAGAAATTATAGTTTTTTTTAATAAAGAACAAAGGTGTATGTTGAATAATAAAAGCAAATGCATAACTTTTCTTCCCTTGGCATGCTCAGTGGGTTCTTCACGACTGGAGTGATGAGGAGTGTGTTAGGATACTAAAGAACTGCAAAGATGCGATTTTAGCCCAGGAAGGAGGAAAGGTGATAATCATGGACATAGTGATTGGAGCAGGACCGTCAGATGCAAAGCACAGAGAAATGCAGGCCATGTTTGACCTATACATGATTATTATCAATGGCGTTGAGCGAGATGCGCAAGAGTGGAAGAAGATTTTCCTGGAAGCTGGATTTTGTAGATACAAGATCATGCCGGTTCAAGGTTTTAGATCAATCATCGAGGTGTACCCATAAATGTTTATTCAAAAACATATTTGTATTTATTAATTAGTCCCATAAGGATTTTGTCACATTGTATTATTAGTCCCATAAGTTTAAGTACGAAGAGATATGGTGTGAATTTCCCTTTGTTTTCAATAAAAGAATCAGAAATATATCTATATATGTTGGAGGCCACTAAAAATTGTTTTCGTAAACTTATATTAGTAGTAAAAGATGTACCGTAGATGGGGCATCATTGATGGTCTTAAAGTAAAAACCGCCAGCAATAGTTGTCATGGTCTATTATATATGAGATACAATAAAGCTACATCCACGTAAAACATTACGGAAACTTACGTAACCTACCTAAACTAAATCCTCTTCCCACCTGATTTTAAGCGGGGGTGGACCCCTTCCTACCCTCTCTCTAATCCCATCCCACCACGTTGCTATTTACATTAGTTACGTTTGTGTTTTATGTAGATGTAGCATTACTCTATGAGATATTACTAGCAGTTTAAACAGAAACCACCAAAGATAATTGCCGCCCACACATCACTGATAGTTTTTTAACCGCTAATAATTCAAATTTACATTCTTTTTCTTAACGGCTAGCTATTACTGGCCATCAAGGATTGTCGGCACATCTCAGGTGGTCCTTTTGTGGCTCCTGAGTGATAATTTACGAATCACCCCGGTGGTCCTTTGATGTTAACCGCAAGCCCATTTAATGCCAACACCAGATCTAGAAATGAGCTATATACAAGTCATGCTTATTCCACCCCATCGAAAACTCTATATCCCAATACCAGATCTACAAATGAGATATGTACAAAACATCTCTATTCCACCATATGTGTAATTTAAAATTGCTTCTTAGGTGCCTCTTGTCTGGTCCACGTTCTTCGTCCCTACAGGTACCCATGATCATGGAGAGAGAGAGAGAGAGAGAGAGAGAGAGAGAGGCTAAGAGCAGGGAGACAGTGATGTTTTACTCAGAACACTAGTGACGGAAAGGTTTATTACTGCAATATGGATTCTATCCTTAGCGATACAAGAGGTGTAGTCATTAAACGTCAATGGTTTTGCCTAATTCTATCTCAATTACCAGGGATACTCCACAGGAAGGATAGGGCCTTTTAGTTGCACAAATGACTCTTTATGCAGGATGCACTCCGGTCAACTCAACTATTCTACAAAACAAAATGAACTACAATTGAAGAATTCAACACATAGCCAAAATAAAATTCGACAATTCGTACATAGATAGGCGATACACGGATGTATCAGATCCTCCATTGTTGCGCTCATTGATCCTCGTCTTCATGTTGATCAACCACTTCTTGCCATCATCCTTCAAGAGGATAGAGTTTGTGGTTTTTTTACCAATATTTGATGCCCTTGCTGTGTTCCACATACCGGGTCCAGGATTGTGGCAAACAAAAATTAAACCAACAACACATTTTCAAAGGTTATGAAAGCCTGACTTCTTGGCGTGACTACCTTCTGCCTTTTGGTGCACAGTGTTTGCTCAAACACACAAGTATTTGTATCCCCAAAGTCAAAATGCACATGCTCTTGACCATCATTGATCATGTCAAGCATTAATTCGTCCTACAGTATGAATCGCAATTAGACTACCATCCCTAAATTAATCAATGGTAAGCAATGCAACTGACACATGGGCAAAGAATGTACCAATACTTGGTTGGTCATATTATGGAAAGCAGGTCAGCATGCCCAGCATCGGCATTGCCCGGCATTGTCGCTGCCTTTGGAGTTGCAGTGCATGACCTCAGCAACATCATCTTCCAGGAAGGCATCCACGGTTCCCGGAAATTGTCAGGAATGAATGGACTCGGCTTGTGCCGGTTGGTTCTTCCTTGCCACATCGATGATGGGCGTATGGTGGCAATCGTTAGATCGGATGCGCCCAAATCCATGTCCCCATCACATGCCATCTCCGCACCAGCCCTCTCCATAGATGTCGTCCCAGTCGCTTTCCTCTCGTGCTACTTCCTTCGCTCCCTCTGGCAGATGTTATCCGCCTTGCAACTAACCCCCATGGGCGGGAACCTCGTGGGCTCAGTCGACACATCATCTGTAACGCCCTTGATGCGGCTATATCTCCCACGTGTCGAACCATGACTTAGAGGCATAACCGCATTGAAATCAATGTTGCAAGTGAGGTAATCTTCACACAACCCATGTAATACATAAGGGAAAGAGATACATAGTCGGCTTACAATCGCCACTTCACACAAATACATGAATAAATCAATACATCATATAGTTACAATCAGGGCCCGGCTACGGAGCCAGAATAAAAGGAAGAAACCCCAAAAAGCGACAAAGGTCCACGATCGACCCCAACTGGGCTCCACTACTGATCGACTAGAACAAAACAACACAATGAACAAAGATCTTCATCGAGCTCCTCCTTGAGCTCGGGTGCGTCACCTGCACGGTCTCAGCGGCACCTGCAAACTGGTTTTGGAAGTATCTGGTGAGTGATGGGGACTCAGCAATCTCACACCCGCGAGATCCAGACTATTTAAGCTTATAGGTAGGGTAAAAGGTGTGAGGTGGAGCTGCAGCAAGCGACTAGCATATATGGTGGCTAACATACGCAAATGAGAGCGAGAAGAGAAGGCAAAGCACGGTCGAACAACTATGATCAATAAGTGATCCTGAACTACTTACGTCAAACATAACTCCAACAATCCTGTTCACTTCCCGGACCCCGCCGAGAAGAGACCATCACGGTTACACACGCGGTTGGTGTATTTTAATTAAAATCAACTTCGTGTTTTCTACAACCGGACATTAACAAATTCCCATCTGCCACATAACCGCGGGCACGGCTTTCGAAAGTTCAAACCCTGCAGGGGTGTCCCAACTTAGCCCATGATAAGCTCTCGCGATCAACGAAGGATAATCCTTCTCCCCGGGAAGACCCGATAAGTCTCGGAATCCCGGCTACAAGACATTTTGACAGTAATAAACCAAGTCCAGCAAAACCGCCCGATGCGCCGGCATCCTGATAGGAGCTGCACATATCTCGGTCTCAGGGCAACACCGGATGAGACAGGCTACGAGTAAAACCAGGCCTCGAGTTTCCCCGCGGTGGCCCCGCAGGCAGCTCGGTTCGGGCCAACACTTAGACAAGCATTGGCCCAGGGGGGCTAAATAAAGATGACCCTTGGGTTAGCTACTCCCAAGGGAAAGGTATAGGTGGTAGGCAAATGGTAAAACCAAAGTTGGGCCTTGCTGGAAAAGTCTTATTCAAAGCGAACTATCAAGGGGGTCCCATAAATCACCCGACCGCGTTAGGGACGCAAAATCCGGGAACATAACACCGATATGACGGAAACTAGGGCGGCAAGAGTGGAACAAAACACCAGACATAAGGCCGAGCCTTCCACCCTTTACCAAGTATATAGATGCATTAATTAAATAAGATATATTGTGATATCCCAACAAGTAAACATGTTCCAAAAAGGAACAACATCTCCATGTTCCAACAAGGAACAAACTTCATCTTCACCTGCAACTAACAACGCTATAAGAGGGGCTGAGCAAAGCGGTAACATAGCCAAACAACGGTTTGCTAGGACAAGGTGGGTTAGCGGCTTGGTTTAACAATATGGGAGGCATGATAAGCAAGTGGTAGGTATCGCAGCATAGGCATAGCAACAGAGCGAGCAACTAGCAAGCAAAAATAGAAGTGATTTCGAGGGTTTGGTCATCTTGCCTGAAAGCCCGCAAGGAAAAATAATGACTCCATGAAGAAGACAAACGGACGTAGACGAACGAATCCTCACAACTCCGGAACGAAACCTAAGCTAATGAGAGAAGCAACCCGGAAAGAAACAAACAACATAGTAAACAACCAACACATGAACATGGCATGATGCACAAACAAGTATGATGCATGTCCGGTTTAATGAAGCATGGCATGGCAAAGTGCAACAAACAACGCTACAAATTAAGTGGAGCTCAATATGCAACGAGTTGCATATTGACAAAACTCCACATATAATTACTTAGTTCTCTCCCGTTTATATAAGCAACAAAATTAAGTGTTGTTAAACATGGCAAGAGGGTGAAGCATAACAAAACTATACCATCTAAACAATTTAAATGGGGCCGGATATAACAAACAACAAATCCGGTAAATGCCCATATGCGTTTAGCAAATTGATGGAAACAACAAATATAAACATTTTACATGTTGTTATTATGATGCGGATGACATGCACAAGTTTATGCAATTATTATGAAAATGTTAACATGAGCATATATTGAAGCATTTGTCATCGTGGCGGAAAGAAAGTGTGCCACGGCAACGAATCCGAAAATGATGCCACGGCAACATATCGGTTTCCGGTACTCGTTTGAGATGCCGGTGCAAAAGGAAATGTGCAGATGCGTGCAAAAGATGGTGGGGTGCTCCCGGATTCCGGGCGTCCCACGAGTCGGTGGCATGGCAAAAGGGCGGCATCGCAACGAACAACCACAAACGGTGCAAACACGCGGTTCACCTCCTATATCATTCATGCATTCGTCCACGGGCGTCGTCTCGGGGTTATACCTTTGAAGCGTGCATTTCGAAGCGGTTCGGGTTCGGTACGATGTAGAGGAAGTAGTTGTTCACGGGTCGTCATAGGAAGTAGTTGTTCACGTGGCGACGGTAGTGGAAGTAGTGGTACACGGCGACGGTAGTTGTATACGGTTCGTAGGCGTTCGAGTTATCGGTAGAGGAACTTGGCGGACCATGTACTTGGCGTTCGGGTGTAGTAGTCGTTCTCGGGAACGGGGTCCTCGTGCACTTGACGACTCCGGAAGAGGAACTTGGCACCCACGGTCTTGATGATTCAAAACGAAGCAACACCAGGGCCTCGGGTGGGCAGCAGCCAGGAGGCGATGGTGGAGGTCAGCGGCAGGAAGCATGCATGGGGCTCATCTGCTTCCCGGCCGGGGTGCACGGAGCGGCGACGGTGCTGGTAGCCTACTCCGGCGAGCGGCAGGATGGAGAGGGGTCGGCACGGGAGCTCGAGGCGTCCTTGGGTCTCTGCTCCCCGGTTCGAAGAAGAGGCGAAGCGCTGGCCTCGAACGACGACGGCAGCAGCAGCGTCGGTCCCTGGGTGGAGGACGTCCGAGCACGGCGAGGAAGCTCGCGGGACGGCGAACTGGTAGCATTGGCGCTCCTGCGGGCGTACATGGCGGCGGCGGCCTCCTGCGGGACGGGGTCGCGACTTTGGAGCCGCGCAGAGAGGCGGCTGCGCCCTCGGCAGCAGGGACGCGCGGCCATGGCAGGGCCCGACGGATCCGGACGGGGGCGGCGCTGGAGGGCGAAGCGAAGGAGGAGGAGGGGTTCGAGAGGGGGGAGATCGAGAGGAGGGAGATGGAGGCGCTGCGGGAGGGAGATGGGATCGGGATAGGGGGAGAAGGGCATCGAGCAGAGGGAGATGGAGACCGGGATCCTGGCGGCGCTGGAGGGAACGAGCAGGGGAGCGAGAGGAGGCTAGGGTTAGAGGGGTCGGCTGGGCCTTGGGCCGCCGCTACAGGAAGCCCAAGTGGTCGGCTGGGTTGGGCTGGAATCTCTTCTCTCTCTCTTATTTCTAGAAACAGAAAATAACAAAGAAGAAAAAGACAAGAAAGGAGGTGTTTGGGAAGAAAATGGACACGCGGATAATTTTCCCAGATTCACAAAAATAAGCTTGGTCCGTGAAAATTAGGAAAGGCAAGATCGAACGATAAGAATTCGAACTCATTTGAATTTAATTCAAATGGGTTTGAACTAGGACGAGGTTTAGGAAAGTCCAAAAATATTGAGATGTTTAAATGGAGCTCCGGAAAATGATGAAGAAATTATGAGCAAGGTTGGAGACCAAGAGTTGAGAAGGAAAAAGGCATGGGATATTTGCAAGTGTGTTATGGTTAATTCCAAATAAATGGAATATTTACTATAGCTCTCTAAATATCGAGAGGATATGTTTTAAAGAGAATCACCATGTGAATTCCCTCGATTTAAATGGATCGAAGATCGATACAATTTATTTAGATGAGTTTTTAAAATTAATGATATGATGGCATGATGACATGATGCAATGCAAAAATAAAAGGGCAGACACAAATGGAACACACGGCGAAACCCGGAATATATGGAAGTCTTCTCGAGCATCGGTCTCGGGGCGTTACAACACTCCACCACTACGAGAGGATATCGTCCTGAGATCTAGGATGGCACCGGAGGGAAACGGAAGAAGAAGAGAAAAGGTAAAACTAAGTTGCTTCTTTGACAAAAGAGTGAAACCAAAGAACCTTGAGAGGTTGAGCAAAATGAAAGAAAGAATACCATGGAGATGAACAAAGTTGAAAACACTCCGTTAGAAGAGAGGAACATGGGATATGATGAGAACCCAGCGGTTTGGTGATAAGATAGATATTGAAACCACTCTGATTAAAACTAGATAGATAAGGAACAAGAATGACATAATTTGGGCAGCACTCCGACTGTAAATGGAAGGAATTGAACATGAACTTGACAAGATGAGAGGATACTTGAAGAGATCAACTACACCCTGCCTTCGGAATTGAAAGAATGGCACAAGGGGTAAGAAACATTTCAGACCACACTCCGGTTGAGAAGGGGGGGCAAAACTTGATAAGGTGAGGGAACTTGAAGATATGACAACAACACTCCGGTTAAATGGATAAGCAAAAGGAAAAGAACATGATCTCCAAAATGAGATGATCGGTTGAAGAAAACATCACAATGCCTCCAGAAGAAAGAATAGAAGATAGATCATTGGAAAGAAAGAAAGAATGGGGAAGAAAATGCCAACTTCTGCCACAAAAGAGCTTGGAGAGCACCCTTCCTAGAAGGTTATAGCGGAGTTGTTGGAAAACCACCAACGAAAAGAATAAGTTTGTAGTGGGCTTATAGAAACATCTCAAAATTATGAGGTGAGCTTCTGCCACCGACGGAAACAAATGATTGGATTGATATCAACAAGGAGACGAGAAACTTATTTCACCGGGAGGACAACTGAAGAACTTGGGTCATTTATAAGCACCATAAATAGCAACAATCCTTAAGGAAATCCTTAAGTGAAATATAATCCAAGATAACTCCAACGAAGTGATTGGTGGATTTAAAATACCTCATTCTTGACAACATGTGAATCATGAAGCATGAAGGGAAATTGTCAGGAATGACATAACACCACCTCAAAAGATAAGATAGAAGAATTGCACTTTAGAATGCAAGATGGCGAATGATTGAATCCTCAAAACAAGACATGTGTTGAACACCATGTTTATTTTAGAGTATAGCTTGGCGAATCATAACTCCGAGAGAAATCTTGAAGAACAATTGAAGAATGAAAAGAATCCTTGATAAACCCTTTGAGATGACAGAAATCCTTGATGAACCACCATGTGGAACCTCCATGAAGAACTCCGGTAAGAAAAAGGATGATAGGAAGAAAGAGAAGTTGAAAATACAAGGTGAAGCCTTGCAATGATTTAGATGGATCTCCGCAGATAATGCGGAAAACTTGGAACTCCGGAAAAGGAAGATGAACAAATGAAATCAAGAATTTTGATGAACCTCCGGAATAAGGAATTGAATTTACTCGATGAAACAAGAATAAGAATTACATTATGCTTATCCTTCACCAATTTAGATTGATGCCAAGCAATGGATTTGGCATACTACTTATTCTCGTAGAAAGGATTAAGAGAAATATCACGTAAACTTGAGAAAATTCTTCAACGCTCCGCCGGTAGGATTTGGAAAGAACGAATGAATTAATATGATAACCAAGAAAGAGAACTCTTGAACGAACCACCGTAAGAATTGAAAATGAAAGTAGCAAAGGCACAATTCACCGGGAAGAATTTGAAAACGAATAAAGATACTTGACAGAATTTAGATACATGAGAACGAAGAGATCACGAGCTGATTAGATAAAACTTGAATGATGCACCGGTATGGTTTGGAGAACAAGAGCTGAAAGCTGGAATGAATAATTCTGAGATGATGGCCTCCGGAGAATCAAACTGAAAAGACTCCTAAATTTGCACCGGATGGGTGAAAAGAATTCTCACAATCGAAAACAATTATGAGAGGATGGCATCAAGCTAGAACCATGAATCTTCAAGAGAACGGACCAAGATTTAAGGGAAACTCTTCTTCGGTCTTCAAAATCCGAGAATGACGACGAGAAACACCACCATGAATTGTTGAGGCACTCCGGACTGAGAATTGGGAAGGTTGAACCAATGATGAAAAGAATTGAAGGATCTTGGGGAAAGACATATGACTGATGAAAATTCATTCTCACGTCAAACTTTTAAATGAATTTGAGAATAGCTTCGGGATGATTAGAAGAGTCAGGTAAGATCCTGGGAAAAGACCTGTGGGTTAGAGCCCACTCAAAAAAACACCGTTGAAAAGATTGCTTGGAAGGGATATTGTACCAGTTGAATTAAATGACTTGAATGAGATAACATCCTCAAAGAACTTGAGTGAATTGAGAATGGAAACTTGTATCTTCTGAGATATCTTCATCACTCCCGAACAAATGAATAGCAAGAAGTGAATTATTATGAGGTGCACCGGTATGAGAAGGTATTGAAACGAGGAAAAGATGTGATCACCATCGAAAGATTGTATTGAACACACCGGGGAAGATAAAAGAACAAAGAATTATAAACTTGAGGCTCTGTTAGAATCTTCATGAGAAACACCGGGTAAGAACATGAAGGAGAAGAATGGAGAGGTTTCACATCAAAAAGATGGTTACTTGATCAAGAAATCTGCTTCCTTGAAGAAAAAGAAAGGGTGGGAGGGCGGGAAAACAAAGACAACTTGGAACGGATGAAGCAAACACCGTTGAGAAGAACTGATAATTGATCTTGCGAATGATGAAGTGGTCGGATCCACTTGAAGAGAGACACACCGGTTGAAAAAGAATTGACATGGCACTCTTAGTTATCATGAAGGATTGGTATCCACATAGCGATATGAGAACACCGCTTGGAAAAGGTATGGATCAACACTTGACATCGAAGCAACT
Organism: Aegilops umbellulata; assembly: GCA_032464435.1. Lineage (NCBI taxonomy): Eukaryota > Viridiplantae > Streptophyta > Magnoliopsida > Poales > Poaceae > Aegilops > Aegilops umbellulata. The sequence goes on along the minus strand of CP136059.1, from coordinate 441,408,111 downwards.
CGAATACCACAAATAAAACAAAAACAAAGGATTGGCTCAGGAAATAAGCCCGAAACAAACATATGATAGATCCCATATCGTATCATCTGCCTGTTGGAAAGATACCCTACGAGATACTTGAATTCCCACTTATAAACTCCCGAAACTTTCTGGTTATGCAATCAGGTGTTGGGGATACAGGGGACACAAAATATATCACCCAAACTAACAATACCTAGATCCAGCTGTATCCATCCTTCAACACATAACCAAGAAACCTTCGGAAATCAACTACCTCAACCTTCGAAAAGCATCCGTTATACAAGTCATGGCAATACTCCCGCACTCGCCTCGGTACTGGGCTATCAGGGTTATCTCACCAACAACTGTACAAAAGAGATTTTCGATGTCGGCGTACTAAACTCAGGTATTCCAGAACTGCAACGGTAAGATTATGACGACAACACCTCGGAGCTCAAGTCCCCGGGACACCTCCACTAAAACCCCTGCTGACGGGAGGCAACCAAGACAATGTTGTCATCATAAAACCATCGGAACGATTCTAAGATACCCGCGTAATCCTAAAAAAAATTTAGTGAAAATTGAGAAGAGAAGAGTCAAAACTCTACGTTAGGATGCCTCACCAGAGCGACGAAGGGACTGAGGAGTAAAAAGAATTCCTAAACTCTTCGATACATAATTCCTAAATGACTCAAAACATTTTTCTAGACACAACTCGGCCGCTAAAAACGATCAATCAGTGGGGGCTCCTAAGGTCGGGGAAGGCTCTGATTACCAACTTGTAACGCCCTCGATGCGGCTATATCTCCCACGTGTCGAAGCACGACTTAGAGGCATAACCGCATTGAGAGCAATGTCGCAAGTGAGGTAATCTTCACACAACCCATGTAATACATAAGGGAAAGAGATACATAGTCGGCTTACAATCGCCACTTCACACAAATACATGAATAAATCAATACATCATACAGTTACAATCAGGGCCCGGCTACGGAGCCAAAATAAAAGGAAGAAACCCCAAAAAGCGACAAAGGTCCACGATCGACCCCAACTGGGCTCCACTACTGATCGACTAGAACGAAACAACACAATGAACAAAGATCTTCATCGAGCTCCTCCTTGAGCTCGGGGTGCGTTACCTGCACGGTCTCAGCGGCACCTGCAAACTGGTTTTGGAAGTATCTGGTGAGTCACGGGGACTCAGCAATCTCACACCCGCGAGATCAAGACTATTTAAGCTTATAGGTAGGGTAAAAGGTGTGAGATGGAGCTGCAGCAAGCGACTAGCTTATATGGTGGCTAACATACGCAAATGAGAGCGAGAAGAGAAGGCAAAGCACGGTCGAACAACTATGATCAATAAGTGATCCTGAACTACTTACGTCAAACATAACTCCAACAACCGTGTTCACTTCCCGGACCCCGCCGAGAAGAGACCATCACGGTTACACACGCGGTTGGTGTATTTTAATTAAAATCGACTTTGTGTTTTCTACAACCGAACATTAACAAATTCCCATCTGCCACATAACCGCGGGCACGTATTTCGAAAGTTCAAACCCTGCAGGGGTGTCCCAACTTAGCCCATGATAAGCTCTCGCGATCAACGAAGGATAATCCTTCTCCCCGGGAAGACCCGATCAGTCTCGGAATCCCGGCTACAAGACATTTCGACAGTAATAAAACAAGTCCAGCAAAACCGCCCGATGCGCCGACATCCTGATAGGAGCTGCACATATCTCGGTCTCAGGGCAACACCGGATGAGACAGGCTACGAGTAAAACCAGGCCTCGAGTTTCCCCGCGGTGGCCCCGCAGGCAGCTCGGTTCGGGCCAACACTTAGACAAGTATTGGCCCGGGGGGGCTAAATAAAGATGACCCTCGGGTTAGCTACTCCCAAGGGAAAGGTATAGGTGGTAGGCAAATGGTAAAACCAAAGTTGGGCCTTGCTGGAAAAGTCTTATTCAAAGCGAACTATCAAGGGGGTCCCATAAATCACCCGACCGCGTTAGGGACGCAAAATCCGGGAACATAACCCCGATATGACGGAAACTAGGGTGGCAAGAGTGGAACAAAACACCAGGCATAAGGCCGAGCCTTCCACCCTTTACCAAGTATATAGATGCATTAATTAAATAAGATATATTGTGATATCCCAACAAGTAAACATGTTCCAAAAAGGAACAACATCTCCATGTTCCAACAAGGAACAAACTTCATCTTCACCTGCAACTAACAACGCTATAAGAGGGGCTGACCAAAGCGGTAACATAGCCAAACAACGGTTTGCTAGGACAAGTTGGGTTAGCGGCTTGGTTTAACAATATGGGAGGCATGATAAGCAAGTGGTAGGTATCGCAGCATTGGCATAGCAACAGAGCGAGCAACTAGCAAGCAAAAATAGAAGTGATTTCGAGGGTATGGTCATCTTGCCTGAAATCCCGCAAGGAAGAATAATGAGTCCATGAAGAAGACAAACGGACGAAGACGAACGAATCCTCACAACTCTGGAACGAAACCGAAGCTAACGAGAGAAGCAACCCGGAAAGAAACAAACAACATAGTAAACAACCAACACATGAACATGGCATGATGCACAAACAAGTATGATGCATGTCCGGTTTAATGAAGCATGGCATGGCAAAGTGCAACAAACAACGCTACAAATTAAGTGGAGCTCAATATGCAACGAGTTGCATATTGACAAAACACCACATATAATTACTTAGTTCTCTCCCGTTTATATAAGCAACAAAATTAAGTGTTGTTAAACATGGCAAGAGGGTGAAGCATAACAAAACTATACCATCTAAACAATTTAAATGGGGCCGGATATAACAAACAACAAATCCGGTAAATCCCCATATGCATTTAGCAAATTGATGGAAACAACAAATATAAACATTTTACATGTTGTTATTATGATGCGGATGACATGCACAAGTTTATGCAATTATTATGAAAATGTTAACATGAGCATATATTGAAGCATTTGTCATCGTGACGGAAAGAAAGTGTGCCACGGCAACGAATCCGAAAATGATGCCACGGCAACATATCGGTTTCCAGTACTCGTTTGAGATGCCGGTGCAAAAGGAAATGTGCGGATGCGTGCAAAAGATGGTGGGGTGCTCCCGGATTCCGGGTGTCCCACGAGTCGGTGGCATGGCAAAAGGGCGGCATCGCAACGAACAACCGCAAACGGTGCAAACACGCGGTTCACCTCCTATATCATTCATGCATTCGTCCACGGGCGTCGTCTCGGGGTTATACCTTTGAAGCGTGCATTCCGAAGCGGTTCGGGTTTGGTACGATGTAGAGGAAGTAGTTGTTCACGGGTCGTCATAGGAAGTAGTTTTTCACGTGGCGACGGTAGTGGAAGTAGTGGTACACGGCGACGGTAGTTGTACACTGTTCGTAGGCGTTCAAGTCATCGGTAGAGGAACTTGGCGGACCATGTACTTGGCGTTCCGGTGTAGTAGTCGTTCTCGGGATCGGGGTCCTCGTGTACTTGACGACTCCGGAAGAGGAACTTGGCACCCACGGTCTTGACGATTCAAAACGAAGCAACACCAGGGCCTCGGGTGGGCAGCAGCCAGGAGGCGATGGTGGAGGTCAGCGGCAGGAAGCATGCATGGGGCTCATCTGCTTCCCGGCCGGGGTGCACGGAGCGGCGACGGTGCTGGTAGCCTACTCCGGCGAGCGGCAGGATGGAGAGGGGTCGGCACGGGAGCTCGAAGCGGCCTTGGGTCTCTGCTCCCCGGTTCGAAGAAGAGGCGAAGCGCTGGCCTCGAACGACGACGGCAGCAGCGGCGTCGGTCCCTGGGTGGAGGACGTCCGAGCACGGCGAGGAAGCTCGCGGGACGGCGAACTGGTAGCATTGGCGCTCCTGCGGGCGTACATGGCGGCGGCGGCCTCCTGCGGGACGGGGTCGCGACTTTGGAGCCGCGCAGAGAGGCGGCTGCGCCCTCGGCAGCAGGGACGCGCGGCCATGGCAGGGCCCGACGGATCCGGACGGGGGCGGCGCTGGAGGGCGAAGCGAAGGAGGAGGAGGGGTTCGAGAGGGGGGAGATCGAGAGGAGGGAGATGGAGGCGCTGCGGGAGGGAGATGGGATCGGGATAGGGGGAGAAGGGCATCGAGCGGAGGGAGATGGAGACCGGGATCCTGGCGGCGCTGGAGGGAACGAGCAGGGGAGCGAGAGGAGGCTAGGGTTAGAGGGGTCGGCTGGGCCTTGGGCCGCCGCTACAGGAAGCCCAAGTGGTCGGCTGGGTTGGGCTGGAATCTCTTCTCTCTCTCTTATTTCTAGAAACAGAAAATAACAAAGAAGAAAAAGACAAGAAAAGAGGTGTTTGGGAAGAAAATGGACACGCGGATAATTTTCCCGGATTCACAAAAATAAGCTTGGTCCGTGAAAATTAGGAAAGGCAAGATCGAACGATAAGAATTCGAACTCATTTGAATTTATTTCAAATGGGTTTGAACTAGGACGAGGTTTAGGAAAGTCCAAAAATGTTGAGATGTTTAAATGGAGCTCCGGAAAATGATGAAGAAATTATGGGCAAGGTTGGAGACCAAGAGTTGAGAAGGGAAAAGGCATGGGATATTTGCAAGTGTGTTATGGTTAATTACAAATAAATAGAATATTTACTATAGCTCTCTAAATATTGAGAGGATATGTTTTAAAGAGAATCACCATGTGAATTCCCTCGTTTTAAATGGATCAAAGATCCATACAATTTATTTAGATGAGTTTTTAAAATTAATGATATGATGGCATGATGACATGATGAAATGCAAAAATAAAAGGGCAGACACAAATGAAACACACGGCGAAACCCGGAATATATGAAAGTCTTCTCGAGCATCGGTCTCGGGGCGTTACATCATCCATGCAGACGGTGGGGGACGGGGTACTCGGAGTTGACATATGCGAAGGTGGATGAGGCCGGCGGCAGACGAACTGAGAGCAATGATGAAGAAGGGTGATTGCTCGGACATGGTAGATGGATGATGGATGTGCGAGGAGGGCGATCAAGTTTGTGGACTTGGTCATATTGGGGCGGATTTGGGAGGCCCGGCCTGTCAGATCTGACATGGCAAACACGTCCTGGTGCCCTATATCCACTAGCTCCACCTACGGTGGTACGTCCGGTGCCGGAAAGCCCTGACGTGTAGCGCTAGTTTCATGGGTCCGCTTTTTTTTCATAACCTAGCAGTGACCATGCTGTCTTTGCGGGCGTATAAGGAGTGTTTGAGGTATCCGACTGTAGATGCTCTAACCACACCTCGCCAACAACTTCCTACCCTACAAACAAAAGTTGGTTTTCATACCATAGAAATGAGGTCAGTAACATTAGGATAGATATGTTTACTGTATCTTTCTTCAGATTAAAAAGAATGAAAGATGGACCAAACTACGATTGAGTGATCTATATATGGTTAATATATATTGGCCCTTGGGTCTGACAGAATAGATTTTACCGCTCATGAGTTTGGAACTGAGCTAACCAGAGTGCTCTCTAGAATGCAGAGAACGTCATTTTGGTGAACGAGCTCACTGCAGCTAATTTTTTTTAAAAAGAAGTCGAAATTCCAACTTTTCAGTATAAAAAAACATGAAAAAAAATTATGCAAGTAAACAAGGATGCTATCTGTATGTGTGTAATTTTTTTTGGATTAAATACCTTGAAATGTGATCTTTATAAAAAAGAAAATTCATGGCCTGCGAGGATGAATAATATAATGTGTTAAAAGGCCTAAGTATTATTTCACAGCCCTCATTTCAATATATTTTTCCCTGAAAATTTACACATATGTGTGTTATGCCTTCATGTATATCTGTATGTATTTCAGAATTTTTGGAAACATAAAAATATGAATTTTGAATTTGGAGGCCGAGATCCAAAAGGAATTTTCGCTAGAATGCAAGGTTTTTTCTGCTAGGATATAATTTTAACACCTAATAATTAAATATATTCAATATATACGTGAGGAACAGTTGAATGCAAGATGTAAACAAAAAAAGAAACACGACGAACGCTTTCTCAACGACAAAGAAGTTATGAGTGGTTGAGTGGTCACTGGTCAGGTCGATATGTTGGCATTTGATTCATATCTGTAGGCCAGCAGCCTGTACCTGTCAGGCTGTCATCGATCTTGGATTCAGCAATAATGTGTGCAACCACACCGCATCTGGACATTAAGTAGGCACGTGATGTACCTGTTAAGCAGTAATATCTGCAACTAGCAACCACATCCTGACTATAAATGGGGCACCTGATGAACCAGAGTAGCACTACAACACATAGCAACACACAATATGGATTTGTTTCTGCCACTCGTCACATTTATTTTGGTGAGTGCGACATACCATGCTCTTGTGAGATATATACTATTTCTATGCGTGCATAAAATCCACATACGATATACCGTGCCTGTTATGTAGTAAGTGCGAATCTCTAAGCCGTAACTATCGTACTGGTATTTGTTATGTTGCACGCAGATTGTTGGAGGACAAGGTAGCCAGCATGCGAGTTTTGCCGATGGCGCCAAGACGACGCTGACAAACATGGAGACGCTCACAGGGTACTGGGAAGAAGCGCTACCAGGAACTCCGATTCCCCCGGCTATCACCGACCTGTTAGCCCAACAAAAAGGTCTCTCTCTCTCTCTCTCTCTCTCTCTCTCTCTCTCTCTCTCTCTCTCTCTCTCTCTCTCTCTCTCTCTACCTTCACCATCTCTTTCCACGCAGCTCCTATGTCGCAAAACAGTGGGCATGCATGGGCCCTATCATATTGACAGGGATGCACATCATATCACTGAAAAGAGTATACTATAATACAAACTAACTTAGTGTTGGTCACCTCATTTCAGCGTTTTTGATAATTAATTAACGGTATGACTGAGTGTTTTTGAGCTCAGTGTGCACTGTAAACTAAAGGCAAGCAGTAGTTGAACAATAAAAGTTGATGAATAATAATGTGTCTAGATTCAGTAAAAAGGAATATTCGATATATACTCTCTTTGTTACAAAATAACCGAGGTTCTAGATTTGTTCAAGTCAAACTTATTTTAGTTTGACCAACTTCATGGAAAAAATGTATTAGGATGTACGATTAAAAAATACACATAATACGTAAATATATTTTATAAAGAATCTCATGACACTAATTTTCTGTTCTAGATGTTGATATATTTTTCTATAAACAAGTTTTACCTAGGACAAACCCTGAACTTCAGTTGTTTTTGAACGGGGGCGTAAAAGATTGGTCTTAATTTATCCTTCCATATATTCGACTTGGTATGTATGACCAATTTCTATATATACATACTACAAACACGAGTTTGGTTGGTTTCGTGGTTGTTATGAGTCGTGTCTGTAGATATGCATACTACACATGCCCATTCAATGTTTGTTCCTTTAGATGACCTCTTAATTAGTCCTGGCTAGTAACCTCGTGTTTATTACAGGGCTGCGAAAACATGGACCTAACTATGAGAGAGTCAAGTCAGAAGCTAGTCTCAGGGACAACCATGCATCACAAACTGAAGATGATTTAAAAGAGGCCCATGGGTCTCATGGTGAAGAAGGTATAAAGAAGGTCATGATGGCAGATGACCGAGCCATTGGTAAGGTTCTAAAAACAGAGCCAATGTCACAAGGGTTACAAGCTAAAAATTATGTAAAAGAAAAAATTACTGCCCATAGAACAAAAATCGAAGAAAATCTAAAGGAAATATCAGTGTCGTACGGGTTAGAAGGTGACAACAATCTAAAGGAAGTTTCACTAAATTTGAAGAAGATCCATGCACCATATACACCATTGAAAGATGCAAATCTGAAGGAAATATCTGTGTCATATGGATCAAATGATGGAGAAGTCCACAAAGAAATCTCAGGGCCATATGGGTTAGAAGGTGAAAATGATTTAAAAGAAATATCAGTGTCTTATGGTGTAAACAGTGATGATATTCCAGCGGGAGAAACTATACATGAAGAAAATCTAAAGGAAATCTCAGTGTCATATGGGTTAGAAGGTTCAAAAAGTTTAAAGAAAGTCCCACTGAATTTAAAGAAGATCCTTGCAGCATACACACCTTGGAAACATGAAAATCTAAAGGAAATATCTGTATCATATGGATCAAAAGGACGAGAAATTTCTAAGGAATCATCGGGACTATCCTGGTTAAAAGATGAAAATGAGTTGAAAGAAATCTCAGTGTCTTATGGTGTAGATGGCCAAGAAAACCTAAAGGAAATATCTGTGACATACGGATCAAAAGACCAAGAAATTCTGAAGGAACAATCAAGGTCATATGGGTTAAGAGGTGAAAAGGATTTAAAAGAAATCTCAGTGTCTTATGGCACAGAAGGCCATGAAAATCTGAAGGAAATATCTGTAACATATGGATCAAAGGACAAAGAAATTCGCAAGGAAGCATTAGGATCCTATGGGTTAAAAGGAGAAGGGGATTTAAAGGAAATCTCAGTGTCTTACGGTGTAGGCGGCCAGGAGGTTTTAAAGAGAGGCTCCACATCACACGAAGAAAATTCAAAGGAAGTCACTATGTCATCTGGGTCAGTTGAAGAGAAAGATGAACAAGCCCACGTTCTGAATCAAGGTGAAGATCATTTTTTCAAGGAAGTAGAGTTCGTCATTTTATTACATACAACCTCTCAATTGATTTTTTTGCCATTGTACCGGTTGCAGTAAAAGGAGAGGCGAGCCACCACCATGTTCACGTGCACAGCTACAAGAACAAGAAAGAGGCAGATGTCTTTTTCTTCCACGACACGTTGAGGCCAGGGTCCTTGATCACCCCGACAATCCCTCCGACCACCTCCATGCCAGCTCTTCTTCCCCGCAACATCGCTGACTCCATCCCATTCTCCACCGAGGACCTCTCCGACATCATCACGATGTTCGCGCCGGCGTCCCTCATGATGACCAGAGAAATACGGTGGACGCTGGACACCTGCGAGCACCCACAAACGCTCCCCGGCCAGAAAGCAGGCTGCGCCACCTCCCTCGAGTCCCTCGCCGAGCTGCCGGCATCCCTCCTTGGGAGGCGCAACATCCGCGCGTTCTCCGCCGTGGATCTGCCCATGGATGCCCCGGACACGCCGGCGCTGAGGGGGAGGTACAACGTGACGGCTGCACGGAAGCTCTCCGGATCATCATCTGAGGTCGTGACTTGCCATGATCTGACCTACCCGTACGCGGTGTACTACTGCCACACGTCCAGCCCTACGGCCGCGTACATGGTGACGCTGGCGAGTGTGGAGGAGGGTGCCTCTCCGGCGACGATGGAGGTCATGGCCGTGTGCCACCTTGACACGTCATTGTGGAGCCCGAAGAACCCGTTCTTTGAGCTGCACAACGTGAGGCCAGGTGATGTGGCCGTATGCCACTTTCTCACTAAGCTGAGCATCATCTGGGTGACCGTCGATGAGCATGCGGACGCACGGTAGAAGGGAATGCTCACGCCCGGCCACACCTACGTATCTGCTTATGTTAGCTATATGGCCTATGGCATGAATACGATGTTGGCTGATCGACGTGTATCGAGATATGAGGTATGAAATAATTGGGTGTTGCCATCCGTGAGATCTTAATCAAATTCTTATGTCTGATAAAATTCTGGTTGTACGAAAGAAGGCCGCTGAGTATAGCGTTTGAGGAAAAAACGTTGCAACCTGGTGAACCTATATTTTTACACTTGGACGACCTACACTTGCACTATTACACCGTAGGCCATGTTGAAAATTGTCCACTCACCCAACAACCTACGTCCATAATCGGTAGGCCATCTATGTGTCATTGACGGGTACAAAAAACAACAAAAGTAAAATGTTAAATGCGGGTCTGTAGACCGCCTAGCGACGATTACAAGCAATGGAACGAGCTGCAGGTGTGTCGCTGTCGTCCACCCAAAGCCAGACAAATCTTGTTGTAATATGTTGTTGGAACATCGTCGTGCAAAGGCCCCAAAGGACCTGTGCACCAGAACGGCAGCTGTAGTCGATGAAGAGAAGGCTAGACGATCTAACTAGACTAATGAAAACCGGATCCAAGCAGATCCACAAAAGGCAAACAATGACCGAATCCCACGACATGCACCGGGGACACACCTCCACACACACACCCATTGATTGGTTTCATGCTCCCCTCCTGTCGAGTCAATAGTTCTTCTCTTTAGCACGGTCGAGGAAGTTGGTCCCCTCAAAATGAACTTGTTGCATACTTGCAACTTCATTGGTCGAACGAGAAGCTTCACTGTGAGTTATGTGAGCGGACCTCCTCGTAAACATCTAATTTTTTTATTTTTCCAGTCCGATAGATTGGTACACAAGTGAACCATATGACTAAACTCCACTAGAAACATCTTGAAATCTGTGGTCATCTAAAATTTTCGATCAAGAACATGCAAAACCTAAACATGGCAATGCTAAGCCTATAGAGCACGGATTTTATGAAAAAAAACTGTTGGGGATGAGAATGAAAACATACCGTAAATTGTTTAGGCGGAAGCATTCAGACTGAAAATGAGTAGGGAGAAAGATCCAGCAAGAGCATCTACAATTGGACGGCCAATATCCGCCTCAAAGAACTGGCGGCCTGCCTGGTCACTGTCTAAAAATTTCCCACCCAACCGAATGCTCAAATCACAGCATGAACGCCGGGCTGACCGGTAACCCTTATATCCAACTCATATGTGGGGCACATATGGGGATGCCCAGACGCGCCCGCCATGTAGGATCCGACCAACTGTGGCCCACCCGACCCCACATACATTCAACCCTATCCGCACTGAGGACGAAATTATAGCTGCATGCCACTCCACTACAGTTCACTCCCCTCCGCCCCTAGCTCTTCTCCGACGAATCCCGGCCATCTCTTGCATGGCAGGCTGTGGATTTGACTCCGAACTTGTCCCTTGCTGTCCCAACGAGGGGAGGGTGGTCCGTGCGGCTCTCCGTCGCTCCAGGGAGGATTGCGCCCGACCGCGGACGCATTCCTTCTGGCGCGAATCCATTGTGTTCGCGAAAATGGTGATTGTATTTGCCAGGACTCATTGTGGGAGGTGATGTACCCCTGACTTGCTGGACGCAGTGCGGACCGTCGGGCGCCCGAACACTAGGATGCCGACGCAACCCATTTGGTGTCGCGTCGTCCCGTGGGATCAGGCTACAAGCTAGAGGTAAACAGCGGCATGGTGTACGACACGCACGCTGCTGAAACAAGGCGTGCCCGCCGTGCAAGGCACCAAGCACGGATGACCACACATGCTCTCCGGCCGAGGCCCCGGAATCGGAGGCGCATGCCCGCAGGCCCGAACACCCGGCCACGCCCGTGTTAGTCATTGTATTTACAAATGTTAACCATGCATTTAAAATTTATTAAACAATGTATAAAAAATAGTCTTGATGTACATAAAGAATATTTACTTGAAAAAATATATCTTAAAAAAAAGTACAAGGTGTATGAAAAATAAACAGCAGAATTAAGAAAATATTACTCAAGTATTTAGTTTTTTTAAAGATGCATAAAAACTGTTTTTATGTATTAAAAATGTACATTAGATCTGAAAAAAAGGGTAGACCTTTCTTTAAATAAGCCAAAGGATACCGTTGAACACAATTATAACAGAAGAAGACAGAGAAATAATCAAAGATAATCAAAGGGAAAGAATAAAAAGAAAAAAGAAAAAACCCATAAAATTCACAGAAAACCAAAAAACAAACAAAGAGAACTGAAGAAAAAATAAAAAGGAAATCCTAAGAATGAACGAGAAAGAAACAAATAACAAAGCTGAAGGTGTGATGAATGAATACACCTCTTTGTTGGCATTTATATTGTCAGCACTTTTGTCATGTCTTCTCTTATGTTATTAGAGAAACCTGACTTGGCTCTTTGGATATTATTGGATTAAAGGAGAGAGAGCCCATCTAAACCTGAAAGTCATGGTTGTTACAAGCCGAGGGAGGGAACTTTGATGCTCAAGGGCCACATGGAGTTCGTTGTCAAGCTGAAGTGGCTCTACACATTGTGATGATGAGATCTATCTGCTTGCCCACGAGTCTTTGCTGCAATCTTGTCACTTGTAGAAGAATGCGTAGCTATGCCTTTGGCTCGTGCATGTTCAACATGGATGGCATTGGAGGGCCAGGGAATCCCTTGTGGCGGCACCATACTATTTGCTGGTGATGGCAGCACGACAGCCCAGCCAAGCGGAGCTTGCCCTCGTCAAGCACCAGGGCAAGTACATGGCCGCCAACCTTAAGAAGGTTGGCGAGGCTTGATTCTGAGAGAGCCAACAGGTGGACCCTTGATTCTTTGCATGTTTATCGTACTTATATATAGATGCAACGATTATTTTATCTCTTTACAGTTTAGTACTCTAAACTCACCCTTTAGCCATATGCCTATATTTTACTATGAAACTTGCAGCTTTGTTTTCTCTGTGTTTTGGTGGCTGGAATAGGTGAACGGTATGCACGGTTTGAGGCTGACTTGGTTTTAGCTTGGTTCTGCCTACTTGTTTGCTGAAAAGAAAAATGGACACTGATGCATCTCTACTTCCAAATCAATGTCTCCCCTGACAGTGTCATCTACTCTGTCTCTCCCATAATATAAGATCTTATTACACATCCTATATGCGAGGATGTTGAATGTAATAAGATCTTATATTATGGGACAGAGGGAGTATTTAATATGCTAGTCAAGGCCATATGCCATTTCTTAAAGATCTGCTTGTCTGGAATCTCTTATTTATGCATATTAGTCCAACTGATGTCGTTTATTAACTGCTACCCAAGTATTTAATATTCGACTCTGATAATCATGATTCTTGATGCCTTTTGTGGTCTAGAGCACAACTAACCGGTGCCCTGTTGATGTCAGGGTCAGAGTCGCGTGTGATGTCTCATTTAGGGGGTGCCCTAGTCGTCGTTGTCCTGTGTGCAGAAATCAACGGCAAGGGCTGGATCTGATAATGCAGGTAACTACTTGCATGAAGGAACACCAAGAACTCCAAGGACCTGGTGGGCACTCGTTGTGTTGAAACCTGTTGTTCGGCTACCATCAATGGACCGCAGGACGACTTGGTGGAACATGCTAGTTATTATCCAAGTTTTGGATGTGGAGGCACTTGGTTGTTTTGTGCTCTTTGTTAGCTTGTTACTGTGAAGAAGGGCGGCCCCGAGGCCATCATGAATGGGATTAGATTCTTGTCGGTTTACTTACTTGACTTGTTTTCTTTCGAAATTGTGAATAACAAAGAGATGAGGATAGATGATAACCGCTTGGGTTTGTGTGTGTGTGGGGGGGGGGGGGGGGACATGTTGCTTACAGGATGCATGCATCAATAGTGGTATGATTTGGAGTCTATTTCCTGAATTGTTTGACAGGCGACCAAATAAAATCATGTCTTCCCTTTTGTGCTTTCTCTCTGGATGGCATGTGTGATCTGTTGTTATACGCAAATGAGATGTATGCACAAACAAACATTGGCTTGGCATACATATCACATGCCCATAAACATCAAACAAGAGAAGGCTTGAGCACTAGAAAGTAAGATCACTCTAGAACCATTGAGAAGATGTTTCAGACTTGCAGCAACTCACTCTGGAACAATTGAGCGTAATGTAATACATCTTGTCACTTTATGACATCCTCAAAGAAAGCATGCTGACTTGGAAAGTTGGACAATATGGAACTCGAATTTGTATTTTTATTTTTTTTAGGGCAAAAAAAAGAATGGGTCATCTTTCGAGTGGTAACTGAAAGCGACAGGCAAACACTACTCCCCTTCGGATGGGCTTGCTAGTCGGGGGTAGCGTTAGCGGTGACCAACCAACTCTGGCTGGTCTCCCACATGCAGCCAACCAACAATAGCCATTCTCTTTCCAGGCCCAGCCAACGAGGAGTAGCATGGGAGGAGGAGGCGGCTGATTACTAGAGATTATTAATTGCAAGCGGTTTACGGAGCAATAAAGTAGGGAGACGATTAACAAAACAAGAATATGTCTTGGGATGGCCATCAGCCTGGCCAAGCCGAGCCATGGAGGGTTTGGGTTGCGCCACATCACTGATCCGCGACACGGCCTTGCCACTTGCCATGGAACATGGAGCAGCTGCAAACCTCCATGTTCTCCCGTGTCCCACCATTCTCTATTTATAAAGGAAGTAGTCATTTATCCGCGTGCGGGTGCGTGTGCGACTTATGACTTGGGACTTGGGTGAAGGGGAAGGTGATGGTGATGTTTTCGCTGCGAGGAGAGGAGAAGATTCTTGTTCAAAACGGAAGATGTGGCGAGCGGATCATCCCCGGCAAGCGAGGCGATGGCGATGGCGGTGGAACCGCCGGAGAGGATGTCCGCAGCAGAGCAGCCCATCCGGCCGCCACCTCCGCCGTCCACAAAGGTAAGGCAAGGCCCCCTCCGTGCTCTCGAAACGAAACCAATCGATCTTGATATGGATGCGCATGCATGCGCCTGTTGGTTTGGTTCTTAGTTATTTCTCAAAATAGCCCGACGAGTAGATCATCTGGGCGGATCGATTCGATTCTAGTGGATTGATTCAGTTGTGGATAGCCTCTGGTTCCCCCCTGAAATACTCTTAACAATATTTTTAGTTGGATTCGGCAGCTTCTTGTTTCGTTTCTTTCTTTCCAGATTAATTTGATGGGATGATTGATTTTTTGTTTTGTTTTTGGAGATCTGATAATATAAAGGAGGATGGGAGGATGGATTTCCATGGGAGGATCGAAAAAGATACGCGCGCGTGAGGACCTCGTTTTCCTTTCTTTTCTTTTTCCTCTACGGCCTGTTTAATTCTCAGACTCGTTCTTTCTATCATGCCACCCATCTTGGATAACCCAGCTAGCAGCAGTAGCAACTCCATCTGGATCAGCACAAAACACATGGCAATATTTTTCTTTTTAGAGTACTTTATTAATTCATTCTTTATGTGCATGCGTGAATCCATGCAGCACTTGTTGGTCACTTTTATCATGCTCGTTTTCTTGATTGTCCCGGCCATGGACAAGGACAACTGGTGGTGGGGGGGGGGGGATTGGCCTTGCTTCGCCATCCACGGCATAGTGCACCTCTACTCAACGCTGATGATCAATCTACTGACGATCAAGCTCCGGGGCCAGAAGAAGAGCTGTGAACTGGAGAAGGGTTGCAGTGAAGAAATCCGACGTTCTGAATCAAGGTGAATATCATTTTTTACAAGCAAGTAGAGTTCGTAATTTTATTACATACAACCTCTCAATTGATTTTTTGCCATTGTACCGGTTGCAGTAAAAGGAGAGGGGAGCCACCACCATGTTCACACGCACAGCTACAAGAACAAGAAAGAGGCAGATGTCTTTTTCTTCCACGACATGTTGAGGCCAGGGTCCTTGATCACCCCGACAATCCCTCCGACCACCTCCATGCCAGCTCTTCTTCCCCGCAACATCGCTGACTCCGTCCCATTCTCCACTGAGGACCTCTCCGACATCATCATTGTTGGAATAAGCTACGTCGTGTTGTGTGGTCGGGCTCGTCGAGCGCGTCGGTACGCGCGGGACGTGCGGGACACACTGGTGCGTCGGGCTCGTCGGGCGCGTTGGATGCGCGCGGGACGGCGGGACGCAGCGGAAGCCGTGGCAAAGTGCGCGTGTATGTGTGTAGCGCGTGTGTGCGTGCGTGGTGTGTGTGTGGCGTAGTCGCCACGGTAGATAGGCTGGGTCGTGGCGATCTGTTGGAGCAGCCGCGCAGTGCGTGCAGATCGTGCATGCGGTTGAGTAGGAGTGGGCAACGCCCATGCGTGAGTGCGTCTGGGATTTAAACCTCCTTGTACTGCTGCCTAGTGAGTGAGTTGGTGCTCTGGGAAAGGAAAAGTAACGGGGCTGTGAAGCCGGGTGAAACTCCAGTGTACTGTGTGCTCCTCCTTCTTCTACCTTCATCCATACGAGAGTGAGAGAGCGGTTCCAACAATCACGATGTTCGCGCCGGCGTCCCTCACGATGACTAGAGAAATACGGTGGACGCTGGACACCTGCGAGCACCCACGAACGCTCCCCGGCCAGAAAGCAGGCTGCGCCACCTCCCTCGAGTCCCTCGCCGAGCTGCCGGCGTCCCTGCTTGGGAGGCGCAACGTCCGCGCGTTCTCTGCCGTGGATCTGCCCATGGATGCCCCGGGGACACCTGCGCTTAGGGGGAGGTACAACGTGACGGCTGCACGGAAGCTCTCCGGGTCATCATCTGAGGTCGTGACGTGCCATGACCTCACCTTCCCGTACGCGGTGTACTACTGCCACACGTCCAGCCCTACGGCCGCGTACATGGTGACGCTGGCGAGTGTGGAGGAGGGTGCCTCGCCGGCGACCATGGAGGTCATGGCCGTGTGCCACCTTGACACGTCATTGTGGAGTCCGAAGAACCCGTTCTTCGAGCTGCACAACGTTAGGCCTGGTGATGTGGCCGTGTGCCACTTTCTCACTAAGCTGAGCATCGTCTGGGTGACGGCCGATGAGCATGCCGACACACTGTAGAAGGGAACTCTCATGCCCACACGGCCACACACATGTCTCTTTGTTTGAGGTGTGCCATGAATATGATGTAGACGGTGCATGTATCGAGATATATAGGGTATGAAATAGTTGAGTTCTTGCCAAGGCCAGTTTGCTGTGACTGTCGCCTTCGTGGGGAATACCCAAAAAGGCTGCTGCCCGGCTTTTATATAAACCAAACCGCCAAAGTCATAACGAGGTACCAACAAAACACACGAACTCACACAACACCCCGCAATGTACACCCACAAAGCAAGAGTACACACAAGGTTCTGCTGACAGCAAAACTCAATAAACCCATAAAAAACAATAAAAAAACACCACACAAAGGCCAGGGTTGCCACCGCAGCCGCAGCGGAGAGACGGCTAATCCAAGACGTACTGATCAACGAATGTCACTAATTAACCAAAATACATTTTACTATTTCGCTAATCAGCATGTTTTGGTTATTTCGTTCTTAACCGTCTTGTGCAGTTCACGTCGACACTGATGTTGATTGTGACCGGGATCATGTTAATCTCCATTGGAGTGACGCGCGATCTTGATCTTTCGTCCTGACCTGCATGACTTGGTCTTCGTTGCTTTCGCAGTCTTGCTATCAACAGCGGGGGTGTTTGTTTTGCTCAAAGTCGAGGAAATTAACAAGAAGAAGATTGTTGGTGAAAAATGTGAAGATGCCTCAGATCTAGTCTAGGTCGAAAGCCTGGGTATCTAAAATGCAACTGCCTATCTGGTTTTGTTAATATAAATAAACTTTGATAAACCCTATAGAAGAAGATCCCTGCGAAGCATGGTACTTGTGAGTGAAAGTTCCTTTCTGCTCCCGAGCTCATTTGAGCTCGGTGAACCGTAATATCAAAAAAATTCAAAAAATTCCAAAAATATTTTGGGAGAAACATTGAAAAAAGTTCGAAGTGCTTGCATTTTCTGAGTACAGATTTGTTTTTTTGCCACGCCTTCTAGAAATATGATTTCATGATGAATTTTTGCAAGCACTTAAAACTTTTGTCAATGTTTCTCCCAAGAAATGATCTTTTTTTTATTTTGTTTTGATTTTACTGTTCACCCGAGCTCAACAGGTGCAGAAACTCTGCGTCCGTGAACCACTTGTGAGTTCCTTTCTTCTTCTTTTTCGAGAATTCATGGTACTTATGAGTACTTTGGCATGCATGTACAAAGAATGCCCACTTCCAATTGTCCAAAGAAGCACCTCTCCTTATGTCCCTACTGGAACGCTCTGCTTGCCTGTACACCCACCCCAATCTAAAATCACCATCAGCAAGCAAACGACATAAAACATCGCCATCGCCAGGTATATCCAACATGGAAACCTAGGCTTTCACCCCAGAACTCATGACCAGGTGCTTGCATAGAACCACCATCGACATCACTTATGTGTTATTATCACCACTTTTCCCCATCCCAGCAGCTGCATGCGGTACGTGTGGACCGCCGCCGCCGCACAACTACCCCTCTGCGTCAAGCCGTCATCCATAGTTTGCATCTCCATGCCGAGAGTAGCCAGGAGTTCAATCGTTCCCCTACTAAAGCCCGCCGGAACTGGATATTCAAAGGTACCGTCTGTAACACTGTTGCCACGTAATCCTTCTTACATTGCACAATATTATACAGGGTAGGGTACTGGAGGGCTAGCGGTGTCTCGCCTAGCCAAGTATCCTCCCAAAACCTTGTTGTCGTTCTGTCCCCAACAATGAATTTCACCCTATGGAAGAAAGTCTCTTTTGTTCTCAAGAGCCCCTTCCAAAATGGTGAATCAGTAGGTCTTACGGTAACCTGAGCTAGAGTTTTAGAGTGTAGGTATTTATTCCGTAGTAGCCCACAAGCCATCCGATTCCTGAGATAACCTATACATCCATTTGCTCAATAGGAATTTATTTTTAATCTCGAGGTTCTCAATCCCGAGACCCCCTGGTATTTGGGTCGACAAATAATATCCCATCTTGCCAAGCGATATTTTGTCTTAACCTCGTCTGACTGCCAGAAAAAACGAGATCGATAGAAGTATAGTCTCTTTCTTACACCTTTAGGTACCTCAAAGAAAGATAGAAGGAACATCGGCATACTAGTCGGTACTAAATTAATCAGCACTAGCCTCCCTCCATAAGACATAAGCTTAGCCTTCCAGCAGCTTAGTTTTTTTTTCAAATTGATCTTCCATACATTTGCACTCTTTATTAGTTTATTTCCAATGGTGGAACTGGAATGCCTAGATAATTGAAGGCCCGTACTAAAATTTGTGCAGCCAAATTGAAACGAGTAAAACTTCATGTACGGCTGCAACAACATGTAAAGCCGCCGCATCTGGCAAGTCAATACGCCTAAGTTCCATAGGGAAAGTAGAATTCTAGATTGGGAGAAACACTACTAGGGAAAACCTTATACACAGAACTTTAGCAGTAGCGCGTGTTAAAAAAGCACGCCGGTGCTAAGTAGTAGTAGCACACTGATTTAAACGGCGCTACAGATACAGTTGTAGCAGTAGCGCACCTGAAGATAAAAGTGCTACTACTAAAATTTCCACGGCTTAGGTGATAGGCTACTCATAGTAGTAGCGATGTATTGCGAACAGCGCTACTGCTAGTTGGTCTGTACCAGCGCCTTTACGCAGAAAGGCGCTACTGTTAAAGAAAATAAAATTAAATGAAAAGCAAATAGAAAAGTAAATGAAAATGAAAGAAATAGAAAAGGAGAAAGGAAAAGAATAAAATGTAAATAAAAATAAATGGAAAAAGGGAAAAAAGAGAAAGGAATAGCAGTAGCGCATACCCGGAAATGCGCTACTGCTACTTCTGACTTAACCGCACGGTTCGTCCCCCCCCCCTCCCGGCCACTTCCCCCAAATCCAACTCCTCCGCTGTCACCACCACCGTCGCCCGTCGGCCGCCGCGCGCTCTCCCGTCGCTCTTCGCAGACCCTCGACGCTGCCCCCGACCCCAGATTCGACGCCGCCCCGACCCCGACCTAGACGGCACCCCCGACCCCGACCTCGACGCCGCCCTCCGCCGCGCGCCCGAGCCCTGACCCCGACCTCGACGCTGCCTTCCCCTCCCTCGCCGCAGGCACCCGAGGTGAGCACGCCTGCTCCTCCCCCTCCCCTACCTCTGCCTAGGGTTCTTCAAATTTTAGTTGCATCAAATTAATTAGGGTTCATCTATGGGTGGGAACAAATCGGATGCGGATGTTAACGGATACGGATGCGGCTCGGATGTTTTCTTAGATGATGAATAAACACTATTGTAATGCATAATAAAACAAATAAAATTTGACCACTTATTTCACTTTTAAGTTGGATAATTGGAATATTGGCTACCACTTTCCACCCCTAGGTTCATCAAATTAGATGGTAATTAAGGCAGTAGTTCCTAGGTACTAATTAGTTAGTAAGAACTAGGTACCAATTAGGTACTAGTTTATTTTTATTTACAATAAGTTTATTTTTAGTAAGAACTAGTTGAATTAATATAACTAGTTGAACATGTCACATTTATTGTTATTTTTTTAGTGAAAGCAATTATTCCCGCATCGACGTTGACGATGCCTATCCCGCATCCTCGTCGTCGTCGACTCGGCGGAGGACACCTTCTTGACCAGATGGGCCATGTCCGGGATTGGGCTCCGCCGGACTGGTACTGGGAGGCGCTACCTACCGGCAGGCGCAGCTTGGTGAGGAGTCAGCCCGTTGTTGACCCAAACCTTCTTTGGTGGCGGTCGTGTGGGCTAGTGATGGTCCAGAGGCTCAAGGACCCCGCGGAGGTGGTACGTCACCGTGTCAGGGAGGAGGACGCGCACGTCCGTCTCTACTTGTTTGCGTTGGAGCACAGGTTCTCCAATACCTGCAGGTTCTCCAGGGATCTCACTGGAGCTATGATCCTATGATGGTTCCTTCTCTTTGGGTGTCCACCGCACGCGCCAATACCTGTCGTGCGCTAGGGTTTTAGTTGTATTAGTGATGTTATATGTATGATACTATTCGGGATGTATTAGTGATAGTATTCGACGATGTACGGACGCATGAGATGATTTTTTTCTTATTGAATGCATGCTAATTTGAATACTTATTTATTTTACGATTTGATTTTGCTTATTGAATGCTCATGTCAATATGAGTCCTATAAGATATTTTGAAATGTATATCTTGTGTTGCTCAAATAGGATATGTGCTTGCCCAAGTGGTCTGTCATGTTTGCAGGTTATACCTCCGAGTGGCCTATATTTTGCCGGAGTGTTGATTCATTTCCGTTCCGGCAAATTTCAGGCGCTCGATATGTCCTATTTTAGCAAAGGTCATGCCGGATTTTTCCGTGAATTTTGGCATGACTTGTGCCGGAATATGTAGGAAATATCGAGTGCCCAGGATTTGTATGTTGAGTATCCTGGTAGTTGCCTTTGATCGATTTTTAATTAATGTTTCAACTATGAACATAGGAAATGTCCGACGACAAAAAGGATTTCGGTATTTGCGAATACTGCAAAGACGAGCGTGGCCTGTGCGACAGAATCTTCCTAGATGATGATAGGCGCTTGAGCATCAAGCTGGACGAGAACTTCGAAATGGATACAGTATGTCACAACGACAAGTCTTTTTTTGTAATTAAGCATGACATCTGCTTCATTTGCTTCAAATTATAATTTAAATCTTTTACTACTCTACTAGCGTATCCCCTTCCATGCAAAAGTTTTTGTCTTGGATAAGATAGGTTTCAGTCCTATGAAAACTACTATGAAGCTAAAGAGAGTTTACTTGAAGACCGAGCATGGTTATACTTTCCACGCAAAATTATACAACACAGACACCTACACCTATTTTGAATGCAAAACTTGGCTAGCACTATGCAAGGGTTATGCATTTGAGCATTATATGTTTATCACCGTTGATATTCGTCCCGAAAATGATATTGAAGGTAATAGAGACATTTGGGTCGATGTGCAGACGCCTCTAGTTATACCATTATGTGAGTTTCTCAACCATATTTATGTCTTCGATATTGTTTATTCAAAAATAGTTGACAACTATTGACAGCTTATTTTCATTCAAGCAAACATGTCCGGCGCTTGGTAGACATGACCGTCCACTGTCCCGGGGCTGAACTAAACTGCGAGGAGATAGGTCATTATGTTTCATGGCTTAAGGATCTTCATACTGTCAAGACAAATTGTTTTCCTGGACATAAAAATCTTCGTACTCAAGACGTGCGACCAATAGTGTTCGTACTGAATTACGGTAACATCTATTTAGGAAAGATGGTAAGATTTTTACTATTTGTCCTCAGTGCATCTTTTGCATACATTATTGTTTAAGCTAAACATCATTGCTAAGTATGTTACTATACAATGTTCTTCAACAGGGACTCCCGATGAATGTTGTGCCTCATTGGATCGATACTAAAGGTCGCATGAGAATTGTTAGCTTACGACCAAGATTTCCTACAATGCACTTTAGTGCATTCAGGATTTCTAATAGCGAGGAATGCTTAATAGTGAAAGACTGGAGCAAAATTGTGAACGATGGCAGAGAAGTGCTAGGGGGCAGCAATCAGAAGCGCGGCCAACGATTAGGAGGCAGGTTCATCTGCATGCTCCAACTTGATGAAGCAGGAGTGCTACACATGTTTTATGTTATTTTACCTGAGAGAGAGCAGTAGGAGTGATTAGCTAGCTAGAAATGAGTTATGATGATAAAATAGCTAGTGTTGGTGGTAATGACTATGATGATTATTATTAGCTAGTGTTGGTGGTGATTAGATAGCTACCGTAGCTAGTGTTGGTGGTGATTAGCTAGCTAGAATGAGTTTGAAGATGATGATATGTGCTACACTATGACTATGATGATGATGATTAAATAGCTTGTGTTGGTGGATTAGATTCAAGTGGAGGCAACATGTGGTGCACATTGAAAGTACTACTAGTCCAAACTAGATCAAGTTTGAATTAGTAGTATACTTTTGACATGCACCACATGTTGCTAACACTTGAACCTAATCCAGCTTTATTTGACACACTGTTATGGACATATTGATATAACAACCTAGTTAACTGGACAACACTTCCACATTGAAGTCTGTTCTTCGTCAAAGAAAAAAAATTCTCTCCCGGCCGAGTTAAGTTTCAGCACCCTAGAGTTCCACGTCGTTGGTGTCACAACGTCGGAGCAAATGTATCTCGTTGCCAACACCTTTTTTTTTGTGGGGGGCAACCGTTTTTTTCTTTTCATGCCGTACCTGCATGGACAGAATATATTTGAGAGAAGTGTGGAACAACATCACGCTTCAAACACCATCCCTACCTGATATATAACAATTTCAATCTTATGGAAGTGTTTTTTTTTTAGAATCTATCTTGTGAAAGTTTGTTGAGATAATGAGATTGAGAGGGTATGTTAAAAGGTGTACATTACGTTGCTGGCACGTTCACTTTCATCCAGCCGGTTGTTATGATCTGCCGCACGTGTGTTAGCTAGAGAATATAGGTTGTTATACGGCATGTAAAATATCTAGGTAGAGGTAGGGGTTGTGCGTCGCAACCTTGATACCCTCCCTCCCTCCCCTCCCTGATTCCACGCAGCACAGCGAGCTTGTTCCTTACCAGCACCATGACGAAGATAATCTCCGACGAGCTGCCGAGCAGCACTTCAGCGGACACCACCAAAGGCAAAGGGCAGCCGTCACCGGCGGCTGGATCAGCGGCTCACCTTGACGACGACGACGACGACGACGACAAAGTCTTTCAGGTACGTACGTGCTCTCTATATCATCAGCTACCAAGGCTAATTCGATCTTGGTGTGTTCATGTGAGTTTGTACGTCCATGATTCCATCAATGGTGCTTACTAATTTTGTGTGTGCATGCATGCAGCACGTGATGGTCACTTTGTTCATGTTCGTTTTCTTCGTCATGTACGCCTTGTTATTGTGGTCGGATCTAGGGCATTGGTACAACGTAATCTTCACCGCCATCACCTTCCTCTACTCCATGGTCATGATCCACCTGTGGCTTATCAAACGGCGGGACCAGAAGAAGACATGTGAGCCCGAAGCATGCGAATTGACAACTGCTATTAGCACACCAGTAGCACCAGAGGTATTTGCCGATTGACGCCTGCAAGGGACCTAATAAACCAGTAGTACTACTGTAGATTTTGTTTTCGCTAATCAACCCGTTTGTGATTCATTTTCGTGCATTACTTGTTTTGTGCGGTTGATGCTGCTGGCAACCGGGATTATGTTAATCTCCTTGGGGTTGGCAATCTTCGTATTTCACCCAGATTCCTTTGACTTGGCCTTCGTTGCTTTCACGGTCTTTTTATCGACGGCGGCCATGTTTATTTTCCTGAAATGTGCGAAAGTTGAAAGGAAGCGTTTAGAAGAACTTAATGCTGCCTCAGATCTAGTCTAGTTCCAAAGCATTGGCATCTAAAATGCAACTTCCAAGTTCGTTTTATTTACTGAATAAACTCGACATATAAACCCTACAGAAGATTTTTTTTTCATGTCACTTTTCTGGATTTTGGCATGCATGGGCATTGATGGCTGTAATCTCCAGCAGTTTCTATAAGGGGAATTTGTGGAGATACAAGACCCACAGATTCAATCTCGTCTCATGATAGTCTGAGGATAGAAGTCTTGATCGGTCCAAGCCGGCATAACAGTTAGTAGTTCGCATTACTTTCTCTTCCGAAGGGCGCACATTCGAGTTCAGTATGGAACCCTGATTGCTTAAGGTTTAATACAGTCATGTTGGATCTGCTAGTAAGAAAGGAAGAGAAAGACTGATTGCAACAGCTCAACCTGATGAGACATCTCTTATTTACAGAACGGCGCTTAGGCCAATAATCCTAAAGGGGGGTCTTTTATGCGCTTAGGTCACATCAATATCATGAGTTTCTCACAGTTCTTGGCTTGGCGGAATAAAGACGCCCACCCACTGTACCTCATGTCCTGCAAGTTTTCTTTCACATCCAAGATAAACACATGGTTTTAACAATATTTTGATTATTTCTTTGCAGAGCTTGGGATAGACGATCTATATTGCTCAAGAAGTTTATTAAGACAACATGATGAGCACAAATTCAAAGCATTCCATATTTTTAAGCAAACCTCTAGCTCCACCTTGACATGTGTGTTCCCGAGCATCAACGACAACAATTCCTAACACATCCACCAAAACATTCCACATTGTGAATATAAGATACAAGGTTTTGAATGTGAGCCCCAATGAGTATCTCCCGGTAATGTTATGCTAGATTGTTGATGCAACCCGGTTCAGGCTGAAATATTTCCATTCTCCATCAAATCTGAGACTTTTTTCTTGATGTGTGGCAAGTAATGCATCTTTCCTTTTACAAGATGAACACACTTGAGTCACTATCAAGGGAATATAGTTGAAGAAATCAGCAATAGCAGGACTACAATGAGCAATGGTGATAACCACCATCTGCAAATCATGAGTAGAGCAATGAACATAAAATGCACACTTTAGCAACTTTTCAATCAGCTGACTTTTCATGTTATGGCCAGTCGATTTTCTGTTCGTTGGATCGTACTTTGAGATTTGTGTTGTTTTCATTTTTTTTAGTTCTGTTGTTGGGCTGGGCTGCAAGGACTCAATTGACGCGTTGTTTTGGTCAGTCCAATTGGAACCAGACCGATTTCTTTGTCTTTGTTGCGTCCGTCTAATTCTGGACTGAATATTTTCTTTTCCTTTTTTTTTCTTTATTGGTTATAATTTTTTTAGGGGTTTTTGGCTGGGTGTAATTATATACGTGCAAATATTATATAATATGTGCCAACATTTCATGATTATACGATTATGTTTGCATATTACGAGAAAATGCAATTTTGGTGCGAAGTTGTGCGTATGTTTTTTTTATAAATTTTATTTCTTCTTAAAGAAAATACCACCACCACTAGTTCATTCTTTTTGAAAAAAATCATTATTTTGATATTGTTTTAGTCTCTATTCATTTTCATTCTACTTTAAGGTTAATACCAATGCCACTATTCATTTATTCTTAGATTCTGTTTTTGCAGAAGTTTCACTTTTATATGCTTATTCTTGCATATTTCTAAAAAGCACAATTTTTTTGTATATTTCGTGCAAATTTTGTCCGTGTTTGTTTTAGATTCTTTTTCCCATTTTTTTCTTAAATGGTAATACCAATGCCACTAACTAATTCTTCCTAAGTAAATTTAATTCTTTCTTTTGTGGGTATTTTTGCTTCATTTTTTATTTCTTTTTTATGTTTCTATGTGTTTTTCGTTTTTCCTTTATTTCTTTTATTGCTTTTTTGTCGTTTTTTGGCCGATTGTAATTATATACAAACAAATACTATATAATATTTTCCCAAAATTACATGGTTATACAATTATTTTTGCATATTACGGTAAGTGCAATTTCGGCGCAAAGTTGTGCGCAAGTTTTTTTTTATTTTCTGACTTCTTAGAAGAAATACATTATTTCAGTTACATTATGTGTAAAGTATAGTAGAATGCGGAAAATGCACTATTATATGTTTATCCTTTGCATATTTGAAAAAGTGCAATTTCAGTGCAAATTGTGTGTAGGTTTTACACACACACAATTGTGTGTAATTGTATGAGTTTACATATAATGCTTGGTCAAATTCTTTTTATTTGTGTTTTATGTTTCTATGTGTTTTTCTTTTTTCCTTTTTTCCTTTATTGATTTTTTGTGGTATTTTGGCTGAGTGCAATTATCAACAAACAAACACTATATAATATTTGCCCAAATTTCATGATTATATGATTATTTTTGCATATTACGGTAAAGTGGAATTTCGGTGCAAAGTTGTGCGCAAGTTTTTTTATTTTCCGACTTCTTAAAGGAAATACATTATTTCAGTTACACTATGTGTAAACTATAGTAGAATGGGGAAAATGCACTATTATATGCTTATTCTTTGCATATTTCAAAAAGTGTAATTTCAGTGCCAATTGTGTGTAAGTTTTGAAAGTTTTTCCTTTTCATTTTCTTTCTTCTTAAAGGGTTTCATTCTTTCTTAGAAAATTTCATTATTTTGATTTTTTTTGTTTTTTAAATGGTAATACTAGTGCCACGGATTCATTCTTCCATAGAAAACTTCATTTTTTTTGTTACATTTTTTTGTTTTAGTTTTCATTTCTTTTCTTTTGTATGGGTAATACGGATGCCTCTAAACCATTACTTTTTAGAAAACACTTTTTTGTGTGAAAATCTCAATATAATATGCTCAGTTTTGCATACTAATAATATATTTTTCCAGATATATCTATGTATAAAAATAAATATGTGTGAGGATTCTATTCATCGGTGAGATTGCACGTGTGTAAAAATAAATATACTTGTTGAGATTGCACATATAGTCACTGACCATTGCATGCAATTATGTGTGAGAGTGCTATCCATTGGTCATCTATAAAGACTTGGCCAATTACTAGTACTAGAGCAGCGAGTAATTAACGTACAAAAAAAGTATGCAGGCTTGGTAGTATTGAACTGGAGCAGCCCATGGTCCAGCTTGCACCTGTGCGGACGCAGCTAGGGCTTGTGTGGCTGCCTAATGACTCATGCTTGACTGAAACAGGGTCAATCGACTGACCCAAAATTCATTCAGCCGATTGACCAGTAGCCACGCCCTAAAATGCATACGGAGCTTCATCACTAACCAAAATTTGCAAACTATTGAATTCCCCTCTCATCGTTGAAGCATCATCATAACCTTGACCACATAGCCTACAAATTGACAAACCATGATATTAAACCACATCAACCAAAGCTTCTTTAATTCCAGCAGATGTGCAATGCGTGATGTGCTTAATTGCAAGGAATCTCTATTGGAGCACTTCGTGATCATCTAGAAATCTACATGCATCAAGAAATCTGATTAGTAAATATTAGTAATGCAATATAAAAACACAAAAAGATTGTATGTGTTACCTCACAATCACCGCCATTTGCTCCTTTATTGAGCAATCTCTAGCCTCATCAATAAGTATTGAGAAATTCTTATCTCCAATGTAATTCTTAATCACTTTAGTTACTTCCATTGCTCAAGTTGTAGAAAGGTCCTTTTGGGTGTTAGAACAAATAGTTTGTACATTTACAACCCCCTTATCAAATGCCTCCTTCAAACCTTCCTTCTTGTTCTTATACCAGTCAAATAACTCTCTAAAATTTCCCTTGTTGATGGAAGTGGAGGATTCATCATGCCTACGAAAAGCTTCACCTTGTGCCATGAGATACCTTGCACAAACCGATGATGCAGTTAGAGGAATTTATAAGATATCTTAGGCTCCTTGTTGCACACACTAAATTAAGTAGACACACTTGCTTGTTGATTGTTGAAATCATCACCGTAAGCAATCTTTTGTGAAAATATCATTACCAAATCTGATGGCTTGGGGTTAGTTTGTGCTCTCACAAATGTGGTATCATTTCTCTCATCACTTGGGGTTGAGGGACCAGTCCTCTGATTAGTTGAAGGAGGAAGTATGCTCACCAGTGTCAAGGGAAGGGGATTTGGGTTCACATTGCTTAGGGCTGGGGTGACTGGGATAGGTTCAGGAACGACATAAGGCGTGCTTGAACTACATGCAAAAATTTGCCCATGCTCATATTTTTCTCTTCAATTCTGCATATCTGAAAATACTTTGCATAGGAAAATAAATTAATTAACATAACATGAACTAGCAATTACAAATGTACAACTTATAGTAGACAATATGCAAACTTGCAAAGAAAATAACTAATAGAAATTACACAAGGTTTGTGTTGGTCTTCGGCGAATTCGTATGGATTTGGTATGTGTTTCTGGTCATTGTTGTGCTTCTAGGTTTGGTTCTTCTGATCTACATTTTCTATGTTGCTGACGGATGCTGCTCTAGTGCGCAGGCTCTTTGGGGCCTTAGGGCAACTCCAATAGCTCCTGTAAAAAACTTTTAATAAAAATCATTTTATGGGATGACCATATAATTTAGAGGAAGTTTTCTAACACCTACTTTCCTTGTGTCTAGTAAAATTTCATCCCATATTTTTTCTAAATTCCCATCAAAATTTGATAGGGTCCGCAAGTGACATGGCGTTGAGAGGCATGGCAACGGCAACCGGAGAGGTGAGGAGGAGCTGGGGCAGCGTAGCGGCGGCAGCCGGCCTGGCGACATGGCAGTCCGTATCATGGGCATAGTGTACCTCTACTCAAAAGTGATGATCAAGCTCCGGAGCCAGAACAAGAGCTGGGAACTGGAAAAAGGTTGTAATGCAGAAATCGCCAGCGGGCCACAGGTACAGTACTTGGCGTGAGTTGTTTGGCGAGTTTACTTGGCGTGACTCATTCATGTGTTGCTGCATGCAGATGCAGTTGACTTCGAAGCTAATGTTGGGCGCGACAGGCCGTCACGAGGTCTCCCTGGGGTTGATGGTCTTGGTCTTCCGGCCTGATTGGCATCACTTGGCATTCATCGCGTTATCATTTTCGATGTCCACGTCGTTTGTGGTTTTAATCCTGGCTGTTGCGGAATACGAGCGGGAACAAAAGCATAGAGAAAGATGCAACAAGGATCCCATGGATCTAGTCTAGTCTGAAGCCTCGGTTGGGAAGGTGCACTTGCTTACTTATTTTTTTACTTTTGAAAGGTGCACTTGCAAAGAAGCAAATTACGATCCGATGGATCTCGGATCTGGTCTAGTCTGAAACTAGGATTATCTCTCTGTACTAGACACATGGATGTCACGAGGTTGCTTACTCCATATATGTCTCTGCTTTGTGTTACAATCTTAATCTGGTTGAAATATATCGGTCGAGATTGAGGAGTTACGTTTACAAGGTGTAAATAGATTACGGAAATTATAATTAGCGATCGTCAGCTATGAGACGTCTCGCACTGACACCCCTGTAATTAGTGATGCTAATCATGATTTATGTGTACTACTTAGTGGAGAATGGCCGAAGCAGCCCGGGCAGCTGCCTGGGGTCGCCGGGAGGTAGCTCCGCCCCTGGCCACATCATCGCACAACATGAGTGAGAAAGGCCCAGCCCACTATCGTATGTCTCTCAACATGCAAGCATGTCACTTCATCGTGACATGCATGGAAAAAATACCCATCCCAACAATGCAAATATACATGAGAAATTTCATTCTATTATGATATATACATACTTAACAAATTTTTTACAACTATATAGCAATAAAAAATTATAAATTATAAGTATTTTTAGATTTAGCTTTTTATATTATTAGACGTGCCAGCAACAAAAGTTCTGGCTAGCCATTTCTCCACTAGTGAGTAGTGGCTCTTCTCCCTAAGTGGAGTTACCTCTTTGCTCTGTCTCCTCCATTGTTGCGCAAAGCTTTATCTTGCCTGATCTCCCTCCCTACCCACTCAAACTTGTTGATCTTCTAAGATTTGAGGGAGAGGACCTAGATCTACACTTCCACCGAAGAAATTTTGATTCCCCCTACTTTCTATATATTGTGGATCTTGTTACTCTTAGCTGTTTCCGCACCTTAGACGGAATGAGTCACCTCGGAGCTCAAATCATTATGTTGGAGCTTCATGGTCTAGTTGGGAGCTCCAATTAAGTTGTCAAGATTGTGCCAAACTTGTTTTTGAAAGTCACGGTCGCTATCTCCAAGTGCATCGCATAGTGCAATCGTGACACCTTGCATTGTGCGAGCGAGCGAGGAGAATAAGGTCAACCATTGTACACTTGGTGAGCATATTGTTGTCACACGTTTTCATAAGAGACGTGAGTCCCCCAAAGGAGGGAACTTCGGGAACTACATCATCGTCTTCACTTGTGGTTTTCCTTTCCTTCACTTGTTGCAAGCTTACTTTAGGTGTTAATCTTTCTAGCTTGTTGTTCTTGACATTGGCTTATAGGTAGTCATATCTACACAACCTATAATCTTGTTGTATCCTTGAAATTTGAAAAGAAGCTAAAAAAATAGTCATCTATACCACACCGCCACCCCCCCCCCCCCGCCCCCCGCCTCCATGGACGACCACACCGATTCTTTCAATGTCGCAGTTGATCGAAGTGGTGGAGGTGGATGTCGGCTCCAGGGACGCCACCCACGTGTTCTTAGCTAGCAGCAAAATAGAAGACGGTTGCTAGCTAGCTATATATAGTTCGATATTCTAGTTTTAACTTTCACATTTTTTAACTACATAAATGCAACTGCGATAGTTTATCTTATAAATTTAGTAATTCCGCTGTTGAAGTACAATATGTTTGAATTTATTGGATAAACAACCTCGTAGGCAAGTAATTATTTAGAATTGTCGGTGATGGTGCAAAACATAGCACATGGTTATGAGAGCCAATCATGTCACACAAGATCTATAGTATAGTGAAAGCAGGCAGCTTAGGTCCTTGATGGGACCTAAAGCAGTTCATGTGACACGTGTGACGTGTCCTAGTTTTCTACCGAATGATTCCTGCTGTCCACATCAAGCCTAGTGACACAGGGACCATACAGTGCACACGGCAGCTCGCTGAGCATATGTTACACATGCTCTAACATGTTTACTGGGTGTATTTGTTTCTAAGGTAAATTCCAAATTGTTAGGTATACATCTTTTCATAACCACATGACAATTGCACCCCCTCCTTGAATCGGAATGATTGTCTACGTAATTTACCGAGTTACCTTGAGATTGTACCGTGTTTAAAAAAAGCTGGTAGGATCATCAATCTTCTAATCAACGTTGTAAGCATGAGCATTTCAGTCCCGTATTATTCCCAAATTAGTTGCATAAAAAACTACACCTAACAAAAAGGAACGGAGAGACTATACACTTACTATTGTAGCATTTTTCTTAAACCCACGTGTGGATCGATATACAACCCATGAGGCATGAGTATGGATGAGTATGGATGCATCCCATCAGGCATCAGCTAGCTTTATGAGAAAATCTGTGTATATATACCCCACCAGGCTGCCCCTCTTCGGTAACCCACCTACTCGTTTGCAGGCACACAACAAAAAACACAAAGAAGCAGTATGCGTTCAGCTCGCCACCTCCACGACGCGGTCTCGGCCCTCCTCCTCTTCCTGCTGCTCTCAACCGTCGTTCCGGCGGCCAGAGCCCAGCAAGAAACTGGTGAGCTCTCTCGAGCGCAAATCTTCTATACGTCATGTCCGCCGCGCATGTCTCGGTGAACTCTTATACCATGAATTAATTCATCCATTGCATGCAGACGATGAGTCGGAGTTCAGCTACGTCCGCGGGGCGGAGAATGGGCCGGAGAACTGGGGAAAGATTAAGGAAGAGTGGGCGACGTGCGGCACTGGGCTGATGCAGTCGCCCATCGACCTCTCAGACCGCCTTGCCTCGCAGGCGCCCCACCTCGGCTACCTCAACCACTCCTACCGTCCCGCCGAGGCCTCCATGGTCAACCGCGGCCATGACATCACGGTGATGTTCCACGGCGACGCCGGGAGCATGTGGATCAACGGTACCGCATATCACCTCAGGCAGCTGCACTGGCACACCCCCAGCGAGCACCGCGTAAACGGCCGCCGGTACAACATGGAGCTCCACATGGTTCACCTTAGCGCCGAGAACAAGGCTGCTGTGATCGGCCTCCTCTACAAGATTGGCAGGCCCAACCATTTCCTGCATGAGGTATGTAGGTCTCTCGAAATCCATCAATCTCGTGCAAATATACTACTTCCTAAGGAAAGTATGGACTAAAGTATACATATAGACTGAAATAATTGAGCAAACGCACTAAAACAAACGTGTCTATATAATTCACAACAAAGTTAAGACATCTTATATTTGTGAACGGAGGGAGTATATCTTTAATTCGTTCCCTGATTTCAACCAATCTGTTGCATGCATCGGTGCAGCTGGAGTCTTACTTGCAGAGGATGGCCAACACGAATGAGAAGGAGGAGAACGTCGGCGTGGTTAATCCTTGGGTCGCGAGGGGCGATGGCGAAGCCTATTACCGATACATGGGCTCCCTCACCACGCCGGGGTGCGACGAGGGTGTCATCTGGACCATCATCAAGAGGGTACCTTTGTTGTTAATGACTTTTACCAACTTCATTTTGATCACAAATGCTAAACTTACGGGAAATTGTCTTATGGACCTGATTTCCGGATGATACAGTCATCTTCCAACTAACTCCCCGATTTTTGATGAGATTTTTAAGGGTGGGAATTTGGTTTTGCAGGTTGCCACCGTGTCGACTGAGCAGCTGAAGCTTCTCACGGACGCCGTCCATGATGTAATTATTAAGTTGTTCGGTTAATTGATTTCTCCATTTTTTTTCATGGAAGCAAAGTGCATATATTTGTTTGTTTTGTGCTGTTTGTATAGGGCTTTGATATGAACGCGAGACCCCTTCAGAAGGTGAACTACAGAGATATCAGCTTTTTCTGCCCTGATGCTCACCATGAACGTTATTACGCAGCCACTGATCATTAATTAGCTGAAGACTTCAGCCAGCCACAGGGATAGACAGTATGCGTGTTAATGTAAGATAATCTCAAGGTAATTTGACTACCTTATTGTCGACAGAAAATAGTTGTTTCTAATGAAGACTATATTTTGCCATGCCCTCAGTTGTTGGCAACGACCAAGAAAAGCGATGCCTGAGGAAAATTTGCAACGACCATGACTCTGCACCAAGCGCACCAAGCGGGGATGTTTGTTAATTCCATAATAAAGTTGAAGTCAAGGACATGTTCTTGGTGTTGTTTTCAATACCTGGATAACAAGACTCCAATCTTTGTAGACCAACTTATTTGTGTTTTCTTTCTTTATATTTCAATAAAAAGCGCATCTCGGCGACTTACTTCTTCAATCATTGGACATCAGATTCAATCTAGTGTGCCATCTTATTACATAGTTTTGTTGTCATCCGAAGGTGTAGCGGTCCAGTGTTTTGTTCTACTTATCCGATAGGCTGCGAGATATGCCACGCGTCTGAGTAGGACCCAGATATTCACGTGGTAACAAGACAGGGAGAGAGAGAGAAGAGAAAGAGGACTAGATTCACGAGAGCAGTGTTGGCTTGGTGAATATGATGCATGTGATTCACGACAGCAGTCTGCATGGGCCGTCAAATAATGCCATGCATTACAGCACACCTGTGTATCGCAAAAGGATATCCCATAGGCTGCACAATTGGACGCTTGTCAATGGTCCCTATCCCATAGGTACAGAGACTTGTCCGTGAGCCCCAAGACTAGATTCACATGATATATTGGTGCGTACCTTGGCCGATTCTGCCGATGTCCCATTCATGAGATTTATTCTGTGGGTTGTACTCAGAAATTCTCACGGGCACGCAGATGCGGAGGCATGCACCTGTCAAGCCCTGCCCAGCCGTTCGATTGTCTCGTGATTCACGAAGTTGTTGGATCCCGCACGAGGGCATAGTAAGTTTTCACCGAAAATGGCTACTCGCCCGCTTTATAGATAAAGCGACTGCCGGGTACCACAACAAACAACCGCACCACATCACACATGCAAAAAAGGAAGTTTTCATCGATCATATAAATGCTTCTACGTATGTTTATGTATGTGGTACATACTATATAGAGAGAGAAAATATACTATAGGCTTATTGGTAAGATTAATTACAAACTTCATCATGCATTCACCATCACAAAGTCATTTGTTTGTCTTTGGTCGTGCAATCTAGATCATCGCTTGTGCGTGTAGCATGTGATACAGATGTTGATCTCTTTTTGGTACGGGGTCGAGGAGAGAAAGGATTAAGGATGCACTGAAATAAACGTATTAGTAGGATATACGGGTATGGTAATTAAGAGCCAATAATAAAGAATTTGTACTGCTTGAACTACTACTGTGTCACCTTTAAAAATATCTCATCCATCACCAGATGCTTAGTTGCTTACCCACGCATCGATGGTTTAACGTAAAACTGATGCGTACATCTATGTATGTACTTGTGGTTGCACAAAGCTACAGATTGTTTGCCACATGCTGATGCGTCAACACCAGCTACTCTGGTGCTCGGTCAAGGTCAACTTGTGTAGTGCCGCAATCCATGCATACTGAGATGGAAAAATTAAGAAGAAAAATAAATGTATATTAAAAAGTTGAAAAACAATCATAATCGAAGCTATGCACGATAAAATTATTAGCCAAAAGGAGGTCGATCAAATTACATGATACAAATTAGGAGTCGCGAATACTTAACATCTAAAGTCTAGAAACACCAGGTGTATGTATTTGTACTGCACATGGTCTCCAACCCGTGCATCCGTAAATGTGCATGTAGGTTTGGATGGACTGTTGGGACGATATCCAAAACAATAAGGTGTGCATCAAGGGCCATCCCTCGCACTAGACACGTCATCACAAGGAGATGAAAAAAAAAGGGCTACGATTGGGTGGGAGGGACTGGGACGCTCGCGTATTGGGCAGAAAGAGAGAGACAAAAAAAATATCAGGTTCCTCGCCTCTCGCATTCACCGCCACGCATGCGACCTCCTCTCGTTCCACACGCCAACGCAGCCGCCGCCGCCTCCTCACCTCCGCCTCTTCCTCCGGGGGCCTTGCGGCTGCAGCGGGATGGGAGTAAAGGGGACGAGTAGGATTTCTTCGACGGATCTGGAGCCCAGGAGCGACACCGGTGAGTAACCGACCAGTTTCCCAATCCTTCTTTCCATCCACTTCTGATATGTCTTTATGCCCAATCTAGCGGAGGGCAGGGGAGTGAGGGCGATGGCCAGGCCTGGTGGTGACGGACGATGAAGTGGTCGGAGGTGCTGCATCGGCGGCCAGTCAATCTGCAATGACGCCGCGCTCGCCGCCGTCGTCGACTCCAGCGCTAGTGCGCCCCTTGACACCTCTCCCGTCAAGTTGTATTTCCTTCCTTCCACTCGCTCCCCTCCCTCCCTCCATTGTTCTGTGTTGGATTCATTTATCATGGTAGTTGCTCGCACCTTTTCATATTAATTGGATGGGGTCGATGGCTGCCACTAATCCTTGGCGTCAGCATTGACATCAATTCAGTTTAATCAAATTTTGCCTTTGGTAGGCTTGGGAAGCATCTATCTCTAGGATCTCTGCCATAGTGCCATGTTACAAAAACTTTCTCTTTTTTGATAAAAGAAGGGTTGTCCCCTTTCGTTTTCCATTAGAGAAACCAAAACAGTTCAAGCTACTATAAAATCCCGTTACAAAACCTGAACTTAAGTTGTTTTTCAGTTAAACTGAACCACACCAGAGAGGTTTCAGACTTTCAGTTAACTGAAGTGAAGCTAAACTGATTGACTATTTGTACAGGTACTCGTTGTGATTAGGGTAAATAGTAACAATAGTTTAGCTTTCCAATTTGCATCCTTATAGCCGGAGTAACTGACTGTTCCTATTCCTTAAACCTGAACTCACTCAAGTTGATTCGCTGAAAGAAACCTAACTTGTTAGAACAGATACTGATTTAGGAATTGTAGCATTAGTTTACCTCTATCCCCTTACCACCGTGGTCAGAGTTACATTGCTGATATGAGCTTCAACTGTTGTGAGCTTATTGTGCTCTCATGCGATCGATGCTTGTACGTACACTGCATTTTCCCCTTCCTCTCCCTCCGCTCTCGCCTGCCCGTCGTCTCCTTCATGTCCCAGCCTCTACCATGTCATCCCAGCTGACAAGCTCGGCCTCTGCGGCAGCGGCCCCCTGGCCGCCAGTTTGTGGAACGAGAATGTGCCGTTGTTCTTCAATACTAACAGAAGTCCCCTGTTCATTTCCTAGAGATGAATGTTTCATTCATTGATAAAATCTGCAGTGCATCTCTATCATAATTCTGTAATTTATTTGTTCTTGGACTAATGCATTGGTATAAAAACTAACCTATTGAAGTCACATCTTGGAGACTACTCTGTTCTAAAATGCATGATGGAAGGTACATGAGATCAGTAGTTTATATCTGGTCTTTCACACCCATTGACAGTGAACTAATTTGAACGTTGGAGGGTCTCCCCGGAATCATTTGAGATCATCGCACCATTTTCTTCTAAAGCTGTATTTGAAGCTAAAAGGATGGAGTTTCTGTTCTTTGATTGATATTTTATCCCCGCATCATCGGAAACTAACTACTTGATATTTTGGTCCGCTATCTGACCTGCACTTGTCCCTTCAGATATATGGCACTCATTTTATTTCAAAAGCAAAGTTGATTGATTGAGGAGCTTGCAGACTAGCTCAGGTTCTATATGCTTTCAGCACCGAAAATAATTTAGCCATGTTTGAAACTGTAGTTAATAGCTTCATCTAAATATTGATACGTTGTGTTATTGTAGGGAAGATATATGAAATGCTCAAGTTAGGAGGGAGCATAGACAAGGTATTCCACGCTTCCCATCCTCCTCCTATAGCAACGGAACATCCAACCTGTCATGTGTCCTCACTAAATATAATAAACAGGAATCTGACGTTGGAAAGAAACAACTGGATATCAAAGCAAAAGGATCACATATCCTCTTAAAAATCAGCTAAGTATTCTAATTCTGGAGACTATTATGGCCCTAGATCTGCCAGGCAGTTGCAATTGTTGTTTTAGTCAAACTAAAAAACTATTGACTTTGCAGTGTAAGCAGACCTTTAGCAAGAGAGCAGCATAACTGCTAGCTTCCCTGTAACTTCAATGTGTCTTAACCGTAAACATCATTTCCTTATCGAGTCATTGTCAATGTGTGTTATTTTTCTGGTGCCTTCAGGCTGTAGTACAGGAGATTTTTCGACAAAGTGTAGTACAGGAGATGGATACAAAGTACTTGGAGGGGGAATACAAAGCTCTACTAGTTGAGGGAGCTGGAGAAGTTGAGTACTTCCAGTCTCTTGACGAAAGAATCATTAAAATGAAGGTGTTTTGCCGATGCTCTTCAGTTTGGTTGCTCCATGATTAAATCTAATTGACTCCTTCCTGCTGCTGTAGTCTCTGTAATGAAATTGTGAGATAATGTAGTTAAGCTAAGTTTCTTCTGTTTCAATAAAATCAATGTTGATAGTTGCATAAGTTGAACCATGATGCTTGTTAAGCTAATCTCATTGATCCGCACTCTCAAAAATCATAGGAGCCATTCAGAAAAAGATATGGTACTATTAGAGATTGATCGTGTAATGTACAGATTCAGACAACTGACTAAAATTTTAATTGTGACACTGCAGATTAGTAGAGTTCTGTACTGTTGAAATTTCTGAGGGGATTTATGGAAGGTTTGTTTATCTCTCCTCTCATTCCAAATTTCAATTTAACATTTCTAGCACGGACATTTTCCTCAAAAGTATTTTTGTCTGCTTTCATGGTAAACATACTGTAGGTAGTATTCCGTTATCACTAATATTTCCCAATTATGGATGTACTTCTGATACGGTTTGTACAGAAATATGGTTGTTGAGTAACACATTTTCTTACTAGAAAGTACTTGTCTTCCCAATAAATCAACTGAATGCTTATTTTTTGTTCATGAGCTCCAACAATTTCTCCAATATGGAAATGAAGTATGTTATGGGGAGTGGGATGCACTACAAACTGATCTAAAATAAAGAAAGAGCAATCTTTGGGTAACAATGAGATGCATGATGGAGACTCAATGCAAATTGTCTTTCCTTTCCATTTGTTTCTTATTCTTCTCATCTGACGTAGTATATGCTTTTGTGTTGAAATACATAGAAGGTCAAGATGACCTTACCTACATAATTATGTTTCTTTTGTTATGTTTATTAATGTTTGGATGCCTACTGACCCTAAATATATTTGGTTAAAATGTTCCCCTATGAAGTTTCTATGCTATATAGGAAAGTTGGACTGAAATATCTGAGGTCATATTCTATTTACAGGTTACTCGTATAGTTTCACAGTTGATGCAGTTGCATTAGTTCAGAACAAGTGTTTGTATCTACAGAAGATAGCATATTCATCTATATTCAAATAACTGTACATAAGTGTCATTAAGAATTATAAAGAAGATAGGTGCGCACCGGACGGCCTCAAGAGACGCGCCCAGGGCGCGTCCCAACCACTAGTACATGTATAAGCGCATGAGATATGAAAGCCGGATGGATTGGCTGAATAAAGATGGATGGACCAGTGACCAAGCACTAATGAGAAACGTACATGATTCTATTATGAAAATTATGAAAAGTGGAGTATTCTTAAAATGGGACTTTCTTATCTAAAATCATCAGGAGAGAGAGAGAGAGAGAGAGAGAGAGAGAGAGAGAGAGAGAGAGAGAGAGAGAGAGAGAGAGAGAGAGAGAGAGAGAGAGATTCAGCTGGGAACACCCAGTTTTCCTTCCGAGGATAGATTGAAAGCTGCCAATACAGAACCAAATTACTGGTGACACAGACAATTGAGATCAGTTGCTATGAAAATAGGGAGGGATCAAAGTAATTAAATGGTCGATAGGATTACCGATAAAATTTCCGGTTGAACAACAAACAACATAGCTTATCGTCCTGTAGGCGGGAGGCGATGCTCTCTGCCAACCTGCACCATGGAAGCGTTTGGGAGGACTGCTGAAAAAAGAAGGCACAAACATGACTAATCGTTTAAACGGCCAGATCAAAGCTATGGTGATGCACTGACGCTTCATGTGTAGTTGCACCAGGAAGCGTCGGTAACTGAAGCAACATTGAGACTTGATCGATGGGTTCATTGCTCGAGGGAGATGCGCTGGGAGCCAGGTACTCTCGGATTGGTCAAGGAAACTGCTCAGCTATCTCCTATTGTTTACAAAAAATAGGCAAGCAAAACCTTATTGCTCTTGTTGCTGCTTGTTATTCTTCAAAATCAATCTAGCCGGATAATTTTTTCCTTTAACAAATGCACGTGAGATAGTTTGTTTTTTTCTTTAACACATGTACGTGCGGAAGTGGATGGATGCAATCTACATGGCATTGTTTTTTTCTGTTACCACATGTAGGTGGGATAGATGGTAAGGACTCCTTTTTTCTTTTACCACATATATATACGTGGGATAGATGGTAAGGACTCCTCGAATCTAGTCGGGGTTGTTTTTTTTTTCTTTTATCACATGTACGTGGCATGGATGGTAAGTACTTCTTGAATCTAGTTTTTTTTTCTTTTACCACATGTACGTGGGATAGATGGTACGGACTCCTCGGCATCTTATATCTTTGTTGATAGATGATATAAGATATAAGATTTGTTTATTTTTGTTGGTAAATTCCAAATTCTTAGGTACAATAGTACACATGGGAATTGCACCCCTGCTGAATCGGAAGGATTGTGTACGTAATTTACTGTGCTTGTGCTGTTCATCGATGGAATAAAAGAGTTTTTGACCTGTTCATTCATTTTGACTTATGAGCGGTGGCTTGGTCGGCATGCATGAAAACTATGCACCTAATAAATTTACTAGGAGTAGGACTAGGGGCATAGGATTTTCTCCGAAACCCACATGTGAGAAAAGCCCAGTTGATGGATATAGATGGGAATGCATGCATACGCGTCCGCTAGCTTCACGAGGAAAATTGTGTATATATGTACCCCCGCCCCACCAACCTGCCCCTCTTGGATAACCCAGCTACCTAGCAGCAGTAGCACCTCGATCAACACACAGCACAAGGCAATATGCGTTCAGCTCGCCACCTCCACCTCCCGGTCTGGGCCCTCCTTCTCCTCCTGCACTTCTCAGCCTTCGTCCCGGCAGCCAGAGCACAGCAAGAAATCGGTGAGCAGAAATCTTCTACTCCTATAGATTAACTCTTCCGCCATTAATTAATTCCTAACTACTCTTGGATGCAGACGATGAGTCGGAGTTCAGCTACGTCCGCGGGGCCAAGAACGGGCCGGAGAACTGGGGCAAGATCAAGGAGGAGTGGGCGACGTGCGGCACGGGGAGGATGCAGTCGCCCGTCGACCTCTCCGACCGTCGTGCCTCGCGAGCGCCCCACCTCGGCTACCTCCTCACCGCCTATGCCCCAGCTGAGGCCTCCATCGTCAACCGCGGCCACGACATGGCGGTGATGTTCTACGGCGACGTCGGGAGCTTGTGGATCAACGGCACCCTTTACCACCTCAGGCAGGTGCACTGGCACTCCCCCAGCGAGCACCGCCTAAACGGCTGCCGGTACAGCCTGGAGCTCCACATGGTTCACCTCAGCGCCGAGAACAAGGCTGCGCCGTGATCGGCCTCCTCTACAATATCGGCAGCCCGGACCATTTCCTGCACAAGGTATGTACGTCTCTCCAACTTCAGTTTTTTATCTTAGGGTCTGTCTAAGACACATCTAAATGTGACATAGTTATGTCATATCTAAACTGATGTCCATTCTGTTTGTGGTTTATTTTTTGTCTTAGTTTTTCTTTTGTTTCTTGTTGCTGCTATAGATGTTTATGGGAGCTTAGATGTGACATCCTTAAAAAACATCTAGATGTGAATTAGACAAACTGAATATCTTAAGCCGGGCCGAATATATTTGAAACAATCCGTTGCATGCAGCTAGAGCCTTTCCTGCGGAGGATGGCAGACATGAAGGAAAAGGAGGAGAAGGTCGGCGTGGTAGATCCCTGGGTGGCGAGGGGAGATGGCGAAGCCTACTACCGGTACATGGGCTCTCTCACCACGCTGGCGTGCGACGAGGGGGTCATCTGGACCGTCATCAAGAGGGTACCTACCTCGCTATGTTGTTAATGACTTTTACCGACCACATTTAGACCTTGAATGCTAACTTGCAAGAAATTAGCTTACGCAGCGGATTTACAAAGTTATGGTCCTCTTTCCACTAACCGCATGATTTCCTCAATCAAATGTGATGGAACTTATTAAAATATGTACATGGTTTTGCAGGTTGCTACCGTCTCGAGTGACCAACTAAAGTTTCTTACAGACGCTGTGCATGACGTAATTAAGTTGTTTCGTAAATTAATTTCTCCAATCTTTTTCAAGAAATCATAAGTCATATATTTGTTTGTTTGTACTGTGTGTAGGGCTTTGAGATGAACGCGAGACCCCTTCAGAAGGTGAATGGCAGAGATATCGGCTTGTTCTGCCCTGATGATGACCATGAACGCTATTACGCTGCTGCTGATCATTAATTAGCTCTACACTTGAGCCAACCTGACGGATTGACTGCATGTGTGTTAATGTAAGATAATATCATTACATACCTTCGTTTGACTAGCATATAATTGTCGGCAAATAATTGTTTCTAATGAAAACTATATATGTTGACATGTCCTCAGTTGTTGGCAACGGCGAAGAAGAGCGATGACATAGAACACTGCAAACAATCGTGACTCTGCCACAAGCAGGGATGTTTCTTGGCCTTGGCACGGTTCTTACGATTCCTTAATAAAGTCAAGGTCACAGCCGTGTCGTTGTTGATATCTTCAATACATGGATAATAAGAGTCCAATCTAGTATGCTATCTTATTTGTGTCTTCTTTCCTTCTATTGCAATAAAAAGCGCATTGATCACGGCATTGCCATTTTCTTGACAACATGTGCTAGATCATAGTATTTTTCCTGCAATCATTGCACATCAAATACAATCCAATGTGTCATTTTGTTATGTAGTATCCTTGTCATCTTTAAGTCCAGTGTTTCGTTCTTTTGGGTTTTTATTTAAATTCATGTATTATTGTCCTTCAAGAAAGTGTGCTACAGATCTCTATTTGTTCGTCTTCCTTCGTTACCACACTATATAGACGTGCTACTACACCCAGATGGGTGAGATAGTGGTGCTATATTCGTTGTTCTTGGCTTGGTATCATGCATGTGCATGTCGTGCACGTTTTTCTTAAAATAAGTCTCGACTCTTATCATGAATTGGACCATGCATGATGCATGCATGTGATCGACTAGGCAGTTTGCACACACCAGGGGATGTGCATGGGCCAGCCAATAATGCCATTATAGCACACCTGTGTATCGTAGTTCACAAAAGGACCGTCCATAGAGCATCTCCCACAGGCTACACGAGATGGGATGCAGGAGCATCTCCCGTCAATTTGTCCGGGCCCTTGTCAATTTGTCCTTATCCCATAGGCTGCGAGACATGTCCCTGCGTCAAGGTAGGACCAGGAGATTCACATGGTTATACCAGACAGACAGAGCGCGTTAACAAAACCAGATTCACGTGATATATTTGTGCATATCTTCGCCGATTCTGCCGATATCCCGTTCATGAGATTTATTTCGCGGCTTGCACTCCAATATCAACCTGCTGATTTGCCGAGTTGGTAAGAGAATGCGGAGCAGATAGAAAAATCCAGGTAGATATATTCAAAATACTATCGACCACGCGGAGGGTCTGCGGCTGTTTTCGTACCTACTCCGATGTCCCTTTCATGAGAATGAGGACACGGAAATTCATGCCATATTCAACTTCTGTCCAGCTTTATTTGAAAAGCTAGCTATAGTAAAAGCAAACTCATGCAAGAGTTGCTTCGTCTTGTTGGCAACTCACTCGGTTGGTCGTCAATTAGTCAGATGCCCATACATCTAAGTTTTTTTCTTCAACAAGGGCATTTTTTATTGACTCATAATGTAGCATCAATCGATACAAGCACAATGAGCACACACCTGGCCTCTGCATAACTAGGATGCACACAGCCAACACTAGGCACGCACACAGGGATCACACTGGCAAAAAGCAAAGTCATGTTAGACCGAAGCTATGCCTAGGCGAAGAAAAGGCATAAAAGACCCGAAGCGACTGAAACAGTGATCGATGATGTACAACAACGACCATCGTCACCAATCATATTTTGACAACATAATGACTACAATAAAGGTTATCTAGCAGCAATGCCTACAAGAAGGAAAACGACGCATATACGTCGCCGTCGGCGGATCCACTATCAAAGGCCAGATCGTGGATTTTCACCTTGAAGATCCAATCCGAGCAAACTCCAAGCAATGCCTTCAAGAGGGTAATGATGCAAAAAAACGCCACCATTGCCAGGTATAACCAAGTAAGGTCCGACCTAGGATCTTCATACCGGAGCTTGAGACCGGGTAATTGGGAAGCACCACCCAATCAAAATCATCCTATGTTATCTTCTCCACTTTTCACGATCCCAACAGCTTGACAAGGGAGGAAGGTCACACGCACATCTAAATCCCAAGTTTGGGACACTCGGCGTGCCGTGCCCTCCTACAAGTGGCAGCAGATGACCAATCTACATGAGATAACATCACCACATGCCGCCACTACCATCATCATCGTAGCATGTAGCAGTAGATTACACCGGGAGAGGACACGGTTGCTGTTATGCATCGCCGTTAGGGATACAGGTGGCGAGCCAGCTGAATCTAAAGGTCCAAACCTCATCGGCCACCGTAATCTAGCGGATGCCATATCCATGTAGGCAGCCAAGCACGACCCGTAGTTCCCAGCAACGCATTGGCTAGATCGGGACACAATGGTCGTGACAACTGCGACCGCTACACCGCCGGCAGCGTGGGCGGCCGCCGCGACATCTGGAACATAGCCACCACCACATCTTGCCTTCCCTCTTCATCGAAGAGGCGCCTTGAGAGCGGCGATAGCCCCGGCTTAGAGAGCGGGCTCTCCAGATCGAGGGAATGGTAGCGGTCCCGACTCCCTTCACTTTTCTCCATGGCCTGGGCACCTGCTGCAAGCTGATGCCGCCAGGGATTGAA
Source organism: Aegilops umbellulata (assembly GCA_032464435.1). NCBI lineage: Eukaryota > Viridiplantae > Streptophyta > Magnoliopsida > Poales > Poaceae > Aegilops > Aegilops umbellulata. Next base: position 441,363,903 of record CP136059.1, on the reverse strand, counting down.
AAGGCGCTCTGCTGCATATGCCCTGCAACGATCCGCTGCCTCACCTGCACCATTTCCGTCATTGGTTTAAGCCATCTCCTGTACATCACCAATGGCTGCCGAACAGCTTCAGGAATGGAGCCCCGCCGCCGCAGTCGCCTGCGCGGGCAAGCCTGACGGAGGCAAGGGACGGAGGCTTGAAAGAACGGCTGCCGGAAAATAGGATCGGCTCGCCGCACGTGTTGCCCAGCAGGCGGACGACGAGGGGGCAGATATGTCTCGGAGGTACTCTTAATGTAGGATGTGCGTGTACGCGTTCAAAGGGTTTTATGGACATGTATGTTTACTTTTTGGCATGGTAATATGTGTCTCATTTATATCATAAAGATGATAGTACAAGTCACATATATACCATCTAGACAAAACCGAAAAACAGCACAACGCTAGCCTTGGCACACAGAAAAACCAACCAAGAGGTAAAAAAATACAAACAAGACCAAATAATCCTCTAAGTTTGACACCAATGCCTATCACCTGCCTATGGCACCAGCACCACAGCGGCCACCAAAGAAAAAAATGACGGATATCACTTCCATACCCGAGCTCAACGCAGCTCCATCGCTGATGCAGCTTTGTGGACCTCCAAGGTGCCTCACCAATAAAGGCGAAGCAATGGCCGTAGAATGAATCAGGCCGGGCCAAAAACCCCAGACACGCTATCGAACTCCAGTTCTGGCACCCCCGCACGACTAGACGTATGAGGAGGAAACCTTACCTGCCTGCTACAAACAACAAAGCCAACACAGAATCCACCATCTTCTAGATGTCGTCAATGCGGACCACAATCTACATCCACTCCTAGATTATCTCACAAGATCCACGCCGTCACTAGAGCAAACGTTGTCGCAATGGCGGAGCCCGAGGACACAGGTCCACGACGAGGATGCCACCGCCACCATACCATCCCTTACTTAAACAGACTGGTTTTCAAATCCAACCCCAACGCGGATCACCTTCTCGGGGAAGGATCGGAAGATTTTTTTTATTCGGCGCAACCATCGCCAACGCGGAAGCAAAGACGATGATACACCCAAAACCCTAAGCTACTAATGCCTAAACCGATCCGCACGTGTGGATATCCGGCGACCCCCCCCCCCCTCCCCTCCCCACCTCCACCGACGACCGAGGACGACTGCGGAGAGGAAGCGCCTTGTCGGGTGGATGCGAGACCGCCTTTCTTTCTTATAAAAAGAAAGCAATCCTGATTCCTTGTATGTACATGTATGTGAGCATCTATGATTATACTGTTTGAAAAAACAAATACTACTATGAGAATTGTATATGGCCACTTGTCTCCACTCGAGTATTAATATTGGGTACATGTGTATGATGTAGTACTAACAAATTATAACCACCGATCCTTTTTAATAGATGGGAAAACTACCAATCCTAAGCGGGCGGGCGCATGCAGGCGAATCTAACAACTTCAACAAAAATCTAGGCAGCTGCTAGCTAGGTAGGTTTCTCGGCTGCTTGGGCAGGTGGCGACTGATAGATCTCGGCAATGGTCGGTCATTGCGCCCCGGCATGCCACTGCCCCTCGCCTGCAGCGGCATTCATGCCGCCGGTAGCCGTCTACCATTCGCGCTCGACAAGCAACAAAGCCAGAAGCTTCAACCGCGCCGCTCCTCGAACCCAGGCCCAGACCTGCCGTCCTCGACGACGAATCTCACAGAAAGCTCCGGGTATGTAACATACGTGGAACGGATGATCGATCTGCATGCATGCGCGAATTCTTGACAGAACTCTCGTGATCCAGTCACAACGATCGCATGTAGTTTGGTGTTTCATTCTTAATTTTCTTTGGCATATACAATGAGGCAATTGTAGTACTCTTCTCTACATCTAGTACATGTTACTTTGTGAAAGTCCGTGTGATGCATGCATGGCACAGTACTTCGGCGTCTCCGGGTACATGTTCACGGCCGCCGTGACAGTAGCCTCGTCGTTTTGGCCCGAATGGCAAGACTCGCTCACCACCGCCATCGTGTTCTCCTACTCCACGGCGATGATCCTCCTGCTTCTCATACATTGGGGTAACAATAACATGGAAGACCAACTAGCACGGCGATGCCATGAAAGCACATGGGTACGTAACACCATGCACTAATGATCTACCTTAACAAAAAATGTTATTAGCTATTTTTGCTAGGATTGATCCATATCGTTTGCATTTTTCGTCTTCTAATTTAGGTGCAGATGTTGGTGGTCACCGGGATCGTGTTGATCTCCTTGGTGCTGACGGTCTCCATTTTCCCTGCTAAGTGGGGTAACGTGGCCATGATTGTGTTCGTCTCCCTGGTGGCCACCGCGTTTAGTTTCTTGCTTCTCCATGTATGGGATGCGGAACATGAAAGGCAACGGGCACAGGCTGCATCGGCAGGATCTGAAGCAACGTCCACGGATCTGGCATAGCCTTCTGAATTCCACATTTCGGGGAAGAATATATTTCCATGTATAAGTAAATCCTTTTTTACGTTTACACTTTTCTCAGTGTTCTGTTTGTTCCTTATATCCCATTAATTGTCGCTCAAACGGATGTATCTAGCACTGAAATACGTCTAGATACATCCATTTCATGACAATTAATATGTGATAGAGGGAGCACTAGTTTAATTGGCATCCAACTGTTCATGACTTTCAAGCAGATGACTGAAGTTTAACAACCCATGACTTAGTCTTAATGCGACACAAAGGGTGAAAAACGTGAGGTTTGATTACGCGGACGATAACTATGAAAAATAACATGGACGGAAGGCTGAATCAACTACTCCACCGGATTAGCATAGCCTTATAAATTAAAATTATTCAGAGAGGCGAAAGACCTGACTGATCTCGGTTAGTGCTGGCAACGGTGTCATTTCCCTCCTAGTAAGCGTTGTTGAGGAGCCTCCTTGTATCCCCATGGGGATGGCTCTCCAGGAGAAATCACTAACTCCGGGTCTTGAAATGGGCGATGGTGACGGCTACGTTGAACGTCCTTGGAGTCGTCACCTTGGAGAGCCAGGATGCGGATGTTTGCGTGGTTCCCTCTTGTCTTTGGATTTGTGGCCCCGGATTGTCGATGTTTGTGTGTCGAGGCTAGCTTCTCCACATGGCTTGGGTGCAATTCGTGTTGCCCTTGGAGACGGAGGACAAAGGATTTTCATCTCGCGAAGAATCAGCAATTATGTTGCTGGAAGAAGTGTTATATGAGGACTTCGAGATCAAATAGAGAATCTGTATCTCCATTCCTCGTGAGCCATTTATTTCTCCGAAATTACATATCAGAGTGATAAAACACGAACCGCACGGAGCCCGCCCTTTTTTGTTTTTTACTGCCACTATGTGGCCCTAGGGGAAACACAGCCCGGCCGCCTCTCGGGAAAGGGGGGTGGGCCTACCTATCCCGAGGGAGCAGCTGAGAGGTTCCAATGTTTGATCATCCGCATTAGAGAGTTTTGCAGGTCCTTGAGAGAATGTTATCCAGTCAGTTATGACTTGACCATGGTCTGAGGTGAAATTGGTCCCGGTCACTCGAACATGAGAGCAAGGGATCAGCCAAAGATCAGACGAGCTCCAAGGAGGGAGGAGAGAGGGAGGCAAGAACCATGCTTTCAGAGAAGTGGCGGTCCGAATCCACTCTGACAAGATAAAATAGCAGACTAAGTTGCACCATAAGGGGGGTCTCGGTCGATGCGTCTCATAGGGGGTTGTCTGACTTAACATCGAGGCGGCAGGCCCGGATGATTCGGTGCAGTGGTTGTGGTTTCCGAGTGCTCGTCTTGTACAGCTCGGGCTCTGAACTGTTCATTCGTGCGGCACTGCAGCTCGAGGTCAAGCAGTGGTATGTTTGGCCGGCCGGCGGCCTCGGATGGTGGTGTTGGCGGGCTGTACAAGGCGTGGTGAAGCTATACGAAGTCAGGGTGGTGACCCTGGAATTTCAGCAACTTTGATGGCATTTGCTTCGTGTCGTGTGGGCAACGAGATGAGCTTTGATGTTGGTTATGGGCGCTTTGGGAGTAGCAGACGGTGCATGATCTTGTGGATTGCATGTTCTTCATTGACGACGGAGAGTCCCATGTCTGCTCCTCCCATATCAGTTGTGTATTCTTCTCTTTTTTAGTTATGTGAGGCTAGTTTGATGAAACAGTTTTCCGTTGGCTCATGTGTGTGAGGTTGGCGTATTTTTGTTGAGCTTGATGTGCCATCGGCATGAGTGGACTCAGGTTTTCACTTGGTTTTCCGCAGTTGACTGAGCAACAATCTTCTTAATTAATGAAAAAGGAAAAGCTTTTGCCTTGGTTTCAAAATAATAATATTCGAAGATATCTTCATTTGGCTATATTCGTGTTGTATTTTGTCATCTGTGCCTACAAACTCTTCACCTTAGTGCCACCAATGTTACAGTTTTTTTGTATGATTTACATATGTTATGATCGAGCTCATCATGTGTTTCTCTTGACTACGCAAAAAGGCCTATCACCTGTTACAAACAATCTTTAGGGATAAATGCCACATGATCTTAAGCCTAGTATTCAAACACCTAATGTACATATGACATAATAGGATTTGGGATTTCTTACGGGTTTTGAGGGAAGCCTTCAGACTGATCGATGCACCCCTCGTGTGGCCTATGGCTAAAACTTTCGTTCTCCAACAACATGGAGATGGGCCGGGGAAAAGTACATGAACTCGTAGCAAGCAGCGGGAGCGCCGCCATGACTGGCCCTGCGACGGCTAGCGGTGGAAAGGACCTTCAAGTCCCTCAGACCCTTCTTTAGGATCAGTTATTAGAGAGTCCTCTCCTTACCGTGTCAAAACCACGTTAGCTCACAAATGATAGGCTTTCCCTTTTTTAATACTACGGGCTGCGAAACCGGAAGAAGATGATCGTGTCATGTTAGTTTTGAGGATTTTGGCATGCATGTGCATGAATGGCTGTAATCTCCAGTGGTTTATGTAATGGAATTTGGTGGAGATACATGAGCCACAGATTCAATCTCGTTTCATGATAGTGTCGATTATTTTTGTGAACTACTGTAATCTATACTGGTTCTATAAGGAAAATTAGTTTGGAGACATGACCGCTTCATTACTTTGAACAAAAAATGACCTCGATTATATGTACTGCCCGTCATACATGTACTGGACAAAATCATGTGTAATTAATTTTATGCGTGTGCATTGGACAGATTCTTTGTAAATGAATAAGTTTAATATTAAGGAGAAGAGGCAGAAACAAGTCTCACATAATCAAACGTATTTGTTATTACATGTTCTTGGTAAAGAAAACAAAGTAAATAGGAAGGGAAAACGTAAAATCTAATCTTAGCATATTGACATACATTTAGATGTGTAACATATCAACATCTACGGCACCAGATGTGCTTCATTAGATTCATTATGAAATATATATTTATGTGTATACTTGATATTGTAGATATTTGCAGATTTTCCTATAGGCCAGGTCAAACGTAAGGTTTTTAGTTGTAGGACTTCAATTATTTTGAATTGAAGGGAGCATTAAGAAACCCAATGGTTGATAGTCTGACAATTCAGGTAACTAAATCAGTTGTTGATTAAGGTGCTGCCCATGTATGTGCGGGGGTGGCTTTGCTAGTTTCAAAAAGAAGGGAGATTCATGCGTGTCAGCATGTGGGAGCTCATCATCAACATGAGCACGTGATGCTAAAGCACCCTATCTCGAGAAACCTAATAGTCAATGGACATTGCATAGAGACGGGAGGAGCCACTTTGCTCTAATGAGCACACTAATTAGTCCTTACCGTGATGTTAGAGCAAAGGACGAATCTTCTACACTCACACTAATTTGTTGGTTCCGAAAGGGAAAGCTCCAGCTAACCCTCTACAGGAGGACAAGATATTCTTACCGTGCCCTGTTTAATTCTCAGGGTTCTTCCTATCATGCCCACCATCGTGCCACCTTTTCAACAACCCAGCGCTAGTGTGCGCGTGTGTGTATATAGACAACACCAACCTTCCCCCCTTCCATAGTCAAGCTAACTAGCAGTAGCACATCGATCAGCAAAGGGACGTCCGGCAGGCACTCAACACAAAACACAAACATGCGTTCAGCTCGCGACCTATGCCTCGCGGTCTCGGCCCTCCTCCTCCTCCTCCTGCTGTCAGCTGGCGTCCTGGCGGCAAGAGCCCAGAATGAAATCGGTGAGCTCTGCTCCGCTCTCTCAAACAAAAATCTTATATCTTAAATCCAGCGCATGTACGTGCACTTCTTGATTAATTCTTCCATCATTAATTAATTTTACCAAGTATATCTCTTGCATGCAGACGATGAGTCAGAGTTCAGCTACATCCGCGGGTCGGAGAACGGGCCGGAGAACTGGGGCAAGATCAAGGAGAAGTGGGTGACCTGCGGCACCGGGCGGATGCAGTCGCCCATCGACCTCTCGGACCGCCATGCCGCACAGACACCCAACCTCGGGTACCTCAATCACTCCTACTTGCCTGTAGATGCCTCCATCGTCAACCGCGGCCACGACATCATGGTCAAGTTCAACGGCGACGCCGGGAGCCTGTGGATCAACGGCACCGCGTACCACCTCAAGCAAGTCCACTGGCACTCCCCTAGCGAGCACCGCGTAAACGGCCACCGGTATAGCCTCGAGCTTCACATGGTTCACCTCAGCGCCGAGAACAAGACTGCCGTGATCGGCATCCTCTACAAGATCGGCAGGCGTGACCATTTCCTCCACGAGGTACGTTAGGTTTCTCTAACTTTATCCATCTGTTGCCAACCAATATATATCTTTCTTTAATCATCCCGGAGTTAAAGTTTTAAACTAATCCGTTATGCAGCTGGAGCCTTACCTGAAGAGGATGGCAGACATGAAGGAGAAAGAGGAGAAGGTAGGCATGGTGGATCCCTGGGAGGCGAGGGGAGATGGCGAAGCCTACTATCAGTACATGGGCTCCCTCACCACGCCGGCGTGCGACGAGGGGGTCATCTGGACCGTCATCAAGAGGGTACCTACGTTGTTAATGACTTTTACCGACCATATTTTGAACCAAAATTCTAAACTTACGGGATATCAGCTTACGGGCACATGGTCACTAATGCCCCTGATATTGTCTAATAATAGTAATCAAAGTTTTAACAGTTGGTACATGCTTTTGCAGGTTTCCACCGTGTCGAGTCACCAACTGAAGCTTCTCACGGATGCCGTCCATGACGTAATTATGTTGTTCCATTAATTAATTTCTCCAATCTTTTTTCAAGAAAGCAAAGTGCATATATTGTTATGTTTTGACTGTGTGTAGGGCTTTGAGATGAACGCGAGACCACTTCAGAAGGTTAACGGAAGAGATATCAGCTTTTTCTGCCCTGATGATCACCATGAGCGCTATTACGCTGTTGCTGATCAGTAATTATTAGCTTTAAACTTCAGCGTACGTGAGGGATAAGACAGCATGCGTGTTAGTGTAAGATAATCTCATTATGTACCTTAATTTGACTAGCTTATTGTTGTTGGTAAACAGTTGTTTCTAATGGAAACTATATATTTTCCCATGCCCTCAGTTGTTGGAAACCACAAAGAAGAACGACCGATTCCATGGAGCATTGCAACGATCGTGACTCGGCACCAAGCGGAGATGTTTTTGGTCTTGGCACGGTTGTTAATTCGATCCATAGTAAAGTCGAAGTCACAGACGTGTCATTGTTGTTATCTTCCATACTTGGATAACATGTGCTCAATCTAGTACGTTATCTTATTTGAGTTTTCTTCTTTATTAATGTTTAAATAAAAAAGTGCCTCGATCAGGGCTGGTTGTGCCATCTTGTTGCTAAGATGTGCTAGCTAATGAATTTATTTCTTCATCATTGCACATCAGATCCAATCCATCTTATTATGTTCTATCATTGTCATCTTTAACTACAGTTTTTTTTTTCAGCTTTTATTTGAATTTATGTATTCTTCTTCTTCAAGAAAATGTGCTGCAGCACCTCAAAAAACAAGTGTGTTACAGATCTATATTTATTGCTCTTCCTTCTTTACCGCACTATATGCACCTGCTAGCACGCTCAGTTCAGTGAGATACTGAGATAGTGCTATGCCTGTTGTTGCATGTGCATGGCATGTACGTTTTCAGGTAAGTCTTGACACTTATGAATTGAGCCATGCATGATGCATGTGATCGACCAGGCAGCTTTTGCACTGTAGACCGTCCATGACAGGAGGATCTCACAGAGGCTGTACGAGATGGGATGCAGGAGCATCTCCCGTACGACGTCGTGCTCACTTTTCCGGGGCCCTTGTCAATTGTCCCTATCGGCCTATCCCATAGGCTGCGAGACATCACATGAAATTATACGAAATTATACGAGAGAGACGGAGACAGAGCGCCAAGAAGTCTAGATTCACTTGATACATTGGTGCCTACCTTCGTGGATTCTGCCGATGTCCCATTCATAAGATTATTTTAGGTTTGTTCTCTGTTGTTAATTAACCTGCCGATTTGTGGAGTAGGTACGAAAATGTGGAGCAGGTAACAAAATCTGGGTAGATTATTCAAAATGTTATCTGCCGTGCGCAGGGTGTGCGGCTGTTTTCCTACCTATTCACTGGTAGAAAAAAGCCCTTTAGTCCCGGTTCGCCACAGCCTTTAGTCCCGGCTGTGCAACCGGGACTAAATATGCGTGACTAAAGACCCCCCCCTTTAGTCGCACCTCTTACGGACCGCGACTAAAGGCTTTAGTCCCGATTCTTGTGGCGGACCGGGACTAAAGACCCGTCCACGTGGGCGCCCGTGGTCCGTCGGGGCGGAGGACCTTTAGTCCCGGTTCTCGTGGCCAACCGGGACTAAAGGACTCCTCCGCAGGTTTAGGGTTTCAGCCCCCCTAAACCTGGTTTCTTTTTAATTTATAGTGTTTTATTTGTTTTATATTTTATTTTGTGTTTTATTTTATTTTTGATGAAGTTTCAGTACATATATTCTACGCTACTATATACATGCATATGAAATTTCAAACAAGAAGAATTCAAGAGGAATATATAATATATATTCAATCTCGGATGACCATATACAACTTCGAACAAGTTTCAATCTCGGGTATGCATATAAATTTCTTCGTCCTCGGTATAGTGTTCTCCTTTAGGATTGATGACTTCCCTCATGAAAAATCCTGCTAATTCTTCTTGAATTGGTCGGAAGCGAGCTTCTGGACTAAGCCTCCTCCGCAAGTTATCCGTCGCGTTCCGCACGCTATCTGATGCCTTCCGCTCAGTGGTGTGTCTCCGGATGTTCTCACAAACATAGTATCCACATAGATTGGTCCCCGGTGGCTGCTTATCCACATTAACTAACTTTCTGAAATCTAGCTCATGTTTGAATTCACCGACAATTTCTTCTGAGAACCGTCTCCAAACCCTACAGGGCAAAGAAAATTAAATGAATAAGGGAGTTATTAGTTACTTGATATTAGGAAATGAACGAAAGAGACCGATCGATATAGAGCTCAAATGATTGAAAATAATTACTTTTGCGGCATTTTTCTCATGTCGGCCCAACGCTTTGGATCCGAATCCATAGAGTCCATGATTAGAACTCTGGAGGTGTGAAGTTCAATATTTAGCAGAATCCAGTGGAACCTGCGGACACGTTACATGCACAGTCATGCATAACTCATCGATTAGACATACCATGCATGGAGTAAACAAAAGAGAATGGGCACAAGAGAGAAACACTCACCCAAAATGGTAAGGAAATAGAATATGACTTTTGAGTTGATGCTTTCTAAGAAACTTGTACAGGTCTTTCTCCACGTCTTCGGGGTGATGTTGTAACACATATCCATTAACGATATGTGGGTCAATGAACCCAACATCATGGATGTTTCTTATTTTGCATTCCCAAATCTTCAATCTGCATAATAGCGTACGCAGCAATATAGTTAGGACAATATATATATATAGTGCAGGCAATGAAGAACGAGATGAGGTAGAAATAAATCACTTACAGAACGTAGCAACTCAGCATAGATTTATCGAGGTCGCGCAGATTGAACAGCTGGAACAATTCACTCATATGAACTTCTACAGAGTACCGTTTGGTGTGATGCTCATTTGTAACATCCGCATAAACATATTCTTTGTCGGCCCATGTTATGAATTGCTTGTACCAACGTAGCAGGTTTCGCATTTGTGGTGTAGACTCTTTTCCTGCGCAGGCTCGACGAGAGGCCCATTCCGCACATATTGTAATGCTATCTCACATACTGGCGCATCCTCAAGGCCTAAGAAGGCACGAAGAGTCAAACCCATCTCGGACGCTTGTTTCATGGCACCCGCTACAGTCAATCCAAGTGCTGCCGCAGCTGCTATGATCTCGGGGTCCTCTTCCAGACCGGCTTTCACTATAAGCGGGGGGATCGATTGTTTCTTCTGCATCCCGAGCTGGTCAACTTGTTTCCCGCTTTTTTTACTTTCTTCTTTCTCCTCCTTCAATATTTTTGCTTGCCTACGAAGTTCATGTCCATAGTCGTCAGGCATATTCAGCTCGGCTTGGGACGGTGTCGTCAAAAAATCCTTAGCCCACTTCTTTTGCTTCTTAGTGAATACTTGCTTGGGCTCAGGCTCTTTTTTCGCCTTCATATCCGCCTTCCATTTCTCATAATCAGCAGACGCGTCCAATTTGGTTTCAGCTTCACTAAGTTCCCCAGGCCTTGGGAGGAGAGGCTTCAGTGATGGCTCCGGTACCCTTGTGGTCTTAGGTACATAAGGGTCCGGGTTAATAGTCCAGGAGCGGGTTTCCTTGCTGTCCGCCTGCTTCTGCTTCTTCGCCGGAGGTGGATTGGGGGGCGTTGTACCCGCCGGAGGAGGATTGGGGGGCGTCGTACCCGCCGGAGGTTGTGGATCGGGGGACGGCGTCGAATGGCGTGAAGGAGGTGTAGGTGAACCACCACGACCACCACCACCGCCACCACCGCCACCACCACCACCACCATCGGAGGGGGGTGGACTTGCTAGCCTTGGAGCCTCGCCTGGAAACACTATGTACTTCTTTTTCCATAGAATGAACTGGCGCTTGACATATCCAAGTCTTCTCTCCCCTTCGGGTGTAGGTTTGTCAATCTCCAGGTCCCCAAACCCTTGGACTATGTCTTCCACCGTGACACGAGCATAGCCATATGCAATGGGGTTGTTGTGGTGGAGTGCTCCAGGTGTACAGGGTAAAGCACTGGCGCTAGCTACCTTCGTGGAAACGTTCCCCACGGGATAATGCAGATCACATTCTTTCATCTCCTTTACATCATCCACGGGGTAGTGAGGCTCCGGTGCACGAATCTCGATCATCGGTGCACTAGCACCAGGCGGGGCATCCGTGGAAGCCACGCTGCTTCTCTGCTGCTGGCTTCCGCGATCCGCTTCATGATCTTCATGCGGCCCTGCAGCCGATTTTTCTTTCACTAGTTCATGCACAGTCTGCTTCAACTCATGGAGTTTCGATGCAAACTTCGTCATAAGATCTGCATCCCGGTCCGTATTTCTCTTACGGCTTCTGTAACAGTACGGGTCATTGTCCTGGGAAAACCCTACTTTCCACGAAACTTTGCCTTTGCCTCGTACACGTCCTCCGTGTTCATCATTCCCGAGGGTTGTTGTCAGTGCGTCTTTCTCTCTGTTGAACTTGATCAAGCCCTCTTGAGCTTGGGTCATTGCGTCAATAAGGGCTTGGGTGGGAGCAAACTTTTTCTGCCGGTGAACACACACCCCTGTCTCCGGGTCTAGCGATCCCCCATGCCCGTACCTGTTGGGGAACGTTGCAGAAAATTAAAAAAAATTCCTACGGTTTCACCAAGATCCATCTAGGAGTTCATCTAGCAACGAGTATTCAGATTAGATAGCATCTACATACCACTTTGTAGATCGCAACGGAAGCGTTTGAGTGAACGTGGATGAGGTAGTCGTACTCGCCGTGATCCAATTCACCGATGATCTAGTGCCGAACGGACGGCACCTCCGCGTTCAACACACGTACGGAAAGCGTGACGTCTCCTCCTTCTTGATCCAGCAAGGCAAAGGAGAGGTTGGGGAAGAAAGTTCCAGCAGCAGCACGACGGCGTGGTGATGGTGGAACTGCAGTACTCCGGCAGGGCTTCGCCGTGCTCAATGGAGGAGGAGGAGGTGTTGGAGAGGGAGAGGGAGGCGCCAGGGCAATGGGTTGTCAGCCCCCTCTCCCCTCCCCCCTTTATATAACCCCCAAGGGGGGCGCCGGCCCTAGGAGATGAGATCTCCTAGGGGGGGCGGCGGCCAGGGAAGGGGGGCTTGCCCCCCAAGCAAGGGGGGCGCCCCCTTTAGGGTTTTCCCTCCCCCCAAACCCTAGGCGCATGGGCCCATGGGGGGAGAGGCGCACCAGCCCACTATGGGCTGGTTCCCTCCCTCATACAGCCCATGGGGCCCTTCGGGATAGGTGGCCCCACCCGATGGACCCCCCGGGACCCTCCGGTGGTCCCGGTACAATACCGATAACCCCGAAACTTGTCCCGATGTCCGTATGATCACTTTCCATATATAAATCTTTACCTCCGGACCATTCCGAAACTCCTCGTGATGTCCGGGATCTCATCTGGGACTCCGAAAAACATTCGGGTCACTGCACATACATATCCCTACAACCCTAGCGTCACCGAACCTTAAGTGTGTAGACCCTACGGGTTCGGGAGACATGCAGACATGACCGAGATGGCTCTCGGGCAATAACCAACAGCGGGATCTGGATACCCATGTTGGCTCCCACATGCTCCACGATGATCTCATCGGATGAACCACGATGTCAAGGATTCAATTAATCCCGTATACGATTCCCTTTGTCAATCGGTATTTTACTTGCCCGAGATTCGATCGTCGGTATCCCAATACCTCGTTCAATCTCGTTACCGGCAAGTCACTTTTTCTCGTACCGTAGTGCATGATCCTTTGTGATCAAACACTTTGATCACCTTGAGCTCATATGATGATGCATTACCGAGAGGGCCCGGTGATACCTCTCCGTCAAGCGGAGTGACAAATCCCAGTCTCGATTCATGTCAACCCAACAGACACTTTCAGAGATACCCGTAGCATACCTTTATAGTCATCCAGTTATGTTGTGACGTTTGGCACACCCAAAGCACTCCTACGGTATCCGGGAGTTACATGATCTCATGGTCTAAGGAAAGGATACTTGACATTGGAAAACTCTAGCAAACGAACTATGCGATCTTATGCTATGTTTAGAATTGGGTCTTGTCCATCACATCATTCTCCTAATGATGTGATCCCGTTATCGATGACATCCAATGTCCATAGTCAGGAAACCATGACTATCTGTCGATCAACGAGCTAGTCAACTAGAGGCTTACTAGGGACATGTTGTTGTCTGTTATTCACACATGTATTACGATTTCCGGTTAACACAATTATAGCACGAATAAAGACAATTATCATGAATAAGGAAATATAATAATAATGCTTTTATTATTGCCTCTAGGGCATATTTCCAACAGTCTCCCACTTGCACTAGAGTCAATAATCTAGTTACATTGTGATGAATCGAACACCCATAGAGTTCTGGTGCTGATCATGTTTTGCCTTAGGGACAGGTTTATAAAAAATTCATGGCCTGCGAGGATGAATAATATAATGTGTTAAAAGGCCTAAGTATTATTTCACAGCCCTCATTTCAATATATTTTTCCCTGAAAATTTACACATATGTGTGTTATGCCTTCATGTATATCTGTATGTATTTCAGAATTTTTGGAAACATAAAAATATGAATTTTGAATTTGGAGGCCGAGATCCAAAAGGAATTTTCGCTAGAATGCAAGGTTTTTTCTGCTAGGATATAATTTTAACACCTAATAATTAAATATATTCAATATATACGTGAGGAACAGTTGAATGCAAGATGTAAACAAAAAAAGAAACACGACGAACGCTTTCTCAACGACAAAGAAGTTATGAGTGGTTGAGTGGTCACTGGTCAGGTCGATATGTTGGCATTTGATTCATATCTGTAGGCCAGCAGCCTGTACCTGTCAGGCTGTCATCGATCTTGGATTCAGCAATAATGTGTGCAACCACACCGCATCTGGACATTAAGTAGGCACGTGATGTACCTGTTAAGCAGTAATATCTGCAACTAGCAACCACATCCTGACTATAAATGGGGCACCTGATGAACCAGAGTAGCACTACAACACATAGCAACACACAATATGGATTTGTTTCTGCCACTCGTCACATTTATTTTGGTGAGTGCGACATACCATGCTCTTGTGAGATATATACTATTTCTATGCGTGCATAAAATCCACATACGATATACCGTGCCTGTTATGTAGTAAGTGCGAATCTCTAAGCCGTAACTATCGTACTGGTATTTGTTATGTTGCACGCAGATTGTTGGAGGACAAGGTAGCCAGCATGCGAGTTTTGCCGATGGCGCCAAGACGACGCTGACAAACATGGAGACGCTCACAGGGTACTGGGAAGAAGCGCTACCAGGAACTCCGATTCCCCCGGCTATCACCGACCTGTTAGCCCAACAAAAAGGTCTCTCTCTCTCTCTCTCTCTCTCTCTCTCTCTCTCTCTCTCTCTCTCTCTCTCTCTCTCTCTCTCTCTCTCTCTCTCTCTCTCTCTCTCTCTCTCTCTCTCTCTCTCTCTCTCTCTCTCTCTCTCTCTCTCTCTCTCTCTCTCTCTCTACCTTCACCATCTCTTTCCACGCAGCTCCTATGTCGCAAAACAGTGGGCATGCATGGGCCCTATCATATTGACAGGGATGCACATCATATCACTGAAAAGAGTATACTATAATACAAACTAACTTAGTGTTGGTCACCTCATTTCAGCGTTTTTGATAATTAATTAACGGTATGACTGAGTGTTTTTGAGCTCAGTGTGCACTGTAAACTAAAGGCAAGCAGTAGTTGAACAATAAAAGTTGATGAATAATAATGTGTCTAGATTCAGTAAAAAGGAATATTCGATATATACTCTCTTTGTTACAAAATAACCGAGGTTCTAGATTTGTTCAAGTCAAACTTATTTTAGTTTGACCAACTTCATGGAAAAAATGTATTAGGATGTACGATTAAAAAATACACATAATACGTAAATATATTTTATAAAGAATCTCATGACACTAATTTTCTGTTCTAGATGTTGATATATTTTTCTATAAACAAGTTTTACCTAGGACAAACCCTGAACTTCAGTTGTTTTTGAACGGGGGCGTAAAAGATTGGTCTTAATTTATCCTTCCATATATTCGACTTGGTATGTATGACCAATTTCTATATATACATACTACAAACACGAGTTTGGTTGGTTTCGTGGTTGTTATGAGTCGTGTCTGTAGATATGCATACTACACATGCCCATTCAATGTTTGTTCCTTTAGATGACCTCTTAATTAGTCCTGGCTAGTAACCTCGTGTTTATTACAGGGCTGCGAAAACATGGACCTAACTATGAGAGAGTCAAGTCAGAAGCTAGTCTCAGGGACAACCATGCATCACAAACTGAAGATGATTTAAAAGAGGCCCATGGGTCTCATGGTGAAGAAGGTATAAAGAAGGTCATGATGGCAGATGACCGAGCCATTGGTAAGGTTCTAAAAACAGAGCCAATGTCACAAGGGTTACAAGCTAAAAATTATGTAAAAGAAAAAATTACTGCCCATAGAACAAAAATCGAAGAAAATCTAAAGGAAATCTCAGTGTCGTACGGGTTAGAAGGTGACAACAATCTAAAGGAAGTTTCACTAAATTTGAAGAAGATCCATGCACCATATACACCATTGAAAGATGCAAATCTGAAGGAAATATCTGTGTCATATGGATCAAATGATGGAGAAGTCCACAAAGAAATCTCAGGGCCATATGGGTTAGAAGGTGAAAATGATTTAAAAGAAATATCAGTGTCTTATGGTGTAAACAGTGATGATATTCCAGCGGGAGAAACTATACATGAAGAAAATCTAAAGGAAATCTCAGTGTCATATGGGTTAGAAGGTTCAAAAAGTTTAAAGAAAGTCCCACTGAATTTAAAGAAGATCCTTGCAGCATACACACCTTGGAAACATGAAAATCTAAAGGAAATATCTGTATCATATGGATCAAAAGGACGAGAAATTTCTAAGGAATCATCGGGACTATCCTGGTTAAAAGATGAAAATGAGTTGAAAGAAATCTCAGTGTCTTATGGTGTAGATGGCCAAGAAAACCTAAAGGAAATATCTGTGACATACAGATCAAAAGACCAAGAAATTCTGAAGGAACAATCAAGGTCATATGGGTTAAGAGGTGAAAAGGATTTAAAAGAAATCTCAGTGTCTTATGGCACAGAAGGCCATGAAAATCTGAAGGAAATATCTGTAACATATGGATCAAAGGACAAAGAAATTCGCAAGGAAGCATTAGGATCCTATGGGTTAAAAGGAGAAGGGGATTTAAAGGAAATCTCAGTGTCTTACGGTGTAGGCGGCCAGGAGGTTTTAAAGAGAGGCTCCACATCACACGAAGAAAATTCAAAGGAAGTCACTATGTCATCTGGGTCAGTTGAAGAGAAAGATGAACAAGCCCACGTTCTGAATCAAGGTGAAGATCATTTTTTCAAGGAAGTAGAGTTCGTCATTTTATTACATACAACCTCTCAATTGATTTTTTTGCCATTGTACCGGTTGCAGTAAAAGGAGAGGCGAGCCACCACCATGTTCACGCGCACAGCTACAAGAACAAGAAAGAGGCAGATGTCTTTTTCTTCCACGACACGTTGAGGCCAGGGTCCTTGATCACCCCGACAATCCCTCCGACCACCTCCATGCCAGCTCTTCTTCCCCGCAACATCGCTGACTCCATCCCATTCTCCACCGAGGACCTCTCCGACATCATCACGATGTTCGCGCCGGCGTCCCTCATGATGACCAGAGAAATACGGTGGACGCTGGACACCTGCGAGCACCCACAAACGCTCCCCGGCCAGAAAGCAGGCTGCGCCACCTCCCTCGAGTCCCTCGCCGAGCTGCCGGCATCCCTCCTTGGGAGGCGCAACATCCGCGCGTTCTCCGCCGTGGATCTGCCCATGGATGCCCCGGACACGCCGGCGCTGAGGGGGAGGTACAACGTGACGGCTGCACGGAAGCTCTCCGGATCATCATCTGAGGTCGTGACTTGCCATGATCTGACCTACCCGTACGCGGTGTACTACTGCCACACGTCCAGCCCTACGGCCGCGTACATGGTGACGCTGGCGAGTGTGGAGGAGGGTGCCTCTCCGGCGACGATGGAGGTCATGGCCGTGTGCCACCTTGACACGTCATTGTGGAGCCCGAAGAACCCGTTCTTTGAGCTGCACAACGTGAGGCCAGGTGATGTGGCCGTATGCCACTTTCTCACTAAGCTGAGCATCATCTGGGTGACCGTCGATGAGCATGCGGACGCACGGTAGAAGGGAATGCTCACGCCCGGCCACACCTACGTATCTGCTTATGTTAGCTATATGGCCTATGGCATGAATACGATGTAGGCTGATCGACGTGTATCGAGATATGAGGTATGAAATAATTGGGTGTTGCCATCCGTGAGATCTTAATCAAATTCTTATGTCTGATAAAATTCTGGTTGTACGAAAGAAGGCCGCTGAGTATAGCGTTTGAGGAAAAAACGTTGCAACCTGGTGAACCTATATTTTTACACTTGGACGACCTACACTTGCACTATTACACCGTAGGCCATGTTGAAAATTGTCCACTCACCCAACAACCTACGTCCATAATCGGTAGGCCATCTATGTGTCATTGACGGGTACAAAAAACAACAAAAGTAAAATGTTAAATGCGGGTCTGTAGACCGCCTAGCGACGATTACAAGCAATGGAACGAGCTGCAGGTGTGTCGCTGTCGTCCACCCAAAGCCAGACAAATCTTGTTGTAATATGTTGTTGGAACATCGTCGTGCAAAGGCCCCAAAGGACCTGTGCACCAGAACGGCAGCTGTAGTCGATGAAGAGAAGGCTAGACGATCTAACTAGACTAATGAAAACCGGATCCAAGCAGATCCACAAAAGGCAAACAATGACCGAATCCCACGACATGCACCGGGGACACACCTCCACACACACACCCATTGATTGGTTTCATGCTCCCCTCCTGTCGAGTCAATAGTTCTTCTCTTTAGCACGGTCGAGGAAGTTGGTCCCCTCAAAATGAACTTGTTGCATACTTGCAACTTCATTGGTCGAACGAGAAGCTTCACTGTGAGTTATGTGAGCGGACCTCCTCGTAAACATCTAATTTTTTTATTTTTCCAGTCCGATAGATTGGTACACAAGTGAACCATATGACTAAACTCCACTAGAAACATCTTGAAATCTGTGGTCATCTAAAATTTTCGATCAAGAACATGCAAAACCTAAACATGGCAATGCTAAGCCTATAGAGCACGGATTTTATGAAAAAAAACTGTTGGGGATGAGAATGAAAACATACCGTAAATTGTTTAGGCGGAAGCATTCAGACTGAAAATGAGTAGGGAGAAAGATCCAGCAAGAGCATCTACAATTGGACGGCCAATATCCGCCTCAAAGAACTGGCGGCCTGCCTGGTCACTGTCTAAAAATTTCCCACCCAACGGAATGCTCAAATCACAGCATGAACGCCGGGCTGACCGGTAACCCTTATATCCAACCCATATGTGGGGCAGATATGGGGATGCCCAGACGCGTCCGCCATGTAGGATCCGACCAACTGTGGCCCACCCGACCCCACATACATTCAACCCTATCCGCACTGAGGACGAAATTATAGCTGCATGCCACTCCACTACAGTTCACTCCCCTCCGCCCCTAGCTCTTCTCCGACGAATCCCGGCCATCTCTTGCATGGCAGGCTGTGGATTTGACTCCGAACTTGTCCCTTGCTGTCCCAACGAGGGGAGGGTGGTCCGTGCGGCTCTCCGTCGCTCCAGGGAGGATTGCGCCCGACCGCGGACGCATTCCTTCTGGCGCGAATCCATTGTGTTCGCGAAAATGGTGATTGTATTTGCCAGGACTCATTGTGGGAGGTGATGTACCCCTGACTTGCTGGACGCAGTGCGGACCGTCGGGCGCCCGAACACTAGGATGCCGACGCAACCCATTTGGTGTCGCGTCGTCCCGTGGGATCAGGCTACAAGCTAGAGGTAAACAGCGGCATGGTGTACGACACGCACGCTGCTGAAACAAGGCGTGCCCGCCGTGCAAGGCACCAAGCACGGATGACCACACATGCTCTCCGGCCGAGGCCCCGGAATCGGAGGCGCATGCCCGCAGGCCCGAACACCCGGCCACGCCCGTGTTAGTCATTGTATTTACAAATGTTAACCATGCATTTAAAATTTATTAAACAGTGTATAAAAAATAGTCTTGATGTACATAAAGAATATTGACTTGAAAAAATATATCTTAAAAAAAAGTACAAGGTGTATGAAAAATAAACAGCAGAATTAAGAAAATATTACTCAAGTATTTAGTTTTTTTAAAGATGCATAAAAACTGTTTTTATGTATTAAAAATGTACATTAGATCTGAAAAAAAGGGTAGACCTTTCTTTAAATAAGCCAAAGGATACCGTTGAACACAATTATAACAGAAGAAGACAGAGAAATAATCAAAGATAATCAAAGGGAAAGAATAAAAAGAAAAAAGAAAAAACCCATAAAATTCACAGAAAACCAAAAAACAAACAAAGAGAACTGAAGAAAAAATAAAAAGGAAATCCTAAGAATGAACGAGAAAGAAACAAATAACAAAGCTGAAGGTGTGATGAATGAATACACCTCTTTGTTGGCATTTATATTGTCAGCACTTTTGTCATGTCTTCTCTTATGTTATTAGAGAAACCTGACTTGGCTCTTTGGATATTATTGGATTAAAGGAGAGAGAGCCCATCTAAACCTGAAAGTCATGGTTGTTACAAGCCGAGGGAGGGAACTTTGATGCTCAAGGGCCACATGGAGTTCGTTGTCAAGCTGAAGTGGCTCTACACATTGTGATGATGAGATCTATCTGCTTGCCCACGAGTCTTTGCTGCAATCTTGTCACTTGTAGAAGAATGCGTAGCTATGCCTTTGGCTCGTGCATGTTCAACATGGATGGCATTGGAGGGCCAGGGAATCCCTTGTGGCGGCACCATACTATTTGCTGGTGATGGCAGCACGACAGCCCAGCCAAGCGGAGCTTGCCCTCGTCAAGCACCAGGGCAAGTACATGGCCGCCAACCTTAAGAAGGTTGGCGAGGCTTGATTCTGAGAGAGCCAACAGGTGGACCCTTGATTCTTTGCATGTTTATCGTACTTATATATAGATGCAACGATTATTTTATCTCTTTACAGTTTAGTACTCTAAACTCACCCTTTAGCCATATGCCTATATTTTACTATGAAACTTGCAGCTTTGTTTTCTCTGTGTTTTGGTGGCTGGAATAGGTGAACGGTATGCACGGTTTGAGGCTGACTTGGTTTTAGCTTGGTTCTGCCTACTTGTTTGCTGAAAAGAAAAATGGACACTGATGCATCTCTACTTCCAAATCAATGTCTCCCCTGACAGTGTCATCTACTCTGTCTCTCCCATAATATAAGATCTTATTACACATCCTATATGCGAGGATGTTGAATGTAATAAGATCTTATATTATGGGACAGAGGGAGTATTTAATATGCTAGTCAAGGCCATATGCCATTTCTTAAAGATCTGCTTGTCTGGAATCTCTTATTTATGCATATTAGTCCAACTGATGTCGTTTATTAACTGCTACCCAAGTATTTAATATTCGACTCTGATAATCATGATTCTTTATGCCTTTTGTGGTCTAGAGCACAACTAACCGGTGCCCTGTTGATGTCAGGGTCAGAGTCGCGTGTGATGTCTCATTTAGGGGGTGCCCTAGTCGTCGTTGTCCTGTGTGCAGAAATCAACGGCAAGGGCTGGATCTGATAATGTAGGTAACTACTTGCATGAAGGAACACCAAGAACTCCAAGGACCTGGTGGGCACTCGTTGTGTTGAAACCTGTTGTTCGGCTACCATCAATGGACCGCAGGACGACTTGGTGGAACATGCTAGTTATTATCCAAGTTTTGGATGTGGAGGCACTTGGTTGTTTTGTGCTCTTTGTTAGCTTGTTACTGTGAAGAAGGGCGGCCCCGAGGCCATCATGAATGGGATTAGATTCTTGTCGGTTTACTTACTTGACTTGTTTTCTTTCGAAATTGTGAATAACAAAGAGATGAGGATAGATGATAACCGCTTGTTGGGTTTGTGTGTGTGGGGGGGGGGGACATGTTGCTTACAGGATGCATGCATCAATAGTGGTATGATTTGGAGTCTATTTCCTGAATTGTTTGACAGGCGACCAAATAAAATCATGTCTTCCCTTTTGTGCTTTCTCTCTGGATGGCATGTGTGATCTGTTGTTATACGCAAATGAGATGTATGCACAAACAAACATTGGCTTGGCATACATATCACATGCCCATAAACATCAAACAAGAGAAGGCTTGAGCACTAGAAAGTAAGATCACTCTAGAACCATTGAGAAGATGTTTCAGACTTGCAGCAACTCACTCTGGAACAATTGAGCGTAATGTAATACATCTTGTCACTTTATGACATCCTCAAAGAAAGCATGCTGACTTGGAAAGTTGGACAATATGGAACTCGAATTTGTATTTTTATTTTTTTTAGGGCAAAAAAAAGAATGGGTCATCTTTCGAGTGGTAACTGAAAGCGACAGGCAAACACTACTCCCCTTCGGATGGGCTTGCTAGTCGGGGGTAGCGTTAGCGGTGACCAACCAACTCTGGCTGGTCTCCCACATGCAGCCAACCAACAATAGCCATTCTCTTTCCAGGCCCAGCCAACGAGGAGTAGCATGGGAGGAGGAGGCGGCTGATTA
This sequence comes from Aegilops umbellulata, assembly GCA_032464435.1. Lineage (NCBI taxonomy): Eukaryota > Viridiplantae > Streptophyta > Magnoliopsida > Poales > Poaceae > Aegilops > Aegilops umbellulata. The sequence goes on along the minus strand of CP136059.1, from coordinate 441,341,929 downwards.
CTAGAGATTATTAATTGCAAGCGGTTTACGGAGCAATAAAGTAGGGAGACGATTAACAAAACAAGAATATGTCTTGGGATGGCCATCAGCCTGGCCAAGCCGAGCCATGGAGGGTTTGGGTTGCGCCACATCACTGATCCGCGACACGGCCTTGCCACTTGCCATGGAACATGGAGCAGCTGCAAACCTCCATGTTCTCCCGTGTCCCACCATTCTCTATTTATAAAGGAAGTAGTCATTTATCCGCGTGCGGGTGCGTGTGCGACTTATGACTTGGGACTTGGGTGAAGGGGAAGGTGATGGTGATGTTTTCGCTGCGAGGAGAGGAGAAGATTCTTGTTCAAAACGGAAGATGTGGCGAGCGGATCATCCCCGGCAAGCGAGGCGATGGCGATGGCGGTGGAACCGCCGGAGAGGATGTCCGCAGCAGAGCAGCCCATCCGGCCGCCACCTCCGCCGTCCACAAAGGTAAGGCAAGGCCCCCTCCGTGCTCTCGAAACGAAACCAATCGATCTTGATATGGATGCGCATGCATGCGCCTGTTGGTTTGGTTCTTAGTTATTTCTCAAAATAGCCCGACGAGTAGATCATCTGGGCGGATCGATTCGATTCTAGTGGATTGATTCAGTTGTGGATAGCCTCTGGTTCCCCCCTGAAATACTCTTAACAATATTTTTAGTTGGATTCGGCAGCTTCTTGTTTCGTTTCTTTCTTTCCAGATTAATTTGATGGGATGATTGATTTTTTGTTTTGTTTTTGGAGATCTGATAATATAAAGGAGGATGGGAGGATGGATTTCCATGGGAGGATCGAAAAAGATACGCGCGCGTGAGGACCTCGTTTTCCTTTCTTTTCTTTTTCCTCTACGGCCTGTTTAATTCTCAGACTCGTTCTTTCTATCATGCCACCCATCTTGGATAACCCAGCTAGCAGCAGTAGCAACTCCATCTGGATCAGCACAAAACACATGGCAATATTTTTCTTTTTAGAGTACTTTATTAATTCATTCTTTATGTGCATGCGTGAATCCATGCAGCACTTGTTGGTCACTTTTATCATGCTCGTTTTCTTGATTGTCCCGGCCATGGACAAGGACAACTGGTGGTGGGGGGGGGGGGATTGGCCTTGCTTCGCCATCCACGGCATAGTGCACCTCTACTCAACGCTGATGATCAATCTACTGACGATCAAGCTCCGGGGCCAGAAGAAGAGCTGTGAACTGGAGAAGGGTTGCAGTGAAGAAATCCGACGTTCTGAATCAAGGTGAATATCATTTTTTACAAGCAAGTAGAGTTCGTAATTTTATTACATACAACCTCTCAATTGATTTTTTGCCATTGTACCGGTTGCAGTAAAAGGAGAGGGGAGCCACCACCATGTTCACACGCACAGCTACAAGAACAAGAAAGAGGCAGATGTCTTTTTCTTCCACGACATGTTGAGGCCAGGGTCCTTGATCACCCCGACAATCCCTCCGACCACCTCCATGCCAGCTCTTCTTCCCCGCAACATCGCTGACTCCGTCCCATTCTCCACTGAGGACCTCTCCGACATCATCATTGTTGGAATAAGCTACGTCGTGTTGTGTGGTCGGGCTCGTCGAGCGCGTCGGTACGCGCGGGACGTGCGGGACACACTGGTGCGTCGGGCTCGTCGGGCGCGTTGGATGCGCGCGGGACGGCGGGACGCAGCGGAAGCCGTGGCAAAGTGCGCGTGTATGTGTGTAGCGCGTGTGTGCGTGCGTGGTGTGTGTGTGGCGTAGTCGCCACGGTAGATAGGCTGGGTCGTGGCGATCTGTTGGAGCAGCCGCGCAGTGCGTGCAGATCGTGCATGCAGTTGAGTAGGAGTGGGCAACGCCCATGCGTGAGTGCGTCTGGGATTTAAACCTCCTTGTACTGCTGCCTAGTGAGTGAGTTGGTGCTCTGGGAAAGGAAAAGTAACGGGGCTGTGAAGCCGGGTGAAACTCCAGTGTACTGTGTGCTCCTCCTTCTTCTACCTTCATCCATACGAGAGTGAGAGAGCGGTTCCAACAATCACGATGTTCGCGCCGGCGTCCCTCACGATGACTAGAGAAATACGGTGGACGCTGGACACCTGCGAGCACCCACGAACGCTCCCCGGCCAGAAAGCAGGCTGCGCCACCTCCCTCGAGTCCCTCGCCGAGCTGCCGGCGTCCCTGCTTGGGAGGCGCAACGTCCGCGTGTTCTCTGCCGTGGATCTGCCCATGGATGCCCCGGGGACACCTGCGCTTAGGGGGAGGTACAACGTGACGGCTGCACGGAAGCTCTCCGGGTCATCATCTGAGGTCGTGACGTGCCATGACCTCACCTTCCCGTACGCGGTGTACTACTGCCACACGTCCAGCCCTACGGCCGCGTACATGGTGACGCTGGCGAGTGTGGAGGAGGGTGCCTCGCCGGCGACCATGGAGGTCATGGCCGTGTGCCACCTTGACACGTCATTGTGGAGTCCGAAGAACCCGTTCTTCGAGCTGCACAACGTTAGGCCTGGTGATGTGGCCGTGTGCCACTTTCTCACTAAGCTGAGCATCGTCTGGGTGACGGCCGATGAGCATGCCGACACACTGTAGAAGGGAACTCTCATGCCCACACGGCCACACACATGTCTCTTTGTTTGAGGTGTGCCATGAATATGATGTAGACGGTGCATGTATCGAGATATATAGGGTATGAAATAGTTGAGTTCTTGCCAAGGCCAGTTTGCTGTGACTGTCGCCTTCGTGGGGAATACCCAAAAAGGCTGCTGCCCGGCTTTTATATAAACCAAACCGCCAAAGTCATAACGAGGTACCAACAAAACACACGAACTCACACAACACCCCGCAATGTACACCCACAAAGCAAGAGTACACACAAGGTTCTGCTGACAGCAAAACTCAATAAACCCATAAAAAACAATAAAAAAACACCACACAAAGGCCAGGGTTGCCACCGCAGCCGCAGCGGAGAGACGGCTAATCCAAGACGTACTGATCAACGAATGTCACTAATTAACCAAAATACATTTTACTATTTCGCTAATCAGCATGTTTTGGTTATTTCGTTCTTAACCGTCTTGTGCAGTTCACGTCGACACTGATGTTGATTGTGACCGGGATCATGTTAATCTCCATTGGAGTGACGCGCGATCTTGATCTTTCGTCCTGACCTGCATGACTTGGTCTTCGTTGCTTTCGCAGTCTTGCTATCAACAGCGGGGGTGTTTGTTTTGCTCAAAGTCGAGGAAATTAACAAGAAGAAGATTGTTGGTGAAAAATGTGAAGATGCCTCAGATCTAGTCTAGGTCGAAAGCCTGGGTATCTAAAATGCAACTGCCTATCTGGTTTTGTTAATATAAATAAACTTTGATAAACCCTATAGAAGAAGATCCCTGCGAAGCATGGTACTTGTGAGTGAAAGTTCCTTTCTGCTCCCGAGCTCATTTGAGCTCGGTGAACCGTAATATCAAAAAAATTCAAAAAATTCCAAAAATATTTTGGGAGAAACATTGAAAAAAGTTCGAAGTGCTTGCATTTTCTGAGTACAGATTTGTTTTTTTGCCACGCCTTCTAGAAATATGATTTCATGATGAATTTTTGCAAGCACTTAAAACTTTTGTCAATGTTTCTCCCAAGAAATGATCTTTTTTTTATTTTGTTTTGATTTTACTGTTCACCCGAGCTCAACAGGTGCAGAAACTCTGCGTCCGTGAACCACTTGTGAGTTTCTTTCTTCTTCTTTTTCGAGAATTCATGGTACTTATGAGTACTTTGGCATGCATGTACAAAGAATGCCCACTTCCAATTGTCCAAAGAAGCACCTCTCCTTATGTCCCTACTGGAACGCTCTGCTTGCCTGTACACCCACCCCAATCTAAAATCACCATCAGCAAGCAAACGACATAAAACATCGCCATCGCCAGGTATATCCAACATGGAAACCTAGGCTTTCACCCCAGAACTCATGACCAGGTGCTTGCATAGAACCACCATCGACATCACTTATGTGTTATTATCACCACTTTTCCCCATCCCAGCAGCTGCATGCGGTACGTGTGGACCGCCGCCGCCGCACAACTACCCCTCTGCGTCAAGCCGTCATCCATAGTTTGCATCTCCATGCCGAGAGTAGCCAGGAGTTCAATCGTTCCCCTACTAAAGCCCGCCGGAACTGGATATTCAAAGGTACCGTCTGTAACACTGTTGCCACGTAATCCTTCTTACATTGCACAATATTATACAGGGTAGGGTACTGGAGGGCTAGCGGTGTCTCGCCTAGCCAAGTATCCTCCCAAAACCTTGTTGTCGTTCTGTCCCCAACAATGAATTTCACCCTATGGAAGAAAGTCTCTTTTGTTCTCAAGAGCCCCTTCCAAAATGGTGAATCAGTAGGTCTTACGGTAACCTGAGCTAGAGTTTTAGAGTGTAGGTATTTATTCCGTAGTAGCCCACAAGCCATCCGATTCCTGAGATAACCTATACATCCATTTGCTCAATAGGAATTTATTTTTAATCTCGAGGTTCTCAATCCCGAGACCCCCTGGTATTTGGGTCGACAAATAATATCCCATCTTGCCAAGCGATATTTTGTCTTAACCTCGTCTGACTGCCAGAAAAAACGAGATCGATAGAAGTCTAGTCTCTTTCTTACCCCTTTAGGTACCTCAAAGAAAGATAGAAGGAACATCGGCATACTAGTCGGTACTAAATTAATCAGCACTAGCCTCCCTCCATAAGACATAAGCTTAGCCTTCCAGCAGCTTAGTTTTTTTTTCAAATTGATCTTCCATACATTTGCACTCTTTATTAGTTTATTTCCAATGGTGGAACTGGAATGCCTAGATAATTGAAGGCCCGTACTAAAATTTGTGCAGCCAAATTGAAACGAGTAAAACTTCATGTACGGCTGCAACAACATGTAAAGCCGCCGCATCTGGCAAGTCAATACGCCTAAGTTCCATAGGGAAAGTAGAATTCTAGATTGGGAGAAACACTACTAGGGAAAACCTTATACACAGAACTTTAGCAGTAGCGCGTGTTAAAAAAGCACGCCGGTGCTAAGTAGTAGTAGCACACTGATTTAAACGGCGCTACAGATACAGTTGTAGCAGTAGCGCACCTGAAGATAAAAGTGCTACTACTAAAATTTCCACGGCTTAGGTGATAGGCTACTCATAGTAGTAGCGATGTATTGCGAACAGCGCTACTGCTAGTTGGTCTGTACCAGCGCCTTTACGCAGAAAGGCGCTACTGTTAAAGAAAATAAAATTAAATGAAAAGCAAATAGAAAAGTAAATGAAAATGAAAGAAATAGAAAAGGAGAAAGGAAAAGAATAAAATGTAAATAAAAATAAATGGAAAAAGGGAAAAAAGAGAAAGGAATAGCAGTAGCGCATACCCGGAAATGCGCTACTGCTACTTCTGACTTAACCGCACGGTTCGTCCCCCCCCCCTCCCGGCCACTTCCCCCAAATCCAACTCCTCCGCTGTCACCACCACCGTCGCCCGTCGGCCGCCGCGCGCTCTCCCGTCGCTCTTCGCAGACCCTCGACGCTGCCCCCGACCCCAGATTCGACGCCGCCCCGACCCCGACCTAGACGGCACCCCCGACCCCGACCTCGACGCCGCCCTCCGCCGCGCGCCCGAGCCCTGACCCCGACCTCGACGCTGCCTTCCCCTCCCTCGCCGCAGGCACCCGAGGTGAGCACGCCTGCTCCTCCCCCTCCCCTACCTCTGCCTAGGGTTCTTCAAATTTTAGTTGCATCAAATTAATTAGGGTTCATCTATGGGTGGGAACAAATCGGATGCGGATGTTAACGGATACGGATGCGGCTCGGATGTTTTCTTAGATGATGAATAAACACTATTGTAATGCATAATAAAACAAATAAAATTTGACCACTTATTTCACTTTTAAGTTGGATAATTGGAATATTGGCTACCACTTTCCACCCCTAGGTTCATCAAATTAGATGGTAATTAAGGCAGTAGTTCCTAGGTACTAATTAGTTAGTAAGAACTAGGTACCAATTAGGTACTAGTTTATTTTTATTTACAATAAGTTTATTTTTAGTAAGAACTAGTTGAATTAATATAACTAGTTGAACATGTCACATTTATTGTTATTTTTTTAGTGAAAGCAATTATTCCCGCATCGACGTTGACGATGCCTATCCCGCATCCTCGTCGTCGTCGACTCGGCGGAGGACACCTTCTTGACCAGATGGGCCATGTCCGGGATTGGGCTCCGCCGGACTGGTACTGGGAGGCGCTACCTACCGGCAGGCGCAGCTTGGTGAGGAGTCAGCCCGTTGTTGACCCAAACCTTCTTTGGTGGCGGTCGTGTGGGCTAGTGATGGTCCAGAGGCTCAAGGACCCCGCGGAGGTGGTACGTCACCGTGTCAGGGAGGAGGACGCGCACGTCCGTCTCTACTTGTTTGCGTTGGAGCACAGGTTCTCCAATACCTGCAGGTTCTCCAGGGATCTCACTGGAGCTATGATCCTATGATGGTTCCTTCTCTTTGGGTGTCCACCGCACGCGCCAATACCTGTCGTGCGCTAGGGTTTTAGTTGTATTAGTGATGTTATATGTATGATACTATTCGGGATGTATTAGTGATAGTATTCGACGATGTACGGACGCATGAGATGATTTTTTTCTTATTGAATGCATGCTAATTTGAATACTTATTTATTTTACGATTTGATTTTGCTTATTGAATGCTCATGTCAATATGAGTCCTATAAGATATTTTGAAATGTATATCTTGTGTTGCTCAAATAGGATATGTGCTTGCCCAAGTGGTCTGTCATGTTTGCAGGTTATACCTCCGAGTGGCCTATATTTTGCCGGAGTGTTGATTCATTTCCGTTCCGGCAAATTTCAGGCGCTCGATATGTCCTATTTTAGCAAAGGTCATGCCGGATTTTTCCGTGAATTTTGGCATGACTTGTGCCGGAATATGTAGGAAATATCGAGTGCCCAGGATTTGTATGTTGAGTATCCTGGTAGTTGCCTTTGATCGATTTTTAATTAATGTTTCAACTATGAACATAGGAAATGTCCGACGACAAAAAGGATTTCGGTATTTGCGAATACTGCAAAGACGAGCGTGGCCTGTGCGACAGAATCTTCCTAGATGATGATAGGCGCTTGAGCATCAAGCTGGACGAGAACTTCGAAATGGATACAGTATGTCACAACGACAAGTCTTTTTTTGTAATTAAGCATGACATCTGCTTCATTTGCTTCAAATTATAATTTAAATCTTTTACTACTCTACTAGCGTATCCCCTTCCATGCAAAAGTTTTTGTCTTGGATAAGATAGGTTTCAGTCCTATGAAAACTACTATGAAGCTAAAGAGAGTTTACTTGAAGACCGAGCATGGTTATACTTTCCACGCAAAATTATACAACACAGACACCTACACCTATTTTGAATGCAAAACTTGGCTAGCACTATGCAAGGGTTATGCATTTGAGCATTATATGTTTATCACCGTTGATATTCGTCCCGAAAATGATATTGAAGGTAATAGAGACATTTGGGTCGATGTGCAGACGCCTCTAGTTATACCATTATGTGAGTTTCTCAACCATATTTATGTCTTCGATATTGTTTATTCAAAAATAGTTGACAACTATTGACAGCTTATTTTCATTCAAGCAAACATGTCCGGCGCTTGGTAGACATGACCGTCCACTGTCCCGGGGCTGAACTAAACTGCGAGGAGATAGGTCATTATGTTTCATGGCTTAAGGATCTTCATACTGTCAAGACAAATTGTTTTCCTGGACATAAAAATCTTCGTACTCAAGACGTGCGACCAATAGTGTTCGTACTGAATTACGGTAACATCTATTTAGGAAAGATGGTAAGATTTTTACTATTTGTCCTCAGTGCATCTTTTGCATACATTATTGTTTAAGCTAAACATCATTGCTAAGTATGTTACTATACAATGTTCTTCAACAGGGACTCCCGATGAATGTTGTGCCTCATTGGATCGATACTAAAGGTCGCATGAGAATTGTTAGCTTACGACCAAGATTTCCTACAATGCACTTTAGTGCATTCAGGATTTCTAATAGCGAGGAATGCTTAATAGTGAAAGACTGGAGCAAAATTGTGAACGATGGCAGAGAAGTGCTAGGGGGCAGCAATCAGAAGCGCGGCCAACGATTAGGAGGCAGGTTCATCTGCATGCTCCAACTTGATGAAGCAGGAGTGCTACACATGTTTTATGTTATTTTACCTGAGAGAGAGCAGTAGGAGTGATTAGCTAGCTAGAAATGAGTTATGATGATAAAATAGCTAGTGTTGGTGGTAATGACTATGATGATTATTATTAGCTAGTGTTGGTGGTGATTAGATAGCTACCGTAGCTAGTGTTGGTGGTGATTAGCTAGCTAGAATGAGTTTGAAGATGATGATATGTGCTACACTATGACTATGATGATGATGATTAAATAGCTTGTGTTGGTGGATTAGATTCAAGTGGAGGCAACATGTGGTGCACATTGAAAGTACTACTAGTCCAAACTAGATCAAGTTTGAATTAGTAGTATACTTTTGACATGCACCACATGTTGCTAACACTTGAACCTAATCCAGCTTTATTTGACACACTGTTATGAACATATTGATATAACAACCTAGTTAACTGGACAACACTTCCACATTGAAGTCTGTTCTTCGTCAAAGAAAAAAAATTCTCTCCCGGCCGAGTTAAGTTTCAGCACCCTAGAGTTCCACGTCGTTGGTGTCACAACGTCGGAGCAAATGTATCTCGTTGCCAACACCTTTTTTTTTGTGGGGGGCAACCGTTTTTTTCTTTTCATGCCGTACCTGCATGGACAGAATATATTTGAGAGAAGTGTGGAACAACATCACGCTTCAAACACCATCCCTACCTGATATATAACAATTTCAATCTTATGGAAGTGTTTTTTTTTTAGAATCTATCTTGTGAAAGTTTGTTGAGATAATGAGATTGAGAGGGTATGTTAAAAGGTGTACATTACGTTGCTGGCACGTTCACTTTCATCCAGCCGGTTGTTATGATCTGCCGCACGTGTGTTAGCTAGAGAATATAGGTTGTTATACGGCATGTAAAATATCTAGGTAGAGGTAGGGGTTGTGCGTCGCAACCTTGATACCCTCCCTCCCTCCCCTCCCTGATTCCACGCAGCACAGCGAGCTTGTTCCTTACCAGCACCATGACGAAGATAATCTCCGACGAGCTGCCGAGCAGCACTTCAGCGGACACCACCAAAGGCAAAGGGCAGCCGTCACCGGCGGCTGGATCAGCGGCTCACCTTGACGACGACGACGACGACGACGACAAAGTCTTTCAGGTACGTACGTGCTCTCTATATCATCAGCTACCAAGGCTAATTCGATCTTGGTGTGTTCATGTGAGTTTGTACGTCCATGATTCCATCAATGGTGCTTACTAATTTTGTGTGTGCATGCATGCAGCACGTGATGGTCACTTTGTTCATGTTCGTTTTCTTCGTCATGTACGCCTTGTTATTGTGGTCGGATCTAGGGCATTGGTACAACGTAATCTTCACCGCCATCACCTTCCTCTACTCCATGGTCATGATCCACCTGTGGCTTATCAAACGGCGGGACCAGAAGAAGACATGTGAGCCCGAAGCATGCGAATTGACAACTGCTATTAGCACACCAGTAGCACCAGAGGTATTTGCCGATTGACGCCTGCAAGGGACCTAATAAACCAGTAGTACTACTGTAGATTTTGTTTTCGCTAATCAACCCGTTTGTGATTCATTTTCGTGCATTACTTGTTTTGTGCGGTTGATGCTGCTGGCAACCGGGATCATGTTAATCTCCTTGGGGTTGGCAATCTTCGTATTTCACCCAGATTCCTTTGACTTGGCCTTCGTTGCTTTCACGGTCTTTTTATCGACGGCGGCCATGTTTATTTTCCTGAAATGTGCGAAAGTTGAAAGGAAGCGTTTAGAAGAACTTAATGCTGCCTCAGATCTAGTCTAGTTCCAAAGCATTGGCATCTAAAATGCAACTTCCAAGTTCGTTTTATTTACTGAATAAACTCGACATATAAACCCTACAGAAGATTTTTTTTTCATGTCACTTTTCTGGATTTTGGCATGCATGGGCATTGATGGCTGTAATCTCCAGCAGTTTCTATAAGGGGAATTTGTGGAGATACAAGACCCACAGATTCAATCTCGTCTCATGATAGTCTGAGGATAGAAGTCTTGATCGGTCCAAGCCGGCATAACAGTTAGTAGTTCGCATTACTTTCTCTTCCGAAGGGCGCACATTCGAGTTCAGTATGGAACCCTGATTGCTTAAGGTTTAATACAGTCATGTTGGATCTGCTAGTAAGAAAGGAAGAGAAAGACTGATTGCAACAGCTCAACCTGATGAGACATCTCTTATTTACAGAACGGCGCTTAGGCCAATAATCCTAAAGGGGGGTCTTTTATGCGCTTAGGTCACATCAATATCATGAGTTTCTCACAGTTCTTGGCTTGGCGGAATAAAGACGCCCACCCACTGTACCTCATGTCCTGCAAGTTTTCTTTCACATCCAAGATAAACACATGGTTTTAACAATATTTTGATTATTTCTTTGCAGAGCTTGGGATAGACGATCTATATTGCTCAAGAAGTTTATTAAGACAACATGATGAGCACAAATTCAAAGCATTCCATATTTTTAAGCAAACCTCTAGCTCCACCTTGACATGTGTGTTCCCGAGCATCAACGACAACAATTCCTAACACATCCACCAAAACATTCCACATTGTGAATATAAGATACAAGGTTTTGAATGTGAGCCCCAATGAGTATCTCCCGGTAATGTTATGCTAGATTGTTGATGCAACCCGGTTCAGGCTGAAATATTTCCATTCTCCATCAAATCTGAGACTTTTTTCTTGATGTGTGGCAAGTAATGCATCTTTCCTTTTACAAGATGAACACACTTGAGTCACTATCAAGGGAATATAGTTGAAGAAATCAGCAATAGCAGGACTACAATGAGCAATGGTGATAACCACCATCTGCAAATCATGAGTAGAGCAATGAACATAAAATGCACACTTTAGCAACTTTTCAATCAGCTGACTTTTCATGTTATGGCCAGTCGATTTTCTGTTCGTTGGATCGTACTTTGAGATTTGTGTTGTTTTCATTTTTTTTAGTTCTGTTGTTGGGCTGGGCTGCAAGGACTCAATTGACGCGTTGTTTTGGTCAGTCCAATTGGAACCAGACCGATTTCTTTGTCTTTGTTGCGTCCGTCTAATTCTGGACTGAATATTTTCTTTTCCTTTTTTTTTTCTTTATTGCTTATAATTTTTTTAGGGGTTTTTGGCTGGGTGTAATTATATACGTGCAAATATTATATAATATGTGCCAACATTTCATGATTATACGATTATGTTTGCATATTACGAGAAAATGCAATTTTGGTGCGAAGTTGTGCGTATGTTTTTTTTATAAATTTTATTTCTTCTTAAAGAAAATACCACCACCACTAGTTCATTCTTTTTGAAAAAAATCATTATTTTGATATTGTTTTAGTCTCTATTCATTTTCATTCTACTTTAAGGTTAATACCAATGCCACTATTCATTTATTCTTAGATTCTGTTTTTGCAGAAGTTTCACTTTTATATGCTTATTCTTGCATATTTCTAAAAAGCACAATTTTTTTGTATATTTCGTGCAAATTTTGTCCGTGTTTGTTTTAGATTCTTTTTCCCATTTTTTTCTTAAATGGTAATACCAATGCCACTAACTAATTCTTCCTAAGTAAATTTAATTCTTTCTTTTGTGGGTATTTTTGCTTCATTTTTTATTTCTTTTTTATGTTTCTATGTGTTTTTCGTTTTTCCTTTATTTCTTTTATTGCTTTTTTGTCGTTTTTTGGCCGATTGTAATTATATACAAACAAATACTATATAATATTTTCCCAAAATTACATGGTTATACAATTATTTTTGCATATTACGGTAAGTGCAATTTCGGCGCAAAGTTGTGCGCAAGTTTTTTTTTATTTTCTGACTTCTTAGAAGAAATACATTATTTCAGTTACATTATGTGTAAAGTATAGTAGAATGCGGAAAATGCACTATTATATGTTTATCCTTTGCATATTTGAAAAAGTGCAATTTCAGTGCAAATTGTGTGTAGGTTTTACACACACACAATTGTGTGTAATTGTATGAGTTTACATATAATGCTTGGTCAAATTCTTTTTATTTGTGTTTTATGTTTCTATGTGTTTTTCTTTTTTCCTTTTTTCCTTTATTGATTTTTTGTGGTATTTTGGCTGAGTGCAATTATCAACAAACAAACACTATATAATATTTGCCCAAATTTCATGATTATATGATTATTTTTGCATATTACGGTAAAGTGGAATTTCGGTGCAAAGTTGTGCGCAAGTTTTTTTATTTTCCGACTTCTTAAAGGAAATACATTATTTCAGTTACACTATGTGTAAACTATAGTAGAATGGGGAAAATGCACTATTATATGCTTATTCTTTGCATATTTCAAAAAGTGTAATTTCAGTGCCAATTGTGTGTAAGTTTTGAAAGTTTTTCCTTTTCATTTTCTTTCTTCTTAAAGGGTTTCATTCTTTCTTAGAAAATTTCATTATTTTGATTTTTTTTGTTTTTTAAATGGTAATACTAGTGCCACGGATTCATTCTTCCATAGAAAACTTCATTTTTTTTGTTACATTTTTTTGTTTTAGTTTTCATTTCTTTTCTTTTGTATGGGTAATACGGATGCCTCTAAACCATTACTTTTTAGAAAACACTTTTTTGTGTGAAAATCTCAATATAATATGCTCAGTTTTGCATACTAATAATATATTTTTCCAGATATATCTATGTATAAAAATAAATATGTGTGAGGATTCTATTCATCGGTGAGATTGCACGTGTGTAAAAATAAATATACTTGTTGAGATTGCACATATAGTCACTGACCATTGCATGCAATTATGTGTGAGAGTGCTATCCATTGGTCATCTATAAAGACTTGGCCAATTACTAGTACTAGAGCAGCGAGTAATTAACGTACAAAAAAAGTATGCAGGCTTGGTAGTATTGAACTGGAGCAGCCCATGGTCCAGCTTGCACCTGTGCGGACGCAGCTAGGGCTTGTGTGGCTGCCTAATGACTCATGCTTGACTGAAACAGGGTCAATCGACTGACCCAAAATTCATTCAGCCGATTGACCAGTAGCCACGCCCTAAAATGCATACGGAGCTTCATCACTAACCAAAATTTGCAAACTATTGAATTCCCCTCTCATCGTTGAAGCATCATCATAACCTTGACCACATAGCCTACAAATTGACAAACCATGATATTAAACCACATCAACCAAAGCTTCTTTAATTCCAGCAGATGTGCAATGCGTGATGTGCTTAATTGCAAGGAATCTCTATTGGAGCACTTCGTGATCATCTAGAAATCTACATGCATCAAGAAATCTGATTAGTAAATATTAGTAATGCAATATAAAAACACAAAAAGATTGTATGTGTTACCTCACAATCACCGCCATTTGCTCCTTTATTGAGCAATCTCTAGCCTCATCAATAAGTATTGAGAAATTCTTATCTCCAATGTAATTCTTAATCACTTTAGTTACTTCCATTGCTCAAGTTGTAGAAAGGTCCTTTTGGGTGTTAGAACAAATAGTTTGTACATTTACAACCCCCTTATCAAATGCCTCCTTCAAACCTTCCTTCTTGTTCTTATACCAGTCAAATAACTCTCTAAAATTTCCCTTGTTGATGGAAGTGGAGGATTCATCATGCCTACGAAAAGCTTCACCTTGTGCCATGAGATACCTTGCACAAACCGATGATGCAGTTAGAGGAATTTATAAGATATCTTAGGCTCCTTGTTGCACACACTAAATTAAGTAGACACACTTGCTTGTTGATTGTTGAAATCATCACCGTAAGCAATCTTTTGTGAAAATATCATTACCAAATCTGATGGCTTGGGGTTAGTTTGTGCTCTCACAAATGTGGTATCATTTCTCTCATCACTTGGGGTTGAGGGACCAGTCCTCTGATTAGTTGAAGGAGGAAGTATGCTCACCAGTGTCAAGGGAAGGGGATTTGGGTTCACATTGCTTAGGGCTGGGGTGACTGGGATAGGTTCAGGAACGACATAAGGCGTGCTTGAACTACATGCAAAAATTTGCCCATGCTCATATTTTTCTCTTCAATTCTGCATATCTGAAAATACTTTGCATAGGAAAATAAATTAATTAACATAACATGAACTAGCAATTACAAATGTACAACTTATAGTAGACAATATGCAAACTTGCAAAGAAAATAACTAATAGAAATTACACAAGGTTTGTGTTGGTCTTCGGCGAATTCGTATGGATTTGGTATGTGTTTCTGGTCATTGTTGTGCTTCTAGGTTTGGTTCTTCTGATCTACATTTTCTATGTTGCTGACGGATGCTGCTCTAGTGCGCAGGCTCTTTGGGGCCTTAGGGCAACTCCAATAGCTCCTGTAAAAAACTTTTAATAAAAATCATTTTATGGGATGACCATATAATTTAGAGGAAGTTTTCTAACACCTACTTTCCTTGTGTCTAGTAAAATTTCATCCCATATTTTTTCTAAATTCCCATCAAAATTTGATAGGGTCCGCAAGTGACATGGCGTTGAGAGGCATGGCAACGGCAACCGGAGAGGTGAGGAGGAGCTGGGGCAGCGTAGCGGCGGCAGCCGGCCTGGCGACATGGCAGTCCGTATCATGGGCATAGTGTACCTCTACTCAAAAGTGATGATCAAGCTCCGGAGCCAGAACAAGAGCTGGGAACTGGAAAAAGGTTGTAATGCAGAAATCGCCAGCGGGCCACAGGTACAGTACTTGGCGTGAGTTGTTTGGCGAGTTTACTTGGCGTGACTCATTCATGTGTTGCTGCATGCAGATGCAGTTGACTTCGAAGCTAATGTTGGGCGCGACAGGCCGTCACGAGGTCTCCCTGGGGTTGATGGTCTTGGTCTTCCGGCCTGATTGGCATCACTTGGCATTCATCGCGTTATCATTTTCGATGTCCACGTCGTTTGTGGTTTTAATCCTGGCTGTTGCGGAATACGAGCGGGAACAAAAGCATAGAGAAAGATGCAACAAGGATCCCATGGATCTAGTCTAGTCTGAAGCCTCGGTTGGGAAGGTGCACTTGCTTACTTATTTTTTTACTTTTGAAAGGTGCACTTGCAAAGAAGCAAATTACGATCCGATGGATCTCGGATCTGGTCTAGTCTGAAACTAGGATTATCTCTCTGTACTAGACACATGGATGTCACGAGGTTGCTTACTCCATATATGTCTCTGCTTTGTGTTACAATCTTAATCTGGTTGAAATATATCGGTCGAGATTGAGGAGTTACGTTTACAAGGTGTAAATAGATTACGGAAATTATAATTAGCGATCGTCAGCTATGAGACGTCTCGCACTGACACCCCTGTAATTAGTGATGCTAATCATGATTTATGTGTACTACTTAGTGGAGAATGGCCGAAGCAGCCCGGGCAGCTGCCTGGGGTCGCCGGGAGGTAGCTCCGCCCCTGGCCACATCATCGCACAACATGAGTGAGAAAGGCCCAGCCCACTATCGTATGTCTCTCAACATGCAAGCATGTCACTTCATCGTGACATGCATGGAAAAAATACCCATCCCAACAATGCAAATATACATGAGAAATTTCATTCTATTATGATATATACATACTTAACAAATTTTTTACAACTATATAGCAATAAAAAATTATAAATTATAAGTATTTTTAGATTTAGCTTTTTATATTATTAGACGTGCCAGCAACAAAAGTTCTGGCTAGCCATTTCTCCACTAGTGAGTAGTGGCTCTTCTCCCTAAGTGGAGTTACCTCTTTGCTCTGTCTCCTCCATTGTTGCGCAAAGCTTTATCTTGCCTGATCTCCCTCCCTACCCACTCAAACTTGTTGATCTTCTAAGATTTGAGGGAGAGGACCTAGATCTACACTTCCACCGAAGAAATTTTGATTCCCCCTACTTTCTATATATTGTGGATCTTGTTACTCTTAGCTGTTTCCGCACCTTAGACGGAATGAGTCACCTCGGAGCTCAAATCATTATGTTGGAGCTTCATGGTCTAGTTGGGAGCTCCAATTAAGTTGTCAAGATTGTGCCAAACTTGTTTTTGAAAGTCACGGTCGCTATCTCCAAGTGCATCGCATAGTGCAATCGTGACACCTTGCATTGTGCGAGCGAGCGAGGAGAATAAGGTCAACCATTGTACACTTGGTGAGCATATTGTTGTCACACGTTTTCATAAGAGACGTGAGTCCCCCAAAGGAGGGAACTTCGGGAACTACATCATCGTCTTCACTTGTGGTTTTCCTTTCCTTCACTTGTTGCAAGCTTACTTTAGGTGTTAATCTTTCTAGCTTGTTGTTCTTGACATTGGCTTATAGGTAGTCATATCTACACAACCTATAATCTTGTTGTATCCTTGAAATTTGAAAAGAAGCTAAAAAAATAGTCATCTATACCACACCGCCACCCCCCCCCCCCCCGCCCCCCGCCTCCATGGACGACCACACCGATTCTTTCAATGTCGCAGTTGATCGAAGTGGTGGAGGTGGATGTCGGCTCCAGGGACGCCACCCACGTGTTCTTAGCTAGCAGCAAAATAGAAGACGGTTGCTAGCTAGCTATATATAGTTCGATATTCTAGTTTTAACTTTCACATTTTTTAACTACATAAATGCAACTGCGATAGTTTATCTTATAAATTTAGTAATTCCGCTGTTGAAGTACAATATGTTTGAATTTATTGGATAAACAACCTCGTAGGCAAGTAATTATTTAGAATTGTCGGTGATGGTGCAAAACATAGCACATGGTTATGAGAGCCAATCATGTCACACAAGATCTATAGTATAGTGAAAGCAGGCAGCTTAGGTCCTTGATGGGACCTAAAGCAGTTCATGTGACACGTGTGACGTGTCCTAGTTTTCTACCGAATGATTCCTGCTGTCCACATCAAGCCTAGTGACACAGGGACCATACAGTGCACACGGCAGCTCGCTGAGCATATGTTACACATGCTCTAACATGTTTACTGGGTGTATTTGTTTCTAAGGTAAATTCCAAATTGTTAGGTATACATCTTTTCATAACCACATGACAATTGCACCCCCTCCTTGAATCGGAATGATTGTCTACGTAATTTACCGAGTTACCTTGAGATTGTACCGTGTTTAAAAAAAGCTGGTAGGATCATCAATCTTCTAATCAACGTTGTAAGCATGAGCATTTCAGTCCCGTATTATTCCCAAATTAGTTGCATAAAAAACTACACCTAACAAAAAGGAACGGAGAGACTATACACTTACTATTGTAGCATTTTTCTTAAACCCACGTGTGGATCGATATACAACCCATGAGGCATGAGTATGGATGAGTATGGATGCATCCCATCAGGCATCAGCTAGCTTTATGAGAAAATCTGTGTATATATACCCCACCAGGCTGCCCCTCTTCGGTAACCCACCTACTCGTTTGCAGGCACACAACAAAAAACACAAAGAAGCAGTATGCGTTCAGCTCGCCACCTCCACGACGCGGTCTCGGCCCTCCTCCTCTTCCTGCTGCTCTCAACCGTCGTTCCGGCGGCCAGAGCCCAGCAAGAAACTGGTGAGCTCTCTCGAGCGCAAATCTTCTATACGTCATGTCCGCCGCGCATGTCTCGGTGAACTCTTATACCATGAATTAATTCATCCATTGCATGCAGACGATGAGTCGGAGTTCAGCTACGTCCGCGGGGCGGAGAATGGGCCGGAGAACTGGGGAAAGATTAAGGAAGAGTGGGCGACGTGCGGCACTGGGCTGATGCAGTCGCCCATCGACCTCTCAGACCGCCTTGCCTCGCAGGCGCCCCACCTCGGCTACCTCAACCACTCCTACCGTCCCGCCGAGGCCTCCATGGTCAACCGCGGCCATGACATCACGGTGATGTTCCACGGCGACGCCGGGAGCATGTGGATCAACGGTACCGCATATCACCTCAGGCAGCTGCACTGGCACACCCCCAGCGAGCACCGCGTAAACGGCCGCCGGTACAACATGGAGCTCCACATGGTTCACCTTAGCGCCGAGAACAAGGCTGCTGTGATCGGCCTCCTCTACAAGATTGGCAGGCCCAACCATTTCCTGCATGAGGTATGTAGGTCTCTCGAAATCCATCAATCTCGTGCAAATATACTACTTCCTAAGGAAAGTATGGACTAAAGTATACATATAGACTGAAATAATTGAGCAAACGCACTAAAACAAACGTGTCTATATAATTCACAACAAAGTTAAGACATCTTATATTTGTGAACGGAGGGAGTATATCTTTAATTCGTTCCCTGATTTCAACCAATCTGTTGCATGCATCGGTGCAGCTGGAGTCTTACTTGCAGAGGATGGCCAACACGAATGAGAAGGAGGAGAACGTCGGCGTGGTTAATCCTTGGGTCGCGAGGGGCGATGGCGAAGCCTATTACCGATACATGGGCTCCCTCACCACGCCGGGGTGCGACGAGGGTGTCATCTGGACCATCATCAAGAGGGTACCTTTGTTGTTAATGACTTTTACCAACTTCATTTTGATCACAAATGCTAAACTTACGGGAAATTGTCTTATGGACCTGATTTCCGGATGATACAGTCATCTTCCAACTAACTCCCCGATTTTTGATGAGATTTTTAAGGGTGGGAATTTGGTTTTGCAGGTTGCCACCGTGTCGACTGAGCAGCTGAAGCTTCTCACGGACGCCGTCCATGATGTAATTATTAAGTTGTTCGGTTAATTGATTTCTCCATTTTTTTTCATGGAAGCAAAGTGCATATATTTGTTTGTTTTGTGCTGTTTGTATAGGGCTTTGATATGAACGCGAGACCCCTTCAGAAGGTGAACTACAGAGATATCAGCTTTTTCTGCCCTGATGCTCACCATGAACGTTATTACGCAGCCACTGATCATTAATTAGCTGAAGACTTCAGCCAGCCACAGGGATAGACAGTATGCGTGTTAATGTAAGATAATCTCAAGGTAATTTGACTACCTTATTGTCGACAGAAAATAGTTGTTTCTAATGAAGACTATATTTTGCCATGCCCTCAGTTGTTGGCAACGACCAAGAAAAGCGATGCCTGAGGAAAATTTGCAACGACCATGACTCTGCACCAAGCGCACCAAGCGGGGATGTTTGTTAATTCCATAATAAAGTTGAAGTCAAGGACATGTTCTTGGTGTTGTTTTCAATACCTGGATAACAAGACTCCAATCTTTGTAGACCAACTTATTTGTGTTTTCTTTCTTTATATTTCAATAAAAAGCGCATCTCGGCGACTTACTTCTTCAATCATTGGACATCAGATTCAATCTAGTGTGCCATCTTATTACATAGTTTTGTTGTCATCCGAAGGTGTAGCGGTCCAGTGTTTTGTTCTACTTATCCGATAGGCTGCGAGATATGCCACGCGTCTGAGTAGGACCCAGATATTCACGTGGTAACAAGACAGGGAGAGAGAGAGAAGAGAAAGAGGACTAGATTCACGAGAGCAGTGTTGGCTTGGTGAATATGATGCATGTGATTCACGACAGCAGTCTGCATGGGCCGTCAAATAATGCCATGCATTACAGCACACCTGTGTATCGCAAAAGGATATCCCATAGGCTGCACAATTGGACGCTTGTCAATGGTCCCTATCCCATAGGTACAGAGACTTGTCCGTGAGCCCCAAGACTAGATTCACATGATATATTGGTGCGTACCTTGGCCGATTCTGCCGATGTCCCATTCATGAGATTTATTCTGTGGGTTGTACTCAGAAATTCTCACGGGCACGCAGATGCGGAGGCATGCACCTGTCAAGCCCTGCCCAGCCGTTCGATTGTCTCGTGATTCACGAAGTTGTTGGATCCCGCACGAGGGCATAGTAAGTTTTCACCGAAAATGGCTACTCGCCCGCTTTATAGATAAAGCGACTGCCGGGTACCACAACAAACAACCGCACCACATCACACATGCAAAAAAGGAAGTTTTCATCGATCATATAAATGCTTCTACGTATGTTTATGTATGTGGTACATACTATATAGAGAGAGAAAATATACTATAGGCTTATTGGTAAGATTAATTACAAACTTCATCATGCATTCACCATCACAAAGTCATTTGTTTGTCTTTGGTCGTGCAATCTAGATCATCGCTTGTGCGTGTAGCATGTGATACAGATGTTGATCTCTTTTTGGTACGGGGTCGAGGAGAGAAAGGATTAAGGATGCACTGAAATAAACGTATTAGTAGGATATACGGGTATGGTAATTAAGAGCCAATAATAAAGAATTTGTACTGCTTGAACTACTACTGTGTCACCTTTAAAAATATCTCATCCATCACCAGATGCTTAGTTGCTTACCCACGCATCGATGGTTTAACGTAAAACTGATGCGTACATCTATGTATGTACTTGTGGTTGCACAAAGCTACAGATTGTTTGCCACATGCTGATGCGTCAACACCAGCTACTCTGGTGCTCGGTCAAGGTCAACTTGTGTAGTGCCGCAATCCATGCATACTGAGATGGAAAAATTAAGAAGAAAAATAAATGTATATTAAAAAGTTGAAAAACAATCATAATCGAAGCTATGCACGATAAAATTATTAGCCAAAAGGAGGTCGATCAAATTACATGATACAAATTAGGAGTCGCGAATACTTAACATCTAAAGTCTAGAAACACCAGGTGTATGTATTTGTACTGCACATGGTCTCCAACCCGTGCATCCGTAAATGTGCATGTAGGTTTGGATGGACTGTTGGGACGATATCCAAAACAATAAGGTGTGCATCAAGGGCCATCCCTCGCACTAGACACGTCATCACAAGGAGATGAAAAAAAAAGGGCTACGATTGGGTGGGAGGGACTGGGACGCTCGCGTATTGGGCAGAAAGAGAGAGACAAAAAAAATATCAGGTTCCTCGCCTCTCGCATTCACCGCCACGCATGCGACCTCCTCTCGTTCCACACGCCAACGCAGCCGCCGCCGCCTCCTCACCTCCGCCTCTTCCTCCGGGGGCCTTGCGGCTGCAGCGGGATGGGAGTAAAGGGGACGAGTAGGATTTCTTCGACGGATCTGGAGCCCAGGAGCGACACCGGTGAGTAACCGACCAGTTTCCCAATCCTTCTTTCCATCCACTTCTGATATGTCTTTATGCCCAATCTAGCGGAGGGCAGGGGAGTGAGGGCGATGGCCAGGCCTGGTGGTGACGGACGATGAAGTGGTCGGAGGTGCTGCATCGGCGGCCAGTCAATCTGCAATGACGCCGCGCTCGCCGCCGTCGTCGACTCCAGCGCTAGTGCGCCCCTTGACACCTCTCCCGTCAAGTTGTATTTCCTTCCTTCCACTCGCTCCCCTCCCTCCCTCCATTGTTCTGTGTTGGATTCATTTATCATGGTAGTTGCTCGCACCTTTTCATATTAATTGGATGGGGTCGATGGCTGCCACTAATCCTTGGCGTCAGCATTGACATCAATTCAGTTTAATCAAATTTTGCCTTTGGTAGGCTTGGGAAGCATCTATCTCTAGGATCTCTGCCATAGTGCCATGTTACAAAAACTTTCTCTTTTTTGATAAAAGAAGGGTTGTCCCCTTTCGTTTTCCATTAGAGAAACCAAAACAGTTCAAGCTACTATAAAATCCCGTTACAAAACCTGAACTTAAGTTGTTTTTCAGTTAAACTGAACCACACCAGAGAGGTTTCAGACTTTCAGTTAACTGAAGTGAAGCTAAACTGATTGACTATTTGTACAGGTACTCGTTGTGATTAGGGTAAATAGTAACAATAGTTTAGCTTTCCAATTTGCATCCTTATAGCCGGAGTAACTGACTGTTCCTATTCCTTAAACCTGAACTCACTCAAGTTGATTCGCTGAAAGAAACCTAACTTGTTAGAACAGATACTGATTTAGGAATTGTAGCATTAGTTTACCTCTATCCCCTTACCACCGTGGTCAGAGTTACATTGCTGATATGAGCTTCAACTGTTGTGAGCTTATTGTGCTCTCATGCGATCGATGCTTGTACGTACACTGCATTTTCCCCTTCCTCTCCCTCCGCTCTCGCCTGCCCGTCGTCTCCTTCATGTCCCAGCCTCTACCATGTCATCCCAGCTGACAAGCTCGGCCTCTGCGGCAGCGGCCCCCTGGCCGCCAGTTTGTGGAACGAGAATGTGCCGTTGTTCTTCAATACTAACAGAAGTCCCCTGTTCATTTCCTAGAGATGAATGTTTCATTCATTGATAAAATCTGCAGTGCATCTCTATCATAATTCTGTAATTTATTTGTTCTTGGACTAATGCATTGGTATAAAAACTAACCTATTGAAGTCACATCTTGGAGACTACTCTGTTCTAAAATGCATGATGGAAGGTACATGAGATCAGTAGTTTATATCTGGTCTTTCACACCCATTGACAGTGAACTAATTTGAACGTTGGAGGGTCTCCCCGGAATCATTTGAGATCATCGCACCATTTTCTTCTAAAGCTGTATTTGAAGCTAAAAGGATGGAGTTTCTGTTCTTTGATTGATATTTTATCCCCGCATCATCGGAAACTAACTACTTGATATTTTGGTCCGCTATCTGACCTGCACTTGTCCCTTCAGATATATGGCACTCATTTTATTTCAAAAGCAAAGTTGATTGATTGAGGAGCTTGCAGACTAGCTCAGGTTCTATATGCTTTCAGCACCGAAAATAATTTAGCCATGTTTGAAACTGTAGTTAATAGCTTCATCTAAATATTGATACGTTGTGTTATTGTAGGGAAGATATATGAAATGCTCAAGTTAGGAGGGAGCATAGACAAGGTATTCCACGCTTCCCATCCTCCTCCTATAGCAACGGAACATCCAACCTGTCATGTGTCCTCACTAAATATAATAAACAGGAATCTGACGTTGGAAAGAAACAACTGGATATCAAAGCAAAAGGATCACATATCCTCTTAAAAATCAGCTAAGTATTCTAATTCTGGAGACTATTATGGCCCTAGATCTGCCAGGCAGTTGCAATTGTTGTTTTAGTCAAACTAAAAAACTATTGACTTTGCAGTGTAAGCAGACCTTTAGCAAGAGAGCAGCATAACTGCTAGCTTCCCTGTAACTTCAATGTGTCTTAACCGTAAACATCATTTCCTTATCGAGTCATTGTCAATGTGTGTTATTTTTCTGGTGCCTTCAGGCTGTAGTACAGGAGATTTTTCGACAAAGTGTAGTACAGGAGATGGATACAAAGTACTTGGAGGGGGAATACAAAGCTCTACTAGTTGAGGGAGCTGGAGAAGTTGAGTACTTCCAGTCTCTTGACGAAAGAATCATTAAAATGAAGGTGTTTTGCCGATGCTCTTCAGTTTGGTTGCTCCATGATTAAATCTAATTGACTCCTTCCTGCTGCTGTAGTCTCTGTAATGAAATTGTGAGATAATGTAGTTAAGCTAAGTTTCTTCTGTTTCAATAAAATCAATGTTGATAGTTGCATAAGTTGAACCATGATGCTTGTTAAGCTAATCTCATTGATCCGCACTCTCAAAAATCATAGGAGCCATTCAGAAAAAGATATGGTACTATTAGAGATTGATCGTGTAATGTACAGATTCAGACAACTGACTAAAATTTTAATTGTGACACTGCAGATTAGTAGAGTTCTGTACTGTTGAAATTTCTGAGGGGATTTATGGAAGGTTTGTTTATCTCTCCTCTCATTCCAAATTTCAATTTAACATTTCTAGCACGGACATTTTCCTCAAAAGTATTTTTGTCTGCTTTCATGGTAAACATACTGTAGGTAGTATTCCGTTATCACTAATATTTCCCAATTATGGATGTACTTCTGATACGGTTTGTACAGAAATATGGTTGTTGAGTAACACATTTTCTTACTAGAAAGTACTTGTCTTCCCAATAAATCAACTGAATGCTTATTTTTTGTTCATGAGCTCCAACAATTTCTCCAATATGGAAATGAAGTATGTTATGGGGAGTGGGATGCACTACAAACTGATCTAAAATAAAGAAAGAGCAATCTTTGGGTAACAATGAGATGCATGATGGAGACTCAATGCAAATTGTCTTTCCTTTCCATTTGTTTCTTATTCTTCTCATCTGACGTAGTATATGCTTTTGTGTTGAAATACATAGAAGGTCAAGATGACCTTACCTACATAATTATGTTTCTTTTGTTATGTTTATTAATGTTTGGATGCCTACTGACCCTAAATATATTTGGTTAAAATGTTCCCCTATGAAGTTTCTATGCTATATAGGAAAGTTGGACTGAAATATCTGAGGTCATATTCTATTTACAGGTTACTCGTATAGTTTCACAGTTGATGCAGTTGCATTAGTTCAGAACAAGTGTTTGTATCTACAGAAGATAGCATATTCATCTATATTCAAATAACTGTACATAAGTGTCATTAAGAATTATAAAGAAGATAGGTGCGCACCGGACGGCCTCAAGAGACGCGCCCAGGGCGCGTCCCAACCACTAGTACATGTATAAGCGCATGAGATATGAAAGCCGGATGGATTGGCTGAATAAAGATGGATGGACCAGTGACCAAGCACTAATGAGAAACGTACATGATTCTATTATGAAAATTATGAAAAGTGGAGTATTCTTAAAATGGGACTTTCTTATCTAAAATCATCAGGAGAGAGAGAGAGAGAGAGAGAGAGAGAGAGAGAGAGAGAGAGAGAGAGAGAGAGAGATTCAGCTGGGAACACCCAGTTTTCCTTCCGAGGATAGATTGAAAGCTGCCAATACAGAACCAAATTACTGGTGACACAGACAATTGAGATCAGTTGCTATGAAAATAGGGAGGGATCAAAGTAATTAAATGGTCGATAGGATTACCGATAAAATTTCCGGTTGAACAACAAACAACATAGCTTATCGTCCTGTAGGCGGGAGGCGATGCTCTCTGCCAACCTGCACCATGGAAGCGTTTGGGAGGACTGCTGAAAAAAGAAGGCACAAACATGACTAATCGTTTAAACGGCCAGATCAAAGCTATGGTGATGCACTGACGCTTCATGTGTAGTTGCACCAGGAAGCGTCGGTAACTGAAGCAACATTGAGACTTGATCGATGGGTTCATTGCTCGAGGGAGATGCGCTGGGAGCCAGGTACTCTCGGATTGGTCAAGGAAACTGCTCAGCTATCTCCTATTGTTTACAAAAAATAGGCAAGCAAAACCTTATTGCTCTTGTTGCTGCTTGTTATTCTTCAAAATCAATCTAGCCGGATAATTTTTTCCTTTAACAAATGCACGTGAGATAGTTTGTTTTTTTCTTTAACACATGTACGTGCGGAAGTGGATGGATGCAATCTACATGGCATTGTTTTTTTCTGTTACCACATGTAGGTGGGATAGATGGTAAGGACTCCTTTTTTCTTTTACCACATATATATACGTGGGATAGATGGTAAGGACTCCTCGAATCTAGTCGGGGTTGTTTTTTTTTTCTTTTATCACATGTACGTGGCATGGATGGTAAGTACTTCTTGAATCTAGTTTTTTTTTCTTTTACCACATGTACGTGGGATAGATGGTACGGACTCCTCGGCATCTTATATCTTTGTTGATAGATGATATAAGATATAAGATTTGTTTATTTTTGTTGGTAAATTCCAAATTCTTAGGTACAATAGTACACATGGGAATTGCACCCCTGCTGAATCGGAAGGATTGTGTACGTAATTTACTGTGCTTGTGCTGTTCATCGATGGAATAAAAGAGTTTTTGACCTGTTCATTCATTTTGACTTATGAGCGGTGGCTTGGTCGGCATGCATGAAAACTATGCACCTAATAAATTTACTAGGAGTAGGACTAGGGGCATAGGATTTTCTCCGAAACCCACATGTGAGAAAAGCCCAGTTGATGGATATAGATGGGAATGCATGCATACGCGTCCGCTAGCTTCACGAGGAAAATTGTGTATATATGTACCCCCGCCCCACCAACCTGCCCCTCTTGGATAACCCAGCTACCTAGCAGCAGTAGCACCTCGATCAACACACAGCACAAGGCAATATGCGTTCAGCTCGCCACCTCCACCTCCCGGTCTGGGCCCTCCTTCTCCTCCTGCACTTCTCAGCCTTCGTCCCGGCAGCCAGAGCACAGCAAGAAATCGGTGAGCAGAAATCTTCTACTCCTATAGATTAACTCTTCCGCCATTAATTAATTCCTAACTACTCTTGGATGCAGACGATGAGTCGGAGTTCAGCTACGTCCGCGGGGCCAAGAACGGGCCGGAGAACTGGGGCAAGATCAAGGAGGAGTGGGCGACGTGCGGCACGGGGAGGATGCAGTCGCCCGTCGACCTCTCCGACCGTCGTGCCTCGCGAGCGCCCCACCTCGGCTACCTCCTCACCGCCTATGCCCCAGCTGAGGCCTCCATCGTCAACCGCGGCCACGACATGGCGGTGATGTTCTACGGCGACGTCGGGAGCTTGTGGATCAACGGCACCCTTTACCACCTCAGGCAGGTGCACTGGCACTCCCCCAGCGAGCACCGCCTAAACGGCTGCCGGTACAGCCTGGAGCTCCACATGGTTCACCTCAGCGCCGAGAACAAGGCTGCGCCGTGATCGGCCTCCTCTACAATATCGGCAGCCCGGACCATTTCCTGCACAAGGTATGTACGTCTCTCCAACTTCAGTTTTTTATCTTAGGGTCTGTCTAAGACACATCTAAATGTGACATAGTTATGTCATATCTAAACTGATGTCCATTCTGTTTGTGGTTTATTTTTTGTCTTAGTTTTTCTTTTGTTTCTTGTTGCTGCTATAGATGTTTATGGGAGCTTAGATGTGACATCCTTAAAAAACATCTAGATGTGAATTAGACAAACTGAATATCTTAAGCCGGGCCGAATATATTTGAAACAATCCGTTGCATGCAGCTAGAGCCTTTCCTGCGGAGGATGGCAGACATGAAGGAAAAGGAGGAGAAGGTCGGCGTGGTAGATCCCTGGGTGGCGAGGGGAGATGGCGAAGCCTACTACCGGTACATGGGCTCTCTCACCACGCTGGCGTGCGACGAGGGGGTCATCTGGACCGTCATCAAGAGGGTACCTACCTCGCTATGTTGTTAATGACTTTTACCGACCACATTTAGACCTTGAATGCTAACTTGCAAGAAATTAGCTTACGCAGCGGATTTACAAAGTTATGGTCCTCTTTCCACTAACCGCATGATTTCCTCAATCAAATGTGATGGAACTTATTAAAATATGTACATGGTTTTGCAGGTTGCTACCGTCTCGAGTGACCAACTAAAGTTTCTTACAGACGCTGTGCATGACGTAATTAAGTTGTTTCGTAAATTAATTTCTCCAATCTTTTTCAAGAAATCATAAGTCATATATTTGTTTGTTTGTACTGTGTGTAGGGCTTTGAGATGAACGCGAGACCCCTTCAGAAGGTGAATGGCAGAGATATCGGCTTGTTCTGCCCTGATGATGACCATGAACGCTATTACGCTGCTGCTGATCATTAATTAGCTCTACACTTGAGCCAACCTGACGGATTGACTGCATGTGTGTTAATGTAAGATAATATCATTACATACCTTCGTTTGACTAGCATATAATTGTCGGCAAATAATTGTTTCTAATGAAAACTATATATGTTGACATGTCCTCAGTTGTTGGCAACGGCGAAGAAGAGCGATGACATAGAACACTGCAAACAATCGTGACTCTGCCACAAGCAGGGATGTTTCTTGGCCTTGGCACGGTTCTTACGATTCCTTAATAAAGTCAAGGTCACAGCCGTGTCGTTGTTGATATCTTCAATACATGGATAATAAGAGTCCAATCTAGTATGCTATCTTATTTGTGTCTTCTTTCCTTCTATTGCAATAAAAAGCGCATTGATCACGGCATTGCCATTTTCTTGACAACATGTGCTAGATCATAGTATTTTTCCTGCAATCATTGCACATCAAATACAATCCAATGTGTCATTTTGTTATGTAGTATCCTTGTCATCTTTAAGTCCAGTGTTTCGTTCTTTTGGGTTTTTATTTAAATTCATGTATTATTGTCCTTCAAGAAAGTGTGCTACAGATCTCTATTTGTTCGTCTTCCTTCGTTACCACACTATATAGACGTGCTACTACACCCAGATGGGTGAGATAGTGGTGCTATATTCGTTGTTCTTGGCTTGGTATCATGCATGTGCATGTCGTGCACGTTTTTCTTAAAATAAGTCTCGACTCTTATCATGAATTGGACCATGCATGATGCATGCATGTGATCGACTAGGCAGTTTGCACACACCAGGGGATGTGCATGGGCCAGCCAATAATGCCATTATAGCACACCTGTGTATCGTAGTTCACAAAAGGACCGTCCATAGAGCATCTCCCACAGGCTACACGAGATGGGATGCAGGAGCATCTCCCGTCAATTTGTCCGGGCCCTTGTCAATTTGTCCTTATCCCATAGGCTGCGAGACATGTCCCTGCGTCAAGGTAGGACCAGGAGATTCACATGGTTATACCAGACAGACAGAGCGCGTTAACAAAACCAGATTCACGTGATATATTTGTGCATATCTTCGCCGATTCTGCCGATATCCCGTTCATGAGATTTATTTCGCGGCTTGCACTCCAATATCAACCTGCTGATTTGCCGAGTTGGTAAGAGAATGCGGAGCAGATAGAAAAATCCAGGTAGATATATTCAAAATACTATCGACCACGCGGAGGGTCTGCGGCTGTTTTCGTACCTACTCCGATGTCCCTTTCATGAGAATGAGGACACGGAAATTCATGCCATATTCAACTTCTGTCCAGCTTTATTTGAAAAGCTAGCTATAGTAAAAGCAAACTCATGCAAGAGTTGCTTCGTCTTGTTGGCAACTCACTCGGTTGGTCGTCAATTAGTCAGATGCCCATACATCTAAGTTTTTTTCTTCAACAAGGGCATTTTTTATTGACTCATAATGTAGCATCAATCGATACAAGCACAATGAGCACACACCTGGCCTCTGCATAACTAGGATGCACACAGCCAACACTAGGCACGCACACAGGGATCACACTGGCAAAAAGCAAAGTCATGTTAGACCGAAGCTATGCCTAGGCGAAGAAAAGGCATAAAAGACCCGAAGCGACTGAAACAGTGATCGATGATGTACAACAACGACCATCGTCACCAATCATATTTTGACAACATAATGACTACAATAAAGGTTATCTAGCAGCAATGCCTACAAGAAGGAAAACGACGCATATAATTCGCCGTCGGCGGATCCACTATCAAAGGCCAGATCGTGGATTTTCACCTTGAAGATCCAATCCGAGCAAACTCCAAGCAATGCCTTCAAGAGGGTAATGATGCAAAAAAACGCCACCATTGCCAGGTATAACCAAGTAAGGTCAGACCTAGGATCTTCATACCGGAGCTTGAGACCGGGTAATTGGGAAGCACCACCCAATCAAAATCATCCTATGTTATCTTCTCCACTTTTCACGATCCCAACAGCTTGACAAGGGAGGAAGGTCACACGCACATCTAAATCCCAAGTTTGGGACACTCGGCGTGCCGTGCCCTCCTACAAGTGGCAGCAGATGACCAATCTACATGAGATAACATCACCACATGCCGCCACTACCATCATCATCGTAGCATGTAGCAGTAGATTACACCGGGAGAGGACACGGTTGCTGTTATGCATCGCCGTTAGGGATACAGGTGGCGAGCCAGCTGAATCTAAAGGTCCAAACCTCATCGGCCACCGTAATCTAGCGGATGCCATATCCATGTAGGCAGCCAAGCACGACCCGTAGTTCCCAGCAACGCATTGGCTAGATCGGGACACAATGGTCGTGACAACTGCGACCGCTACACCGCCGGCAGCGTGGGCGGCCGCCGCGACATCTGGAACATAGCCACCACCACATCTTGCCTTCCCTCTTCATCGAAGAGGCGCCTTGAGAGCGGCGATAGCCCCGGCTTAGAGAGCGGGCTCTCCAGATCGAGGGAATGGTAGCGGTCCCGACTCCCTTCACTTTTCTCCATGGCCTGGGCACCTGCTGCAAGCTGATGCCGCCAGGGATTGAAAAGGCGCTCTGCTGCATATGCCCTGCAACGATCCGCTGCCTCACCTGCACCATTTCCGTCATTGGTTTAAGCCATCTCCTGTACATCACCAATGGCTGCCGAACAGCTTCAGGAATGGAGCCCCGCCGCCGCAGTCGCCTGCGCGGGCAAGCCTGACGGAGGCAAGGGACGGAGGCTTGAAAGAACGGCTGCCGGAAAATAGGATCGGCTCGCCGCACGTGTTGCCCAGCAGGCGGACGACGAGGGGGCAGATATGTCTCGGAGGTACTCTTAATGTAGGATGTGCGTGTACGCGTTCAAAGGGTTTTATGGACATGTATGTTTACTTTTTGGCATGGTAATATGTGTCTCATTTATATCATAAAGATGATAGTACAAGTCACATATATACCATCTAGACAAAACCGAAAAACAGCACAACGCTAGCCTTGGCACACAGAAAAACCAACCAAGAGGTAAAAAAATACAAACAAGACCAAATAATCCTCTAAGTTTGACACCAATGCCTATCACCTGCCTATGGCACCAGCACCACAGCGGCCACCAAAGAAAAAAATGACGGATATCACTTCCATACCCGAGCTCAACGCAGCTCCATCGCTGATGCAGCTTTGTGGACCTCCAAGGTGCCTCACCAATAAAGGCGAAGCAATGGCCGTAGAATGAATCAGGCCGGGCCAAAAACCCCAGACACGCTATCGAACTCCAGTTCTGGCACCCCCGCACGACTAGACGTATGAGGAGGAAACCTTACCTGCCTGCTACAAACAACAAAGCCAGCACAGAATCCACCATCTTCTAGATGTCGTCAATGCGGACCACAATCTACATCCACTCCTAGATTATCTCACAAGATCCACGCCGTCACTAGAGCAAACGTTGTCGCAATGGCGGAGCCCGAGGACACAGGTCCACGACGAGGATGCCACCGCCACCATACCATCCCTTACTTAAACAGACTGGTTTTCAAATCCAACCCCAACGCGGATCACCTTCTCGGGGAAGGATCGGAAGATTTTTTTTATTCGGCGCAACCATCGCCAACGCGGAAGCAAAGACGATGATACACCCAAAACCCTAAGCTACTAATGCCTAAACCGATCCGCACGTGTGGATATCCGGCGACCCCCCCCCCCCTCCCCTCCCCACCTCCACCGACGACCGAGGACGACTGCGGAGAGGAAGCGCCTTGTCGGGTGGATGCGAGACCGCCTTTCTTTCTTATAAAAAGAAAGCAATCCTGATTCCTTGTATGTACATGTATGTGAGCATCTATGATTATACTGTTTGAAAAAACAAATACTACTATGAGAATTGTATATGGCCACTTGTCTCCACTCGAGTATTAATATTGGGTACATGTGTATGATGTAGTACTAACAAATTATAACCACCGATCCTTTTTAATAGATGGGAAAACTACCAATCCTAAGCGGGCGGGCGCATGCAGGCGAATCTAACAACTTCAACAAAAATCTAGGCAGCTGCTAGCTAGGTAGGTTTCTCGGCTGCTTGGGCAGGTGGCGACTGATAGATCTCGGCAATGGTCGGTCATTGCGCCCCGGCATGCCACTGCCCCTCGCCTGCAGCGGCATTCATGCCGCCGGTAGCCGTCTACCATTCGCGCTCGACAAGCAACAAAGCCAGAAGCTTCAACCGCGCCGCTCCTCGAACCCAGGCCCAGACCTGCCGTCCTCGACGACGAATCTCACAGAAAGCTCCGGGTATGTAACATACGTGGAACGGATGATCGATCTGCATGCATGCGCGAATTCTTGACAGAACTCTCGTGATCCAGTCACAACGATCGCATGTAGTTTGGTGTTTCATTCTTAATTTTCTTTGGCATATACAATGAGGCAATTGTAGTACTCTTCTCTACATCTAGTACATGTTACTTTGTGAAAGTCCGTGTGATGCATGCATGGCACAGTACTTCGGCGTCTCCGGGTACATGTTCACGGCCGCCGTGACAGTAGCCTCGTCGTTTTGGCCCGAATGGCAAGACTCGCTCACCACCGCCATCGTGTTCTCCTACTCCACGGCGATGATCCTCCTGCTTCTCATACATTGGGGTAACAATAACATGGAAGACCAACTAGCACGGCGATGCCATGAAAGCACATGGGTACGTAACACCATGCACTAATGATCTACCTTAACAAAAAATGTTATTAGCTATTTTTGCTAGGATTGATCCATATCGTTTGCATTTTTCGTCTTCTAATTTAGGTGCAGATGTTGGTGGTCACCGGGATCGTGTTGATCTCCTTGGTGCTGACGGTCTCCATTTTCCCTGCTAAGTGGGGTAACGTGGCCATGATTGTGTTCGTCTCCCTGGTGGCCACCGCGTTTAGTTTCTTGCTTCTCCATGTATGGGATGCGGAACATGAAAAGCAACGGGCACAGGCTGCATCGGCAGGATCTGAAGCAACGTCCACGGATCTGGCATAGCCTTCTGAATTCCACATTTCGGGGAAGAATATATTTCCATGTATAAGTAAATCCTTTTTTACGTTTACACTTTTCTCAGTGTTCTGTTTGTTCCTTATATCCCATTAATTGTCGCTCAAACGGATGTATCTAGCACTGAAATACGTCTAGATACATCCATTTCATGACAATTAATATGTGATAGAGGGAGCACTAGTTTAATTGGCATCCAACTGTTCATGACTTTCAAGCAGATGACTGAAGTTTAACAACCCATGACTTAGTCTTAATGCGACACAAAGGGTGAAAAACGTGAGTTTTGATTACGCGGACGATAACTATGAAAAATAACATGGACGGAAGGCTGAATCAACTACTCCACCGGATTAGCATAGCCTTATAAATTAAAATTATTCAGAGAGGCGAAAGACCTGACTGATCTCGGTTAGTGCTGGCAACGGTGTCATTTCCCTCCTAGTAAGCGTTGTTGAGGAGCCTCCTTGTATCCCCATGGGGATGGCTCTCCAGGAGAAATCACTAACTCCGGGTCTTGAAATGGGCGATGGTGACGGCTACGTTGAACGTCCTTGGAGTCGTCACCTTGGAGAGCCAGGATGCGGATGTTTGCGTGGTTCCCTCTTGTCTTTGGATTTGTGGCCCCGGATTGTCGATGTTTGTGTGTCGAGGCTAGCTTCTCCACATGGCTTGGGTGCAATTCGTGTTGCCCTTGGAGACGGAGGACAAAGGATTTTCATCTCGCGAAGAATCAGCAATTATGTTGCTGGAAGAAGTGTTATATGAGGACTTCGAGATCAAATAGAGAATCTGTATCTCCATTCCTCGTGAGCCATTTATTTCTCCGAAATTACATATCAGAGTGATAAAACACGAACCGCACGGAGCCCGCCCTTTTTTGTTTTTTACTGCCACTATGTGGCCCTAGGGGAAACACAGCCCGGCCGCCTCTCGGGAAAGGGGGGTGGGCCTACCTATCCCGAGGGAGCAGCTGAGAGGTTCCAATGTTTGATCATCCGCATTAGAGAGTTTTGCAGGTCCTTGAGAGAATGTTATCCAGTCAGTTATGACTTGACCATGGTCTGAGGTGAAATTGGTCCCGGTCACTCGAACATGAGAGCAAGGGATCAGCCAAAGATCAGACGAGCTCCAAGGAGGGAGGAGAGAGGGAGGCAAGAACCATGCTTTCAGAGAAGTGGCGGTCCGAATCCACTCTGACAAGATAAAATAGCAGACTAAGTTGCACCATAAGGGGGGTCTCGGTCGATGCGTCTCATAGGGGGTTGTCTGACTTAACATCGAGGCGGCAGGCCCGGATGATTCGGTGCAGTGGTTGTGGTTTCCGAGTGCTCGTCTTGTACAGCTCGGGCTCTGAACTGTTCATTCGTGCGGCACTGCAGCTCGAGGTCAAGCAGTGGTATGTTTGGCCGGCCGGCGGCCTCGGATGGTGGTGTTGGCGGGCTGTACAAGGCGTGGTGAAGCTATACGAAGTCAGGGTGGTGACCCTGGAATTTCAGCAACTTTGATGGCATTTGCTTCGTGTCGTGTGGGCAACGAGATGAGCTTTGATGTTGGTTATGGGCGCTTTGGGAGTAGCAGACGGTGCATGATCTTGTGGATTGCATGTTCTTCATTGACGACGGAGAGTCCCATGTCTGCTCCTCCCATATCAGTTGTGTATTCTTCTCTTTTTTAGTTATGTGAGGCTAGTTTGATGAAACAGTTTTCCGTTGGCTCATGTGTGTGAGGTTGGCGTATTTTTGTTGAGCTTGATGTGCCATCGGCATGAGTGGACTCAGGTTTTCACTTGGTTTTCCGCAGTTGACTGAGCAACAATCTTCTTAATTAATGAAAAAGGAAAAGCTTTTGCCTTGGTTTCAAAATAATAATATTCGAAGATATCTTCATTTGGCTATATTCGTGTTGTATTTTGTCATCTGTGCCTACAAACTCTTCACCTTAGTGCCACCAATGTTACAGTTTTTTTGTATGATTTACATATGTTATGATCGAGCTCATCATGTGTTTCTCTTGACTACGCAAAAAGGCCTATCACCTGTTACAAACAATCTTTAGGGATAAATGCCACATGATCTTAAGCCTAGTATTCAAACACCTAATGTACATATGACATAATAGGATTTGGGATTTCTTACGGGTTTTGAGGGAAGCCTTCAGACTGATCGATGCACCCCTCGTGTGGCCTATGGCTAAAACTTTCGTTCTCCAACAACATGGAGATGGGCGGGGGAAAAGTACATGAACTCGTAGCAAGCAGCGGGAGCGCCGCCATGACTGGCCCTGCGACGGCTAGCGGTGGAAAGGACCTTCAAGTCCCTCAGACCCTTCTTTAGGATCAGTTATTAGAGAGTCCTCTCCTTACCGTGTCAAAACCACGTTAGCTCACAAATGATAGGCTTTCCCTTTTTTAATACTACGGGCTGCGAAACCGGAAGAAGATGATCGTGTCATGTTAGTTTTGAGGATTTTGGCATGCATGTGCATGAATGGCTGTAATCTCCAGTGGTTTATGTAATGGAATTTGGTGGAGATACATGAGCCACAGATTCAATCTCGTTTCATGATAGTGTCGATTATTTTTGTGAACTACTGTAATCTATACTGGTTCTATAAGGAAAATTAGTTTGGAGACATGACCGCTTCATTACTTTGAACAAAAAATGACCTCGATTATATGTACTGCCCGTCATACATGTACTGGACAAAATCATGTGTAATTAATTTTATGCGTGTGCATTGGACAGATTCTTTGTAAATGAATAAGTTTAATATTAAGGAGAAGAGGCAGAAACAAGTCTCACATAATCAAACGTATTTGTTATTACATGTTCTTGGTAAAGAAAACAAAGTAAATAGGAAGGGAAAACGTAAAATCTAATCTTAGCATATTGACATACATTTAGATGTGTAACATATCAACATCTACGGCACCAGATGTGCTTCATTAGATTCATTATGAAATATATATTTATGTGTATACTTGATATTGTAGATATTTGCAGATTTTCCTATAGGCCAGGTCAAACGTAAGGTTTTTAGTTGTAGGACTTCAATTATTTTGAATTGAAGGGAGCATTAAGAAACCCAATGGTTGATAGTCTGACAATTCAGGTAACTAAATCAGTTGTTGATTAAGGTGCTGCCCATGTATGTGCGGGGGTGGCTTTGCTAGTTTCAAAAAGAAGGGAGATTCATGCGTGTCAGCATGTGGGAGCTCATCATCAACATGAGCACGTGATGCTAAAGCACCCTATCTCGAGAAACCTAATAGTCAATGGACATTGCATAGAGACGGGAGGAGCCACTTTGCTCTAATGAGCACACTAATTAGTCCTTACCGTGATGTTAGAGCAAAGGACGAATCTTCTACACTCACACTAATTTGTTGGTTCCGAAAGGGAAAGCTCCAGCTAACCCTCTACAGGAGGACAAGATATTCTTACCGTGCCCTGTTTAATTCTCAGGGTTCTTCCTATCATGCCCACCATCGTGCCACCTTTTCAACAACCCAGCGCTAGTGTGCGCGTGTGTGTATATAGACAACACCAACCTTCCCCCCTTCCATAGTCAAGCTAACTAGCAGTAGCACATCGATCAGCAAAGGGACGTCCGGCAGGCACTCAACACAAAACACAAACATGCGTTCAGCTCGCGACCTATGCCTCGCGGTCTCGGCCCTCCTCCTCCTCCTCCTGCTGTCAGCTGGCGTCCTGGCGGCAAGAGCCCAGAATGAAATCGGTGAGCTCTGCTCCGCTCTCTCAAACAAAAATCTTATATCTTAAATCCAGCGCATGTATGTGCACTTCTTGATTAATTCTTCCATCATTAATTAATTTTACCAAGTATATCTCTTGCATGCAGACGATGAGTCAGAGTTCAGCTACATCCGCGGGTCGGAGAACGGGCCGGAGAACTGGGGCAAGATCAAGGAGAAGTGGGTGACCTGCGGCACCGGGCGGATGCAGTCGCCCATCGACCTCTCGGACCGCCATGCCGCACAGACACCCAACCTCGGGTACCTCAATCACTCCTACTTGCCTGTAGATGCCTCCATCGTCAACCGCGGCCACGACATCATGGTCAAGTTCAACGGCGACGCCGGGAGCCTGTGGATCAACGGCACCGCGTACCACCTCAAGCAAGTCCACTGGCACTCCCCTAGCGAGCACCGCGTAAACGGCCACCGGTATAGCCTCGAGCTTCACATGGTTCACCTCAGCGCCGAGAACAAGACTGCCGTGATCGGCATCCTCTACAAGATCGGCAGGCGTGACCATTTCCTCCACGAGGTACGTTAGGTTTCTCTAACTTTATCCATCTGTTGCCAACCAATATATATCTTTCTTTAATCATCCCGGAGTTAAAGTTTTAAACTAATCCGTTATGCAGCTGGAGCCTTACCTGAAGAGGATGGCAGACATGAAGGAGAAAGAGGAGAAGGTAGGCATGGTGGATCCCTGGGAGGCGAGGGGAGATGGCGAAGCCTACTATCAGTACATGGGCTCCCTCACCACGCCGGCGTGCGACGAGGGGGTCATCTGGACCGTCATCAAGAGGGTACCTACGTTGTTAATGACTTTTACCGACCATATTTTGAACCAAAATTCTAAACTTACGGGATATCAGCTTACGGGCACATGGTCACTAATGCCCCTGATATTGTCTAATAATAGTAATCAAAGTTTTAACAGTTGGTACATGCTTTTGCAGGTTTCCACCGTGTCGAGTCACCAACTGAAGCTTCTCACGGATGCCGTCCATGACGTAATTATGTTGTTCCATTAATTAATTTCTCCAATCTTTTTTCAAGAAAGCAAAGTGCATATATTGTTATGTTTTGACTGTGTGTAGGGCTTTGAGATGAACGCGAGACCACTTCAGAAGGTTAACGGAAGAGATATCAGCTTTTTCTGCCCTGATGATCACCATGAGCGCTATTACGCTGTTGCTGATCAGTAATTATTAGCTTTAAACTTCAGCGTACGTGAGGGATAAGACAGCATGCGTGTTAGTGTAAGATAATCTCATTATGTACCTTAATTTGACTAGCTTATTGTTGTTGGTAAACAGTTGTTTCTAATGGAAACTATATATTTTCCCATGCCCTCAGTTGTTGGAAACCACAAAGAAGAACGACCGATTCCATGGAGCATTGCAACGATCGTGACTCGGCACCAAGCGGAGATGTTTTTGGTCTTGGCACGGTTGTTAATTCGATCCATAGTAAAGTCGAAGTCACAGACGTGTCATTGTTGTTATCTTCCATACTTGGATAACATGTGCTCAATCTAGTACGTTATCTTATTTGAGTTTTCTTCTTTATTAATGTTTAAATAAAAAAGTGCCTCGATCAGGGCTGGTTGTGCCATCTTGTTGCTAAGATGTGCTAGCTAATGAATTTATTTCTTCATCATTGCACATCAGATCCAATCCATCTTATTATGTTCTATCATTGTCATCTTTAACTACAGTTTTTTTTTTCAGCTTTTATTTGAATTTATGTATTCTTCTTCTTCAAGAAAATGTGCTGCAGCACCTCAAAAAACAAGTGTGTTACAGATCTATATTTATTGCTCTTCCTTCTTTACCGCACTATATGCACCTGCTAGCACGCTCAGTTCAGTGAGATACTGAGATAGTGCTATGCCTGTTGTTGCATGTGCATGGCATGTACGTTTTCAGGTAAGTCTTGACACTTATGAATTGAGCCATGCATGATGCATGTGATCGACCAGGCAGCTTTTGCACTGTAGACCGTCCATGACAGGAGGATCTCACAGAGGCTGTACGAGATGGGATGCAGGAGCATCTCCCGTACGACGTCGTGCTCACTTTTCCGGGGCCCTTGTCAATTGTCCCTATCGGCCTATCCCATAGGCTGCGAGACATCACATGAAATTATACGAAATTATACGAGAGAGACGGAGACAGAGCGCCAAGAAGTCTAGATTCACTTGATACATTGGTGCCTACCTTCGTGGATTCTGCCGATGTCCCATTCATAAGATTATTTTAGGTTTGTTCTCTGTTGTTAATTAACCTGCCGATTTGTGGAGTAGGTACGAAAATGTGGAGCAGGTAACAAAATCTGGGTAGATTATTCAAAATGTTATCTGCCGTGCGCAGGGTGTGCGGCTGTTTTCCTACCTATTCACTGGTAGAAAAAAGCCCTTTAGTCCCGGTTCGCCACAGCCTTTAGTCCCGGCTGTGCAACCGGGACTAAATATGCGTGACTAAAGACCCCCCCCTTTAGTCGCACCTCTTACGGACCGCGACTAAAGGCTTTAGTCCCGATTCTTGTGGCTGACCGGGACTAAAGACCCGTCCACGTGGGCGCCCGTGGTCCGTCGGGGCGGAGGACCTTTAGTCCCGGTTCTCGTGGCCAACCGGGACTAAAGGACTCCTCCGCAGGTTTAGGGTTTCAGCCCCCCTAAACCTGGTTTCTTTTTAATTTGTAGTGTTTTATTTGTTTTATATTTTATTTTGTGTTTTATTTTATTTTTGATGAAGTTTCAGTACATATATTCTACGCTACTATATACATGCATATGAAATTTCAAACAAGAAGAATTCAAGAGGAATATATAATATATATTCAATCTCGGATGACCATATACAACTTCGAACAAGTTTCAATCTCGGGTATGCATATAAATTTCTTCGTCCTCGGTATAGTGTTCTCCTTTAGGATTGATGACTTCCCTCATGAAAAATCCTGCTAATTCTTCTTGAATTGGTCGGAAGCGAGCTTCTGGACTAAGCCTCCTCCGCAAGTT
The DNA here is from genome assembly GCA_032464435.1 of Aegilops umbellulata. Lineage (NCBI taxonomy): Eukaryota > Viridiplantae > Streptophyta > Magnoliopsida > Poales > Poaceae > Aegilops > Aegilops umbellulata. The sequence goes on along the minus strand of CP136059.1, from coordinate 441,302,457 downwards.
ATCCGTCGCGTTCCGCACGCTATCTGATGCCTTCCGCTCAGTGGTGTGTCTCCGGATGTTCTCACAAACATAGTATCCACATAGATTGGTCCCCGGTGGCTGCTTATCCACATTAACTAACTTTCTGAAATCTAGCTCATGTTTGAATTCACCGACAATTTCTTCTGAGAACCGTCTCCAAACCCTACAGGGCAAAGAAAATTAAATGAATAAGGGAGTTATTAGTTACTTGATATTAGGAAATGAACGAAAGAGACCGATCGATATAGAGCTCAAATGATTGAAAATAATTACTTTTGCGGCATTTTTCTCATGTCGGCCCAACGCTTTGGATCCGAATCCATAGAGTCCATGATTAGAACTCTGGAGGTGTGAAGTTCAATATTTAGCAGAATCCAGTGGAACCTGCGGACACGTTACATGCACAGTCATGCATAACTCATCGATTAGACATACCATGCATGGAGTAAACAAAAGAGAATGGGCACAAGAGAGAAACACTCACCCAAAATGGTAAGGAAATAGAATATGACTTTTGAGTTGATGCTTTCTAAGAAACTTGTACAGGTCTTTCTCCACGTCTTCGGGGTGATGTTGTAACACATATCCATTAACGATATGTGGGTCAATGAACCCAACATCATGGATGTTTCTTATTTTGCATTCCCAAATCTTCAATCTGCATAATAGCGTACGCAGCAATATAGTTAGGACAATATATATATATAGTGCAGGCAATGAAGAACGAGATGAGGTAGAAATAAATCACTTACAGAACGTAGCAACTCAGCATAGATTTATCGAGGTCGCGCAGATTGAACAGCTGGAACAATTCACTCATATGAACTTCTACAGAGTACCGTTTGGTGTGATGCTCATTTGTAACATCCGCATAAACATATTCTTTGTCGGCCCATGTTATGAATTGCTTGTACCAACGTAGCAGATTTCGCATTTGTGGTGTAGACTCTTTTCCTGCGCAGGCTCGACGAGAGGCCCATTCCGCACATATTGTAATGCTATCTCACATACTGGCGCATCCTCAAGGCCTAAGAAGGCACGAAGAGTCAAACCCATCTCGGACGCTTGTTTCATGGCACCCGCTACAGTCAATCCAAGTGCTGCCGCAGCTGCTATGATCTCGGGGTCCTCTTCCAGACCGGCTTTCACTATAAGCGGGGGGATCGATTGTTTCTTCTGCATCCCGAGCTGGTCAACTTGTTTCCCGCTTTTTTTACTTTCTTCTTTCTCCTCCTTCAATATTTTTGCTTGCCTACGAAGTTCATGTCCATAGTCGTCAGGCATATTCAGCTCGGCTTGGGACGGTGTCGTCAAAAAATCCTTAGCCCACTTCTTTTGCTTCTTAGTGAATACTTGCTTGGGCTCAGGCTCTTTTTTCGCCTTCATATCCGCCTTCCATTTCTCATAATCAGCAGACGCGTCCAATTTGGTTTCAGCTTCACTAAGTTTCCCAGGCCTTGGGAGGAGAGGCTTCAGTGATGGCTCCGGTACCCTTGTGGTCTTAGGTACATAAGGGTCCGGGTTAATAGTCCAGGAGCGGGTTTCCTTGCTGTCCGCCTGCTTCTGCTTCTTCGCCGGAGGTGGATTGGGGGGCGTTGTACCCGCCGGAGGAGGATTGGGGGGCGTCGTACCCGCCGGAGGTTGTGGATCGGGGGACGGCGTCGAATGGCGTGAAGGAGGTGTAGGTGAACCACCACGACCACCACCACCGCCACCACCGCCACCACCACCACCACCATCGGAGGGGGGTGGACTTGCTAGCCTTGGCGCCTCGCCTGGAAACACTATGTACTTCTTTTTCCATAGAATGAACTGGCGCTTGACATATCCAAGTCTTCTCTCCCCTTCGGGTGTAGGTTTGTCAATCTCCAGGTCCCCAAACCCTTGGACTATGTCTTCCACCGTGACACGAGCATAGCCATATGCAATGGGGTTGTTGTGGTGGAGTGCTCCAGGTGTACAGGGTAAAGCACTGGCGCTAGCTACCTTCGTGGAAACGTTCCCCACGGGATAATGCAGATCACATTCTTTCATCTCCTTTACATCATCCACGGGGTAGTGAGGCTCCGGTGCACGAATCTCGATCATCGGTGCACTAGCACCAGGCGGGGCATCCGTGGAAGCCACGCTGCTTCTCTGCTGCTGGCTTCCGCGATCCGCTTCATGATCTTCATGCGGCCCTGCAGCCGATTTTTCTTTCACTAGTTCATGCACAGTCTGCTTCAACTCATGGAGTTTCGATGCAAACTTCGTCATAAGATCTGCATCCCGGTCCGTATTTCTCTTACGGCTTCTGTAACAGTACGGGTCATTGTCCTGGGAAAACCCTACTTTCCACGAAACTTTGCCTTTGCCTCGTACACGTCCTCCGTGTTCATCATTCCCGAGGGTTGTTGTCAGTGCGTCTTTCTCTCTGTTGAACTTGATCAAGCCCTCTTGAGCTTGGGTCATTGCGTCAATAAGGGCTTGGGTGGGAGCAAACTTTTTCTGCCGGTGAACACACACCCCTGTCTCCGGGTCTAGCGATCCCCCATGCCCGTACCTGTTGGGGAACGTTGCAGAAAATTAAAAAAAATTCCTACGGTTTCACCAAGATCCATCTAGGAGTTCATCTAGCAACGAGTATTCAGATTAGATAGCATCTACATACCACTTTGTAGATCGCAACGGAAGCGTTTGAGTGAACGTGGATGAGGTAGTCGTACTTGCCGTGATCCAATTCACCGATGATCTAGTGCCGAACGGACGGCACCTCCGCGTTCAACACACGTACGGAAAGCGTGACGTCTCCTCCTTCTTGATCCAGCAAGGCAAAGGAGAGGTTGGGGAAGAAAGTTCCAGCAGCAGCACGACGGCGTGGTGATGGTGGAACTGCAGTACTCCGGCAGGGCTTCGCCGTGCTCAATGGAGGAGGAGGAGGTGTTGGAGAGGGAGAGGGAGGCGCCAGGGCAATGGGTTGTCAGCCCCCTCTCCCCTCCCCCCTTTATATAACCCCCAAGGGGGGCGCCGGCCCTAGGAGATGAGATCTCCTAGGGGGGGCGGCGGCCAGGGAAGGGGGGCTTGCCCCCCAAGCAAGGGGGGCGCCCCCTTTAGGGTTTTCCCTCCCCCCAAACCCTAGGCGCATGGGCCCATGGGGGGAGAGGCGCACCAGCCCACTATGGGCTGGTTCCCTCCCTCATACAGCCCATGGGGCCCTTCGGGATAGGTGGCCCCACCCGATGGACCCCCCGGGACCCTCCGGTGGTCCCGGTACAATACCGATAACCCCGAAACTTGTCCCGATGTCCGTATGATCACTTTCCATATATAAATCTTTACCTCCGGACCATTCCGAAACTCCTCGTGATGTCCGGGATCTCATCTGGGACTCCGAAAAACATTCGGGTCACTGCACATACATATCCCTACAACCCTAGCGTCACCGAACCTTAAGTGTGTAGACCCTACGGGTTCGGGAGACATGCAGACATGACCGAGATGGCTCTCGGGCAATAACCAACAGCGGGATCTGGATACCCATGTTGGCTCCCACATGCTCCACGATGATCTCATCGGATGAACCACGATGTCAAGGATTCAATTAATCCCGTATACGATTCCCTTTGTCAATCGGTATTTTACTTGCCCGAGATTCGATCGTCGGTATCCCAATACCTCGTTCAATCTCGTTACCGGCAAGTCACTTTTTCTCGTACCGTAGTGCATGATCCTTTGTGATCAAACACTTTGATCACCTTGAGCTCATATGATGATGCATTACCGAGAGGGCCCGGTGATACCTCTCCGTCAAGCGGAGTGACAAATCCCAGTCTCGATTCATGTCAACCCAACAGACACTTTCAGAGATACCCGTAGCATACCTTTATAGTCATCCAGTTATGTTGTGACGTTTGGCACACCCAAAGCACTCCTACGGTATCCGGGAGTTACATGATCTCATGGTCTAAGGAAAGGATACTTGACATTGGAAAACTCTAGCAAACGAACTATGCGATCTTATGCTATGTTTAGAATTGGGTCTTGTCCATCACATCATTCTCCTAATGATGTGATCCCGTTATCGATGACATCCAATGTCCATAGTCAGGAAACCATGACTATCTGTCGATCAACGAGCTAGTCAACTAGAGGCTTACTAGGGACATGTTGTTGTCTGTTATTCACACATGTATTACGATTTCCGGTTAACACAATTATAGCACGAATAAAGACAATTATCATGAATAAGGAAATATAATAATAATGCTTTTATTATTGCCTCTAGGGCATATTTCCAACAGTCTCCCACTTGCACTAGAGTCAATAATCTAGTTAATTGTGATGAATCGAACACCCATAGAGTTCTGGTGCTGATCATGTTTTGCCTTAGGGACAGGTTTATAAAAAATTCATGGCCTGCGAGGATGAATAATATAATGTGTTAAAAGGCCTAAGTATTATTTCACAGCCCTCATTTCAATATATTTTTCCCTGAAAATTTACACATATGTGTGTTATGCCTTCATGTATATCTGTATGTATTTCAGAATTTTTGGAAACATAAAAATATGAATTTTGAATTTGGAGGCCGAGATCCAAAAGGAATTTTCGCTAGAATGCAAGGTTTTTTCTGCTAGGATATAATTTTAACACCTAATAATTAAATATATTCAATATATACGTGAGGAACAGTTGAATGCAAGATGTAAACAAAAAAAGAAACACGACGAACGCTTTCTCAACGACAAAGAAGTTATGAGTGGTTGAGTGGTCACTGGTCAGGTCGATATGTTGGCATTTGATTCATATCTGTAGGCCAGCAGCCTGTACCTGTCAGGCTGTCATCGATCTTGGATTCAGCAATAATGTGTGCAACCACACCGCATCTGGACATTAAGTAGGCACGTGATGTACCTGTTAAGCAGTAATATCTGCAACTAGCAACCACATCCTGACTATAAATGGGGCACCTGATGAACCAGAGTAGCACTACAACACATAGCAACACACAATATGGATTTGTTTCTGCCACTCGTCACATTTATTTTGGTGAGTGCGACATACCATGCTCTTGTGAGATATATACTATTTCTATGCGTGCATAAAATCCACATACGATATACCGTGCCTGTTATGTAGTAAGTGCGAATCTCTAAGCCGTAACTATCGTACTGGTATTTGTTATGTTGCACGCAGATTGTTGGAGGACAAGGTAGCCAGCATGCGAGTTTTGCCGATGGCGCCAAGACGACGCTGACAAACATGGAGACGCTCACAGGGTACTGGGAAGAAGCGCTACCAGGAACTCCGATTCCCCCGGCTATCACCGACCTGTTAGCCCAACAAAAAGGTCTCTCTCTCTCTCTCTCTCTCTCTCTCTCTCTCTCTCTCTCTCTCTCTCTCTCTCTCTCTCTCTCTCTCTCTCTCTCTCTCTCTCTCTCTCTCTCTCTCTCTCTCTCTCTCTCTCTCTCTCTACCTTCACCATCTCTTTCCACGCAGCTCCTATGTCGCAAAACAGTGGGCATGCATGGGCCCTATCATATTGACAGGGATGCACATCATATCACTGAAAAGAGTATACTATAATACAAACTAACTTAGTGTTGGTCACCTCATTTCAGCGTTTTTGATAATTAATTAACGGTATGACTGAGTGTTTTTGAGCTCAGTGTGCACTGTAAACTAAAGGCAAGCAGTAGTTGAACAATAAAAGTTGATGAATAATAATGTGTCTAGATTCAGTAAAAAGGAATATTCGATATATACTCTCTTTGTTACAAAATAACCGAGGTTCTAGATTTGTTCAAGTCAAACTTATTTTAGTTTGACCAACTTCATGGAAAAAATGTATTAGGATGTACGATTAAAAAATACACATAATACGTAAATATATTTTATAAAGAATCTCATGACACTAATTTTCTGTTCTAGATGTTGATATATTTTTCTATAAACAAGTTTTACCTAGGACAAACCCTGAACTTCAGTTGTTTTTGAACGGGGGCGTAAAAGATTGGTCTTAATTTATCCTTCCATATATTCGACTTGGTATGTATGACCAATTTCTATATATACATACTACAAACACGAGTTTGGTTGGTTTCGTGGTTGTTATGAGTCGTGTCTGTAGATATGCATACTACACATGCCCATTCAATGTTTGTTCCTTTAGATGACCTCTTAATTAGTCCTGGCTAGTAACCTCGTGTTTATTACAGGGCTGCGAAAACATGGACCTAACTATGAGAGAGTCAAGTCAGAAGCTAGTCTCAGGGACAACCATGCATCACAAACTGAAGATGATTTAAAAGAGGCCCATGGGTCTCATGGTGAAGAAGGTATAAAGAAGGTCATGATGGCAGATGACCGAGCCATTGGTAAGGTTCTAAAAACAGAGCCAATGTCACAAGGGTTACAAGCTAAAAATTATGTAAAAGAAAAAATTACTGCCCATAGAACAAAAATCGAAGAAAATCTAAAGGAAATATCAGTGTCGTACGGGTTAGAAGGTGACAACAATCTAAAGGAAGTTTCACTAAATTTGAAGAAGATCCATGCACCATATACACCATTGAAAGATGCAAATCTGAAGGAAATATCTGTGTCATATGGATCAAATGATGGAGAAGTCCACAAAGAAATCTCAGGGCCATATGGGTTAGAAGGTGAAAATGATTTAAAAGAAATATCAGTGTCTTATGGTGTAAACAGTGATGATATTCCAGCGGGAGAAACTATACATGAAGAAAATCTAAAGGAAATCTCAGTGTCATATGGGTTAGAAGGTTCAAAAAGTTTAAAGAAAGTCCCACTGAATTTAAAGAAGATCCTTGCAGCATACACACCTTGGAAACATGAAAATCTAAAGGAAATATCTGTATCATATGGATCAAAAGGACGAGAAATTTCTAAGGAATCATCGGGACTATCCTGGTTAAAAGATGAAAATGAGTTGAAAGAAATCTCAGTGTCTTATGGTGTAGATGGCCAAGAAAACCTAAAGGAAATATCTGTGACATACGGATCAAAAGACCAAGAAATTCTGAAGGAACAATCAAGGTCATATGGGTTAAGAGGTGAAAAGGATTTAAAAGAAATCTCAGTGTCTTATGGCACAGAAGGCCATGAAAATCTGAAGGAAATATCTGTAACATATGGATCAAAGGACAAAGAAATTCGCAAGGAAGCATTAGGATCCTATGGGTTAAAAGGAGAAGGGGATTTAAAGGAAATCTCAGTGTCTTACGGTGTAGGCGGCCAGGAGGTTTTAAAGAGAGGCTCCACATCACACGAAGAAAATTCAAAGGAAGTCACTATGTCATCTGGGTCAGTTGAAGAGAAAGATGAACAAGCCCACGTTCTGAATCAAGGTGAAGATCATTTTTTCAAGGAAGTAGAGTTCGTCATTTTATTACATACAACCTCTCAATTGATTTTTTTGCCATTGTACCGGTTGCAGTAAAAGGAGAGGCGAGCCACCACCATGTTCACGCGCACAGCTACAAGAACAAGAAAGAGGCAGATGTCTTTTTCTTCCACGACACGTTGAGGCCAGGGTCCTTGATCACCCCGACAATCCCTCCGACCACCTCCATGCCAGCTCTTCTTCCCCGCAACATCGCTGACTCCATCCCATTCTCCACCGAGGACCTCTCCGACATCATCACGATGTTCGCGCCGGCGTCCCTCATGATGACCAGAGAAATACGGTGGACGCTGGACACCTGCGAGCACCCACAAACGCTCCCCGGCCAGAAAGCAGGCTGCGCCACCTCCCTCGAGTCCCTCGCCGAGCTGCCGGCATCCCTCCTTGGGAGGCGCAACATCCGCGCGTTCTCCGCCGTGGATCTGCCCATGGATGCCCCGGACACGCCGGCGCTGAGGGGGAGGTACAACGTGACGGCTGCACGGAAGCTCTCCGGATCATCATCTGAGGTCGTGACTTGCCATGATCTGACCTACCCGTACGCGGTGTACTACTGCCACACGTCCAGCCCTACGGCCGCGTACATGGTGACGCTGGCGAGTGTGGAGGAGGGTGCCTCTCCGGCGACGATGGAGGTCATGGCCGTGTGCCACCTTGACACGTCATTGTGGAGCCCGAAGAACCCGTTCTTTGAGCTGCACAACGTGAGGCCAGGTGATGTGGCCGTATGCCACTTTCTCACTAAGCTGAGCATCATCTGGGTGACCGTCGATGAGCATGCGGACGCACGGTAGAAGGGAATGCTCACGCCCGGCCACACCTACGTATCTGCTTATGTTAGCTATATGGCCTATGGCATGAATACGATGTAGGCTGATCGACGTGTATCGAGATATGAGGTATGAAATAATTGGGTGTTGCCATCCGTGAGATCTTAATCAAATTCTTATGTCTGATAAAATTCTGGTTGTACGAAAGAAGGCCGCTGAGTATAGCGTTTGAGGAAAAAACGTTGCAACCTGGTGAACCTATATTTTTACACTTGGACGACCTACACTTGCACTATTACACCGTAGGCCATGTTGAAAATTGTCCACTCACCCAACAACCTACGTCCATAATCGGTAGGCCATCTATGTGTCATTGACGGGTACAAAAAACAACAAAAGTAAAATGTTAAATGCGGGTCTGTAGACCGCCTAGCGACGATTACAAGCAATGGAACGAGCTGCAGGTGTGTCGCTGTCGTCCACCCAAAGCCAGACAAATCTTGTTGTAATATGTTGTTGGAACATCGTCGTGCAAAGGCCCCAAAGGACCTGTGCACCAGAACGGCAGCTGTAGTCGATGAAGAGAAGGCTAGACGATCTAACTAGACTAATGAAAACCGGATCCAAGCAGATCCACAAAAGGCAAACAATGACCGAATCCCACGACATGCACCGGGGACACACCTCCACACACACACCCATTGATTGGTTTCATGCTCCCCTCCTGTCGAGTCAATAGTTCTTCTCTTTAGCACGGTCGAGGAAGTTGGTCCCCTCAAAATGAACTTGTTGCATACTTGCAACTTCATTGGTCGAACGAGAAGCTTCACTGTGAGTTATGTGAGCGGACCTCCTCGTAAACATCTAATTTTTTTATTTTTCCAGTCCGATAGATTGGTACACAAGTGAACCATATGACTAAACTCCACTAGAAACATCTTGAAATCTGTGGTCATCTAAAATTTTCGATCAAGAACATGCAAAACCTAAACATGGCAATGCTAAGCCTATAGAGCACGGATTTTATGAAAAAAAACTGTTGGGGATGAGAATGAAAACATACCGTAAATTGTTTAGGCGGAAGCATTCAGACTGAAAATGAGTAGGGAGAAAGATCCAGCAAGAGCATCTACAATTGGACGGCCAATATCCGCCTCAAAGAACTGGCGGCCTGCCTGGTCACTGTCTAAAAATTTCCCACCCAACGGAATGCTCAAATCACAGCATGAACGCCGGGCTGACCGGTAACCCTTATATCCAACCCATATGTGGGGCAGATATGGGGATGCCCAGACGCGCCCGCCATGTAGGATCCGACCAACTGTGGCCCACCCGACCCCACATACATTCAACCCTATCCGCACTGAGGACGAAATTATAGCTGCATGCCACTCCACTACAGTTCACTCCCCTCCGCCCCTAGCTCTTCTCCGACGAATCCCGGCCATCTCTTGCATGGCAGGCTGTGGATTTGACTCCGAACTTGTCCCTTGCTGTCCCAACGAGGGGAGGGTGGTCCGTGCGGCTCTCCGTCGCTCCAGGGAGGATTGCGCCCGACCGCGGACGCATTCCTTCTGGCGCGAATCCATTGTGTTCGCGAAAATGGTGATTGTATTTGCCAGGACTCATTGTGGGAGGTGATGTACCCCTGACTTGCTGGACGCAGTGCGGACCGTCGGGCGCCCGAACACTAGGATGCCGACGCAACCCATTTGGTGTCGCGTCGTCCCGTGGGATCAGGCTACAAGCTAGAGGTAAACAGCGGCATGGTGTACGACACGCACGCTGCTGAAACAAGGCGTGCCCGCCGTGCAAGGCACCAAGCACGGATGACCACACATGCTCTCCGGCCGAGGCCCCGGAATCGGAGGCGCATGCCCGCAGGCCCGAACACCCGGCCACGCCCGTGTTAGTCATTGTATTTACAAATGTTAACCATGCATTTAAAATTTATTAAACAATGTATAAAAAATAGTCTTGATGTACATAAAGAATATTGACTTGAAAAAATATATCTTAAAAAAAAGTACAAGGTGTATGAAAAATAAACAGCAGAATTAAGAAAATATTACTCAAGTATTTAGTTTTTTTAAAGATGCATAAAAACTGTTTTTATGTATTAAAAATGTACATTAGATCTGAAAAAAAGGGTAGACCTTTCTTTAAATAAGCCAAAGGATACCGTTGAACACAATTATAACAGAAGAAGACAGAGAAATAATCAAAGATAATCAAAGGGAAAGAATAAAAAGAAAAAAGAAAAAACCCATAAAATTCACAGAAAACCAAAAAACAAACAAAGAGAACTGAAGAAAAAATAAAAAGGAAATCCTAAGAATGAACGAGAAAGAAACAAATAACAAAGCTGAAGGTGTGATGAATGAATACACCTCTTTGTTGGCATTTATATTGTCAGCACTTTTGTCATGTCTTCTCTTATGTTATTAGAGAAACCTGACTTGGCTCTTTGGATATTATTGGATTAAAGGAGAGAGAGCCCATCTAAACCTGAAAGTCATGGTTGTTACAAGCCGAGGGAGGGAACTTTGATGCTCAAGGGCCACATGGAGTTCGTTGTCAAGCTGAAGTGGCTCTACACATTGTGATGATGAGATCTATCTGCTTGCCCACGAGTCTTTGCTGCAATCTTGTCACTTGTAGAAGAATGCGTAGCTATGCCTTTGGCTCGTGCATGTTCAACATGGATGGCATTGGAGGGCCAGGGAATCCCTTGTGGCGGCACCATACTATTTGCTGGTGATGGCAGCACGACAGCCCAGCCAAGCGGAGCTTGCCCTCGTCAAGCACCAGGGCAAGTACATGGCCGCCAACCTTAAGAAGGTTGGCGAGGCTTGATTCTGAGAGAGCCAACAGGTGGACCCTTGATTCTTTGCATGTTTATCGTACTTATATATAGATGCAACGATTATTTTATCTCTTTACAGTTTAGTACTCTAAACTCACCCTTTAGCCATATGCCTATATTTTACTATGAAACTTGCAGCTTTGTTTTCTCTGTGTTTTGGTGGCTGGAATAGGTGAACGGTATGCACGGTTTGAGGCTGACTTGGTTTTAGCTTGGTTCTGCCTACTTGTTTGCTGAAAAGAAAAATGGACACTGATGCATCTCTACTTCCAAATCAATGTCTCCCCTGACAGTGTCATCTACTCTGTCTCTCCCATAATATAAGATCTTATTACACATCCTATATGCGAGGATGTTGAATGTAATAAGATCTTATATTATGGGACAGAGGGAGTATTTAATATGCTAGTCAAGGCCATATGCCATTTCTTAAAGATCTGCTTGTCTGGAATCTCTTATTTATGCATATTAGTCCAACTGATGTCGTTTATTAACTGCTACCCAAGTATTTAATATTCGACTCTGATAATCATGATTCTTGATGCCTTTTGTGGTCTAGAGCACAACTAACCGGTGCCCTGTTGATGTCAGGGTCAGAGTCGCGTGTGATGTCTCATTTAGGGGGTGCCCTAGTCGTCGTTGTCCTGTGTGCAGAAATCAACGGCAAGGGCTGGATCTGATAATGCAGGTAACTACTTGCATGAAGGAACACCAAGAACTCCAAGGACCTGGTGGGCACTCGTTGTGTTGAAACCTGTTGTTCGGCTACCATCAATGGACCGCAGGACGACTTGGTGGAACATGCTAGTTATTATCCAAGTTTTGGATGTGGAGGCACTTGGTTGTTTTGTGCTCTTTGTTAGCTTGTTACTGTGAAGAAGGGCGGCCCCGAGGCCATCATGAATGGGATTAGATTCTTGTCGGTTTACTTACTTGACTTGTTTTCTTTCGAAATTGTGAATAACAAAGAGATGAGGATAGATGATAACCGCTTGTTGGGTTTGTGTGTGTGGGGGGGGGGGACATGTTGCTTACAGGATGCATGCATCAATAGTGGTATGATTTGGAGTCTATTTCCTGAATTGTTTGACAGGCGACCAAATAAAATCATGTCTTCCCTTTTGTGCTTTCTCTCTGGATGGCATGTGTGATCTGTTGTTATACGCAAATGAGATGTATGCACAAACAAACATTGGCTTGGCATACATATCACATGCCCATAAACATCAAACAAGAGAAGGCTTGAGCACTAGAAAGTAAGATCACTCTAGAACCATTGAGAAGATGTTTCAGACTTGCAGCAACTCACTCTGGAACAATTGAGCGTAATGTAATACATCTTGTCACTTTATGACATCCTCAAAGAAAGCATGCTGACTTGGAAAGTTGGACAATATGGAACTCGAATTTGTATTTTTATTTTTTTTAGGGCAAAAAAAAGAATGGGTCATCTTTCGAGTGGTAACTGAAAGCGACAGGCAAACACTACTCCCCTTCGGATGGGCTTGCTAGTCGGGGGTAGCGTTAGCGGTGACCAACCAACTCTGGCTGGTCTCCCACATGCAGCCAACCAACAATAGCCATTCTCTTTCCAGGCCCAGCCAACGAGGAGTAGCATGGGAGGAGGAGGCGGCTGATTACTAGAGATTATTAATTGCAAGCGGTTTACGGAGCAATAAAGTAGGGAGACGATTAACAAAACAAGAATATGTCTTGGGATGGCCATCAGCCTGGCCAAGCCGAGCCATGGAGGGTTTGGGTTGCGCCACATCACTGATCCGCGACACGGCCTTGCCACTTGCCATGGAACATGGAGCAGCTGCAAACCTCCATGTTCTCCCGTGTCCCACCATTCTCTATTTATAAAGGAAGTAGTCATTTATCCGCGTGCGGGTGCGTGTGCGACTTATGACTTGGGACTTGGGTGAAGGGGAAGGTGATGGTGATGTTTTCGCTGCGAGGAGAGGAGAAGATTCTTGTTCAAAACGGAAGATGTGGCGAGCGGATCATCCCCGGCAAGCGAGGCGATGGCGATGGCGGTGGAACCGCCGGAGAGGATGTCCGCAGCAGAGCAGCCCATCCGGCCGCCACCTCCGCCGTCCACAAAGGTAAGGCAAGGCCCCCTCCGTGCTCTCGAAACGAAACCAATCGATCTTGATATGGATGCGCATGCATGCGCCTGTTGGTTTGGTTCTTAGTTATTTCTCAAAATAGCCCGACGAGTAGATCATCTGGGCGGATCGATTCGATTCTAGTGGATTGATTCAGTTGTGGATAGCCTCTGGTTCCCCCCTGAAATACTCTTAACAATATTTTTAGTTGGATTCGGCAGCTTCTTGTTTCGTTTCTTTCTTTCCAGATTAATTTGATGGGATGATTGATTTTTTGTTTTGTTTTTGGAGATCTGATAATATAAAGGAGGATGGGAGGATGGATTTCCATGGGAGGATCGAAAAAGATACGCGCGCGTGAGGACCTCGTTTTCCTTTCTTTTCTTTTTCCTCTACGGCCTGTTTAATTCTCAGACTCGTTCTTTCTATCATGCCACCCATCTTGGATAACCCAGCTAGCAGCAGTAGCAACTCCATCTGGATCAGCACAAAACACATGGCAATATTTTTCTTTTTAGAGTACTTTATTAATTCATTCTTTATGTGCATGCGTGAATCCATGCAGCACTTGTTGGTCACTTTTATCATGCTCGTTTTCTTGATTGTCCCGGCCTTGGACAAGGACAACTGGTGGTGGGGGGGGGGGGATTGGCCTTGCTTCGCCATCCACGGCATAGTGCACCTCTACTCAACGCTGATGATCAATCTACTGACGATCAAGCTCCGGGGCCAGAAGAAGAGCTGTGAACTGGAGAAGGGTTGCAGTGAAGAAATCCGACGTTCTGAATCAAGGTGAATATCATTTTTTACAAGCAAGTAGAGTTCGTAATTTTATTACATACAACCTCTCAATTGATTTTTTGCCATTGTACCGGTTGCAGTAAAAGGAGAGGGGAGCCACCACCATGTTCACACGCACAGCTACAAGAACAAGAAAGAGGCAGATGTCTTTTTCTTCCACGACATGTTGAGGCCAGGGTCCTTGATCACCCCGACAATCCCTCCGACCACCTCCATGCCAGCTCTTCTTCCCCGCAACATCGCTGACTCCGTCCCATTCTCCACTGAGGACCTCTCCGACATCATCATTGTTGGAATAAGCTACGTCGTGTTGTGTGGTCGGGCTCGTCGAGCGCGTCGGTACGCGCGGGACGTGCGGGACACACTGGTGCGTCGGGCTCGTCGGGCGCGTTGGATGCGCGCGGGACGGCGGGACGCAGCGGAAGCCGTGGCAAAGTGCGCGTGTATGTGTGTAGCGCGTGTGTGCGTGCGTGGTGTGTGTGTGGCGTAGTCGCCACGGTAGATAGGCTGGGTCGTGGCGATCTGTTGGAGCAGCCGCGCAGTGCGTGCAGATCGTGCATGCGGTTGAGTAGGAGTGGGCAACGCCCATGCGTGAGTGCGTCTGGGATTTAAACCTCCTTGTACTGCTGCCTAGTGAGTGAGTTGGTGCTCTGGGAAAGGAAAAGTAACGGGGCTGTGAAGCCGGGTGAAACTCCAGTGTACTGTGTGCTCCTCCTTCTTCTACCTTCATCCATACGAGAGTGAGAGAGCGGTTCCAACAATCACGATGTTCGCGCCGGCGTCCCTCACGATGACTAGAGAAATACGGTGGACGCTGGACACCTGCGAGCACCCACGAACGCTCCCCGGCCAGAAAGCAGGCTGCGCCACCTCCCTCGAGTCCCTCGCCGAGCTGCCGGCGTCCCTGCTTGGGAGGCGCAACGTCCGCGCGTTCTCTGCCGTGGATCTGCCCATGGATGCCCCGGGGACACCTGCGCTTAGGGGGAGGTACAACGTGACGGCTGCACGGAAGCTCTCCGGGTCATCATCTGAGGTCGTGACGTGCCATGACCTCACCTTCCCGTACGCGGTGTACTACTGCCACACGTCCAGCCCTACGGCCGCGTACATGGTGACGCTGGCGAGTGTGGAGGAGGGTGCCTCGCCGGCGACCATGGAGGTCATGGCCGTGTGCCACCTTGACACGTCATTGTGGAGTCCGAAGAACCCGTTCTTCGAGCTGCACAACGTTAGGCCTGGTGATGTGGCCGTGTGCCACTTTCTCACTAAGCTGAGCATCGTCTGGGTGACGGCCGATGAGCATGCCGACACACTGTAGAAGGGAACTCTCATGCCCACACGGCCACACACATGTCTCTTTGTTTGAGGTGTGCCATGAATATGATGTAGACGGTGCATGTATCGAGATATATAGGGTATGAAATAGTTGAGTTCTTGCCAAGGCCAGTTTGCTGTGACTGTCGCCTTCGTGGGGAATACCCAAAAAGGCTGCTGCCCGGCTTTTATATAAACCAAACCGCCAAAGTCATAACGAGGTACCAACAAAACACACGAACTCACACAACACCCCGCAATGTACACCCACAAAGCAAGAGTACACACAAGGTTCTGCTGACAGCAAAACTCAATAAACCCATAAAAAACAATAAAAAAACACCACACAAAGGCCAGGGTTGCCACCGCAGCCGCAGCGGAGAGACGGCTAATCCAAGACGTACTGATCAACGAATGTCACTAATTAACCAAAATACATTTTACTATTTCGCTAATCAGCATGTTTTGGTTATTTCGTTCTTAACCGTCTTGTGCAGTTCACGTCGACACTGATGTTGATTGTGACCGGGATCATGTTAATCTCCATTGGAGTGACGCGCGATCTTGATCTTTCGTCCTGACCTGCATGACTTGGTCTTCGTTGCTTTCGCAGTCTTGCTATCAACAGCGGGGGTGTTTGTTTTGCTCAAAGTCGAGGAAATTAACAAGAAGAAGATTGTTGGTGAAAAATGTGAAGATGCCTCAGATCTAGTCTAGGTCGAAAGCCTGGGTATCTAAAATGCAACTGCCTATCTGGTTTTGTTAATATAAATAAACTTTGATAAACCCTATAGAAGAAGATCCCTGCGAAGCATGGTACTTGTGAGTGAAAGTTCCTTTCTGCTCCCGAGCTCATTTGAGCTCGGTGAACCGTAATATCAAAAAAATTCAAAAAATTCCAAAAATATTTTGGGAGAAACATTGAAAAAAGTTCGAAGTGCTTGCATTTTCTGAGTACAGATTTGTTTTTTTGCCACGCCTTCTAGAAATATGATTTCATGATGAATTTTTGCAAGCACTTAAAACTTTTGTCAATGTTTCTCCCAAGAAATGATCTTTTTTTTATTTTGTTTTGATTTTACTGTTCACCCGAGCTCAACAGGTGCAGAAACTCTGCGTCCGTGAACCACTTGTGAGTTCCTTTCTTCTTCTTTTTCGAGAATTCATGGTACTTATGAGTACTTTGGCATGCATGTACAAAGAATGCCCACTTCCAATTGTCCAAAGAAGCACCTCTCCTTATGTCCCTACTGGAACGCTCTGCTTGCCTGTACACCCACCCCAATCTAAAATCACCATCAGCAAGCAAACGACATAAAACATCGCCATCGCCAGGTATATCCAACATGGAAACCTAGGCTTTCACCCCAGAACTCATGACCAGGTGCTTGCATAGAACCACCATCGACATCACTTATGTGTTATTATCACCACTTTTCCCCATCCCAGCAGCTGCATGCGGTACGTGTGGACCGCCGCCGCCGCACAACTACCCCTCTGCGTCAAGCCGTCATCCATAGTTTGCATCTCCATGCCGAGAGTAGCCAGGAGTTCAATCGTTCCCCTACTAAAGCCCGCCGGAACTGGATATTCAAAGGTACCGTCTGTAACACTGTTGCCACGTAATCCTTCTTACATTGCACAATATTATACAGGGTAGGGTACTGGAGGGCTAGCGGTGTCTCGCCTAGCCAAGTATCCTCCCAAAACCTTGTTGTCGTTCTGTCCCCAACAATGAATTTCACCCTATGGAAGAAAGTCTCTTTTGTTCTCAAGAGCCCCTTCCAAAATGGTGAATCAGTAGGTCTTACGGTAACCTGAGCTAGAGTTTTAGAGTGTAGGTATTTATTCCGTAGTAGCCCACAAGCCATCCGATTCCTGAGATAACCTATACATCCATTTGCTCAATAGGAATTTATTTTTAATCTCGAGGTTCTCAATCCCGAGACCCCCTGGTATTTGGGTCGACAAATAATATCCCATCTTGCCAAGCGATATTTTGTCTTAACCTCGTCTGACTGCCAGAAAAAACGAGATCGATAGAAGTCTAGTCTCTTTCTTACCCCTTTAGGTACCTCAAAGAAAGATAGAAGGAACATCGGCATACTAGTCGGTACTAAATTAATCAGCACTAGCCTCCCTCCATAAGACATAAGCTTAGCCTTCCAGCAGCTTAGTTTTTTTTTCAAATTGATCTTCCATACATTTGCACTCTTTATTAGTTTATTTCCAATGGTGGAACTGGAATGCCTAGATAATTGAAGGCCCGTACTAAAATTTGTGCAGCCAAATTGAAACGAGTAAAACTTCATGTACGGCTGCAACAACATGTAAAGCCGCCGCATCTGGCAAGTCAATACGCCTAAGTTCCATAGGGAAAGTAGAATTCTAGATTGGGAGAAACACTACTAGGGAAAACCTTATACACAGAACTTTAGCAGTAGCGCGTGTTAAAAAAGCACGCCGGTGCTAAGTAGTAGTAGCACACTGATTTAAACGGCGCTACAGATACAGTTGTAGCAGTAGCGCACCTGAAGATAAAAGTGCTACTACTAAAATTTCCACGGCTTAGGTGATAGGCTACTCATAGTAGTAGCGATGTATTGCGAACAGCGCTACTGCTAGTTGGTCTGTACCAGCGCCTTTACGCAGAAAGGCGCTACTGTTAAAGAAAATAAAATTAAATGAAAAGCAAATAGAAAAGTAAATGAAAATGAAAGAAATAGAAAAGGAGAAAGGAAAAGAATAAAATGTAAATAAAAATAAATGGAAAAAGGGAAAAAAGAGAAAGGAATAGCAGTAGCGCATACCCGGAAATGCGCTACTGCTACTTCTGACTTAACCGCACGGTTCGTCCCCCCCCCCCTCCCGGCCACTTCCCCCAAATCCAACTCCTCCGCTGTCACCACCACTGTCGCCCGTCGGCCGCCGCGCGCTCTCCCGTCGCTCTTCGCAGACCCTCGACGCTGCCCCCGACCCCAGATTCGACGCCGCCCCGACCCCGACCTAGACGGCACCCCCGACCCCGACCTCGACGCCGCCCTCCGCCGCGCGCCCGAGCCCTGACCCCGACCTCGACGCTGCCTTCCCCTCCCTCGCCGCAGGCACCCGAGGTGAGCACGCCTGCTCCTCCCCCTCCCCTACCTCTGCCTAGGGTTCTTCAAATTTTAGTTGCATCAAATTAATTAGGGTTCATCTATGGGTGGGAACAAATCGGATGCGGATGTTAACGGATACGGATGCGGCTCGGATGTTTTCTTAGATGATGAATAAACACTATTGTAATGCATAATAAAACAAATAAAATTTGACCACTTATTTCACTTTTAAGTTGGATAATTGGAATATTGGCTACCACTTTCCACCCCTAGGTTCATCAAATTAGATGGTAATTAAGGCAGTAGTTCCTAGGTACTAATTAGTTAGTAAGAACTAGGTACCAATTAGGTACTAGTTTATTTTTATTTACAATAAGTTTATTTTTAGTAAGAACTAGTTGAATTAATATAACTAGTTGAACATGTCACATTTATTGTTATTTTTTTAGTGAAAGCAATTATTCCCGCATCGACGTTGACGATGCCTATCCCGCATCCTCGTCGTCGTCGACTCGGCGGAGGACACCTTCTTGACCAGATGGGCCATGTCCGGGATTGGGCTCCGCCGGACTGGTACTGGGAGGCGCTACCTACCGGCAGGCGCAGCTTGGTGAGGAGTCAGCCCGTTGTTGACCCAAACCTTCTTTGGTGGCGGTCGTGTGGGCTAGTGATGGTCCAGAGGCTCAAGGACCCCGCGGAGGTGGTACGTCACCGTGTCAGGGAGGAGGACGCGCACGTCCGTCTCTACTTGTTTGCGTTGGAGCACAGGTTCTCCAATACCTGCAGGTTCTCCAGGGATCTCACTGGAGCTATGATCCTATGATGGTTCCTTCTCTTTGGGTGTCCACCGCACGCGCCAATACCTGTCGTGCGCTAGGGTTTTAGTTGTATTAGTGATGTTATATGTATGATACTATTCGGGATGTATTAGTGATAGTATTCGACGATGTACGGACGCATGAGATGATTTTTTTCTTATTGAATGCATGCTAATTTGAATACTTATTTATTTTACGATTTGATTTTGCTTATTGAATGCTCATGTCAATATGAGTCCTATAAGATATTTTGAAATGTATATCTTGTGTTGCTCAAATAGGATATGTGCTTGCCCAAGTGGTCTGTCATGTTTGCAGGTTATACCTCCGAGTGGCCTATATTTTGCCGGAGTGTTGATTCATTTCCGTTCCGGCAAATTTCAGGCGCTCGATATGTCCTATTTTAGCAAAGGTCATGCCGGATTTTTCCGTGAATTTTGGCATGACTTGTGCCGGAATATGTAGGAAATATCGAGTGCCCAGGATTTGTATGTTGAGTATCCCGGAATATGTAGGAAATATGGTTGTTGAGTAACACATTTTCTTACTAGAAAGTACTTGTCTTCCCAATAAATCAACTGAATGCTTATTTTTTGTTCATGAGCTCCAACAATTTCTCCAATATGGAAATGAAGTATGTTATGGGGAGTGGGATGCACTACAAACTGATCTAAAATAAAGAAAGAGCAATCTTTGGGTAACAATGAGATGCATGATGGAGACTCAATGCAAATTGTCTTTCCTTTCCATTTGTTTCTTATTCTTCTCATCTGACGTAGTATATGCTTTTGTGTTGAAATACATAGAAGGTCAAGATGACCTTACCTACATAATTATGTTTCTTTTGTTATGTTTATTAATGTTTGGATGCCTACTGACCCTAAATATATTTGGTTAAAATGTTCCCCTATGAAGTTTCTATGCTATATAGGAAAGTTGGACTGAAATATCTGAGGTCATATTCTATTTACAGGTTACTCGTATAGTTTCACAGTTGATGCAGTTGCATTAGTTCAGAACAAGTGTTTGTATCTACAGAAGATAGCATATTCATCTATATTCAAATAACTGTACATAAGTGTCATTAAGAATTATAAAGAAGATAGGTGCGCACCGGACGGCCTCAAGAGACGCGCCCAGGGCGCGTCCCAACCACTAGTACATGTATAAGCGCATGAGATATGAAAGCCGGATGGATTGGCTGAATAAAGATGGATGGACCAGTGACCAAGCACTAATGAGAAACGTACATGATTCTATTATGAAAATTATGAAAAGTGGAGTATTCTTAAAATGGGACTTTCTTATCTAAAATCATCAGGAGAGAGAGAGAGAGAGAGAGAGAGAGAGAGAGAGAGAGAGAGAGAGAGAGAGAGAGATTCAGCTGGGAACACCCAGTTTTCCTTCCGAGGATAGATTGAAAGCTGCCAATACAGAACCAAATTACTGGTGACACAGACAATTGAGATCAGTTGCTATGAAAATAGGGAGGGATCAAAGTAATTAAATGGTCGATAGGATTACCGATAAAATTTCCGGTTGAACAACAAACAACATAGCTTATCGTCCTGTAGGCGGGAGGCGATGCTCTCTGCCAACCTGCACCATGGAAGCGTTTGGGAGGACTGCTGAAAAAAGAAGGCACAAACATGACTAATCGTTTAAACGGCCAGATCAAAGCTATGGTGATGCACTGACGCTTCATGTGTAGTTGCACCAGGAAGCGTCGGTAACTGAAGCAACATTGAGACTTGATCGATGGGTTCATTGCTCGAGGGAGATGCGCTGGGAGCCAGGTACTCTCGGATTGGTCAAGGAAACTGCTCAGCTATCTCCTATTGTTTACAAAAAATAGGCAAGCAAAACCTTATTGCTCTTGTTGCTGCTTGTTATTCTTCAAAATCAATCTAGCCGGATAATTTTTTCCTTTAACAAATGCACGTGAGATAGTTTGTTTTTTTCTTTAACACATGTACGTGCGGAAGTGGATGGATGCAATCTACATGGCATTGTTTTTTTCTGTTACCACATGTAGGTGGGATAGATGGTAAGGACTCCTTTTTTCTTTTACCACATATATATACGTGGGATAGATGGTAAGGACTCCTCGAATCTAGTCGGGGTTGTTTTTTTTTTCTTTTATCACATGTACGTGGCATGGATGGTAAGTACTTCTTGAATCTAGTTTTTTTTTCTTTTACCACATGTACGTGGGATAGATGGTACGGACTCCTCGGCATCTTATATCTTTGTTGATAGATGATATAAGATATAAGATTTGTTTATTTTTGTTGGTAAATTCCAAATTCTTAGGTACAATAGTACACATGGGAATTGCACCCCTGCTGAATCGGAAGGATTGTGTACGTAATTTACTGTGCTTGTGCTGTTCATCGATGGAATAAAAGAGTTTTTGACCTGTTCATTCATTTTGACTTATGAGCGGTGGCTTGGTCGGCATGCATGAAAACTATGCACCTAATAAATTTACTAGGAGTAGGACTAGGGGCATAGGATTTTCTCCGAAACCCACATGTGAGAAAAGCCCAGTTGATGGATATAGATGGGAATGCATGCATACGCGTCCGCTAGCTTCACGAGGAAAATTGTGTATATATGTACCCCCGCCCCACCAACCTGCCCCTCTTGGATAACCCAGCTACCTAGCAGCAGTAGCACCTCGATCAACACACAGCACAAGGCAATATGCGTTCAGCTCGCCACCTCCACCTCCCGGTCTGGGCCCTCCTTCTCCTCCTGCACTTCTCAGCCTTCGTCCCGGCAGCCAGAGCACAGCAAGAAATCGGTGAGCAGAAATCTTCTACTCCTATAGATTAACTCTTCCGCCATTAATTAATTCCTAACTACTCTTGGATGCAGACGATGAGTCGGAGTTCAGCTACGTCCGCGGGGCCAAGAACGGGCCGGAGAACTGGGGCAAGATCAAGGAGGAGTGGGCGACGTGCGGCACGGGGAGGATGCAGTCGCCCGTCGACCTCTCCGACCGTCGTGCCTCGCGAGCGCCCCACCTCGGCTACCTCCTCACCGCCTATGCCCCAGCTGAGGCCTCCATCGTCAACCGCGGCCACGACATGGCGGTGATGTTCTACGGCGACGTCGGGAGCTTGTGGATCAACGGCACCCTTTACCACCTCAGGCAGGTGCACTGGCACTCCCCCAGCGAGCACCGCCTAAACGGCTGCCGGTACAGCCTGGAGCTCCACATGGTTCACCTCAGCGCCGAGAACAAGGCTGCGCCGTGATCGGCCTCCTCTACAATATCGGCAGCCCGGACCATTTCCTGCACAAGGTATGTACGTCTCTCCAACTTCAGTTTTTTATCTTAGGGTCTGTCTAAGACACATCTAAATGTGACATAGTTATGTCATATCTAAACTGATGTCCATTCTGTTTGTGGTTTATTTTTTGTCTTAGTTTTTCTTTTGTTTCTTGTTGCTGCTATAGATGTTTATGGGAGCTTAGATGTGACATCCTTAAAAAACATCTAGATGTGAATTAGACAAACTGAATATCTTAAGCCGGGCCGAATATATTTGAAACAATCCGTTGCATGCAGCTAGAGCCTTTCCTGCGGAGGATGGCAGACATGAAGGAAAAGGAGGAGAAGGTCGGCGTGGTAGATCCCTGGGTGGCGAGGGGAGATGGCGAAGCCTACTACCGGTACATGGGCTCTCTCACCACGCTGGCGTGCGACGAGGGGGTCATCTGGACCGTCATCAAGAGGGTACCTACCTCGCTATGTTGTTAATGACTTTTACCGACCACATTTAGACCTTGAATGCTAACTTGCAAGAAATTAGCTTACGCAGCGGATTTACAAAGTTATGGTCCTCTTTCCACTAACCGCATGATTTCCTCAATCAAATGTGATGGAACTTATTAAAATATGTACATGGTTTTGCAGGTTGCTACCGTCTCGAGTGACCAACTAAAGTTTCTTACAGACGCTGTGCATGACGTAATTAAGTTGTTTCGTAAATTAATTTCTCCAATCTTTTTCAAGAAATCATAAGTCATATATTTGTTTGTTTGTACTGTGTGTAGGGCTTTGAGATGAACGCGAGACCCCTTCAGAAGGTGAATGGCAGAGATATCGGCTTGTTCTGCCCTGATGATGACCATGAACGCTATTACGCTGCTGCTGATCATTAATTAGCTCTACACTTGAGCCAACCTGACGGATTGACTGCATGTGTGTTAATGTAAGATAATATCATTACATACCTTCGTTTGACTAGCATATAATTGTCGGCAAATAATTGTTTCTAATGAAAACTATATATGTTGACATGTCCTCAGTTGTTGGCAACGGCGAAGAAGAGCGATGACATAGAACACTGCAAACAATCGTGACTCTGCCACAAGCAGGGATGTTTCTTGGCCTTGGCACGGTTCTTACGATTCCTTAATAAAGTCAAGGTCACAGCCGTGTCGTTGTTGATATCTTCAATACATGGATAATAAGAGTCCAATCTAGTATGCTATCTTATTTGTGTCTTCTTTCCTTCTATTGCAATAAAAAGCGCATTGATCACGGCATTGCCATTTTCTTGACAACATGTGCTAGATCATAGTATTTTTCCTGCAATCATTGCACATCAAATACAATCCAATGTGTCATTTTGTTATGTAGTATCCTTGTCATCTTTAAGTCCAGTGTTTCGTTCTTTTGGGTTTTTATTTAAATTCATGTATTATTGTCCTTCAAGAAAGTGTGCTACAGATCTCTATTTGTTCGTCTTCCTTCGTTACCACACTATATAGACGTGCTACTACACCCAGATGGGTGAGATAGTGGTGCTATATTCGTTGTTCTTGGCTTGGTATCATGCATGTGCATGTCGTGCACGTTTTTCTTAAAATAAGTCTCGACTCTTATCATGAATTGGACCATGCATGATGCATGCATGTGATCGACTAGGCAGTTTGCACACACCAGGGGATGTGCATGGGCCAGCCAATAATGCCATTATAGCACACCTGTGTATCGTAGTTCACAAAAGGACCGTCCATAGAGCATCTCCCACAGGCTACACGAGATGGGATGCAGGAGCATCTCCCGTCAATTTGTCCGGGCCCTTGTCAATTTGTCCTTATCCCATAGGCTGCGAGACATGTCCCTGCGTCAAGGTAGGACCAGGAGATTCACATGGTTATACCAGACAGACAGAGCGCGTTAACAAAACCAGATTCACGTGATATATTTGTGCATATCTTCGCCGATTCTGCCGATATCCCGTTCATGAGATTTATTTCGCGGCTTGCACTCCAATATCAACCTGCTGATTTGCCGAGTTGGTAAGAGAATGCGGAGCAGATAGAAAAATCCAGGTAGATATATTCAAAATACTATCGACCACGCGGAGGGTCTGCGGCTGTTTTCGTACCTACTCCGATGTCCCTTTCATGAGAATGAGGACACGGAAATTCATGCCATATTCAACTTCTGTCCAGCTTTATTTGAAAAGCTAGCTATAGTAAAAGCAAACTCATGCAAGAGTTGCTTCGTCTTGTTGGCAACTCACTCGGTTGGTCGTCAATTAGTCAGATGCCCATACATCTAAGTTTTTTTCTTCAACAAGGGCATTTTTTATTGACTCATAATGTAGCATCAATCGATACAAGCACAATGAGCACACACCTGGCCTCTGCATAACTAGGATGCACACAGCCAACACTAGGCACGCACACAGGGATCACACTGGCAAAAAGCAAAGTCATGTTAGACCGAAGCTATGCCTAGGCGAAGAAAAGGCATAAAAGACCCGAAGCGACTGAAACAGTGATCGATGATGTACAACAACGACCATCGTCACCAATCATATTTTGACAACATAATGACTACAATAAAGGTTATCTAGCAGCAATGCCTACAAGAAGGAAAACGACGCATATAATTCGCCGTCGGCGGATCCACTATCAAAGGCCAGATCGTGGATTTTCACCTTGAAGATCCAATCCGAGCAAACTCCAAGCAATGCCTTCAAGAGGGTAATGATGCAAAAAAACGCCACCATTGCCAGGTATAACCAAGTAAGGTCAGACCTAGGATCTTCATACCGGAGCTTGAGACCGGGTAATTGGGAAGCACCACCCAATCAAAATCATCCTATGTTATCTTCTCCACTTTTCACGATCCCAACAGCTTGACAAGGGAGGAAGGTCACACGCACATCTAAATCCCAAGTTTGGGACACTCGGCGTGCCGTGCCCTCCTACAAGTGGCAGCAGATGACCAATCTACATGAGATAACATCACCACATGCCGCCACTACCATCATCATCGTAGCATGTAGCAGTAGATTACACCGGGAGAGGACACGGTTGCTGTTATGCATCGCCGTTAGGGATACAGGTGGCGAGCCAGCTGAATCTAAAGGTCCAAACCTCATCGGCCACCGTAATCTAGCGGATGCCATATCCATGTAGGCAGCCAAGCACGACCCGTAGTTCCCAGCAACGCATTGGCTAGATCGGGACACAATGGTCGTGACAACTGCGACCGCTACACCGCCGGCAGCGTGGGCGGCCGCCGCGACATCTGGAACATAGCCACCACCACATCTTGCCTTCCCTCTTCATCGAAGAGGCGCCTTGAGAGCGGCGATAGCCCCGGCTTAGAGAGCGGGCTCTCCAGATCGAGGGAATGGTAGCGGTCCCGACTCCCTTCACTTTTCTCCATGGCCTGGGCACCTGCTGCAAGCTGATGCCGCCAGGGATTGAAAAGGCGCTCTGCTGCATATGCCCTGCAACGATCCGCTGCCTCACCTGCACCATTTCCGTCATTGGTTTAAGCCATCTCCTGTACATCACCAATGGCTGCCGAACAGCTTCAGGAATGGAGCCCCGCCGCCGCAGTCGCCTGCGCGGGCAAGCCTGACGGAGGCAAGGGACGGAGGCTTGAAAGAACGGCTGCCGGAAAATAGGATCGGCTCGCCGCACGTGTTGCCCAGCAGGCGGACGACGAGGGGGCAGATATGTCTCGGAGGTACTCTTAATGTAGGATGTGCGTGTACGCGTTCAAAGGGTTTTATGGACATGTATGTTTACTTTTTGGCATGGTAATATGTGTCTCATTTATATCATAAAGATGATAGTACAAGTCACATATATACCATCTAGACAAAACCGAAAAACAGCACAACGCTAGCCTTGGCACACAGAAAAACCAACCAAGAGGTAAAAAAATACAAACAAGACCAAATAATCCTCTAAGTTTGACACCAATGCCTATCACCTGCCTATGGCACCAGCACCACAGCGGCCACCAAAGAAAAAAATGACGGATATCACTTCCATACCCGAGCTCAACGCAGCTCCATCGCTGATGCAGCTTTGTGGACCTCCAAGGTGCCTCACCAATAAAGGCGAAGCAATGGCCGTAGAATGAATCAGGCCGGGCCAAAAACCCCAGACACGCTATCGAACTCCAGTTCTGGCACCCCCGCACGACTAGACGTATGAGGAGGAAACCTTACCTGCCTGCTACAAACAACAAAGCCAGCACAGAATCCACCATCTTCTAGATGTCGTCAATGCGGACCACAATCTACATCCACTCCTAGATTATCTCACAAGATCCACGCCGTCACTAGAGCAAACGTTGTCGCAATGGCGGAGCCCGAGGACACAGGTCCACGACGAGGATGCCACCGCCACCATACCATCCCTTACTTAAACAGACTGGTTTTCAAATCCAACCCCAACGCGGATCACCTTCTCGGGGAAGGATCGGAAGATTTTTTTTATTCGGCGCAACCATCGCCAACGCGGAAGCAAAGACGATGATACACCCAAAACCCTAAGCTACTAATGCCTAAACCGATCCGCACGTGTGGATATCCGGCGACCCCCCCCCCTCCCCTCCCCACCTCCACCGACGACCGAGGACGACTGCGGAGAGGAAGCGCCTTGTCGGGTGGATGCGAGACCGCCTTTCTTTCTTATAAAAAGAAAGCAATCCTGATTCCTTGTATGTACATGTATGTGAGCATCTATGATTATACTGTTTGAAAAAACAAATACTACTATGAGAATTGTATATGGCCACTTGTCTCCACTCGAGTATTAATATTGGGTACATGTGTATGATGTAGTACTAACAAATTATAACCACCGATCCTTTTTAATAGATGGGAAAACTACCAATCCTAAGCGGGCGGGCGCATGCAGGCGAATCTAACAACTTCAACAAAAATCTAGGCAGCTGCTAGCTAGGTAGGTTTCTCGGCTGCTTGGGCAGGTGGCGACTGATAGATCTCGGCAATGGTCGGTCATTGCGCCCCGGCATGCCACTGCCCCTCGCCTGCAGCGGCATTCATGCCGCCGGTAGCCGTCTACCATTCGCGCTCGACAAGCAACAAAGCCAGAAGCTTCAACCGCGCCGCTCCTCGAACCCAGGCCCAGACCTGCCGTCCTCGACGACGAATCTCACAGAAAGCTCCGGGTATGTAACATACGTGGAACGGATGATCGATCTGCATGCATGCGCGAATTCTTGACAGAACTCTCGTGATCCAGTCACAACGATCGCATGTAGTTTGGTGTTTCATTCTTAATTTTCTTTGGCATATACAATGAGGCAATTGTAGTACTCTTCTCTACATCTAGTACATGTTACTTTGTGAAAGTCCGTGTGATGCATGCATGGCACAGTACTTCGGCGTCTCCGGGTACATGTTCACGGCCGCCGTGACAGTAGCCTCGTCGTTTTGGCCCGAATGGCAAGACTCGCTCACCACCGCCATCGTGTTCTCCTACTCCACGGCGATGATCCTCCTGCTTCTCATACATTGGGGTAACAATAACATGGAAGACCAACTAGCACGGCGATGCCATGAAAGCACATGGGTACGTAACACCATGCACTAATGATCTACCTTAACAAAAAATGTTATTAGCTATTTTTGCTAGGATTGATCCATATCGTTTGCATTTTTCGTCTTCTAATTTAGGTGCAGATGTTGGTGGTCACCGGGATCGTGTTGATCTCCTTGGTGCTGACGGTCTCCATTTTCCCTGCTAAGTGGGGTAACGTGGCCATGATTGTGTTCGTCTCCCTGGTGGCCACCGCGTTTAGTTTCTTGCTTCTCCATGTATGGGATGCGGAACATGAAAAGCAACGGGCACAGGCTGCATCGGCAGGATCTGAAGCAACGTCCACGGATCTGGCATAGCCTTCTGAATTCCACATTTCGGGGAAGAATATATTTCCATGTATAAGTAAATCCTTTTTTACGTTTACACTTTTCTCAGTGTTCTGTTTGTTCCTTATATCCCATTAATTGTCGCTCAAACGGATGTATCTAGCACTGAAATACGTCTAGATACATCCATTTCATGACAATTAATATGTGATAGAGGGAGCACTAGTTTAATTGGCATCCAACTGTTCATGACTTTCAAGCAGATGACTGAAGTTTAACAACCCATGACTTAGTCTTAATGCGACACAAAGGGTGAAAAACGTGAGTTTTGATTACGCGGACGATAACTATGAAAAATAACATGGACGGAAGGCTGAATCAACTACTCCACCGGATTAGCATAGCCTTATAAATTAAAATTATTCAGAGAGGCGAAAGACCTGACTGATCTCGGTTAGTGCTGGCAACGGTGTCATTTCCCTCCTAGTAAGCGTTGTTGAGGAGCCTCCTTGTATCCCCATGGGGATGGCTCTCCAGGAGAAATCACTAACTCCGGGTCTTGAAATGGGCGATGGTGACGGCTACGTTGAACGTCCTTGGAGTCGTCACCTTGGAGAGCCAGGATGCGGATGTTTGCGTGGTTCCCTCTTGTCTTTGGATTTGTGGCCCCGGATTGTCGATGTTTGTGTGTCGAGGCTAGCTTCTCCACATGGCTTGGGTGCAATTCGTGTTGCCCTTGGAGACGGAGGACAAAGGATTTTCATCTCGCGAAGAATCAGCAATTATGTTGCTGGAAGAAGTGTTATATGAGGACTTCGAGATCAAATAGAGAATCTGTATCTCCATTCCTCGTGAGCCATTTATTTCTCCGAAATTACATATCAGAGTGATAAAACACGAACCGCACGGAGCCCGCCCTTTTTTGTTTTTTACTGCCACTATGTGGCCCTAGGGGAAACACAGCCCGGCCGCCTCTCGGGAAAGGGGGGTGGGCCTACCTATCCCGAGGGAGCAGCTGAGAGGTTCCAATGTTTGATCATCCGCATTAGAGAGTTTTGCAGGTCCTTGAGAGAATGTTATCCAGTCAGTTATGACTTGACCATGGTCTGAGGTGAAATTGGTCCCGCTCACTCGAACATGAGAGCAAGGGATCAGCCAAAGATCAGACGAGCTCCAAGGAGGGAGGAGAGAGGGAGGCAAGAACCATGCTTTCAGAGAAGTGGCGGTCCGAATCCACTCTGACAAGATAAAATAGCAGACTAAGTTGCACCATAAGGGGGGTCTCGGTCGATGCGTCTCATAGGGGGTTGTCTGACTTAACATCGAGGCGGCAGGCCCGGATGATTCGGTGCAGTGGTTGTGGTTTCCGAGTGCTCGTCTTGTACAGCTCGGGCTCTGAACTGTTCATTCGTGCGGCACTGCAGCTCGAGGTCAAGCAGTGGTATGTTTGGCCGGCCGGCGGCCTCGGATGGTGGTGTTGGCGGGCTGTACAAGGCGTGGTGAAGCTATACGAAGTCAGGGTGGTGACCCTGGAATTTCAGCAACTTTGATGGCATTTGCTTCGTGTCGTGTGGGCAACGAGATGAGCTTTGATGTTGGTTATGGGCGCTTTGGGAGTAGCAGACGGTGCATGATCTTGTGGATTGCATGTTCTTCATTGACGACGGAGAGTCCCATGTCTGCTCCTCCCATATCAGTTGTGTATTCTTCTCTTTTTTAGTTATGTGAGGCTAGTTTGATGAAACAGTTTTCCGTTGGCTCATGTGTGTGAGGTTGGCGTATTTTTGTTGAGCTTGATGTGCCATCGGCATGAGTGGACTCAGGTTTTCACTTGGTTTTCCGCAGTTGACTGAGCAACAATCTTCTTAATTAATGAAAAAGGAAAAGCTTTTGCCTTGGTTTCAAAATAATAATATTCGAAGATATCTTCATTTGGCTATATTCGTGTTGTATTTTGTCATCTGTGCCTACAAACTCTTCACCTTAGTGCCACCAATGTTACAGTTTTTTTGTATGATTTACATATGTTATGATCGAGCTCATCATGTGTTTCTCTTGACTACGCAAAAAGGCCTATCACCTGTTACAAACAATCTTTAGGGATAAATGCCACATGATCTTAAGCCTAGTATTCAAACACCTAATGTACATATGACATAATAGGATTTGGGATTTCTTACGGGTTTTGAGGGAAGCCTTCAGACTGATCGATGCACCCCTCGTGTGGCCTATGGCTAAAACTTTCGTTCTCCAACAACATGGAGATGGGCGGGGGAAAAGTACATGAACTCGTAGCAAGCAGCGGGAGCGCCGCCATGACTGGCCCTGCGACGGCTAGCGGTGGAAAGGACCTTCAAGTCCCTCAGACCCTTCTTTAGGATCAGTTATTAGAGAGTCCTCTCCTTACCGTGTCAAAACCACGTTAGCTCACAAATGATAGGCTTTCCCTTTTTTAATACTACGGGCTGCGAAACCGGAAGAAGATGATCGTGTCATGTTAGTTTTGAGGATTTTGGCATGCATGTGCATGAATGGCTGTAATCTCCAGTGGTTTATGTAATGGAATTTGGTGGAGATACATGAGCCACAGATTCAATCTCGTTTCATGATAGTGTCGATTATTTTTGTGAACTACTGTAATCTATACTGGTTCTATAAGGAAAATTAGTTTGGAGACATGACCGCTTCATTACTTTGAACAAAAAATGACCTCGATTATATGTACTGCCCGTCATACATGTACTGGACAAAATCATGTGTAATTAATTTTATGCGTGTGCATTGGACAGATTCTTTGTAAATGAATAAGTTTAATATTAAGGAGAAGAGGCAGAAACAAGTCTCACATAATCAAACGTATTTGTTATTACATGTTCTTGGTAAAGAAAACAAAGTAAATAGGAAGGGAAAACGTAAAATCTAATCTTAGCATATTGACATACATTTAGATGTGTAACATATCAACATCTACGGCACCAGATGTGCTTCATTAGATTCATTATGAAATATATATTTATGTGTATACTTGATATTGTAGATATTTGCAGATTTTCCTATAGGCCAGGTCAAACGTAAGGTTTTTAGTTGTAGGACTTCAATTATTTTGAATTGAAGGGAGCATTAAGAAACCCAATGGTTGATAGTCTGACAATTCAGGTAACTAAATCAGTTGTTGATTAAGGTGCTGCCCATGTATGTGCGGGGGTGGCTTTGCTAGTTTCAAAAAGAAGGGAGATTCATGCGTGTCAGCATGTGGGAGCTCATCATCAACATGAGCACGTGATGCTAAAGCACCCTATCTCGAGAAACCTAATAGTCAATGGACATTGCATAGAGACGGGAGGAGCCACTTTGCTCTAATGAGCACACTAATTAGTCCTTACCGTGATGTTAGAGCAAAGGACGAATCTTCTACACTCACACTAATTTGTTGGTTCCGAAAGGGAAAGCTCCAGCTAACCCTCTACAGGAGGACAAGATATTCTTACCGTGCCCTGTTTAATTCTCAGGGTTCTTCCTATCATGCCCACCATCGTGCCACCTTTTCAACAACCCAGCGCTAGTGTGCGCGTGTGTGTATATAGACAACACCAACCTTCCCCCCTTCCATAGTCAAGCTAACTAGCAGTAGCACATCGATCAGCAAAGGGACGTCCGGCAGGCACTCAACACAAAACACAAACATGCGTTCAGCTCGCGACCTATGCCTCGCGGTCTCGGCCCTCCTCCTCCTCCTCCTGCTGTCAGCTGGCGTCCTGGCGGCAAGAGCCCAGAATGAAATCGGTGAGCTCTGCTCCGCTCTCTCAAACAAAAATCTTATATCTTAAATCCAGCGCATGTATGTGCACTTCTTGATTAATTCTTCCATCATTAATTAATTTTACCAAGTATATCTCTTGCATGCAGACGATGAGTCAGAGTTCAGCTACATCCGCGGGTCGGAGAACGGGCCGGAGAACTGGGGCAAGATCAAGGAGAAGTGGGTGACCTGCGGCACCGGGCGGATGCAGTCGCCCATCGACCTCTCGGACCGCCATGCCGCACAGACACCCAACCTCGGGTACCTCAATCACTCCTACTTGCCTGTAGATGCCTCCATCGTCAACCGCGGCCACGACATCATGGTCAAGTTCAACGGCGACGCCGGGAGCCTGTGGATCAACGGCACCGCGTACCACCTCAAGCAAGTCCACTGGCACTCCCCTAGCGAGCACCGCGTAAACGGCCACCGGTATAGCCTCGAGCTTCACATGGTTCACCTCAGCGCCGAGAACAAGACTGCCGTGATCGGCATCCTCTACAAGATCGGCAGGCGTGACCATTTCCTCCACGAGGTACGTTAGGTTTCTCTAACTTTATCCATCTGTTGCCAACCAATATATATCTTTCTTTAATCATCCCGGAGTTAAAGTTTTAAACTAATCCGTTATGCAGCTGGAGCCTTACCTGAAGAGGATGGCAGACATGAAGGAGAAAGAGGAGAAGGTAGGCATGGTGGATCCCTGGGAGGCGAGGGGAGATGGCGAAGCCTACTATCAGTACATGGGCTCCCTCACCACGCCGGCGTGCGACGAGGGGGTCATCTGGACCGTCATCAAGAGGGTACCTACGTTGTTAATGACTTTTACCGACCATATTTTGAACCAAAATTCTAAACTTACGGGATATCAGCTTACGGGCACATGGTCACTAATGCCCCTGATATTGTCTAATAATAGTAATCAAAGTTTTAACAGTTGGTACATGCTTTTGCAGGTTTCCACCATGTCGAGTCACCAACTGAAGCTTCTCACGGATGCCGTCCATGACGTAATTATGTTGTTCCATTAATTAATTTCTCCAATCTTTTTTCAAGAAAGCAAAGTGCATATATTGTTATGTTTTGACTGTGTGTAGGGCTTTGAGATGAACGCGAGACCACTTCAGAAGGTTAACGGAAGAGATATCAGCTTTTTCTGCCCTGATGATCACCATGAGCGCTATTACGCTGTTGCTGATCAGTAATTATTAGCTTTAAACTTCAGCGTACGTGAGGGATAAGACAGCATGCGTGTTAGTGTAAGATAATCTCATTATGTACCTTAATTTGACTAGCTTATTGTTGTTGGTAAACAGTTGTTTCTAATGGAAACTATATATTTTCCCATGCCCTCAGTTGTTGGAAACCACAAAGAAGAACGACCGATTCCATGGAGCATTGCAACGATCGTGACTCGGCACCAAGCGGAGATGTTTTTGGTCTTGGCACGGTTGTTAATTCGATCCATAGTAAAGTCGAAGTCACAGACGTGTCATTGTTGTTATCTTCCATACTTGGATAACATGTGCTCAATCTAGTACGTTATCTTATTTGAGTTTTCTTCTTTATTAATGTTTAAATAAAAAAGTGCCTCGATCAGGGCTGGTTGTGCCATCTTGTTGCTAAGATGTGCTAGCTAATGAATTTATTTCTTCATCATTGCACATCAGATCCAATCCATCTTATTATGTTCTATCATTGTCATCTTTAACTACAGTTTTTTTTTTCAGCTTTTATTTGAATTTATGTATTCTTCTTCTTCAAGAAAATGTGCTGCAGCACCTCAAAAAACAAGTGTGTTACAGATCTATATTTATTGCTCTTCCTTCTTTACCGCACTATATGCACCTGCTAGCACGCTCAGTTCAGTGAGATACTGAGATAGTGCTATGCCTGTTGTTGCATGTGCATGGCATGTACGTTTTCAGGTAAGTCTTGACACTTATGAATTGAGCCATGCATGATGCATGTGATCGACCAGGCAGCTTTTGCACTGTAGACCGTCCATGACAGGAGGATCTCACAGAGGCTGTACGAGATGGGATGCAGGAGCATCTCCCGTACGACGTCGTGCTCACTTTTCCGGGGCCCTTGTCAATTGTCCCTATCGGCCTATCCCATAGGCTGCGAGACATCACATGAAATTATACGAAATTATACGAGAGAGACGGAGACAGAGCGCCAAGAAGTCTAGATTCACTTGATACATTGGTGCCTACCTTCGTGGATTCTGCCGATGTCCCATTCATAAGATTATTTTAGGTTTGTTCTCTGTTGTTAATTAACCTGCCGATTTGTGGAGTAGGTACGAAAATGTGGAGCAGGTAACAAAATCTGGGTAGATTATTCAAAATGTTATCTGCCGTGCGCAGGGTGTGCGGCTGTTTTCCTACCTATTCACTGGTAGAAAAAAGCCCTTTAGTCCCGGTTCGCCACAGCCTTTAGTCCCGGCTGTGCAACCGGGACTAAATATGCGTGACTAAAGACCCCCCCCTTTAGTCGCACCTCTTACGGACCGCGACTAAAGGCTTTAGTCCCGATTCTTGTGGCTGACCGGGACTAAAGACCCGTCCACGTGGGCGCCCGTGGTCCGTCGGGGCGGAGGACCTTTAGTCCCGGTTCTCGTGGCCAACCGGGACTAAAGGACTCCTCCGCAGGTTTAGGGTTTCAGCCCCCCTAAACCTGGTTTCTTTTTAATTTGTAGTGTTTTATTTGTTTTATATTTTATTTTGTGTTTTATTTTATTTTTGATGAAGTTTCAGTACATATATTCTACGCTACTATATACATGCATATGAAATTTCAAACAAGAAGAATTCAAGAGGAATATATAATATATATTCAATCTCGGATGACCATATACAACTTCGAACAAGTTTCAATCTCGGGTATGCATATAAATTTCTTCGTCCTCGGTATAGTGTTCTCCTTTAGGATTGATGACTTCCCTCATGAAAAATCCTGCTAATTCTTCTTGAATTGGTCGGAAGCGAGCTTCTGGACTAAGCCTCCTCCGCAAGTTATCCGTCGCGTTCCGCACGCTATCTGATGCCTTCCGCTCAGTGGTGTGTCTCCGGATGTTCTCACAAACATAGTATCCACATAGATTGGTCCCCGGTGGCTGCTTATCCACATTAACTAACTTTCTGAAATCTAGCTCATGTTTGAATTCACCGACAATTTCTTCTGAGAACCGTCTCCAAACCCTACAGGGCAAAGAAAATTAAATGAATAAGGGAGTTATTAGTTACTTGATATTAGGAAATGAACGAAAGAGACCGATCGATATAGAGCTCAAATGATTGAAAATAATTACTTTTGCGGCATTTTTCTCATGTCGGCCCAACGCTTTGGATCCGAATCCATAGAGTCCATGATTAGAACTCTGGAGGTGTGAAGTTCAATATTTAGCAGAATCCAGTGGAACCTGCGGACACGTTACATGCACAGTCATGCATAACTCATCGATTAGACATACCATGCATGGAGTAAACAAAAGAGAATGGGCACAAGAGAGAAACACTCACCCAAAATGGTAAGGAAATAGAATATGACTTTTGAGTTGATGCTTTCTAAGAAACTTGTACAGGTCTTTCTCCACGTCTTCGGGGTGATGTTGTAACACATATCCATTAACGATATGTGGGTCAATGAACCCAACATCATGGATGTTTCTTATTTTGCATTCCCAAATCTTCAATCTGCATAATAGCGTACGCAGCAATATAGTTAGGACAATATATATATATAGTGCAGGCAATGAAGAACGAGATGAGGTAGAAATAAATCACTTACAGAACGTAGCAACTCAGCATAGATTTATCGAGGTCGCGCAGATTGAACAGCTGGAACAATTCACTCATATGAACTTCTACAGAGTACCGTTTGGTGTGATGCTCATTTGTAACATCCGCATAAACATATTCTTTGTCGGCCCATGTTATGAATTGCTTGTACCAACGTAGCAGATTTCGCATTTGTGGTGTAGACTCTTTTCCTGCGCAGGCTCGACGAGAGGCCCATTCCGCACATATTGTAATGCTATCTCACATACTGGCGCATCCTCAAGGCCTAAGAAGGCACGAAGAGTCAAACCCATCTCGGACGCTTGTTTCATGGCACCCGCTACAGTCAATCCAAGTGCTGCCGCAGCTGCTATGATCTCGGGGTCCTCTTCCAGACCGGCTTTCACTATAAGCGGGGGGATCGATTGTTTCTTCTGCATCCCGAGCTGGTCAACTTGTTTCCCGCTTTTTTTACTTTCTTCTTTCTCCTCCTTCAATATTTTTGCTTGCCTACGAAGTTCATGTCCATAGTCGTCAGGCATATTCAGCTCGGCTTGGGACGGTGTCGTCAAAAAATCCTTAGCCCACTTCTTTTGCTTCTTAGTGAATACTTGCTTGGGCTCAGGCTCTTTTTTCGCCTTCATATCCGCCTTCCATTTCTCATAATCAGCAGACGCGTCCAATTTGGTTTCAGCTTCACTAAGTTTCCCAGGCCTTGGGAGGAGAGGCTTCAGTGATGGCTCCGGTACCCTTGTGGTCTTAGGTACATAAGGGTCCGGGTTAATAGTCCAGGAGCGGGTTTCCTTGCTGTCCGCCTGCTTCTGCTTCTTCGCCGGAGGTGGATTGGGGGGCGTTGTACCCGCCGGAGGAGGATTGGGGGGCGTCGTACCCGCCGGAGGTTGTGGATCGGGGGACGGCGTCGAATGGCGTGAAGGAGGTGTAGGTGAACCACCACGACCACCACCACCGCCACCACCGCCACCACCACCACCACCATCGGAGGGGGGTGGACTTGCTAGCCTTGGCGCCTCGCCTGGAAACACTATGTACTTCTTTTTCCATAGAATGAACTGGCGCTTGACATATCCAAGTCTTCTCTCCCCTTCGGGTGTAGGTTTGTCAATCTCCAGGTCCCCAAACCCTTGGACTATGTCTTCCACCGTGACACGAGCATAGCCATATGCAATGGGGTTGTTGTGGTGGAGTGCTCCAGGTGTACAGGGTAAAGCACTGGCGCTAGCTACCTTCGTGGAAACGTTCCCCACGGGATAATGCAGATCACATTCTTTCATCTCCTTTACATCATCCACGGGGTAGTGAGGCTCCGGTGCACGAATCTCGATCATCGGTGCACTAGCACCAGGCGGGGCATCCGTGGAAGCCACGCTGCTTCTCTGCTGCTGGCTTCCGCGATCCGCTTCATGATCTTCATGCGGCCCTGCAGCCGATTTTTCTTTCACTAGTTCATGCACAGTCTGCTTCAACTCATGGAGTTTCGATGCAAACTTCGTCATAAGATCTGCATCCCGGTCCGTATTTCTCTTACGGCTTCTGTAACAGTACGGGTCATTGTCCTGGGAAAACCCTACTTTCCACGAAACTTTGCCTTTGCCTCGTACACGTCCTCCGTGTTCATCATTCCCGAGGGTTGTTGTCAGTGCGTCTTTCTCTCTGTTGAACTTGATCAAGCCCTCTTGAGCTTGGGTCATTGCGTCAATAAGGGCTTGGGTGGGAGCAAACTTTTTCTGCCGGTGAACACACACCCCTGTCTCCGGGTCTAGCGATCCCCCATGCCCGTACCTGTTGGGGAACGTTGCAGAAAATTAAAAAAAATTCCTACGGTTTCACCAAGATCCATCTAGGAGTTCATCTAGCAACGAGTATTCAGATTAGATAGCATCTACATACCACTTTGTAGATCGCAACGGAAGCGTTTGAGTGAACGTGGATGAGGTAGTCGTACTCGCCGTGATCCAATTCACCGATGATCTAGTGCCGAACGGACGGCACCTCCGCGTTCAACACACGTACGGAAAGCGTGACGTCTCCTCCTTCTTGATCCAGCAAGGCAAAGGAGAGGTTGGGGAAGAAAGTTCCAGCAGCAGCACGACGGCGTGGTGATGGTGGAACTGCAGTACTCCGGCAGGGCTTCGCCGTGCTCAATGGAGGAGGAGGAGGTGTTGGAGAGGGAGAGGGAGGCGCCAGGGCAATGGGTTGTCAGCCCCCTCTCCCCTCCCCCCTTTATATAACCCCCAAGGGGGGCGCCGGCCCTAGGAGATGAGATCTCCTAGGGGGGGCGGCGGCCAGGGAAGGGGGGCTTGCCCCCCAAGCAAGGGGGGCGCCCCCTTTAGGGTTTTCCCTCCCCCCAAACCCTAGGCGCATGGGCCCATGGGGGGAGAGGCGCACCAGCCCACTATGGGCTGGTTCCCTCCCTCATACAGCCCATGGGGCCCTTCGGGATAGGTGGCCCCACCCGATGGACCCCCCGGGACCCTCCGGTGGTCCCGGTACAATACCGATAACCCCGAAACTTGTCCCGATGTCCGTATGATCACTTTCCATATATAAATCTTTACCTCCGGACCATTCCGAAACTCCTCGTGATGTCCGGGATCTCATCTGGGACTCCGAAAAACATTCGGGTCACTGCACATACATATCCCTACAACCCTAGCGTCACCGAACCTTAAGTGTGTAGACCCTACGGGTTCGGGAGACATGCAGACATGACCGAGATGGCTCTCGGGCAATAACCAACAGCGGGATCTGGATACCCATGTTGGCTCCCACATGCTCCACGATGATCTCATCGGATGAACCACGATGTCAAGGATTCAATTAATCCCGTATACGATTCCCTTTGTCAATCGGTATTTTACTTGCCCGAGATTCGATCGTCGGTATCCCAATACCTCGTTCAATCTCGTTACCGGCAAGTCACTTTTTCTCGTACCGTAGTGCATGATCCTTTGTGATCAAACACTTTGATCACCTTGAGCTCATATGATGATGCATTACCGAGAGGGCCCGGTGATACCTCTCCGTCAAGCGGAGTGACAAATCCCAGTCTCGATTCATGTCAACCCAACAGACACTTTCAGAGATACCCGTAGCATACCTTTATAGTCATCCAGTTATGTTGTGACGTTTGGCACACCCAAAGCACTCCTACGGTATCCGGGAGTTACATGATCTCATGGTCTAAGGAAAGGATACTTGACATTGGAAAACTCTAGCAAACGAACTATGCGATCTTATGCTATGTTTAGAATTGGGTCTTGTCCATCACATCATTCTCCTAATGATGTGATCCCGTTATCGATGACATCCAATGTCCATAGTCAGGAAACCATGACTATCTGTCGATCAACGAGCTAGTCAACTAGAGGCTTACTAGGGACATGTTGTTGTCTGTTATTCACACATGTATTACGATTTCCGGTTAACACAATTATAGCACGAATAAAGACAATTATCATGAATAAGGAAATATAATAATAATGCTTTTATTATTGCCTCTAGGGCATATTTCCAACAGTCTCCCACTTGCACTAGAGTCAATAATCTAGTTACATTGTGATGAATCGAACACCCATAGAGTTCTGGTGCTGATCATGTTTTGCCTTAGGGACAGGTTTATAAAAAATTCATGGCCTGCGAGGATGAATAATATAATGTGTTAAAAGGCCTAAGTATTATTTCACAGCCCTCATTTCAATATATTTTTCCCTGAAAATTTACACATATGTGTGTTATGCCTTCATGTATATCTGTATGTATTTCAGAATTTTTGGAAACATAAAAATATGAATTTTGAATTTGGAGGCCGAGATCCAAAAGGAATTTTCGCTAGAATGCAAGGTTTTTTCTGCTAGGATATAATTTTAACACCTAATAATTAAATATATTCAATATATACGTGAGGAACAGTTGAATGCAAGATGTAAACAAAAAAAGAAACACGACGAACGCTTTCTCAACGACAAAGAAGTTATGAGTGGTTGAGTGGTCACTGGTCAGGTCGATATGTTGGCATTTGATTCATATCTGTAGGCCAGCAGCCTGTACCTGTCAGGCTGTCATCGATCTTGGATTCAGCAATAATGTGTGCAACCACACCGCATCTGGACATTAAGTAGGCACGTGATGTACCTGTTAAGCAGTAATATCTGCAACTAGCAACCACATCCTGACTATAAATGGGGCACCTGATGAACCAGAGTAGCACTACAACACATAGCAACACACAATATGGATTTGTTTCTGCCACTCGTCACATTTATTTTGGTGAGTGCGACATACCATGCTCTTGTGAGATATATACTATTTCTATGCGTGCATAAAATCCACATACGATATACCGTGCCTGTTATGTAGTAAGTGCGAATCTCTAAGCCGTAACTATCGTACTGGTATTTGTTATGTTGCACGCAGATTGTTGGAGGACAAGGTAGCCAGCATGCGAGTTTTGCCGATGGCGCCAAGACGACGCTGACAAACATGGAGACGCTCACAGGGTACTGGGAAGAAGCGCTACCAGGAACTCCGATTCCCCCGGCTATCACCGACCTGTTAGCCCAACAAAAAGGTCTCTCTCTCTCTCTCTCTCTCTCTCTCTCTCTCTCTCTCTCTCTCTCTCTCTCTCTCTCTCTCTCTCTCTCTCTCTCTCTCTCTCTCTCTCTCTCTCTCTCTCTACCTTCACCATCTCTTTCCACGCAGCTCCTATGTCGCAAAACAGTGGGCATGCATGGGCCCTATCATATTGACAGGGATGCACATCATATCACTGAAAAGAGTATACTATAATACAAACTAACTTAGTGTTGGTCACCTCATTTCAGCGTTTTTGATAATTAATTAACGGTATGACTGAGTGTTTTTGAGCTCAGTGTGCACTGTAAACTAAAGGCAAGCAGTAGTTGAACAATAAAAGTTGATGAATAATAATGTGTCTAGATTCAGTAAAAAGGAATATTCGATATATACTCTCTTTGTTACAAAATAACCGAGGTTCTAGATTTGTTCAAGTCAAACTTATTTTAGTTTGACCAACTTCATGGAAAAAATGTATTAGGATGTACGATTAAAAAATACACATAATACGTAAATATATTTTATAAAGAATCTCATGACACTAATTTTCTGTTCTAGATGTTGATATATTTTTCTATAAACAAGTTTTACCTAGGACAAACCCTGAACTTCAGTTGTTTTTGAACGGGGGCGTAAAAGATTGGTCTTAATTTATCCTTCCATATATTCGACTTGGTATGTATGACCAATTTCTATATATACATACTACAAACACGAGTTTGGTTGGTTTCGTGGTTGTTATGAGTCGTGTCTGTAGATATGCATACTACACATGCCCATTCAATGTTTGTTCCTTTAGATGACCTCTTAATTAGTCCTGGCTAGTAACCTCGTGTTTATTACAGGGCTGCGAAAACATGGACCTAACTATGAGAGAGTCAAGTCAGAAGCTAGTCTCAGGGACAACCATGCATCACAAACTGAAGATGATTTAAAAGAGGCCCATGGGTCTCATGGTGAAGAAGGTATAAAGAAGGTCATGATGGCAGATGACCGAGCCATTGGTAAGGTTCTAAAAACAGAGCCAATGTCACAAGGGTTACAAGCTAAAAATTATGTAAAAGAAAAAATTACTGCCCATAGAACAAAAATCGAAGAAAATCTAAAGGAAATCTCAGTGTCGTACGGGTTAGAAGGTGACAACAATCTAAAGGAAGTTTCACTAAATTTGAAGAAGATCCATGCACCATATACACCATTGAAAGATGCAAATCTGAAGGAAATATCTGTGTCATATGGATCAAATGATGGAGAAGTCCACAAAGAAATCTCAGGGCCATATGGGTTAGAAGGTGAAAATGATTTAAAAGAAATATCAGTGTCTTATGGTGTAAACAGTGATGATATTCCAGCGGGAGAAACTATACATGAAGAAAATCTAAAGGAAATCTCAGTGTCATATGGGTTAGAAGGTTCCAAAAGTTTAAAGAAAGTCCCACTGAATTTAAAGAAGATCCTTGCAGCATACACACCTTGGAAACATGAAAATCTAAAGGAAATATCTGTATCATATGGATCAAAAGGACGAGAAATTTCTAAGGAATCATCGGGACTATCCTGGTTAAAAGATGAAAATGAGTTGAAAGAAATCTCAGTGTCTTATGGTGTAGATGGCCAAGAAAACCTAAAGGAAATATCTGTGACATACGGATCAAAAGACCAAGAAATTCTGAAGGAACAATCAAGGTCATATGGGTTAAGAGGTGAAAAGGATTTAAAAGAAATCTCAGTGTCTTATGGCACAGAAGGCCATGAAAATCTGAAGGAAATATCTGTAACATATGGATCAAAGGACAAAGAAATTCGCAAGGAAGCATTAGGATCCTATGGGTTAAAAGGAGAAGGGGATTTAAAGGAAATCTCAGTGTCTTACGGTGTAGGCGGCCAGGAGGTTTTAAAGAGAGGCTCCACATCACACGAAGAAAATTCAAAGGAAGTCACTATGTCATCTGGGTCAGTTGAAGAGAAAGATGAACAAGCCCACGTTCTGAATCAAGGTGAAGATCATTTTTTCAAGGAAGTAGAGTTCGTCATTTTATTACATACAACCTCTCAATTGATTTTTTTGCCATTGTACCGGTTGCAGTAAAAGGAGAGGCGAGCCACCACCATGTTCACGCGCACAGCTACAAGAACAAGAAAGAGGCAGATGTCTTTTTCTTCCACGACACGTTGAGGCCAGGGTCCTTGATCACCCCGACAATCCCTCCGACCACCTCCATGCCAGCTCTTCTTCCCCGCAACATCGCTGACTCCATCCCATTCTCCACCGAGGACCTCTCCGACATCATCACGATGTTCGCGCCGGCGTCCCTCATGATGACCAGAGAAATACGGTGGACGCTGGACACCTGCGAGCACCCACAAACGCTCCCCGGCCAGAAAGCAGGCTGCGCCACCTCCCTCGAGTCCCTCGCCGAGCTGCCGGCATCCCTCCTTGGGAGGCGCAACATCCGCGCGTTCTCCGCCGTGGATCTGCCCATGGATGCCCCGGACACGCCGGCGCTGAGGGGGAGGTACAACGTGACGGCTG
The DNA here is from genome assembly GCA_032464435.1 of Aegilops umbellulata. Classification (NCBI taxonomy): domain Eukaryota; kingdom Viridiplantae; phylum Streptophyta; class Magnoliopsida; order Poales; family Poaceae; genus Aegilops; species Aegilops umbellulata. Next base: position 441,259,376 of record CP136059.1, on the reverse strand, counting down.
CACGGAAGCTCTCCGGATCATCATCTGAGGTCGTGACTTGCCATGATCTGACCTACCCGTACGCGGTGTACTACTGCCACACGTCCAGCCCTACGGCCGCGTACATGGTGACGCTGGCGAGTGTGGAGGAGGGTGCCTCTCCGGCGACGATGGAGGTCATGGCCGTGTGCCACCTTGACACGTCATTGTGGAGCCCGAAGAACCCGTTCTTTGAGCTGCACAACGTGAGGCCAGGTGATGTGGCCGTATGCCACTTTCTCACTAAGCTGAGCATCATCTGGGTGACCGTCGATGAGCATGCGGACGCACGGTAGAAGGGAATGCTCACGCCCGGCCACACCTACGTATCTGCTTATGTTAGCTATATGGCCTATGGCATGAATACGATGTAGGCTGATCGACGTGTATCGAGATATGAGGTATGAAATAATTGGGTGTTGCCATCCGTGAGATCTTAATCAAATTCTTATGTCTGATAAAATTCTGGTTGTACGAAAGAAGGCCGCTGAGTATAGCGTTTGAGGAAAAAACGTTGCAACCTGGTGAACCTATATTTTTACACTTGGACGACCTACACTTGCACTATTACACCGTAGGCCATGTTGAAAATTGTCCACTCACCCAACAACCTACGTCCATAATCGGTAGGCCATCTATGTGTCATTGACGGGTACAAAAAACAACAAAAGTAAAATGTTAAATGCGGGTCTGTAGACCGCCTAGCGACGATTACAAGCAATGGAACGAGCTGCAGGTGTGTCGCTGTCGTCCACCCAAAGCCAGACAAATCTTGTTGTAATATGTTGTTGGAACATCGTCGTGCAAAGGCCCCAAAGGACCTGTGCACCAGAACGGCAGCTGTAGTCGATGAAGAGAAGGCTAGACGATCTAACTAGACTAATGAAAACCGGATCCAAGCAGATCCACAAAAGGCAAACAATGACCGAATCCCACGACATGCACCGGGGACACACCTCCACACACACACCCATTGATTGGTTTCATGCTCCCCTCCTGTCGAGTCAATAGTTCTTCTCTTTAGCACGGTCGAGGAAGTTGGTCCCCTCAAAATGAACTTGTTGCATACTTGCAACTTCATTGGTCGAACGAGAAGCTTCACTGTGAGTTATGTGAGCGGACCTCCTCGTAAACATCTAATTTTTTTATTTTTCCAGTCCGATAGATTGGTACACAAGTGAACCATATGACTAAACTCCACTAGAAACATCTTGAAATCTGTGGTCATCTAAAATTTTCGATCAAGAACATGCAAAACCTAAACATGGCAATGCTAAGCCTATAGAGCACGGATTTTATGAAAAAAAACTGTTGGGGATGAGAATGAAAACATACCGTAAATTGTTTAGGCGGAAGCATTCAGACTGAAAATGAGTAGGGAGAAAGATCCAGCAAGAGCATCTACAATTGGACGGCCAATATCCGCCTCAAAGAACTGGCGGCCTGCCTGGTCACTGTCTAAAAATTTCCCACCCAACGGAATGCTCAAATCACAGCATGAACGCCGGGCTGACCGGTAACCCTTATATCCAACCCATATGTGGGGCAGATATGGGGATGCCCAGACGCGCCCGCCATGTAGGATCCGACCAACTGTGGCCCACCCGACCCCACATACATTCAACCCTATCCGCACTGAGGACGAAATTATAGCTGCATGCCACTCCACTACAGTTCACTCCCCTCCGCCCCTAGCTCTTCTCCGACGAATCCCGGCCATCTCTTGCATGGCAGGCTGTGGATTTGACTCCGAACTTGTCCCTTGCTGTCCCAACGAGGGGAGGGTGGTCCGTGCGGCTCTCCGTCGCTCCAGGGAGGATTGCGCCCGACCGCGGACGCATTCCTTCTGGCGCGAATCCATTGTGTTCGCGAAAATGGTGATTGTATTTGCCAGGACTCATTGTGGGAGGTGATGTACCCCTGACTTGCTGGACGCAGTGCGGACCGTCGGGCGCCCGAACACTAGGATGCCGACGCAACCCATTTGGTGTCGCGTCGTCCCGTGGGATCAGGCTACAAGCTAGAGGTAAACAGCGGCATGGTGTACGACACGCACGCTGCTGAAACAAGGCGTGCCCGCCGTGCAAGGCACCAAGCACGGATGACCACACATGCTCTCCGGCCGAGGCCCCGGAATCGGAGGCGCATGCCCGCAGGCCCGAACACCCGGCCACGCCCGTGTTAGTCATTGTATTTACAAATGTTAACCATGCATTTAAAATTTATTAAACAATGTATAAAAAATAGTCTTGATGTACATAAAGAATATTGACTTGAAAAAATATATCTTAAAAAAAAGTACAAGGTGTATGAAAAATAAACAGCAGAATTAAGAAAATATTACTCAAGTATTTAGTTTTTTTAAAGATGCATAAAAACTGTTTTTATGTATTAAAAATGTACATTAGATCTGAAAAAAAGGGTAGACCTTTCTTTAAATAAGCCAAAGGATACCGTTGAACACAATTATAACAGAAGAAGACAGAGAAATAATCAAAGATAATCAAAGGGAAAGAATAAAAAGAAAAAAGAAAAAACCCATAAAATTCACAGAAAACCAAAAAACAAACAAAGAGAACTGAAGAAAAAATAAAAAGGAAATCCTAAGAATGAACGAGAAAGAAACAAATAACAAAGCTGAAGGTGTGATGAATGAATACACCTCTTTGTTGGCATTTATATTGTCAGCACTTTTGTCATGTCTTCTCTTATGTTATTAGAGAAACCTGACTTGGCTCTTTGGATATTATTGGATTAAAGGAGAGAGAGCCCATCTAAACCTGAAAGTCATGGTTGTTACAAGCCGAGGGAGGGAACTTTGATGCTCAAGGGCCACATGGAGTTCGTTGTCAAGCTGAAGTGGCTCTACACATTGTGATGATGAGATCTATCTGCTTGCCCACGAGTCTTTGCTGCAATCTTGTCACTTGTAGAAGAATGCGTAGCTATGCCTTTGGCTCGTGCATGTTCAACATGGATGGCATTGGAGGGCCAGGGAATCCCTTGTGGCGGCACCATACTATTTGCTGGTGATGGCAGCACGACAGCCCAGCCAAGCGGAGCTTGCCCTCGTCAAGCACCAGGGCAAGTACATGGCCGCCAACCTTAAGAAGGTTGGCGAGGCTTGATTCTGAGAGAGCCAACAGGTGGACCCTTGATTCTTTGCATGTTTATCGTACTTATATATAGATGCAACGATTATTTTATCTCTTTACAGTTTAGTACTCTAAACTCACCCTTTAGCCATATGCCTATATTTTACTATGAAACTTGCAGCTTTGTTTTCTCTGTGTTTTGGTGGCTGGAATAGGTGAACGGTATGCACGGTTTGAGGCTGACTTGGTTTTAGCTTGGTTCTGCCTACTTGTTTGCTGAAAAGAAAAATGGACACTGATGCATCTCTACTTCCAAATCAATGTCTCCCCTGACAGTGTCATCTACTCTGTCTCTCCCATAATATAAGATCTTATTACACATCCTATATGCGAGGATGTTGAATGTAATAAGATCTTATATTATGGGACAGAGGGAGTATTTAATATGCTAGTCAAGGCCATATGCCATTTCTTAAAGATCTGCTTGTCTGGAATCTCTTATTTATGCATATTAGTCCAACTGATGTCGTTTATTAACTGCTACCCAAGTATTTAATATTCGACTCTGATAATCATGATTCTTGATGCCTTTTGTGGTCTAGAGCACAACTAACCGGTGCCCTGTTGATGTCAGGGTCAGAGTCGCGTGTGATGTCTCATTTAGGGGGTGCCCTAGTCGTCGTTGTCCTGTGTGCAGAAATCAACGGCAAGGGCTGGATCTGATAATGCAGGTAACTACTTGCATGAAGGAACACCAAGAACTCCAAGGACCTGGTGGGCACTCGTTGTGTTGAAACCTGTTGTTCGGCTACCATCAATGGACCGCAGGACGACTTGGTGGAACATGCTAGTTATTATCCAAGTTTTGGATGTGGAGGCACTTGGTTGTTTTGTGCTCTTTGTTAGCTTGTTACTGTGAAGAAGGGCGGCCCCGAGGCCATCATGAATGGGATTAGATTCTTGTCGGTTTACTTACTTGACTTGTTTTCTTTCGAAATTGTGAATAACAAAGAGATGAGGATAGATGATAACCGCTTGTTGGGTTTGTGTGTGTGGGGGGGGGGGACATGTTGCTTACAGGATGCATGCATCAATAGTGGTATGATTTGGAGTCTATTTCCTGAATTGTTTGACAGGCGACCAAATAAAATCATGTCTTCCCTTTTGTGCTTTCTCTCTGGATGGCATGTGTGATCTGTTGTTATACGCAAATGAGATGTATGCACAAACAAACATTGGCTTGGCATACATATCACATGCCCATAAACATCAAACAAGAGAAGGCTTGAGCACTAGAAAGTAAGATCACTCTAGAACCATTGAGAAGATGTTTCAGACTTGCAGCAACTCACTCTGGAACAATTGAGCGTAATGTAATACATCTTGTCACTTTATGACATCCTCAAAGAAAGCATGCTGACTTGGAAAGTTGGACAATATGGAACTCGAATTTGTATTTTTATTTTTTTTAGGGCAAAAAAAAGAATGGGTCATCTTTCGAGTGGTAACTGAAAGCGACAGGCAAACACTACTCCCCTTCGGATGGGCTTGCTAGTCGGGGGTAGCGTTAGCGGTGACCAACCAACTCTGGCTGGTCTCCCACATGCAGCCAACCAACAATAGCCATTCTCTTTCCAGGCCCAGCCAACGAGGAGTAGCATGGGAGGAGGAGGCGGCTGATTACTAGAGATTATTAATTGCAAGCGGTTTACGGAGCAATAAAGTAGGGAGACGATTAACAAAACAAGAATATGTCTTGGGATGGCCATCAGCCTGGCCAAGCCGAGCCATGGAGGGTTTGGGTTGCGCCACATCACTGATCCGCGACACGGCCTTGCCACTTGCCATGGAACATGGAGCAGCTGCAAACCTCCATGTTCTCCCGTGTCCCACCATTCTCTATTTATAAAGGAAGTAGTCATTTATCCGCGTGCGGGTGCGTGTGCGACTTATGACTTGGGACTTGGGTGAAGGGGAAGGTGATGGTGATGTTTTCGCTGCGAGGAGAGGAGAAGATTCTTGTTCAAAACGGAAGATGTGGCGAGCGGATCATCCCCGGCAAGCGAGGCGATGGCGATGGCGGTGGAACCGCCGGAGAGGATGTCCGCAGCAGAGCAGCCCATCCGGCCGCCACCTCCGCCGTCCACAAAGGTAAGGCAAGGCCCCCTCCGTGCTCTCGAAACGAAACCAATCGATCTTGATATGGATGCGCATGCATGCGCCTGTTGGTTTGGTTCTTAGTTATTTCTCAAAATAGCCCGACGAGTAGATCATCTGGGCGGATCGATTCGATTCTAGTGGATTGATTCAGTTGTGGATAGCCTCTGGTTCCCCCCTGAAATACTCTTAACAATATTTTTAGTTGGATTCGGCAGCTTCTTGTTTCGTTTCTTTCTTTCCAGATTAATTTGATGGGATGATTGATTTTTTGTTTTGTTTTTGGAGATCTGATAATATAAAGGAGGATGGGAGGATGGATTTCCATGGGAGGATCGAAAAAGATACGCGCGCGTGAGGACCTCGTTTTCCTTTCTTTTCTTTTTCCTCTACGGCCTGTTTAATTCTCAGACTCGTTCTTTCTATCATGCCACCCATCTTGGATAACCCAGCTAGCAGCAGTAGCAACTCCATCTGGATCAGCACAAAACACATGGCAATATTTTTCTTTTTAGAGTACTTTATTAATTCATTCTTTATGTGCATGCGTGAATCCATGCAGCACTTGTTGGTCACTTTTATCATGCTCGTTTTCTTGATTGTCCCGGCCTTGGACAAGGACAACTGGTGGTGGGGGGGGGGGGGATTGGCCTTGCTTCGCCATCCACGGCATAGTGCACCTCTACTCAACGCTGATGATCAATCTACTGACGATCAAGCTCCGGGGCCAGAAGAAGAGCTGTGAACTGGAGAAGGGTTGCAGTGAAGAAATCCGACGTTCTGAATCAAGGTGAATATCATTTTTTACAAGCAAGTAGAGTTCGTAATTTTATTACATACAACCTCTCAATTGATTTTTTGCCATTGTACCGGTTGCAGTAAAAGGAGAGGGGAGCCACCACCATGTTCACACGCACAGCTACAAGAACAAGAAAGAGGCAGATGTCTTTTTCTTCCACGACATGTTGAGGCCAGGGTCCTTGATCACCCCGACAATCCCTCCGACCACCTCCATGCCAGCTCTTCTTCCCCGCAACATCGCTGACTCCGTCCCATTCTCCACTGAGGACCTCTCCGACATCATCATTGTTGGAATAAGCTACGTCGTGTTGTGTGGTCGGGCTCGTCGAGCGCGTCGGTACGCGCGGGACGTGCGGGACACACTGGTGCGTCGGGCTCGTCGGGCGCGTTGGATGCGCGCGGGACGGCGGGACGCAGCGGAAGCCGTGGCAAAGTGCGCGTGTATGTGTGTAGCGCGTGTGTGCGTGCGTGGTGTGTGTGTGGCGTAGTCGCCACGGTAGATAGGCTGGGTCGTGGCGATCTGTTGGAGCAGCCGCGCAGTGCGTGCAGATCGTGCATGCGGTTGAGTAGGAGTGGGCAACGCCCATGCGTGAGTGCGTCTGGGATTTAAACCTCCTTGTACTGCTGCCTAGTGAGTGAGTTGGTGCTCTGGGAAAGGAAAAGTAACGGGGCTGTGAAGCCGGGTGAAACTCCAGTGTACTGTGTGCTCCTCCTTCTTCTACCTTCATCCATACGAGAGTGAGAGAGCGGTTCCAACAATCACGATGTTCGCGCCGGCGTCCCTCACGATGACTAGAGAAATACGGTGGACGCTGGACACCTGCGAGCACCCACGAACGCTCCCCGGCCAGAAAGCAGGCTGCGCCACCTCCCTCGAGTCCCTCGCCGAGCTGCCGGCGTCCCTGCTTGGGAGGCGCAACGTCCGCGCGTTCTCTGCCGTGGATCTGCCCATGGATGCCCCGGGGACACCTGCGCTTAGGGGGAGGTACAACGTGACGGCTGCACGGAAGCTCTCCGGGTCATCATCTGAGGTCGTGACGTGCCATGACCTCACCTTCCCGTACGCGGTGTACTACTGCCACACGTCCAGCCCTACGGCCGCGTACATGGTGACGCTGGCGAGTGTGGAGGAGGGTGCCTCGCCGGCGACCATGGAGGTCATGGCCGTGTGCCACCTTGACACGTCATTGTGGAGTCCGAAGAACCCGTTCTTCGAGCTGCACAACGTTAGGCCTGGTGATGTGGCCGTGTGCCACTTTCTCACTAAGCTGAGCATCGTCTGGGTGACGGCCGATGAGCATGCCGACACACTGTAGAAGGGAACTCTCATGCCCACACGGCCACACACATGTCTCTTTGTTTGAGGTGTGCCATGAATATGATGTAGACGGTGCATGTATCGAGATATATAGGGTATGAAATAGTTGAGTTCTTGCCAAGGCCAGTTTGCTGTGACTGTCGCCTTCGTGGGGAATACCCAAAAAGGCTGCTGCCCGGCTTTTATATAAACCAAACCGCCAAAGTCATAACGAGGTACCAACAAAACACACGAACTCACACAACACCCCGCAATGTACACCCACAAAGCAAGAGTACACACAAGGTTCTGCTGACAGCAAAACTCAATAAACCCATAAAAAACAATAAAAAAACACCACACAAAGGCCAGGGTTGCCACCGCAGCCGCAGCGGAGAGACGGCTAATCCAAGACGTACTGATCAACGAATGTCACTAATTAACCAAAATACATTTTACTATTTCGCTAATCAGCATGTTTTGGTTATTTCGTTCTTAACCGTCTTGTGCAGTTCACGTCGACACTGATGTTGATTGTGACCGGGATCATGTTAATCTCCATTGGAGTGACGCGCGATCTTGATCTTTCGTCCTGACCTGCATGACTTGGTCTTCGTTGCTTTCGCAGTCTTGCTATCAACAGCGGGGGTGTTTGTTTTGCTCAAAGTCGAGGAAATTAACAAGAAGAAGATTGTTGGTGAAAAATGTGAAGATGCCTCAGATCTAGTCTAGGTCGAAAGCCTGGGTATCTAAAATGCAACTGCCTATCTGGTTTTGTTAATATAAATAAACTTTGATAAACCCTATAGAAGAAGATCCCTGCGAAGCATGGTACTTGTGAGTGAAAGTTCCTTTCTGCTCCCGAGCTCATTTGAGCTCGGTGAACCGTAATATCAAAAAAATTCAAAAAATTCCAAAAATATTTTGGGAGAAACATTGAAAAAAGTTCGAAGTGCTTGCATTTTCTGAGTACAGATTTGTTTTTTTGCCACGCCTTCTAGAAATATGATTTCATGATGAATTTTTGCAAGCACTTAAAACTTTTGTCAATGTTTCTCCCAAGAAATGATCTTTTTTTTATTTTGTTTTGATTTTACTGTTCACCCGAGCTCAACAGGTGCAGAAACTCTGCGTCCGTGAACCACTTGTGAGTTCCTTTCTTCTTCTTTTTCGAGAATTCATGGTACTTATGAGTACTTTGGCATGCATGTACAAAGAATGCCCACTTCCAATTGTCCAAAGAAGCACCTCTCCTTATGTCCCTACTGGAACGCTCTGCTTGCCTGTACACCCACCCCAATCTAAAATCACCATCAGCAAGCAAACGACATAAAACATCGCCATCGCCAGGTATATCCAACATGGAAACCTAGGCTTTCACCCCAGAACTCATGACCAGGTGCTTGCATAGAACCACCATCGACATCACTTATGTGTTATTATCACCACTTTTCCCCATCCCAGCAGCTGCATGCGGTACGTGTGGACCGCCGCCGCCGCACAACTACCCCTCTGCGTCAAGCCGTCATCCATAGTTTGCATCTCCATGCCGAGAGTAGCCAGGAGTTCAATCGTTCCCCTACTAAAGCCCGCCGGAACTGGATATTCAAAGGTACCGTCTGTAACACTGTTGCCACGTAATCCTTCTTACATTGCACAATATTATACAGGGTAGGGTACTGGAGGGCTAGCGGTGTCTCGCCTAGCCAAGTATCCTCCCAAAACCTTGTTGTCGTTCTGTCCCCAACAATGAATTTCACCCTATGGAAGAAAGTCTCTTTTGTTCTCAAGAGCCCCTTCCAAAATGGTGAATCAGTAGGTCTTACGGTAACCTGAGCTAGAGTTTTAGAGTGTAGGTATTTATTCCGTAGTAGCCCACAAGCCATCCGATTCCTGAGATAACCTATACATCCATTTGCTCAATAGGAATTTATTTTTAATCTCGAGGTTCTCAATCCCGAGACCCCCTGGTATTTGGGTCGACAAATAATATCCCATCTTGCCAAGCGATATTTTGTCTTAACCTCGTCTGACTGCCAGAAAAAACGAGATCGATAGAAGTCTAGTCTCTTTCTTACCCCTTTAGGTACCTCAAAGAAAGATAGAAGGAACATCGGCATACTAGTCGGTACTAAATTAATCAGCACTAGCCTCCCTCCATAAGACATAAGCTTAGCCTTCCAGCAGCTTAGTTTTTTTTTCAAATTGATCTTCCATACATTTGCACTCTTTATTAGTTTATTTCCAATGGTGGAACTGGAATGCCTAGATAATTGAAGGCCCGTACTAAAATTTGTGCAGCCAAATTGAAACGAGTAAAACTTCATGTACGGCTGCAACAACATGTAAAGCCGCCGCATCTGGCAAGTCAATACGCCTAAGTTCCATAGGGAAAGTAGAATTCTAGATTGGGAGAAACACTACTAGGGAAAACCTTATACACAGAACTTTAGCAGTAGCGCGTGTTAAAAAAGCACGCCGGTGCTAAGTAGTAGTAGCACACTGATTTAAACGGCGCTACAGATACAGTTGTAGCAGTAGCGCACCTGAAGATAAAAGTGCTACTACTAAAATTTCCACGGCTTAGGTGATAGGCTACTCATAGTAGTAGCGATGTATTGCGAACAGCGCTACTGCTAGTTGGTCTGTACCAGCGCCTTTACGCAGAAAGGCGCTACTGTTAAAGAAAATAAAATTAAATGAAAAGCAAATAGAAAAGTAAATGAAAATGAAAGAAATAGAAAAGGAGAAAGGAAAAGAATAAAATGTAAATAAAAATAAATGGAAAAAGGGAAAAAAGAGAAAGGAATAGCAGTAGCGCATACCCGGAAATGCGCTACTGCTACTTCTGACTTAACCGCACGGTTCGTCCCCCCCCCCTCCCGGCCACTTCCCCCAAATCCAACTCCTCCGCTGTCACCACCACTGTCGCCCGTCGGCCGCCGCGCGCTCTCCCGTCGCTCTTCGCAGACCCTCGACGCTGCCCCCGACCCCAGATTCGACGCCGCCCCGACCCCGACCTAGACGGCACCCCCGACCCCGACCTCGACGCCGCCCTCCGCCGCGCGCCCGAGCCCTGACCCCGACCTCGACGCTGCCTTCCCCTCCCTCGCCGCAGGCACCCGAGGTGAGCACGCCTGCTCCTCCCCCTCCCCTACCTCTGCCTAGGGTTCTTCAAATTTTAGTTGCATCAAATTAATTAGGGTTCATCTATGGGTGGGAACAAATCGGATGCGGATGTTAACGGATACGGATGCGGCTCGGATGTTTTCTTAGATGATGAATAAACACTATTGTAATGCATAATAAAACAAATAAAATTTGACCACTTATTTCACTTTTAAGTTGGATAATTGGAATATTGGCTACCACTTTCCACCCCTAGGTTCATCAAATTAGATGGTAATTAAGGCAGTAGTTCCTAGGTACTAATTAGTTAGTAAGAACTAGGTACCAATTAGGTACTAGTTTATTTTTATTTACAATAAGTTTATTTTTAGTAAGAACTAGTTGAATTAATATAACTAGTTGAACATGTCACATTTATTGTTATTTTTTTAGTGAAAGCAATTATTCCCGCATCGACGTTGACGATGCCTATCCCGCATCCTCGTCGTCGTCGACTCGGCGGAGGACACCTTCTTGACCAGATGGGCCATGTCCGGGATTGGGCTCCGCCGGACTGGTACTGGGAGGCGCTACCTACCGGCAGGCGCAGCTTGGTGAGGAGTCAGCCCGTTGTTGACCCAAACCTTCTTTGGTGGCGGTCGTGTGGGCTAGTGATGGTCCAGAGGCTCAAGGACCCCGCGGAGGTGGTACGTCACCGTGTCAGGGAGGAGGACGCGCACGTCCGTCTCTACTTGTTTGCGTTGGAGCACAGGTTCTCCAATACCTGCAGGTTCTCCAGGGATCTCACTGGAGCTATGATCCTATGATGGTTCCTTCTCTTTGGGTGTCCACCGCACGCGCCAATACCTGTCGTGCGCTAGGGTTTTAGTTGTATTAGTGATGTTATATGTATGATACTATTCGGGATGTATTAGTGATAGTATTCGACGATGTACGGACGCATGAGATGATTTTTTTCTTATTGAATGCATGCTAATTTGAATACTTATTTATTTTACGATTTGATTTTGCTTATTGAATGCTCATGTCAATATGAGTCCTATAAGATATTTTGAAATGTATATCTTGTGTTGCTCAAATAGGATATGTGCTTGCCCAAGTGGTCTGTCATGTTTGCAGGTTATACCTCCGAGTGGCCTATATTTTGCCGGAGTGTTGATTCATTTCCGTTCCGGCAAATTTCAGGCGCTCGATATGTCCTATTTTAGCAAAGGTCATGCCGGATTTTTCCGTGAATTTTGGCATGACTTGTGCCGGAATATGTAGGAAATATCGAGTGCCCAGGATTTGTATGTTGAGTATCCTGGTAGTTGCCTTTGATCGATTTTTAATTAATGTTTCAACTATGAACATAGGAAATGTCCGACGACAAAAAGGATTTCGGTATTTGCGAATACTGCAAAGACGAGCGTGGCCTGTGCGACAGAATCTTCCTAGATGATGATAGGCGCTTGAGCATCAAGCTGGACGAGAACTTCGAAATGGATACAGTATGTCACAACGACAAGTCTTTTTTTGTAATTAAGCATGACATCTGCTTCATTTGCTTCAAATTATAATTTAAATCTTTTACTACTCTACTAGCGTATCCCCTTCCATGCAAAAGTTTTTGTCTTGGATAAGATAGGTTTCAGTCCTATGAAAACTACTATGAAGCTAAAGAGAGTTTACTTGAAGACCGAGCATGGTTATACTTTCCACGCAAAATTATACAACACAGACACCTACACCTATTTTGAATGCAAAACTTGGCTAGCACTATGCAAGGGTTATGCATTTGAGCATTATATGTTTATCACCGTTGATATTCGTCCCGAAAATGATATTGAAGGTAATAGAGACATTTGGGTCGATGTGCAGACGCCTCTAGTTATACCATTATGTGAGTTTCTCAACCATATTTATGTCTTCGATATTGTTTATTCAAAAATAGTTGACAACTATTGACAGCTTATTTTCATTCAAGCAAACATGTCCGGCGCTTGGTAGACATGACCGTCCACTGTCCCGGGGCTGAACTAAACTGCGAGGAGATAGGTCATTATGTTTCATGGCTTAAGGATCTTCATACTGTCAAGACAAATTGTTTTCCTGGACATAAAAATCTTCGTACTCAAGACGTGCGACCAATAGTGTTCGTACTGAATTACGGTAACATCTATTTAGGAAAGATGGTAAGATTTTTACTATTTGTCCTCAGTGCATCTTTTGCATACATTATTGTTTAAGCTAAACATCATTGCTAAGTATGTTACTATACAATGTTCTTCAACAGGGACTCCCGATGAATGTTGTGCCTCATTGGATCGATACTAAAGGTCGCATGAGAATTGTTAGCTTACGACCAAGATTTCCTACAATGCACTTTAGTGCATTCAGGATTTCTAATAGCGAGGAATGCTTAATAGTGAAAGACTGGAGCAAAATTGTGAACGATGGCAGAGAAGTGCTAGGGGGCAGCAATCAGAAGCGCGGCCAACGATTAGGAGGCAGGTTCATCTGCATGCTCCAACTTGATGAAGCAGGAGTGCTACACATGTTTTATGTTATTTTACCTGAGAGAGAGCAGTAGGAGTGATTAGCTAGCTAGAAATGAGTTATGATGATAAAATAGCTAGTGTTGGTGGTAATGACTATGATGATTATTATTAGCTAGTGTTGGTGGTGATTAGATAGCTACCGTAGCTAGTGTTGGTGGTGATTAGCTAGCTAGAATGAGTTTGAAGATGATGATATGTGCTACACTATGACTATGATGATGATGATTAAATAGCTTGTGTTGGTGGATTAGATTCAAGTGGAGGCAACATGTGGTGCACATTGAAAGTGCTACTAGTCCAAACTAGATCAAGTTTGAATTAGTAGTATACTTTTGACATGCACCACATGTTGCTAACACTTGAACCTAATCCAGCTTTATTTGACACACTGTTATGAACATATTGATATAACAACCTAGTTAACTGGACAACACTTCCACATTGAAGTCTGTTCTTCGTCAAAGAAAAAAAATTCTCTCCCGGCCGAGTTAAGTTTCAGCACCCTAGAGTTCCACGTCGTTGGTGTCACAACGTCGGAGCAAATGTATCTCGTTGCCAACACCTTTTTTTTTGTGGGGGGCAACCGTTTTTTTCTTTTCATGCCGTACCTGCATGGACAGAATATATTTGAGAGAAGTGTGGAACAACATCACGCTTCAAACACCATCCCTACCTGATATATAACAATTTCAATCTTATGGAAGTGTTTTTTTTTTAGAATCTATCTTGTGAAAGTTTGTTGAGATAATGAGATTGAGAGGGTATGTTAAAAGGTGTACATTACGTTGCTGGCACGTTCACTTTCATCCAGCCGGTTGTTATGATCTGCCGCACGTGTGTTAGCTAGAGAATATAGGTTGTTATACGGCATGTAAAATATCTAGGTAGAGGTAGGGGTTGTGCGTCGCAACCTTGATACCCTCCCTCCCTCCCCTCCCTGATTCCACGCAGCACAGCGAGCTTGTTCCTTACCAGCACCATGACGAAGATAATCTCCGACGAGCTGCCGAGCAGCACTTCAGCGGACACCACCAAAGGCAAAGGGCAGCCGTCACCGGCGGCTGGATCAGCGGCTCACCTTGACGACGACGACGACGACGACGACAAAGTCTTTCAGGTACGTACGTGCTCTCTATATCATCAGCTACCAAGGCTAATTCGATCTTGGTGTGTTCATGTGAGTTTGTACGTCCATGATTCCATCAATGGTGCTTACTAATTTTGTGTGTGCATGCATGCAGCACGTGATGGTCACTTTGTTCATGTTCGTTTTCTTCGTCATGTACGCCTTGTTATTGTGGTCGGATCTAGGGCATTGGTACAACGTAATCTTCACCGCCATCACCTTCCTCTACTCCATGGTCATGATCCACCTGTGGCTTATCAAACGGCGGGACCAGAAGAAGACATGTGAGCCCGAAGCATGCGAATTGACAACTGCTATTAGCACACCAGTAGCACCAGAGGTATTTGCCGATTGACGCCTGCAAGGGACCTAATAAACCAGTAGTACTACTGTAGATTTTGTTTTCGCTAATCAACCCGTTTGTGATTCATTTTCGTGCATTACTTGTTTTGTGCGGTTGATGCTGCTGGCAACCGGGATCATGTTAATCTCCTTGGGGTTGGCAATCTTCGTATTTCACCCAGATTCCTTTGACTTGGCCTTCGTTGCTTTCACGGTCTTTTTATCGACGGCGGCCATGTTTATTTTCCTGAAATGTGCGAAAGTTGAAAGGAAGCGTTTAGAAGAACTTAATGCTGCCTCAGATCTAGTCTAGTTCCAAAGCATTGGCATCTAAAATGCAACTTCCAAGTTCGTTTTATTTACTGAATAAACTCGACATATAAACCCTACAGAAGATTTTTTTTTCATGTCACTTTTCTGGATTTTGGCATGCATGGGCATTGATGGCTGTAATCTCCAGCAGTTTCTATAAGGGGAATTTGTGGAGATACAAGACCCACAGATTCAATCTCGTCTCATGATAGTCTGAGGATAGAAGTCTTGATCGGTCCAAGCCGGCATAACAGTTAGTAGTTCGCATTACTTTCTCTTCCGAAGGGCGCACATTCGAGTTCAGTATGGAACCCTGATTGCTTAAGGTTTAATACAGTCATGTTGGATCTGCTAGTAAGAAAGGAAGAGAAAGACTGATTGCAACAGCTCAACCTGATGAGACATCTCTTATTTACAGAACGGCGCTTAGGCCAATAATCCTAAAGGGGGGTCTTTTATGCGCTTAGGTCACATCAATATCATGAGTTTCTCACAGTTCTTGGCTTGGCGGAATAAAGACGCCCACCCACTGTACCTCATGTCCTGCAAGTTTTCTTTCACATCCAAGATAAACACATGGTTTTAACAATATTTTGATTATTTCTTTGCAGAGCTTGGGATAGACGATCTATATTGCTCAAGAAGTTTATTAAGACAACATGATGAGCACAAATTCAAAGCATTCCATATTTTTAAGCAAACCTCTAGCTCCACCTTGACATGTGTGTTCCCGAGCATCAACGACAACAATTCCTAACACATCCACCAAAACATTCCACATTGTGAATATAAGATACAAGGTTTTGAATGTGAGCCCCAATGAGTATCTCCCGGTAATGTTATGCTAGATTGTTGATGCAACCCGGTTCAGGCTGAAATATTTCCATTCTCCATCAAATCTGAGACTTTTTTCTTGATGTGTGGCAAGTAATGCATCTTTCCTTTTACAAGATGAACACACTTGAGTCACTATCAAGGGAATATAGTTGAAGAAATCAGCAATAGCAGGACTACAATGAGCAATGGTGATAACCACCATCTGCAAATCATGAGTAGAGCAATGAACATAAAATGCACACTTTAGCAACTTTTCAATCAGCTGACTTTTCATGTTATGGCCAGTCGATTTTCTGTTCGTTGGATCGTACTTTGAGATTTGTGTTGTTTTCATTTTTTTTTAGTTCTGTTGTTGGGCTGGGCTGCAAGGACTCAATTGACGCGTTGTTTTGGTCAGTCCAATTGGAACCAGGCCGATTTCTTTGTCTTTGTTGCGTCCGTCTAATTCTGGACTGAATATTTTCTTTTCCTTTTTTTTTCTTTATTGGTTATAATTTTTTTAGGGGTTTTTGGCTGGGTGTAATTATATACGTGCAAATATTATATAATATGTGCCAACATTTCATGATTATACGATTATGTTTGCATATTACGAGAAAATGCAATTTTGGTGCGAAGTTGTGCGTATGTTTTTTTTATAAATTTTATTTCTTCTTAAAGAAAATACCACCACCACTAGTTCATTCTTTTTGAAAAAAATCATTATTTTGATATTGTTTTAGTCTCTATTCATTTTCATTCTACTTTAAGGTTAATACCAATGCCACTATTCATTTATTCTTAGATTCTGTTTTTGCAGAAGTTTCACTTTTATATGCTTATTCTTGCATATTTCTAAAAAGCACAATTTTTTTGTATATTTCGTGCAAATTTTGTCCGTGTTTGTTTTAGATTCTTTTTCCCATTTTTTTCTTAAATGGTAATACCAATGCCACTAACTAATTCTTCCTAAGTAAATTTAATTCTTTCTTTTGTGGGTATTTTTGCTTCATTTTTTATTTCTTTTTTATGTTTCTATGTGTTTTTCGTTTTTCCTTTATTTCTTTTATTGCTTTTTTGTCGTTTTTTGGCCGATTGTAATTATATACAAACAAATACTATATAATATTTTCCCAAAATTACATGGTTATACAATTATTTTTGCATATTACGGTAAGTGCAATTTCGGCGCAAAGTTGTGCGCAAGTTTTTTTTTATTTTCTGACTTCTTAGAAGAAATACATTATTTCAGTTACATTATGTGTAAAGTATAGTAGAATGCGGAAAATGCACTATTATATGTTTATCCTTTGCATATTTGAAAAAGTGCAATTTCAGTGCAAATTGTGTGTAGGTTTTACACACACACAATTGTGTGTAATTGTATGAGTTTACATATAATGCTTGGTCAAATTCTTTTTATTTGTGTTTTATGTTTCTATGTGTTTTTCTTTTTTCCTTTTTTCCTTTATTGATTTTTTGTGGTATTTTGGCTGAGTGCAATTATCAACAAACAAACACTATATAATATTTGCCCAAATTTCATGATTATATGATTATTTTTGCATATTACGGTAAAGTGGAATTTCGGTGCAAAGTTGTGCGCAAGTTTTTTTATTTTCCGACTTCTTAAAGGAAATACATTATTTCAGTTACACTATGTGTAAACTATAGTAGAATGGGGAAAATGCACTATTATATGCTTATTCTTTGCATATTTCAAAAAGTGTAATTTCAGTGCCAATTGTGTGTAAGTTTTGAAAGTTTTTCCTTTTCATTTTCTTTCTTCTTAAAGGGTTTCATTCTTTCTTAGAAAATTTCATTATTTTGATTTTTTTTGTTTTTTAAATGGTAATACTAGTGCCACGGATTCATTCTTCCATAGAAAACTTCATTTTTTTTGTTACATTTTTTTGTTTTAGTTTTCATTTCTTTTCTTTTGTATGGGTAATACGGATGCCTCTAAACCATTACTTTTTAGAAAACACTTTTTTGTGTGAAAATCTCAATATAATATGCTCAGTTTTGCATACTAATAATATATTTTTCCAGATATATCTATGTATAAAAATAAATATGTGTGAGGATTCTATTCATCGGTGAGATTGCACGTGTGTAAAAATAAATATACTTGTTGAGATTGCACATATAGTCACTGACCATTGCATGCAATTATGTGTGAGAGTGCTATCCATTGGTCATCTATAAAGACTTGGCCAATTACTAGTACTAGAGCAGCGAGTAATTAACGTACAAAAAAAGTATGCAGGCTTGGTAGTATTGAACTGGAGCAGCCCATGGTCCAGCTTGCACCTGTGCGGACGCAGCTAGGGCTTGTGTGGCTGCCTAATGACTCATGCTTGACTGAAACAGGGTCAATCGACTGACCCAAAATTCATTCAGCCGATTGACCAGTAGCCACGCCCTAAAATGCATACGGAGCTTCATCACTAACCAAAATTTGCAAACTATTGAATTCCCCTCTCATCGTTGAAGCATCATCATAACCTTGACCACATAGCCTACAAATTGACAAACCATGATATTAAACCACATCAACCAAAGCTTCTTTAATTCCAGCAGATGTGCAATGCGTGATGTGCTTAATTGCAAGGAATCTCTATTGGAGCACTTCGTGATCATCTAGAAATCTACATGCATCAAGAAATCTGATTAGTAAATATTAGTAATGCAATATAAAAACACAAAAAGATTGTATGTGTTACCTCACAATCACCGCCATTTGCTCCTTTATTGAGCAATCTCTAGCCTCATCAATAAGTATTGAGAAATTCTTATCTCCAATGTAATTCTTAATCACTTTAGTTACTTCCATTGCTCAAGTTGTAGAAAGGTCCTTTTGGGTGTTAGAACAAATAGTTTGTACATTTACAACCCCCTTATCAAATGCCTCCTTCAAACCTTCCTTCTTGTTCTTATACCAGTCAAATAACTCTCTAAAATTTCCCTTGTTGATGGAAGTGGAGGATTCATCATGCCTACGAAAAGCTTCACCTTGTGCCATGAGATACCTTGCACAAACCGATGATGCAGTTAGAGGAATTTATAAGATATCTTAGGCTCCTTGTTGCACACACTAAATTAAGTAGACACACTTGCTTGTTGATTGTTGAAATCATCACCGTAAGCAATCTTTTGTGAAAATATCATTACCAAATCTGATGGCTTGGGGTTAGTTTGTGCTCTCACAAATGTGGTATCATTTCTCTCATCACTTGGGGTTGAGGGACCAGTCCTCTGATTAGTTGAAGGAGGAAGTATGCTCACCAGTGTCAAGGGAAGGGGATTTGGGTTCACATTGCTTAGGGCTGGGGTGACTGGGATAGGTTCAGGAACGACATAAGGCGTGCTTGAACTACATGCAAAAATTTGCCCATGCTCATATTTTTCTCTTCAATTCTGCATATCTGAAAATACTTTGCATAGGAAAATAAATTAATTAACATAACATGAACTAGCAATTACAAATGTACAACTTATAGTAGACAATATGCAAACTTGCAAAGAAAATAACTAATAGAAATTACACAAGGTTTGTGTTGGTCTTCGGCGAATTCGTATGGATTTGGTATGTGTTTCTGGTCATTGTTGTGCTTCTAGGTTTGGTTCTTCTGATCTACATTTTCTATGTTGCTGACGGATGCTGCTCTAGTGCGCAGGCTCTTTGGGGCCTTAGGGCAACTCCAATAGCTCCTGTAAAAAACTTTTAATAAAAATCATTTTATGGGATGACCATATAATTTAGAGGAAGTTTTCTAACACCTACTTTCCTTGTGTCTAGTAAAATTTCATCCCATATTTTTTCTAAATTCCCATCAAAATTTGATAGGGTCCGCAAGTGACATGGCGTTGAGAGGCATGGCAACGGCAACCGGAGAGGTGAGGAGGAGCTGGGGCAGCGTAGCGGCGGCAGCCGGCCTGGCGACATGGCAGTCCGTATCATGGGCATAGTGTACCTCTACTCAAAAGTGATGATCAAGCTCCGGAGCCAGAACAAGAGCTGGGAACTGGAAAAAGGTTGTAATGCAGAAATCGCCAGCGGGCCACAGGTACAGTACTTGGCGTGAGTTGTTTGGCGAGTTTACTTGGCGTGACTCATTCATGTGTTGCTGCATGCAGATGCAGTTGACTTCGAAGCTAATGTTGGGCGCGACAGGCCGTCACGAGGTCTCCCTGGGGTTGATGGTCTTGGTCTTCCGGCCTGATTGGCATCACTTGGCATTCATCGCGTTATCATTTTCGATGTCCACGTCGTTTGTGGTTTTAATCCTGGCTGTTGCGGAATACGAGCGGGAACAAAAGCATAGAGAAAGATGCAACAAGGATCCCATGGATCTAGTCTAGTCTGAAGCCTCGGTTGGGAAGGTGCACTTGCTTACTTATTTTTTTACTTTTGAAAGGTGCACTTGCAAAGAAGCAAATTACGATCCGATGGATCTCGGATCTGGTCTAGTCTGAAACTAGGATTATCTCTCTGTACTAGACACATGGATGTCACGAGGTTGCTTACTCCATATATGTCTCTGCTTTGTGTTACAATCTTAATCTGGTTGAAATATATCGGTCGAGATTGAGGAGTTACGTTTACAAGGTGTAAATAGATTACGGAAATTATAATTAGCGATCGTCAGCTATGAGACGTCTCGCACTGACACCCCTGTAATTAGTGATGCTAATCATGATTTATGTGTACTACTTAGTGGAGAATGGCCGAAGCAGCCCGGGCAGCTGCCTGGGGTCGCCGGGAGGTAGCTCCGCCCCTGGCCACATCATCGCACAACATGAGTGAGAAAGGCCCAGCCCACTATCGTATGTCTCTCAACATGCAAGCATGTCACTTCATCGTGACATGCATGGAAAAAATACCCATCCCAACAATGCAAATATACATGAGAAATTTCATTCTATTATGATATATACATACTTAACAAATTTTTTACAACTATATAGCAATAAAAAATTATAAATTATAAGTATTTTTAGATTTAGCTTTTTATATTATTAGACGTGCCAGCAACAAAAGTTCTGGCTAGCCATTTCTCCACTAGTGAGTAGTGGCTCTTCTCCCTAAGTGGAGTTACCTCTTTGCTCTGTCTCCTCCATTGTTGCGCAAAGCTTTATCTTGCCTGATCTCCCTCCCTACCCACTCAAACTTGTTGATCTTCTAAGATTTGAGGGAGAGGACCTAGATCTACACTTCCACCGAAGAAATTTTGATTCCCCCTACTTTCTATATATTGTGGATCTTGTTACTCTTAGCTGTTTCCGCACCTTAGACGGAATGAGTCACCTCGGAGCTCAAATCATTATGTTGGAGCTTCATGGTCTAGTTGGGAGCTCCAATTAAGTTGTCAAGATTGTGCCAAACTTGTTTTTGAAAGTCACGGTCGCTATCTCCAAGTGCATCGCATAGTGCAATCGTGACACCTTGCATTGTGCGAGCGAGCGAGGAGAATAAGGTCAACCATTGTACACTTGGTGAGCATATTGTTGTCACACGTTTTCATAAGAGACGTGAGTCCCCCAAAGGAGGGAACTTCGGGAACTACATCATCGTCTTCACTTGTGGTTTTCCTTTCCTTCACTTGTTGCAAGCTTACTTTAGGTGTTAATCTTTCTAGCTTGTTGTTCTTGACATTGGCTTATAGGTAGTCATATCTACACAACCTATAATCTTGTTGTATCCTTGAAATTTGAAAAGAAGCTAAAAAAATAGTCATCTATACCACACCGCCACCCCCCCCCCCCCCCCGCCCCCCGCCTCCATGGACGACCACACCGATTCTTTCAATGTCGCAGTTGATCGAAGTGGTGGAGGTGGATGTCGGCTCCAGGGACGCCACCCACGTGTTCTTAGCTAGCAGCAAAATAGAAGACGGTTGCTAGCTAGCTATATATAGTTCGATATTCTAGTTTTAACTTTCACATTTTTTAACTACATAAATGCAACTGCGATAGTTTATCTTATAAATTTAGTAATTCCGCTGTTGAAGTACAATATGTTTGAATTTATTGGATAAACAACCTCGTAGGCAAGTAATTATTTAGAATTGTCGGTGATGGT
Organism: Aegilops umbellulata; assembly: GCA_032464435.1. Taxonomy (NCBI): domain Eukaryota; kingdom Viridiplantae; phylum Streptophyta; class Magnoliopsida; order Poales; family Poaceae; genus Aegilops; species Aegilops umbellulata. The sequence continues at coordinate 441,237,658 of CP136059.1, read as the reverse complement.
GCAAAACATAGCACATGGTTATGAGAGCCAATCATGTCACACAAGATCTATAGTATAGTGAAAGCAGGCAGCTTAGGTCCTTGATGGGACCTAAAGCAGTTCATGTGACACGTGTGACGTGTCCTAGTTTTCTACCGAATGATTCCTGCTGTCCACATCAAGCCTAGTGACACAGGGACCATACAGTGCACACGGCAGCTCGCTGAGCATATGTTACACATGCTCTAACATGTTTACTGGGTGTATTTGTTTCTAAGGTAAATTCCAAATTGTTAGGTATACATCTTTTCATAACCACATGACAATTGCACCCCCTCCTTGAATCGGAATGATTGTCTACGTAATTTACCGAGTTACCTTGAGATTGTACCGTGTTTAAAAAAAGCTGGTAGGATCATCAATCTTCTAATCAACGTTGTAAGCATGAGCATTTCAGTCCCGTATTATTCCCAAATTAGTTGCATAAAAAACTACACCTAACAAAAAGGAACGGAGAGACTATACACTTACTATTGTAGCATTTTTCTTAAACCCACGTGTGGATCGATATACAACCCATGAGGCATGAGTATGGATGAGTATGGATGCATCCCATCAGGCATCAGCTAGCTTTATGAGAAAATCTGTGTATATATACCCCACCAGGCTGCCCCTCTTCGGTAACCCACCTACTCGTTTGCAGGCACACAACAAAAAACACAAAGAAGCAGTATGCGTTCAGCTCGCCACCTCCACGACGCGGTCTCGGCCCTCCTCCTCTTCCTGCTGCTCTCAACCGTCGTTCCGGCGGCCAGAGCCCAGCAAGAAACTGGTGAGCTCTCTCGAGCGCAAATCTTCTATACGTCATGTCCGCCGCGCATGTCTCGGTGAACTCTTATACCATGAATTAATTCATCCATTGCATGCAGACGATGAGTCGGAGTTCAGCTACGTCCGCGGGGCGGAGAATGGGCCGGAGAACTGGGGAAAGATTAAGGAAGAGTGGGCGACGTGCGGCACTGGGCTGATGCAGTCGCCCATCGACCTCTCAGACCGCCTTGCCTCGCAGGCGCCCCACCTCGGCTACCTCAACCACTCCTACCGTCCCGCCGAGGCCTCCATGGTCAACCGCGGCCATGACATCACGGTGATGTTCCACGGCGACGCCGGGAGCATGTGGATCAACGGTACCGCATATCACCTCAGGCAGCTGCACTGGCACACCCCCAGCGAGCACCGCGTAAACGGCCGCCGGTACAACATGGAGCTCCACATGGTTCACCTTAGCGCCGAGAACAAGGCTGCTGTGATCGGCCTCCTCTACAAGATTGGCAGGCCCAACCATTTCCTGCATGAGGTATGTAGGTCTCTCGAAATCCATCAATCTCGTGCAAATATACTACTTCCTAAGGAAAGTATGGACTAAAGTATACATATAGACTGAAATAATTGAGCAAACGCACTAAAACAAACGTGTCTATATAATTCACAACAAAGTTAAGACATCTTATATTTGTGAACGGAGGGAGTATATCTTTAATTCGTTCCCTGATTTCAACCAATCTGTTGCATGCATCGGTGCAGCTGGAGTCTTACTTGCAGAGGATGGCCAACACGAATGAGAAGGAGGAGAACGTCGGCGTGGTTAATCCTTGGGTCGCGAGGGGCGATGGCGAAGCCTATTACCGATACATGGGCTCCCTCACCACGCCGGGGTGCGACGAGGGTGTCATCTGGACCATCATCAAGAGGGTACCTTTGTTGTTAATGACTTTTACCAACTTCATTTTGATCACAAATGCTAAACTTACGGGAAATTGTCTTATGGACCTGATTTCCGGATGATACAGTCATCTTCCAACTAACTCCCCGATTTTTGATGAGATTTTTAAGGGTGGGAATTTGGTTTTGCAGGTTGCCACCGTGTCGACTGAGCAGCTGAAGCTTCTCACGGACGCCGTCCATGATGTAATTATTAAGTTGTTCGGTTAATTGATTTCTCCATTTTTTTTCATGGAAGCAAAGTGCATATATTTGTTTGTTTTGTGCTGTTTGTATAGGGCTTTGATATGAACGCGAGACCCCTTCAGAAGGTGAACTACAGAGATATCAGCTTTTTCTGCCCTGATGCTCACCATGAACGTTATTACGCAGCCACTGATCATTAATTAGCTGAAGACTTCAGCCAGCCACAGGGATAGACAGTATGCGTGTTAATGTAAGATAATCTCAAGGTAATTTGACTACCTTATTGTCGACAGAAAATAGTTGTTTCTAATGAAGACTATATTTTGCCATGCCCTCAGTTGTTGGCAACGACCAAGAAAAGCGATGCCTGAGGAAAATTTGCAACGACCATGACTCTGCACCAAGCGCACCAAGCGGGGATGTTTGTTAATTCCATAATAAAGTTGAAGTCAAGGACATGTTCTTGGTGTTGTTTTCAATACCTGGATAACAAGACTCCAATCTTTGTAGACCAACTTATTTGTGTTTTCTTTCTTTATATTTCAATAAAAAGCGCATCTCGGCGACTTACTTCTTCAATCATTGGACATCAGATTCAATCTAGTGTGCCATCTTATTACATAGTTTTGTTGTCATCCGAAGGTGTAGCGGTCCAGTGTTTTGTTCTACTTATCCGATAGGCTGCGAGATATGCCACGCGTCTGAGTAGGACCCAGATATTCACGTGGTAACAAGACAGGGAGAGAGAGAGAAGAGAAAGAGGACTAGATTCACGAGAGCAGTGTTGGCTTGGTGAATATGATGCATGTGATTCACGACAGCAGTCTGCATGGGCCGTCAAATAATGCCATGCATTACAGCACACCTGTGTATCGCAAAAGGATATCCCATAGGCTGCACAATTGGACGCTTGTCAATGGTCCCTATCCCATAGGTACAGAGACTTGTCCGTGAGCCCCAAGACTAGATTCACATGATATATTGGTGCGTACCTTGGCCGATTCTGCCGATGTCCCATTCATGAGATTTATTCTGTGGGTTGTACTCAGAAATTCTCACGGGCACGCAGATGCGGAGGCATGCACCTGTCAAGCCCTGCCCAGCCGTTCGATTGTCTCGTGATTCACGAAGTTGTTGGATCCCGCACGAGGGCATAGTAAGTTTTCACCGAAAATGGCTACTCGCCCGCTTTATAGATAAAGCGACTGCCGGGTACCACAACAAACAACCGCACCACATCACACATGCAAAAAAGGAAGTTTTCATCGATCATATAAATGCTTCTACGTATGTTTATGTATGTGGTACATACTATATAGAGAGAGAAAATATACTATAGGCTTATTGGTAAGATTAATTACAAACTTCATCATGCATTCACCATCACAAAGTCATTTGTTTGTCTTTGGTCGTGCAATCTAGATCATCGCTTGTGCGTGTAGCATGTGATACAGATGTTGATCTCTTTTTGGTACGGGGTCGAGGAGAGAAAGGATTAAGGATGCACTGAAATAAACGTATTAGTAGGATATACGGGTATGGTAATTAAGAGCCAATAATAAAGAATTTGTACTGCTTGAACTACTACTGTGTCACCTTTAAAAATATCTCATCCATCACCAGATGCTTAGTTGCTTACCCACGCATCGATGGTTTAATGTAAAACTGATGCGTACATCTATGTATGTACTTGTGGTTGCACAAAGCTACAGATTGTTTGCCACATGCTGATGCGTCAACACCAGCTACTCTGGTGCTCGGTCAAGGTCAACTTGTGTAGTGCCGCAATCCATGCATACTGAGATGGAAAAATTAAGAAGAAAAATAAATGTATATTAAAAAGTTGAAAAACAATCATAATCGAAGCTATGCACGATAAAATTATTAGCCAAAAGGAGGTCGATCAAATTACATGATACAAATTAGGAGTCGCGAATACTTAACATCTAAAGTCTAGAAACACCAGGTGTATGTATTTGTACTGCACATGGTCTCCAACCCGTGCATCCGTAAATGTGCATGTAGGTTTGGATGGACTGTTGGGACGATATCCAAAACAATAAGGTGTGCATCAAGGGCCATCCCTCGCACTAGACACGTCATCACAAGGAGATGAAAAAAAAAGGGCTACGATTGGGTGGGAGGGACTGGGACGCTCGCGTATTGGGCAGAAAGAGAGAGACAAAAAAAATATCAGGTTCCTCGCCTCTCGCATTCACCGCCACGCATGCGACCTCCTCTCGTTCCACACGCCAACGCAGCCGCCGCCGCCTCCTCACCTCCGCCTCTTCCTCCGGGGGCCTTGCGGCTGCAGCGGGATGGGAGTAAAGGGGACGAGTAGGATTTCTTCGACGGATCTGGAGCCCAGGAGCGACACCGGTGAGTAACCGACCAGTTTCCCAATCCTTCTTTCCATCCACTTCTGATATGTCTTTATGCCCAATCTAGCGGAGGGCAGGGGAGTGAGGGCGATGGCCAGGCCTGGTGGTGACGGACGATGAAGTGGTCGGAGGTGCTGCATCGGCGGCCAGTCAATCTGCAATGACGCCGCGCTCGCCGCCGTCGTCGACTCCAGCGCTAGTGCGCCCCTTGACACCTCTCCCGTCAAGTTGTATTTCCTTCCTTCCACTCGCTCCCCTCCCTCCCTCCATTGTTCTGTGTTGGATTCATTTATCATGGTAGTTGCTCGCACCTTTTCATATTAATTGGATGGGGTCGATGGCTGCCACTAATCCTTGGCGTCAGCATTGACATCAATTCAGTTTAATCAAATTTTGCCTTTGGTAGGCTTGGGAAGCATCTATCTCTAGGATCTCTGCCATAGTGCCATGTTACAAAAACTTTCTCTTTTTTGATAAAAGAAGGGTTGTCCCCTTTCGTTTTCCATTAGAGAAACCAAAACAGTTCAAGCTACTATAAAATCCCGTTACAAAACCTGAACTTAAGTTGTTTTTCAGTTAAACTGAACCACACCAGAGAGGTTTCAGACTTTCAGTTAACTGAAGTGAAGCTAAACTGATTGACTATTTGTACAGGTACTCGTTGTGATTAGGGTAAATAGTAACAATAGTTTAGCTTTCCAATTTGCATCCTTATAGCCGGAGTAACTGACTGTTCCTATTCCTTAAACCTGAACTCACTCAAGTTGATTCGCTGAAAGAAACCTAACTTGTTAGAACAGATACTGATTTAGGAATTGTAGCATTAGTTTACCTCTATCCCCTTACCACCGTGGTCAGAGTTACATTGCTGATATGAGCTTCAACTGTTGTGAGCTTATTGTGCTCTCATGCGATCGATGCTTGTACGTACACTGCATTTTCCCCTTCCTCTCCCTCCGCTCTCGCCTGCCCGTCGTCTCCTTCATGTCCCAGCCTCTACCATGTCATCCCAGCTGACAAGCTCGGCCTCTGCGGCAGCGGCCCCCTGGCCGCCAGTTTGTGGAACGAGAATGTGCCGTTGTTCTTCAATACTAACAGAAGTCCCCTGTTCATTTCCTAGAGATGAATGTTTCATTCATTGATAAAATCTGCAGTGCATCTCTATCATAATTCTGTAATTTATTTGTTCTTGGACTAATGCATTGGTATAAAAACTAACCTATTGAAGTCACATCTTGGAGACTACTCTGTTCTAAAATGCATGATGGAAGGTACATGAGATCAGTAGTTTATATCTGGTCTTTCACACCCATTGACAGTGAACTAATTTGAACGTTGGAGGGTCTCCCCGGAATCATTTGAGATCATCGCACCATTTTCTTCTAAAGCTGTATTTGAAGCTAAAAGGATGGAGTTTCTGTTCTTTGATTGATATTTTATCCCCGCATCATCGGAAACTAACTACTTGATATTTTGGTCCGCTATCTGACCTGCACTTGTCCCTTCAGATATATGGCACTCATTTTATTTCAAAAGCAAAGTTGATTGATTGAGGAGCTTGCAGACTAGCTCAGGTTCTATATGCTTTCAGCACCGAAAATAATTTAGCCATGTTTGAAACTGTAGTTAATAGCTTCATCTAAATATTGATACGTTGTGTTATTGTAGGGAAGATATATGAAATGCTCAAGTTAGGAGGGAGCATAGACAAGGTATTCCACGCTTCCCATCCTCCTCCTATAGCAACGGAACATCCAACCTGTCATGTGTCCTCACTAAATATAATAAACAGGAATCTGACGTTGGAAAGAAACAACTGGATATCAAAGCAAAAGGATCACATATCCTCTTAAAAATCAGCTAAGTATTCTAATTCTGGAGACTATTATGGCCCTAGATCTGCCAGGCAGTTGCAATTGTTGTTTTAGTCAAACTAAAAAACTATTGACTTTGCAGTGTAAGCAGACCTTTAGCAAGAGAGCAGCATAACTGCTAGCTTCCCTGTAACTTCAATGTGTCTTAACCGTAAACATCATTTCCTTATCGAGTCATTGTCAATGTGTGTTATTTTTCTGGTGCCTTCAGGCTGTAGTACAGGAGATTTTTCGACAAAGTGTAGTACAGGAGATGGATACAAAGTACTTGGAGGGGGAATACAAAGCTCTACTAGTTGAGGGAGCTGGAGAAGTTGAGTACTTCCAGTCTCTTGACGAAAGAATCATTAAAATGAAGGTGTTTTGCCGATGCTCTTCAGTTTGGTTGCTCCATGATTAAATCTAATTGACTCCTTCCTGCTGCTGTAGTCTCTGTAATGAAATTGTGAGATAATGTAGTTAAGCTAAGTTTCTTCTGTTTCAATAAAATCAATGTTGATAGTTGCATAAGTTGAACCATGATGCTTGTTAAGCTAATCTCATTGATCCGCACTCTCAAAAATCATAGGAGCCATTCAGAAAAAGATATGGTACTATTAGAGATTGATCGTGTAATGTACAGATTCAGACAACTGACTAAAATTTTAATTGTGACACTGCAGATTAGTAGAGTTCTGTACTGTTGAAATTTCTGAGGGGATTTATGGAAGGTTTGTTTATCTCTCCTCTCATTCCAAATTTCAATTTAACATTTCTAGCACGGACATTTTCCTCAAAAGTATTTTTGTCTGCTTTCATGGTAAACATACTGTAGGTAGTATTCCGTTATCACTAATATTTCCCAATTATGGATGTACTTCTGATACGGTTTGTACAGAAATATGGTTGTTGAGTAACACATTTTCTTACTAGAAAGTACTTGTCTTCCCAATAAATCAACTGAATGCTTATTTTTTGTTCATGAGCTCCAACAATTTCTCCAATATGGAAATGAAGTATGTTATGGGGAGTGGGATGCACTACAAACTGATCTAAAATAAAGAAAGAGCAATCTTTGGGTAACAATGAGATGCATGATGGAGACTCAATGCAAATTGTCTTTCCTTTCCATTTGTTTCTTATTCTTCTCATCTGACGTAGTATATGCTTTTGTGTTGAAATACATAGAAGGTCAAGATGACCTTACCTACATAATTATGTTTCTTTTGTTATGTTTATTAATGTTTGGATGCCTACTGACCCTAAATATATTTGGTTAAAATGTTCCCCTATGAAGTTTCTATGCTATATAGGAAAGTTGGACTGAAATATCTGAGGTCATATTCTATTTACAGGTTACTCGTATAGTTTCACAGTTGATGCAGTTGCATTAGTTCAGAACAAGTGTTTGTATCTACAGAAGATAGCATATTCATCTATATTCAAATAACTGTACATAAGTGTCATTAAGAATTATAAAGAAGATAGGTGCGCACCGGACGGCCTCAAGAGACGCGCCCAGGGCGCGTCCCAACCACTAGTACATGTATAAGCGCATGAGATATGAAAGCCGGATGGATTGGCTGAATAAAGATGGATGGACCAGTGACCAAGCACTAATGAGAAACGTACATGATTCTATTATGAAAATTATGAAAAGTGGAGTATTCTTAAAATGGGACTTTCTTATCTAAAATCATCAGGAGAGAGAGAGAGAGAGAGAGAGAGAGAGAGAGAGAGAGAGAGAGAGAGAGATTCAGCTGGGAACACCCAGTTTTCCTTCCGAGGATAGATTGAAAGCTGCCAATACAGAACCAAATTACTGGTGACACAGACAATTGAGATCAGTTGCTATGAAAATAGGGAGGGATCAAAGTAATTAAATGGTCGATAGGATTACCGATAAAATTTCCGGTTGAACAACAAACAACATAGCTTATCGTCCTGTAGGCGGGAGGCGATGCTCTCTGCCAACCTGCACCATGGAAGCGTTTGGGAGGACTGCTGAAAAAAGAAGGCACAAACATGACTAATCGTTTAAACGGCCAGATCAAAGCTATGGTGATGCACTGACGCTTCATGTGTAGTTGCACCAGGAAGCGTCGGTAACTGAAGCAACATTGAGACTTGATCGATGGGTTCATTGCTCGAGGGAGATGCGCTGGGAGCCAGGTACTCTCGGATTGGTCAAGGAAACTGCTCAGCTATCTCCTATTGTTTACAAAAAATAGGCAAGCAAAACCTTATTGCTCTTGTTGCTGCTTGTTATTCTTCAAAATCAATCTAGCCGGATAATTTTTTCCTTTAACAAATGCACGTGAGATAGTTTGTTTTTTTCTTTAACACATGTACGTGCGGAAGTGGATGGATGCAATCTACATGGCATTGTTTTTTTCTGTTACCACATGTAGGTGGGATAGATGGTAAGGACTCCTTTTTTCTTTTACCACATATATATACGTGGGATAGATGGTAAGGACTCCTCGAATCTAGTCGGGGTTGTTTTTTTTTTCTTTTATCACATGTACGTGGCATGGATGGTAAGTACTTCTTGAATCTAGTTTTTTTTTCTTTTACCACATGTACGTGGGATAGATGGTACGGACTCCTCGGCATCTTATATCTTTGTTGATAGATGATATAAGATATAAGATTTGTTTATTTTTGTTGGTAAATTCCAAATTCTTAGGTACAATAGTACACATGGGAATTGCACCCCTGCTGAATCGGAAGGATTGTGTACGTAATTTACTGTGCTTGTGCTGTTCATCGATGGAATAAAAGAGTTTTTGACCTGTTCATTCATTTTGACTTATGAGCGGTGGCTTGGTCGGCATGCATGAAAACTATGCACCTAATAAATTTACTAGGAGTAGGACTAGGGGCATAGGATTTTCTCCGAAACCCACATGTGAGAAAAGCCCAGTTGATGGATATAGATGGGAATGCATGCATACGCGTCCGCTAGCTTCACGAGGAAAATTGTGTATATATGTACCCCCGCCCCACCAACCTGCCCCTCTTGGATAACCCAGCTACCTAGCAGCAGTAGCACCTCGATCAACACACAGCACAAGGCAATATGCGTTCAGCTCGCCACCTCCACCTCCCGGTCTGGGCCCTCCTTCTCCTCCTGCACTTCTCAGCCTTCGTCCCGGCAGCCAGAGCACAGCAAGAAATCGGTGAGCAGAAATCTTCTACTCCTATAGATTAACTCTTCCGCCATTAATTAATTCCTAACTACTCTTGGATGCAGACGATGAGTCGGAGTTCAGCTACGTCCGCGGGGCCAAGAACGGGCCGGAGAACTGGGGCAAGATCAAGGAGGAGTGGGCGACGTGCGGCACGGGGAGGATGCAGTCGCCCGTCGACCTCTCCGACCGTCGTGCCTCGCGAGCGCCCCACCTCGGCTACCTCCTCACCGCCTATGCCCCAGCTGAGGCCTCCATCGTCAACCGCGGCCACGACATGGCGGTGATGTTCTACGGCGACGTCGGGAGCTTGTGGATCAACGGCACCCTTTACCACCTCAGGCAGGTGCACTGGCACTCCCCCAGCGAGCACCGCCTAAACGGCTGCCGGTACAGCCTGGAGCTCCACATGGTTCACCTCAGCGCCGAGAACAAGGCTGCGCCGTGATCGGCCTCCTCTACAATATCGGCAGCCCGGACCATTTCCTGCACAAGGTATGTACGTCTCTCCAACTTCAGTTTTTTATCTTAGGGTCTGTCTAAGACACATCTAAATGTGACATAGTTATGTCATATCTAAACTGATGTCCATTCTGTTTGTGGTTTATTTTTTGTCTTAGTTTTTCTTTTGTTTCTTGTTGCTGCTATAGATGTTTATGGGAGCTTAGATGTGACATCCTTAAAAAACATCTAGATGTGAATTAGACAAACTGAATATCTTAAGCCGGGCCGAATATATTTGAAACAATCCGTTGCATGCAGCTAGAGCCTTTCCTGCGGAGGATGGCAGACATGAAGGAAAAGGAGGAGAAGGTCGGCGTGGTAGATCCCTGGGTGGCGAGGGGAGATGGCGAAGCCTACTACCGGTACATGGGCTCTCTCACCACGCTGGCGTGCGACGAGGGGGTCATCTGGACCGTCATCAAGAGGGTACCTACCTCGCTATGTTGTTAATGACTTTTACCGACCACATTTAGACCTTGAATGCTAACTTGCAAGAAATTAGCTTACGCAGCGGATTTACAAAGTTATGGTCCTCTTTCCACTAACCGCATGATTTCCTCAATCAAATGTGATGGAACTTATTAAAATATGTACATGGTTTTGCAGGTTGCTACCGTCTCGAGTGACCAACTAAAGTTTCTTACAGACGCTGTGCATGACGTAATTAAGTTGTTTCGTAAATTAATTTCTCCAATCTTTTTCAAGAAATCATAAGTCATATATTTGTTTGTTTGTACTGTGTGTAGGGCTTTGAGATGAACGCGAGACCCCTTCAGAAGGTGAATGGCAGAGATATCGGCTTGTTCTGCCCTGATGATGACCATGAACGCTATTACGCTGCTGCTGATCATTAATTAGCTCTACACTTGAGCCAACCTGACGGATTGACTGCATGTGTGTTAATGTAAGATAATATCATTACATACCTTCGTTTGACTAGCATATAATTGTCGGCAAATAATTGTTTCTAATGAAAACTATATATGTTGACATGTCCTCAGTTGTTGGCAACGGCGAAGAAGAGCGATGACATAGAACACTGCAAACAATCGTGACTCTGCCACAAGCAGGGATGTTTCTTGGCCTTGGCACGGTTCTTACGATTCCTTAATAAAGTCAAGGTCACAGCCGTGTCGTTGTTGATATCTTCAATACATGGATAATAAGAGTCCAATCTAGTATGCTATCTTATTTGTGTCTTCTTTCCTTCTATTGCAATAAAAAGCGCATTGATCACGGCATTGCCATTTTCTTGACAACATGTGCTAGATCATAGTATTTTTCCTGCAATCATTGCACATCAAATACAATCCAATGTGTCATTTTGTTATGTAGTATCCTTGTCATCTTTAAGTCCAGTGTTTCGTTCTTTTGGGTTTTTATTTAAATTCATGTATTATTGTCCTTCAAGAAAGTGTGCTACAGATCTCTATTTGTTCGTCTTCCTTCGTTACCACACTATATAGACGTGCTACTACACCCAGATGGGTGAGATAGTGGTGCTATATTCGTTGTTCTTGGCTTGGTATCATGCATGTGCATGTCGTGCACGTTTTTCTTAAAATAAGTCTCGACTCTTATCATGAATTGGACCATGCATGATGCATGCATGTGATCGACTAGGCAGTTTGCACACACCAGGGGATGTGCATGGGCCAGCCAATAATGCCATTATAGCACACCTGTGTATCGTAGTTCACAAAAGGACCGTCCATAGAGCATCTCCCACAGGCTACACGAGATGGGATGCAGGAGCATCTCCCGTCAATTTGTCCGGGCCCTTGTCAATTTGTCCTTATCCCATAGGCTGCGAGACATGTCCCTGCGTCAAGGTAGGACCAGGAGATTCACATGGTTATACCAGACAGACAGAGCGCGTTAACAAAACCAGATTCACGTGATATATTTGTGCATATCTTCGCCGATTCTGCCGATATCCCGTTCATGAGATTTATTTCGCGGCTTGCACTCCAATATCAACCTGCTGATTTGCCGAGTTGGTAAGAGAATGCGGAGCAGATAGAAAAATCCAGGTAGATATATTCAAAATACTATCGACCACGCGGAGGGTCTGCGGCTGTTTTCGTACCTACTCCGATGTCCCTTTCATGAGAATGAGGACACGGAAATTCATGCCATATTCAACTTCTGTCCAGCTTTATTTGAAAAGCTAGCTATAGTAAAAGCAAACTCATGCAAGAGTTGCTTCGTCTTGTTGGCAACTCACTCGGTTGGTCGTCAATTAGTCAGATGCCCATACATCTAAGTTTTTTTCTTCAACAAGGGCATTTTTTATTGACTCATAATGTAGCATCAATCGATACAAGCACAATGAGCACACACCTGGCCTCTGCATAACTAGGATGCACACAGCCAACACTAGGCACGCACACAGGGATCACACTGGCAAAAAGCAAAGTCATGTTAGACCGAAGCTATGCCTAGGCGAAGAAAAGGCATAAAAGACCCGAAGCGACTGAAACAGTGATCGATGATGTACAACAACGACCATCGTCACCAATCATATTTTGACAACATAATGACTACAATAAAGGTTATCTAGCAGCAATGCCTACAAGAAGGAAAACGACGCATATACGTCGCCGTCGGCGGATCCACTATCAAAGGCCAGATCGTGGATTTTCACCTTGAAGATCCAATCCGAGCAAACTCCAAGCAATGCCTTCAAGAGGGTAATGATGCAAAAAAACGCCACCATTGCCAGGTATAACCAAGTAAGGTCAGACCTAGGATCTTCATACCGGAGCTTGAGACCGGGTAATTGGGAAGCACCACCCAATCAAAATCATCCTATGTTATCTTCTCCACTTTTCACGATCCCAACAGCTTGACAAGGGAGGAAGGTCACACGCACATCTAAATCCCAAGTTTGGGACACTCGGCGTGCCGTGCCCTCCTACAAGTGGCAGCAGATGACCAATCTACATGAGATAACATCACCACATGCCGCCACTACCATCATCATCGTAGCATGTAGCAGTAGATTACACCGGGAGAGGACACGGTTGCTGTTATGCATCGCCGTTAGGGATACAGGTGGCGAGCCAGCTGAATCTAAAGGTCCAAACCTCATCGGCCACCGTAATCTAGCGGATGCCATATCCATGTAGGCAGCCAAGCACGACCCGTAGTTCCCAGCAACGCATTGGCTAGATCGGGACACAATGGTCGTGACAACTGCGACCGCTACACCGCCGGCAGCGTGGGCGGCCGCCGCGACATCTGGAACATAGCCACCACCACATCTTGCCTTCCCTCTTCATCGAAGAGGCGCCTTGAGAGCGGCGATAGCCCCGGCTTAGAGAGCGGGCTCTCCAGATCGAGGGAATGGTAGCGGTCCCGACTCCCTTCACTTTTCTCCATGGCCTGGGCACCTGCTGCAAGCTGATGCCGCCAGGGATTGAAAAGGCGCTCTGCTGCATATGCCCTGCAACGATCCGCTGCCTCACCTGCACCATTTCCGTCATTGGTTTAAGCCATCTCCTGTACATCACCAATGGCTGCCGAACAGCTTCAGGAATGGAGCCCCGCCGCCGCAGTCGCCTGCGCGGGCAAGCCTGACGGAGGCAAGGGACGGAGGCTTGAAAGAACGGCTGCCGGAAAATAGGATCGGCTCGCCGCACGTGTTGCCCAGCAGGCGGACGACGAGGGGGCAGATATGTCTCGGAGGTACTCTTAATGTAGGATGTGCGTGTACGCGTTCAAAGGGTTTTATGGACATGTATGTTTACTTTTTGGCATGGTAATATGTGTCTCATTTATATCATAAAGATGATAGTACAAGTCACATATATACCATCTAGACAAAACCGAAAAACAGCACAACGCTAGCCTTGGCACACAGAAAAACCAACCAAGAGGTAAAAAAATACAAACAAGACCAAATAATCCTCTAAGTTTGACACCAATGCCTATCACCTGCCTATGGCACCAGCACCACAGCGGCCACCAAAGAAAAAAATGACGGATATCACTTCCATACTCGAGCTCAACGCAGCTCCATCGCTGATGCAGCTTTGTGGACCTCCAAGGTGCCTCACCAATAAAGGCGAAGCAATGGCCGTAGAATGAATCAGGCCGGGCCAAAAACCCCAGACACGCTATCGAACTCCAGTTCTGGCACCCCCGCACGACTAGACGTATGAGGAGGAAACCTTACCTGCCTGCTACAAACAACAAAGCCAGCACAGAATCCACCATCTTCTAGATGTCGTCAATGCGGACCACAATCTACATCCACTCCTAGATTATCTCACAAGATCCACGCCGTCACTAGAGCAAACGTTGTCGCAATGGCGGAGCCCGAGGACACAGGTCCACGACGAGGATGCCACCGCCACCATACCATCCCTTACTTAAACAGACTGGTTTTCAAATCCAACCCCAACGCGGATCACCTTCTCGGGGAAGGATCGGAAGATTTTTTTTATTCGGCGCAACCATCGCCAACGCGGAAGCAAAGACGATGATACACCCAAAACCCTAAGCTACTAATGCCTAAACCGATCCGCACGTGTGGATATCCGGCGACCCCCCCCCCCCTCCCCTCCCCACCTCCACCGACGACCGAGGACGACTGCGGAGAGGAAGCGCCTTGTCGGGTGGATGCGAGACCGCCTTTCTTTCTTATAAAAAGAAAGCAATCCTGATTCCTTGTATGTACATGTATGTGAGCATCTATGATTATACTGTTTGAAAAAACAAATACTACTATGAGAATTGTATATGGCCACTTGTCTCCACTCGAGTATTAATATTGGGTACATGTGTATGATGTAGTACTAACAAATTATAACCACCGATCCTTTTTAATAGATGGGAAAACTACCAATCCTAAGCGGGCGGGCGCATGCAGGCGAATCTAACAACTTCAACAAAAATCTAGGCAGCTGCTAGCTAGGTAGGTTTCTCGGCTGCTTGGGCAGGTGGCGACTGATAGATCTCGGCAATGGTCGGTCATTGCGCCCCGGCATGCCACTGCCCCTCGCCTGCAGCGGCATTCATGCCGCCGGTAGCCGTCTACCATTCGCGCTCGACAAGCAACAAAGCCAGAAGCTTCAACCGCGCCGCTCCTCGAACCCAGGCCCAGACCTGCCGTCCTCGACGACGAATCTCACAGAAAGCTCCGGGTATGTAACATACGTGGAACGGATGATCGATCTGCATGCATGCGCGAATTCTTGACAGAACTCTCGTGATCCAGTCACAACGATCGCATGTAGTTTGGTGTTTCATTCTTAATTTTCTTTGGCATATACAATGAGGCAATTGTAGTACTCTTCTCTACATCTAGTACATGTTACTTTGTGAAAGTCCGTGTGATGCATGCATGGCACAGTACTTCGGCGTCTCCGGGTACATGTTCACGGCCGCCGTGACAGTAGCCTCGTCGTTTTGGCCCGAATGGCAAGACTCGCTCACCACCGCCATCGTGTTCTCCTACTCCACGGCGATGATCCTCCTGCTTCTCATACATTGGGGTAACAATAACATGGAAGACCAACTAGCACGGCGATGCCATGAAAGCACATGGGTACGTAACACCATGCACTAATGATCTACCTTAACAAAAAATGTTATTAGCTATTTTTGCTAGGATTGATCCATATCGTTTGCATTTTTCGTCTTCTAATTTAGGTGCAGATGTTGGTGGTCACCGGGATCGTGTTGATCTCCTTGGTGCTGACGGTCTCCATTTTCCCTGCTAAGTGGGGTAACGTGGCCATGATTGTGTTCGTCTCCCTGGTGGCCACCGCGTTTAGTTTCTTGCTTCTCCATGTATGGGATGCGGAACATGAAAGGCAACGGGCACAGGCTGCATCGGCAGGATCTGAAGCAACGTCCACGGATCTGGCATAGCCTTCTGAATTCCACATTTCGGGGAAGAATATATTTCCATGTATAAGTAAATCCTTTTTTACGTTTACACTTTTCTCAGTGTTCTGTTTGTTCCTTATATCCCATTAATTGTCGCTCAAACGGATGTATCTAGCACTGAAATACGTCTAGATACATCCATTTCATGACAATTAATATGTGATAGAGGGAGCACTAGTTTAATTGGCATCCAACTGTTCATGACTTTCAAGCAGATGACTGAAGTTTAACAACCCATGACTTAGTCTTAATGCGACACAAAGGGTGAAAAACGTGAGGTTTGATTACGCGGACGATAACTATGAAAAATAACATGGACGGAAGGCTGAATCAACTACTCCACCGGATTAGCATAGCCTTATAAATTAAAATTATTCAGAGAGGCGAAAGACCTGACTGATCTCGGTTAGTGCTGGCAACGGTGTCATTTCCCTCCTAGTAAGCGTTGTTGAGGAGCCTCCTTGTATCCCCATGGGGATGGCTCTCCAGGAGAAATCACTAACTCCGGGTCTTGAAATGGGCGATGGTGACGGCTACGTTGAACGTCCTTGGAGTCGTCACCTTGGAGAGCCAGGATGCGGATGTTTGCGTGGTTCCCTCTTGTCTTTGGATTGGTGGCCCCGGATTGTCGATGTTTGTGTGTCGAGGCTAGCTTCTCCACATGGCTTGGGTGCAATTCGTGTTGCCCTTGGAGACGGAGGACAAAGGATTTTCATCTCGCGAAGAATCAGCAATTGTGTTGCTGGAAGAAGTGTTATATGAGGACTTCGAGATCAAATAGAGAATCTGTATCTCCATTCCTCGTGAGCCATTTATTTCTCCGAAATTACATATCAGAGTGATAAAACACGAACCGCACGGAGCCCGCCCTTTTTTGTTTTTTACTGCCACTATGTGGCCCTAGGGGAAACACAGCCCGGCCGCCTCTCGGGAAAGGGGGGTGGGCCTACCTATCCCGAGGGAGCAGCTGAGAGGTTCCAATGTTTGATCATCCGCATTAGAGAGTTTTGCAGGTCCTTGAGAGAATGTTATCCAGTCAGTTATGACTTGACCATGGTCTGAGGTGAAATTGGTCCCGGTCACTCGAACATGAGAGCAAGGGATCAGCCAAAGATCAGACGAGCTCCAAGGAGGGAGGAGAGAGGGAGGCAAGAACCATGCTTTCAGAGAAGTGGCGGTCCGAATCCACTCTGACAAGATAAAATAGCAGACTAAGTTGCACCATAAGGGGGGTCTCGGTCGATGCGTCTCATAGGGGGTTGTCTGACTTAACATCGAGGCGGCAGGCCCGGATGATTCGGTGCAGTGGTTGTGGTTTCCGAGTGCTCGTCTTGTACAGCTCGGGCTCTGAACTGTTCATTCGTGCGGCACTGCAGCTCGAGGTCAAGCAGTGGTATGTTTGGCCGGCCGGCGGCCTCGGATGGTGGTGTTGGCGGGCTGTACAAGGCGTGGTGAAGCTATACGAAGTCAGGGTGGTGACCCTGGAATTTCAGCAACTTTGATGGCATTTGCTTCGTGTCGTGTGGGCAACGAGATGAGCTTTGATGTTGGTTATGGGCGCTTTGGGAGTAGCAGACGGTGCATGATCTTGTGGATTGCATGTTCTTCATTGACGACGGAGAGTCCCATGTCTGCTCCTCCCATATCAGTTGTGTATTCTTCTCTTTTTTAGTTATGTGAGGCTAGTTTGATGAAACAGTTTTCCGTTGGCTCATGTGTGTGAGGTTGGCGTATTTTTGTTGAGCTTGATGTGCCATCGGCATGAGTGGACTCAGGTTTTCACTTGGTTTTCCGCAGTTGACTGAGCAACAATCTTCTTAATTAATGAAAAAGGAAAAGCTTTTGCCTTGGTTTCAAAATAATAATATTCGAAGATATCTTCATTTGGCTATATTCGTGTTGTATTTTGTCATCTGTGCCTACAAACTCTTCACCTTAGTGCCACCAATGTTACAGTTTTTTTGTATGATTTACATATGTTATGATCGAGCTCATCATGTGTTTCTCTTGACTACGCAAAAAGGCCTATCACCTGTTACAAACAATCTTTAGGGATAAATGCCACATGATCTTAAGCCTAGTATTCAAACACCTAATGTACATATGACATAATAGGATTTGGGATTTCTTACGGGTTTTGAGGGAAGCCTTCAGACTGATCGATGCACCCCTCGTGTGGCCTATGGCTAAAACTTTCGTTCTCCAACAACATGGAGATGGGCGGGGGAAAAGTACATGAACTCGTAGCAAGCAGCGGGAGCGCCGCCATGACTGGCCCTGCGACGGCTAGCGGTGGAAAGGACCTTCAAGTCCCTCAGACCCTTCTTTAGGATCAGTTATTAGAGAGTCCTCTCCTTACCGTGTCAAAACCACGTTAGCTCACAAATGATAGGCTTTCCCTTTTTTAATACTACGGGCTGCGAAACCGGAAGAAGATGATCGTGTCATGTTAGTTTTGAGGATTTTGGCATGCATGTGCATGAATGGCTGTAATCTCCAGTGGTTTATGTAATGGAATTTGGTGGAGATACATGAGCCACAGATTCAATCTCGTTTCATGATAGTGTCGATTATTTTTGTGAACTACTGTAATCTATACTGGTTCTATAAGGAAAATTAGTTTGGAGACATGACCGCTTCATTACTTTGAACAAAAAATGACCTCGATTATATGTACTGCCCGTCATACATGTACTGGACAAAATCATGTGTAATTAATTTTATGCGTGTGCATTGGACAGATTCTTTGTAAATGAATAAGTTTAATATTAAGGAGAAGAGGCAGAAACAAGTCTCACATAATCAAACGTATTTGTTATTACATGTTCTTGGTAAAGAAAACAAAGTAAATAGGAAGGGAAAACGTAAAATCTAATCTTAGCATATTGACATACATTTAGATGTGTAACATATCAACATCTACGGCACCAGATGTGCTTCATTAGATTCATTATGAAATATATATTTATGTGTATACTTGATATTGTAGATATTTGCAGATTTTCCTATAGGCCAGGTCAAACGTAAGGTTTTTAGTTGTAGGACTTCAATTATTTTGAATTGAAGGGAGCATTAAGAAACCCAATGGTTGATAGTCTGACAATTCAGGTAACTAAATCAGTTGTTGATTAAGGTGCTGCCCATGTATGTGCGGGGGTGGCTTTGCTAGTTTCAAAAAGAAGGGAGATTCATGCGTGTCAGCATGTGGGAGCTCATCATCAACATGAGCACGTGATGCTAAAGCACCCTATCTCGAGAAACCTAATAGTCAATGGACATTGCATAGAGACGGGAGGAGCCACTTTGCTCTAATGAGCACACTAATTAGTCCTTACCGTGATGTTAGAGCAAAGGACGAATCTTCTACACTCACACTAATTTGTTGGTTCCGAAAGGGAAAGCTCCAGCTAACCCTCTACAGGAGGACAAGATATTCTTACCGTGCCCTGTTTAATTCTCAGGGTTCTTCCTATCATGCCCACCATCGTGCCACCTTTTCAACAACCCAGCGCTAGTGTGCGCGTGTGTGTATATAGACAACACCAACCTTCCCCCCTTCCATAGTCAAGCTAACTAGCAGTAGCACATCGATCAGCAAAGGGACGTCCGGCAGGCACTCAACACAAAACACAAACATGCGTTCAGCTCGCGACCTATGCCTCGCGGTCTCGGCCCTCCTCCTCCTCCTCCTGCTGTCAGCTGGCGTCCTGGCGGCAAGAGCCCAGAATGAAATCGGTGAGCTCTGCTCCGCTCTCTCAAACAAAAATCTTATATCTTAAATCCAGCGCATGTATGTGCACTTCTTGATTAATTCTTCCATCATTAATTAATTTTACCAAGTATATCTCTTGCATGCAGACGATGAGTCAGAGTTCAGCTACATCCGCGGGTCGGAGAACGGGCCGGAGAACTGGGGCAAGATCAAGGAGAAGTGGGTGACCTGCGGCACCGGGCGGATGCAGTCGCCCATCGACCTCTCGGACCGCCATGCCGCACAGACACCCAACCTCGGGTACCTCAATCACTCCTACTTGCCTGTAGATGCCTCCATCGTCAACCGCGGCCACGACATCATGGTCAAGTTCAACGGCGACGCCGGGAGCCTGTGGATCAACGGCACCGCGTACCACCTCAAGCAAGTCCACTGGCACTCCCCTAGCGAGCACCGCGTAAACGGCCACCGGTATAGCCTCGAGCTTCACATGGTTCACCTCAGCGCCGAGAACAAGACTGCCGTGATCGGCATCCTCTACAAGATCGGCAGGCGTGACCATTTCCTCCACGAGGTACGTTAGGTTTCTCTAACTTTATCCATCTGTTGCCAACCAATATATATCTTTCTTTAATCATCCCGGAGTTAAAGTTTTAAACTAATCCGTTATGCAGCTGGAGCCTTACCTGAAGAGGATGGCAGACATGAAGGAGAAAGAGGAGAAGGTAGGCATGGTGGATCCCTGGGAGGCGAGGGGAGATGGCGAAGCCTACTATCAGTACATGGGCTCCCTCACCACGCCGGCGTGCGACGAGGGGGTCATCTGGACCGTCATCAAGAGGGTACCTACGTTGTTAATGACTTTTACCGACCATATTTTGAACCAAAATTCTAAACTTACGGGATATCAGCTTACGGGCACATGGTCACTAATGCCCCTGATATTGTCTAATAATAGTAATCAAAGTTTTAACAGTTGGTACATGCTTTTGCAGGTTTCCACCGTGTCGAGTCACCAACTGAAGCTTCTCACGGATGCCGTCCATGACGTAATTATGTTGTTCCATTAATTAATTTCTCCAATCTTTTTTCAAGAAAGCAAAGTGCATATATTGTTATGTTTTGACTGTGTGTAGGGCTTTGAGATGAACGCGAGACCACTTCAGAAGGTTAACGGAAGAGATATCAGCTTTTTCTGCCCTGATGATCACCATGAGCGCTATTACGCTGTTGCTGATCAGTAATTATTAGCTTTAAACTTCAGCGTACGTGAGGGATAAGACAGCATGCGTGTTAGTGTAAGATAATCTCATTATGTACCTTAATTTGACTAGCTTATTGTTGTTGGTAAACAGTTGTTTCTAATGGAAACTATATATTTTCCCATGCCCTCAGTTGTTGGAAACCACAAAGAAGAACGACCGATTCCATGGAGCATTGCAACGATCGTGACTCGGCACCAAGCGGAGATGTTTTTGGTCTTGGCACGGTTGTTAATTCGATCCATAGTAAAGTCGAAGTCACAGACGTGTCATTGTTGTTATCTTCCATACTTGGATAACATGTGCTCAATCTAGTACGTTATCTTATTTGAGTTTTCTTCTTTATTAATGTTTAAATAAAAAAGTGCCTCGATCAGGGCTGGTTGTGCCATCTTGTTGCTAAGATGTGCTAGCTAATGAATTTATTTCTTCATCATTGCACATCAGATCCAATCCATCTTATTATGTTCTATCATTGTCATCTTTAACTACAGTTTTTTTTTTCAGCTTTTATTTGAATTTATGTATTCTTCTTCTTCAAGAAAATGTGCTGCAGCACCTCAAAAAACAAGTGTGTTACAGATCTATATTTATTGCTCTTCCTTCTTTACCGCACTATATGCACCTGCTAGCACGCTCAGTTCAGTGAGATACTGAGATAGTGCTATGCCTGTTGTTGCATGTGCATGGCATGTACGTTTTCAGGTAAGTCTTGACACTTATGAATTGAGCCATGCATGATGCATGTGATCGACCAGGCAGCTTTTGCACTGTAGACCGTCCATGACAGGAGGATCTCACAGAGGCTGTACGAGATGGGATGCAGGAGCATCTCCCGTACGACGTCGTGCTCACTTTTCCGGGGCCCTTGTCAATTGTCCCTATCGGCCTATCCCATAGGCTGCGAGACATCACATGAAATTATACGAAATTATACGAGAGAGACGGAGACAGAGCGCCAAGAAGTCTAGATTCACTTGATACATTGGTGCCTACCTTCGTGGATTCTGCCGATGTCCCATTCATAAGATTATTTTAGGTTTGTTCTCTGTTGTTAATTAACCTGCCGATTTGTGGAGTAGGTACGAAAATGTGGAGCAGGTAACAAAATCTGGGTAGATTATTCAAAATGTTATCTGCCGTGCGCAGGGTGTGCGGCTGTTTTCCTACCTATTCACTGGTAGAAAAAAGCCCTTTAGTCCCGGTTCGCCACAGCCTTTAGTCCCGGCTGTGCAACCGGGACTAAATATGCGTGACTAAAGACCCCCCCCTTTAGTCGCACCTCTTACGGACCGCGACTAAAGGCTTTAGTCCCGATTCTTGTGGCTGACCGGGACTAAAGACCCGTCCACGTGGGCGCCCGTGGTCCGTCGGGGCGGAGGACCTTTAGTCCCGGTTCTCGTGGCCAACCGGGACTAAAGGACTCCTCCGCAGGTTTAGGGTTTCAGCCCCCCTAAACCTGGTTTCTTTTTAATTTGTAGTGTTTTATTTGTTTTATATTTTATTTTGTGTTTTATTTTATTTTTGATGAAGTTTCAGTACATATATTCTACGCTACTATATACATGCATATGAAATTTCAAACAAGAAGAATTCAAGAGGAATATATAATATATATTCAATCTCGGATGACCATATACAACTTCGAACAAGTTTCAATCTCGGGTATGCATATAAATTTCTTCGTCCTCGGTATAGTGTTCTCCTTTAGGATTGATGACTTCCCTCATGAAAAATCCTGCTAATTCTTCTTGAATTGGTCGGAAGCGAGCTTCTGGACTAAGCCTCCTCCGCAAGTTATCCGTCGCGTTCCGCACGCTATCTGATGCCTTCCGCTCAGTGGTGTGTCTCCGGATGTTCTCACAAACATAGTATCCACATAGATTGGTCCCCGGTGGCTGCTTATCCACATTAACTAACTTTCTGAAATCTAGCTCATGTTTGAATTCACCGACAATTTCTTCTGAGAACCGTCTCCAAACCCTACAGGGCAAAGAAAATTAAATGAATAAGGGAGTTATTAGTTACTTGATATTAGGAAATGAACGAAAGAGACCGATCGATATAGAGCTCAAATGATTGAAAATAATTACTTTTGCGGCATTTTTCTCATGTCGGCCCAACGCTTTGGATCCGAATCCATAGAGTCCATGATTAGAACTCTGGAGGTGTGAAGTTCAATATTTAGCAGAATCCAGTGGAACCTGCGGACACGTTACATGCACAGTCATGCATAACTCATCGATTAGACATACCATGCATGGAGTAAACAAAAGAGAATGGGCACAAGAGAGAAACACTCACCCAAAATGGTAAGGAAATAGAATATGACTTTTGAGTTGATGCTTTCTAAGAAACTTGTACAGGTCTTTCTCCACGTCTTCGGGGTGATGTTGTAACACATATCCATTAACGATATGTGGGTCAATGAACCCAACATCATGGATGTTTCTTATTTTGCATTCCCAAATCTTCAATCTGCATAATAGCGTACGCAGCAATATAGTTAGGACAATATATATATATAGTGCAGGCAATGAAGAACGAGATGAGGTAGAAATAAATCACTTACAGAACGTAGCAACTCAGCATAGATTTATCGAGGTCGCGCAGATTGAACAGCTGGAACAATTCACTCATATGAACTTCTACAGAGTACCGTTTGGTGTGATGCTCATTTGTAACATCCGCATAAACATATTCTTTGTCGGCCCATGTTATGAATTGCTTGTACCAACGTAGCAGATTTCGCATTTGTGGTGTAGACTCTTTTCCTGCGCAGGCTCGACGAGAGGCCCATTCCGCACATATTGTAATGCTATCTCACATACTGGCGCATCCTCAAGGCCTAAGAAGGCACGAAGAGTCAAACCCATCTCGGACGCTTGTTTCATGGCACCCGCTACAGTCAATCCAAGTGCTGCCGCAGCTGCTATGATCTCGGGGTCCTCTTCCAGACCGGCTTTCACTATAAGCGGGGGGATCGATTGTTTCTTCTGCATCCCGAGCTGGTCAACTTGTTTCCCGCTTTTTTTACTTTCTTCTTTCTCCTCCTTCAATATTTTTGCTTGCCTACGAAGTTCATGTCCATAGTCGTCAGGCATATTCAGCTCGGCTTGGGACGGTGTCGTCAAAAAATCCTTAGCCCACTTCTTTTGCTTCTTAGTGAATACTTGCTTGGGCTCAGGCTCTTTTTTCGCCTTCATATCCGCCTTCCATTTCTCATAATCAGCAGACGCGTCCAATTTGGTTTCAGCTTCACTAAGTTCCCCAGGCCTTGGGAGGAGAGGCTTCAGTGATGGCTCCGGTACCCTTGTGGTCTTAGGTACATAAGGGTCCGGGTTAATAGTCCAGGAGCGGGTTTCCTTGCTGTCCGCCTGCTTCTGCTTCTTCGCCGGAGGTGGATTGGGGGGCGTTGTACCCGCCGGAGGAGGATTGGGGGGCGTCGTACCCGCCGGAGGTTGTGGATCGGGGGACGGCGTCGAATGGCGTGAAGGAGGTGTAGGTGAACCACCACGACCACCACCACCGCCACCACCGCCACCACCACCACCACCATCGGAGGGGGGTGGACTTGCTAGCCTTGGCGCCTCGCCTGGAAACACTATGTACTTCTTTTTCCATAGAATGAACTGGCGCTTGACATATCCAAGTCTTCTCTCCCCTTCGGGTGTAGGTTTGTCAATCTCCAGGTCCCCAAACCCTTGGACTATGTCTTCCACCGTGACACGAGCATAGCCATATGCAATGGGGTTGTTGTGGTGGAGTGCTCCAGGTGTACAGGGTAAAGCACTGGCGCTAGCTACCTTCGTGGAAACGTTCCCCACGGGATAATGCAGATCACATTCTTTCATCTCCTTTACATCATCCACGGGGTAGTGAGGCTCCGGTGCACGAATCTCGATCATCGGTGCACTAGCACCAGGCGGGGCATCCGTGGAAGCCACGCTGCTTCTCTGCTGCTGGCTTCCGCGATCCGCTTCATGATCTTCATGCGGCCCTGCAGCCGATTTTTCTTTCACTAGTTCATGCACAGTCTGCTTCAACTCATGGAGTTTCGATGCAAACTTCGTCATAAGATCTGCATCCCGGTCCGTCTTTCTCTTACGGCTTCTGTAACAGTACGGGTCATTGTCCTGGGAAAACCCTACTTTCCACGAAACTTTGCCTTTGCCTCGTACACGTCCTCCGTGTTCATCATTCCCGAGGGTTGTTGTCAGTGCGTCTTTCTCTCTGTTGAACTTGATCAAGCCCTCTTGAGCTTGGGTCATTGCGTCAATAAGGGCTTGGGTGGGAGCAAACTTTTTCTGCCGGTGAACACACACCCCTGTCTCCGGGTCTAGCGATCCCCCATGCCCGTACCTGTTGGGGAACGTTGCAGAAAATTAAAAAAAATTCCTACGGTTTCACCAAGATCCATCTAGGAGTTCATCTAGCAACGAGTATTCAGATTAGATAGCATCTACATACCACTTTGTAGATCGCAACGGAAGCGTTTGAGTGAACGTGGATGAGGTAGTCGTACTCGCCGTGATCCAATTCACCGATGATCTAGTGCCGAACGGACGGCACCTCCGCGTTCAACACACGTACGGAAAGCGTGACGTCTCCTCCTTCTTGATCCAGCAAGGCAAAGGAGAGGTTGGGGAAGAAAGTTCCAGCAGCAGCACGACGGCGTGGTGATGGTGGAACTGCAGTACTCCGGCAGGGCTTCGCCGTGCTCAATGGAGGAGGAGGAGGTGTTGGAGAGGGAGAGGGAGGCGCCAGGGCAATGGGTTGTCAGCCCCCTCTCCCCTCCCCCCTTTATATAACCCCCAAGGGGGGCTCCGGCCCTAGGAGATGAGATCTCCTAGGGGGGCGGCGGCCAGGGAAGGGGGGCTTGCCCCCCAAGCAAGGGGGGCGCCCCCTTTAGGGTTTTCCCTCCCCCCAAACCCTAGGCGCATGGGCCCATGGGGGGAGAGGCGCACCAGCCCACTATGGGCTGGTTCCCTCCCTCATACAGCCCATGGGGCCCTTCGGGATAGGTGGCCCCACCCGATGGACCCCCCGGGACCCTCCGGTGGTCCCGGTACAATACCGATAACCCCGAAACTTGTCCCGATGTCCGTATGATCACTTTCCATATATAAATCTTTACCTCCGGACCATTCCGAAACTCCTCGTGATGTCCGGGATCTCATCTGGGACTCCGAAAAACATTCGGGTCACTGCACATACATATCCCTACAACCCTAGCGTCACCGAACCTTAAGTGTGTAGACCCTACGGGTTCGGGAGACATGCAGACATGACCGAGATGGCTCTCGGGCAATAACCAACAGCGGGATCTGGATACCCATGTTGGCTCCCACATGCTCCACGATGATCTCATCGGATGAACCACGATGTAAAGGATTCAATTAATCCCGTATACGATTCCCTTTGTCAATCGGTATTTTACTTGCCCGAGATTCGATCGTCGGTATCCCAATACCTCGTTCAATCTCGTTACCGGCAAGTCACTTTTTCTCGTACCGTAGTGCATGATCCTTTGTGATCAAACACTTTGATCACCTTGAGCTCATATGATGATGCATTACCGAGAGGGCCCGGTGATACCTCTCCGTCAAGCGGAGTGACAAATCCCAGTCTCGATTCATGTCAACCCAACAGACACTTTCAGAGATACCCGTAGCATACCTTTATAGTCATCCAGTTACGTTGTGACGTTTGGCACACCCAAAGCACTCCTACGGTATCCGGGAGTTACATGATCTCATGGTCTAAGGAAAGGATACTTGACATTGGAAAACTCTAGCAAACGAACTATGCGATCTTATGCTATGTTTAGAATTGGGTCTTGTCCATCACATCATTCTCCTAATGATGTGATCCCGTTATCGATGACATCCAATGTCCATAGTCAGGAAACCATGACTATCTGTCGATCAACGAGCTAGTCAACTAGAGGCTTACTAGGGACATGTTGTTGTCTGTTATTCACACATGTATTACGATTTCCGGTTAACACAATTATAGCACGAATAAAGACAATTATCATGAATAAGGAAATATAATAATAATGCTTTTATTATTGCCTCTAGGGCATATTTCCAACAGTCTCCCACTTGCACTAGAGTCAATAATCTAGTTACATTGTGATGAATCGAACACCCATAGAGTTCTGGTGCTGATCATGTTTTGCCTTAGGGAGAGGTTTAGTCAACGGATCTGCGACATTCAGATCCGTGTGCACTTTACAAATCTCTATGTCTCCATCTTCAACATTTTCACGAATGGAGTTGAAGCGACGCTTGATGTGCCTGGTCTTCTTGTGAAACCTGGGCTCCTTTGCAAGTGCAATAGCTCCAGTGTTGTCACAGAAGAGCTTGATTGGCCCCGACGCATTGGGTATGACTCCGAGGTCGGTGATGAACTCCTTCACCCAAATTGCTTCATGTGTTGCCTCCGAGGCTGCCATGTACTCCGCTTCACATGTAGATCCCGCCACGACGCTTTGCTTGCAACTACACCAGCTTACTGCCCCACCATTCAAAATATACACGTATCCGGTTTGTGACTTAGAGTCATCCAGATCTGTGTCGAAGCTAGCGTCGACGTAACCTTTTACGACGAGCTCTTCGTCACCTCCATAAACGAGAAACATTTCCTTAGTCCTTTTCAGGTACTTCAGGATATTCTTGACCGCTGTCCAGTGTTCCTTTCCGGGATTACTTTGGTACCTTCCTACCAAACTTACGGCAAGGTTTACATCAGGTCTGGTACACAGCATGGCATACATAATAGAACCTATGGCTGAGGCATAGGGGATGACGCTCATCTCTTCTATATCTTCTGCCGTGGTCGGACATTGAGCTGAGCTCAATTTCACACCTTGTAACACAGGTAAGAACCCTTTCTTAGATTGATCCATATTGAACTTATTCAATATTTTATCAAGGTATGTGCTTTGTGAAAGACCTATGAGGCGTCTCGATCTATCTCTATAGATCTTGATGCCTAATATATAAGCAGCTTCTCCAAGGTCCTTCATTGAAAAAAAAATATTCAAATAGGCCTTAATGCTGTCCAAGAGTTCTATATCATTTCCCATCAAAAGTATGTCGTCTACATATAATATGAGAAATGCTACAGAGCTCCCACTCACTTTCTTGTAAACACAGGCTTCTCCATAAGTCTGTGTAAACCCAAACGCTTTGATCATCTCATCAAAGCGAATGTTCCAACTCCGAGATGCTTGCACCAGCCCATATATCGAGCGTTGGAGCTTGCACACCTTGTCAGCGTTCTTAGGATCGACAAAACCTTCCGGCTGCATCATATACAATTCTTCCTTAAGGAAACCATTAAGGAATGCCGTTTTGACGTCCATTTGCCATATCTCATAATCATAGTATGCGGCAATTGCTAACATGATTCGGACGGACTTCAGCTTCGCTACCGGTGAGAAAGTCTCATCGTAGTCAATTCCTTGAACTTGTCGATAACCCTTAGCGACAAGCCGAGCTTTATAGATGGTCACATTACCATCCGCGTCTGTCTTCTTCTTAAAGATCCATTTATTTTCTATGGCTCGCCGTTCAACGGGCAAGTCAGTCAAAGTCCATACTTCGTTTTCATACATGGATCCTATCTCGGATTTCATGGCTTCCAGCCATTTGTCGGAATCCGGGCCCGCCATTGCTTCCTCATAGTTCGAAGGTTCACCGTTGTCTAACAACATGATTTCCAAGACAGGGTTGCCGTACCATTCTGGTGCGGAATGTGTCCTTGTGGACCTTCGAATTTCAGTAGGAGCTTGATTAGAAGCATCTTGATCATCATCATTAATTTCCTCTCTAGTCGGTGCAGGCACCTCAGAAACGTTTTCCTGAGTTTCGCCATTCTCCGGTTCAAGAGGTAACACTTCATCAAGTTCTACTTTCCTCCCACTTACTTCTTTCGAGAGAAACTCTTTCTCTAGAAAGGATCCATTCTTGGCAACAAAGATCTTGCCTTCGGATCTGAGGTAGAAGGTATACCCAACAGTTTCTTTAGGGTATCCTATGAAGACGCATTTTTCCGACTTGGGTTCGAGCTTTTCAGGTTGAAGTTTCTTCACATAAGCATCGCATCCCCAAACTTTTAGAAACGACAGCTTAGGTTTCTTCCCAAACCATAATTCATACGGTGTCGTCTCAACGGATTTCGACGGAGCCCTATTTAAAGTGAATGCGGCAGTCTCTAAAGCATAGCCCCAAAAAGATAGCGGTAAGT
Source organism: Aegilops umbellulata (assembly GCA_032464435.1). Classification (NCBI taxonomy): domain Eukaryota; kingdom Viridiplantae; phylum Streptophyta; class Magnoliopsida; order Poales; family Poaceae; genus Aegilops; species Aegilops umbellulata. Next base: position 441,208,654 of record CP136059.1, on the reverse strand, counting down.
CGGTAAGAGACATCATAGATCGCACCATATCTAATAGAGTGCGATTACGACGTTCGGACACACCATTACGCTGAGGTGTTCCAGGCGGCGTGAGTTGTGAAACTATTCCACATTTTCTTAAGTGTGTGCCAAATTCGTGACTCAAGTATTCTCCTCCACGATCTGATCGTAGAAACTTGATCTTTCTATCACGTTGATTTTCAACCTCACTCTGAAATTCCTTGAACTTTTCAAAGGTCTCAGACTTGTGTTTCATTAAGTAGATATACCCATATCTACTCAAGTCATCAGTGAGGGTGAGAACATAACGATAGCCTCCGCGAGCCTCAACACTCATTGGACCACACACATCGGTATGTATGATTTCCAATAAATTGGTTGCTCGCTCCATTGTTCCTGAGAACGGAGTCTTGCTCATTTTACCCATGAGGCATGGTTCGCATGTGTCAAATGATTCATAATCAAGAGACTCTAAAAGTCCATCTGCATGGAGCTTCTTCATGCGTTTGACACCTATGTGACCAAGGCGGCAGTGCCACAAATATGTGGGACTATTGTTATCAACTTTAACTCTTTTGGTACTCACACTATGAATATGTGTGTCATCACGTACGAGATTCATCAGGAACAAACCATTAACCATCGGAGCATGACCATAAAACATATCTCTCATATAAATAGAACAACCATTATTCTCGGATTTAAATGAGTAGCCATCTCGAATTAAGCAAGATCCAGATACAATGTTCATGCTCAAACTTGGCACTAAATAACAATTATTGAGGTTTAAAACTAATCCCGTAGGTAAATGTAGAGGCAGCGTGCCGACGGCGATCACATCGACCTTGGAACCATTCCCGACGCGCATCGTCACCTCGTCCTTCGCCAGTCTCCGTTTATTCCGTAGCTCCTGCTTTGAGTTACAAATGTGAGCAACTGCACCGGTATCAAATACCCAAGAGCTACTACGAGTACTGGTAAGGTACACATCAATTACATGTGTATCACATATACCTTTGGTTTTGCCGGCCTTCTTGTCCGCTAAGTATTTGGGGCAGTTCCGCTTCCAGTGACCACTTCCCTTGCAATAAAAGCACTCAGTTTCGGGCTTGGGTCCATTCTTTGGCTTCTTCCCGGCAACTTGCTTACCGGGCGCGGCAACTTCCTTGCCGTCCTTCTTGAAGTTCTTTTTACCCTTGCTCCTTTTGAACTTAGTGGTTTTATTCACCATCAACACTTGATGTTCTTTCTTGATTTCTACCTCTGCTGATTTCAGCATAGCATACACCTCAGGAATGGTCTTTACCATCCCCTGCATATTGTAGTTCATCACAAAGCTCTTGTAGCTAGGTGGAAGCGACTGGAGGATTCTGTCAATGACCACTTCTTCCGGAAGATTAACTTCCAGTTGAGTCAAGCGGTTGTGCAACCCAGACATTCTGAGTATGTGCTCACTGACAGAGCTATTTTCCTCCATCTTACAGCTAAAGAATTTGTTGGAGATATCATATCTCTCGACCCGGGCATGAGCTTGGAAAACCATTTTCAGCTCTTCGAACATCTCATATGCTCCATGTCTCTCAAAACGCTTTTGGAGTCCCGGCTCTAGGCTGTAAAGCATGCCGCACTGAACGAGGGAGTAATCATCGCAGCGTGACTGCCAAGCGTTCATAACGTCTTGTTCTGCAGGGAGAATAGGTGCGTCACCCAGCGGTGCTCTTAGGACATAATCTTTCTTGGCAGCTATGAGGATAATCCTCAGGTTCCGGACCCAGTCCGTATAGTTGCTACCATCGTCTTTCAGCTTGGTTTTCTCTAGGAACGCGTTGAAATTGAGGACTACGTTGGCCATTTGATCTACAAGACATATTTTAAATATTTAGACTAAGTTCATGATAATAAAGTTCATTTAATCAAATTATTTAATGAACTCCCACTTAGATAGACATCCCTCTTCTAGTCATCTAAGTATTACATGATCCGAGTCAACTAGGCCGTGTCCGATCATCACGTGAGACGGACTAGCCAACATCGGTGAACATCTTCATGTTGATCGTATCTTCTATACGACTCATGCTCGACCTTTCGGTCTTCTGTGTTCCGAGGCCATGTCTGTACATGCTAGGCTCGTCAAGTCAACCTAAGTGTTTTGCGTGTGTAAATCTGTCTTACACCCGTTGTATGCGAACGTAAGGACCTATCACACCCGATCATCACGTGGTGCTTCGGAACGACGAACCTTAGCAACGGTGCACAGTTAGGGAGAACACTTTCTTGAAATTATTATGAGGGATCATCTTATTTACTACCGTCGTTCTAAGTAAACAAGATGCAAAACATGATAAACATCACATGCAATCAAATAATAAACGTGACATGATATGGCCAATATCACATAGCTCCTTCGATCTTCATCTTGGGGCTCCATGATCATCTTGTCACCGGCTTGACACCATGATCTTCATCATCATGATCTTCATCATCGTGTCTCCATGAAGTTGCTCGCCAACTATTACTTCTACTACTATGGCTAACGCGTTTAGCAATAAAGTAAAGTAATTTACATGGCGATTCTCAATGACACGCAGGTCATACAAAAAAATAAAGACAACTCCTATGGCTCCTGCCGGTTGTCATACTCATCGACATGCAAGTCGTGATTCCTATTACAATAGCATGAACATCTCATACATCACATATAGATCATTCATCATACATCACAACTTTGGCCATATCATATCACATAGCACTTGCTGCAAAAACAAGTTAGACGTCCTCTAATTGTTGTTGCAAGTTTTACGTGCCTGAATTAGGGTTCTAGCAAGAACGTTTTCTTACCTACGTTCAAACCACAACGTGATTTGTCAATCTCTATTTACCCTTCATAAGGACCCTGTTCATCGAATCCGATTCAACTAAAGTAGGAGAGACAGACACCCGCCAGCCACCTTATGCAACTAGTGCATGTTAGTCGGTGGAACCGGTCTCACGTAAGCGTACGTGTAAGGTTGGTCCGGGCCGCTTCATCCCACAATACCGCTGAATCAAGATTGACTAGTAATGGCAAGAAGAATTGACAACATCTACGCCCACAACAAATTGTGTTCTACTCGCGCAAGAAGAACTACGCATAGACCTAGCTCATGATGCCACTGTTGGGGAACGTTGCAGAAAATTAAAAAATTTTCCTACGGTTTCACCAAGATCCATCTAGGAGTTCATCTAGCAACGAGTATTCAGATTAGATAGCATCTACATACCACTTTGTAGATCGCAACGGAAGCGTTTGAGTGAACGTGGATGAGGTAGTCGTACTCGCCGTGATCCAATTCACCGATGATCTAGTGCCGAACGGACGGCACCTCCGCGTTCAACACACGTACGGAAAGCGTGACGTCTCCTCCTTCTTGATCCAGCAAGGCAAAGGAGAGGTTGGGGAAGAAAGTTCCAGCAGCAGCACGACGGCGTGGTGATGGTGGAACTGTAGTACTCCGGCAGGGCTTCGCCGTGCTCAATGGAGGAGGAGGAGGTGTTGGAGAGGGAGAGGGAGGCGCCAGGGCAATGGGTTGTCAGCCCCCTCTCCCCTCCCCCCTTTATATAACCCCCAAGGGGGGCGCCGGCCCTAGGAGATGAGATCTCCTAGGGGGGGCGGCGGCCAGGGAAGGGGGGCTTGCCCCCCAAGCAAGGGGGGCGCCCCCTTTAGGGTTTTCCCTCCCCCCAAACCCTAGGCGCATGGGCCCATGGGGGGAGAGGCGCACCAGCCCACTATGGGATGGTTCCCTCCCTCATACAGCCCATGGGGCCCTCCGGGATAGGTGGCCCCACCCGGTGGACCCCCCGGGACCCTCCGGTGGTCCCGGTACAATACCGATAACCCCGAAACTTGTCCCGATGTCCGTATGATGACTTTCCATATATAAATCTTTACTTCCGGACCATTCCGAAACTCCTCGTGACGTCCGGGATCTCATCCGGGACTCCGAACAACATTCGGGTCACTGCACATACATATCCCTACAACCCTAGCGTCACCGAACCTTAAGTGTGTAGACCCTACGGGTTCGGGAGACATGCAGACATGACCGAGATGGCTCTCGGGCAATAACCAACAGCGGGATCTGGATACCCATGTTGGCTCCCACATGCTCCACGATGATCTCATCGGATGAACCACGATGTCAAGGATTCAATTAATCCCGTATACGATTCCCTTTGTCAATCGGTATTTTACTTGCCCGAGATTCGATCGTCGGTATCCCAATACCTCGTTCAATCTCGTTACCGGCAAGTCACTTTTTCTCGTACCGTAATGCATGATCCTTTGTGATCAAACACTTTGATCACCTTGAGCTCATATGATGATGCATTACCGAGAGGGCCCGGTGATACCTCTCCGTCAAGCGGAGTGACAAATCCCAGTCTCGATTCATGTCAACCCAACAGACACTTTCAGAGATACCCGTAGCATACCTTTATAGTCACCCAGTTACGTTGTGACGTTTGGCACACCCAAAGCACTCCTACGGTATCCGGGAGTTACATGATCTCATGGTCTAAGGAAAGGATACTTGACATTGGAAAACTCTAGCAAACGAACTATGCGATCTTATGCTATGTTTAGGATTGGGTCTTGTCCATCACATCATTCTCCTAATGATGTGATCCCGTTATCGATGACATCCAATGTCCATAGTCAGGAAACCATGACTATCTGTCGATCAACGAGCTAGTCAACTAGAGGCTTACTAGGGACATGTTGTTGTCTGTTATTCACACATGTATTACGATTTCCGGTTAACACAATTATAGCACGAATAAAGACAATTATCATGAATAAGGAAATATAATAATAATGCTTTTATTATTGCCTCTAGGGCATATTTCCAACAGTACCACCAGCTTTTGGCCCTTGGGTCCCATCCCTCTGTACCTAGAGGGATTCCTCGCACCCTCAGGTCCTCCTCCATCTTCTGCCACCTAGGCTCCGAAAGGAGGTATCCTGCTGGCCCCATAATATGATGGTACCTTTTCCTTACTCGCATTATCCTCTTTTTTTCGACATTTCCTTGAAATGCTCCGATTGCTTTTGCCTCACAAATTCTGGCCAATCATCTTTCAGTTTCTCATGTTGTCCATTGAAATTCGGAGTCTTACCCTTGTTGACATAGTCACGGGTTAAATTTTTCTTGAAGTTCCGGAATGCTTCGCCCATCTTCTGAAGAGCGAACTCTTTAACTAGCCTCCTCCTCTGACGTCCACCCGGAACCTCGATACCGAATTCATCGACTTTGTTGTATTCCGGAGGTAGAATGAAATGTTCCATAAGCTTTCTCCAGCAATCCTTTTTCGTTCTCTTGTCGACAAAACTGAAACCAAGACGTGCCTTCTTTGGCTCCTTCCATTCCTGGACGGTGATCGGGACGTTGTCTCTAACAACGACTCCGCATTGGTTGACAAACTTTGAGGTGTGCTGTAGGGGCTTGCCGGTTTCACTGACAAACTCAATGGCATATGTTTATCCTGTTTTCATCGCCTTGGATTTGCCACGCTTTGTCGTACTCGATCCGGAGGGCTAAAAAAAGAAAGAGAGTCGCGCGCGTTAATACATATGTATTCACATTTCAGTAAGTTTGTATCACGAGAGGCTCTCAATGTATATATATATACCTCGCCGGAGGTGGTTGCTACTTGCAATTCGAGATCGTCGGTTGTTGACGGTTGACCTCCGTCGACAATCTCTGTTCCACCGTCAAGGTTCAGATAAGAAGAGACTACATCCTCTTGTTGCTCATATTCTGAGCCCGGCACATAAGGAATCTCGTTGTTGATGATGCCCATTAAATAACGTTCAGCCTCCGGATCCCTAAGCGGCTCGGTTCTATCGTCCGCCATATGTCACTCCTGCATGTAGTAAAAATTCTTTAAGTATAAAGGAATTAAAAAATAAAATTAAGGGGACATAGAGGAGGAGGAATTAAAAAATAAGATTCTTTAAGTAAAAATTCTTTTTTTTTCTTCTTCCTTTCTTCTTCCTCTTTCTTCTTCTTCCTTTCTTCTTCTTCCTTTTTCCTTTCTTCTTCTTTCTTTCTTCTTCTTCCTTTCTTCTTCTTTCTTTCTTCTTCTTCCTTTCTTCTTCTTCCTTTCTTCTTTCTTTCTTCTTCTTCCTTTTTCTTTTTTCTTTCTTTCTTCTTCTTCCTTTCTTCTTCCTTTCTTCTTCTTTTTTTCTTCTTCCTTTTTCTTTCTTCTTTCTTTTGGTTTTCATTTGGTTTTCATTTGGTTTTCATTTTTTTTTTCTTCCTTTTTCTTTCTTGTTTTTTCTTCTTCCTTTTTCTTTCTTCTTTCTTTCTTCTTTCTTTTTTTCTTCTTCCTTTTTCTTCTTTCTTTTTTTCTTCTTCCTTTCTTTTTCTTCTTCCTTTCTTTTTCTTCTTCCTTTTTCTTTCTTGTTTTTTCTTCTTCCTTTTTCTTTCTTCTTTCTTTCTTCTTTCTTTTTTTCTTCTTCCTTTTTTTCTTCTTTCTTTTTTTCTTCTTCCTTTGTTTTTCTTCTTCCTTTTTTTTTCTTCCTCCTTTGTTTTTCTTCTTTCTTTTTTTCTTCTTCCTTTGTTTTTCTTCCTCCTTTTTTTTTGTTTTTTTCTTCTGTTTGTTTTTTTGTTTTCTTTTGTTTTTTTCTTCTTCCTTTGTTTTTCTTCTGTTTTTTTGTTTTCTTTTGTTTTTTTCTTCTGTTTGTTTTTCTTGTGTTTTCCTTTTTTTCTTCTTCCTTTTTTTTCTTCTTTCTTTTTTTCTTCTTCCTTTGTTTTCTTCTTCCTTCTTTCTTCTTCTTCCTTTTTCCTTTTTCTTTCTTCTTCTTCTTCCTTTTTCTTCTTCTTTCTTCTTCTTCTGCCGGCGCGCGGAGGACGGCAGGCAGGGCCAGCGGGCGGCGGGCGGCAGGGCGGCGGGCGGCGGGCGGCTTAAGGTCAGGAACATAGTCAATACAGAACTCAATTACCTCCTCATTTCCATAGCCCTTGACGATGCTTCCTTCTGGCCTAGCACGGTTACGAACATATTTCTTTAATACTCCCATGAACCTCTCAAAGGGGAACATATTGTGTAGAAATACAGGACCGAGAATGAAAATCTCTTCGACTAGGTGGACCAGGAGGTGCGTCATAATATCGAAGAAGGATGGTGGGAACACCAACTCGAAACTGACAAGGCATTGGACCACATCGTTCTGTAACCGTGGTAGATCTTCTGGATTGATTACCTTCTGAGAGATTGCATTGAGGAATGCACATAGCTTCACAATGGCTACTCGAACATTTTTCAGTAGGAGCCCCCTCAAAGCAATCGGAAGCAATTGCGTCATAATCACGTGGCAGTCGTGAGACTTCAGGTTTTGGAACTTTTTCTCTGACATGTTTATTATTCCCTTTATATTCGACGAGAAGCCAGACGGGACCTTCATACTGCTTAGGCATTAAAAAAATGACCTTCTCTTCTTTGGTAAGAGCGTAGCTGGCACGACCTTGAAACCATTCCGGATGCCGGTCATCTGGTTCTTTCAAAAGTTGCTGGTCCTGCCGTGCTTCCTTTGTATCATTTGTCTTCCCATACACGCCCAAGAAGCTTAGCAGGTTCACGCAAATATTCTTCGTAACATGCATCACGTCGATTGCAGAGCCGACATCTAGGACTTTCCAATATTCTAGCTCCCAAAATATAGATTTCTTCTTCCACATGGGTGCGTGCCCGTCAACTCCCCGCGGAACTGATTGTCCGCCAGGACCCTTTCCAAAGATGACTTTCAAATCCTTGACCATATCAAATATCTCAGCACCAGTACGTTCCACAGGCTTCGGCCGGTGATCTGCCTTCCCGTTGAAATGCTTGCCTTTCTTTCTTACGTTATGATTTCGGGGAAGAAATCGACGATGACCCAAGTACACGTTCTTCTTACAATTAACCAAACGTACACTTTCAGTCTCATGTAAGCAGTGCGTGCATGCATTGTATACCTTATTTGTCTGTCCCGAAAGGTTACTGAGAGCAGGCCAATCGTTGATGGTTACAAAAAGCAACGCTCGTAGGTCAAATTCCTCTCCTTTGTGCTTATCCCAGACACGTACACCAGGTCTGGCCCACAACTGTAAAAATTCTTCAACTAATGGCCTTAGGTACACATCGATGTCGTTGTCGGGTTGCTTAGGGCCTTGGATGAGAATTGGCATCATAATGAACTTCCGCTTCATGCACAACCAAGGAGGAAGGTTGTAGATGCAGAGTCACGGGCCAGGTGCTATGGCTGGAGCTCTGTTCGCCAAAAGGATTAATGCCATCAGTATTTAGACCAAATCTTATGTTCCTTGCGTCAGCTGCAAAATCTTTGAAAACTCTGTCGATCTTTCTCCATTGCGTTCCATCAGCGGTGTGTCTCAACTCCCCGTCGGACTTACGGTCCTCTTTGTGCCATCGCAACGACTTGGCATGCTTTTTGTTCATGAACAGACGTTTCAACCGTGGTATTATAGGAGCATACCACATCACCTTGGCGGGAACCCTCTTCCTGGGTTTCTCGCCCTCAACATCGTCACCAGGGTCATCGCCTCTGATCTTATAACGCAATGCAGTGCATAAAGGGCATTCATTCAAATTCTCGTATTCACCGCGGTAGAGGATGCAGTCATTAATGCATGCATGTATCTTCAGAACCTCTAAACCTAGAGGGCAGACAACCTTCTTTGCTTCATACGTACTGGCGGGCAACTCGTTATTCTTCGGGAACATATTCTTCAACATTTTCAGCAAATTTTCAAATGATGAGTCACCTACACCTTCCTGTGCCTTCCATTTTAGCAAATCCAGTGTGCAGCCCAGCTTTTTCAGACTATTATCGCATCCTGGATACAACGACTTTTTGTGATCCTCTAACATGCGATCCAAATTCTCCCTCTCCTTGTCAGTTTCGCAGCGTCCCCGTGCATCAGCAATGGTCCGACCAAGATCATCAGCGGGCTCATCATGTGCCTCTTCTTCACCTTCACCTAACCCTTCCCCACCTTCAGCATCATCCTCCATGAAAGTATCACCGAAATGATCATGATAGTTGTCATCGATATCATCCCCTTCTTCATCTTCTTCCATTCTAACCCCTCTTTCTCCATGCTTGGTCCAACAATTATAGCTTGGCATGAAACCATGCCGAAGCAGGTGCATGTGAACGTCTCTTGAGGAGGAGTAACCCTTCTGATTCTTACAGACAGCACATGGACAGATAATAAAACCTTGCTGCTTGTTCGCATTTGCCACTACGAGGAAATCTTTCAAACCCGTAGTGAACTCGCCGGAGAGTCGGGGACCGTACATCCATTGCCGATTCATCTGCATTATTATTATATAAAGTATATAATTAACCATCATGCATTTGTTAAACTAACTAGCTAGAAATAATACAAATTAAACAATGAACTACACACATGCGTATTTTATCAATGACACATGAAAGGTTCAAGTTGCTAACCGCGATCGCGGAGGAAAAATAAATGAGAAAGCTCAAGTGTGGCTCGGACACTTCATATCATGTTTGTTTCAGGCTCTCGGGCATTTCACCAAACACCTTGTGTGCATAGGAGAAACCAAAAGCAAACCCACCACCACCTTCTGAAAATTGTGAAGTGAGCTGAGTGAAGTGAAGTGAGCTGAGTCCTATATATAGGGATGGGCCTTTAGTCGCGGTTGGCCAGGCCAACCGGGACTAAAGCCCCTCCCGTCCGCCAGCTGGATGGGCCTTTAGTCGCGGTTGGCCTGGCCAACCGTGACTAAAGGCCTTCGGGGACCTTTAGTCCCGGTTGGCCAGGCCAACCGGGACTAAAGCCCCTCCCGTCCGCCAGCTGTCGACCGAGCGCGCTGGGCCCAGATAGTTGGTCGCGGGTCTTCTCCCGAACCGCGACTAAAGACCCCTTTGGTCGCGGTTCGATTGTTTTGGGGACTAATGGGGGCGTATGGAAGCCTCTTTTTCTACCAATGATTTATGCTCAGGTCCCTTTCATCAGAATAAGGAGGACACTGAAATTCATGCCATCTTCAACTTCTTCTCCACGGCTTTATTCGAAAAGGTAGCTAGTAAACGCAAAGTCATGCAAGAGTTGCTTTTTGTTGCTAGTAACTTGCTCGTTTGGACTTATACTAGTCAGATGCCCATACATCTAAGTTCTCGCTCCATCTGTTCTAGTCTGACCAGACATAGTGGAACACATCAAATTCGCAGGTGGAGCATCTTTTCCCAGTCTTAGTGTTCACACTGCAAAGCAGAACATATGGAAATTAATTAGTACATGAATAAACAAAAGGTGCAGAGGCGACGGTGCACAAGTTTAAATTTATGTTGAATATTGAATGCCTTAGAAATACTACAATATTAGTATTCCAGGCACATATGCATGTTGTAGTTACATTCATGCTCAAGTATTTGTACAAACAAAAAGTTCCTAGAAACATTAGGCAACACCCATGACCGGAGAATTTCGGTGCTGTGGAATATTGCCAATCCCCGCCTTAATGTTGTTTGACGCATCGTGTTTCACGTTTCTCTCCAGAAGCAACACCTCCGATAGGATGAACGGGTATTACCTCAGATGTCTGCTTGTGACGCTTCTGTGTAGGTACCTGTGTGAGTTGTTCAGTGCGCATCATTTAGCGCGGTCGGCTTCGATTGTCTAATTACTTGTCCTAGGAGCAACTTTACTCAAGCACTAGTTTGATGGGAAGACTTCAAGCTTATCAGGCAATCCTTTCTCTGAGCACCAGCTTCAGGCAAGCCGTAACTCAAGATGGGGGCGTTTCAGTGACCCTAACCCGGACGAAGAGGACATCTGCTTATCGCTAGGCCCACAAAGGTACGTCGCCAGCCAGTGTGGCATGCAACCAAGGAATGGACCAAATGAGTGCATTGTAAGAAATATATCTATATCTATCTCTACTACTTGAAAAAAAAACTAAATATTCTCATTTCACCCTCTCCTTTGTACCCCTAGAATATTTATATCCCGTTGCAATGCACTAGCATTGTTCTAGTACTCCATCTGTCCCAAAATAAGTGTCTCAACTTTATACTAATTTTAGTACAAAATTGTACTAAGTTTGAGACACTTATTTTGAGATGGAGGGAGTATACTACTTAAAAGAACGTAAGTTTCCTAGTTCACCGTCTCCTTCGTCCAACCTCTCTATGTCCCTCCTTCCCTTCTCCTGTTGATTTTTTTCTTCCACTTCTGATTTTTCTCCCACAAAAAATATTCTTTGGTAACTTAATAAATTATTTCCAAATAACCGCTTAACAATAAGATGGCAGGTAAATCATGGCAAATGCATACAAAATCCTTGCAAAGATTTTAGCACACCAATGCAATAATGGATGTGCAATCACAAGCAATCTAATAGAATGTTTATACTCTGGTTGCAACGCATGGGCAGTGTAGGGGAGTCAAGAGGTGAGCCACGTCTGACCAACAGTCCTTCTGCGTGCCCTTTTTAACATGCTCTTGGCTCACTCTTTACATCACTCCATCCCAAAACCCTTAGCCACCGCCTCATTGTGATGGGCAAGAAGATGTCCGTAGGGAAGCGCGAGCGCTGCAGGGCATTGTGGCTGCTCAGCAGCTACCGGTCTGATGAGCCACCGCGATGATAGATATGGTGGGAGTTTAGGCTGCCATTCGCGCCACCACGGTGACACCCAACCACCACAGACTGGCCCGTTTGCGCCACCACACCGCCACGTGTCGACTGTGCCATCAACCTCCATCGTGTAGGCATGTGTCAAGCAGGAGCCCTGCTACGACGACGACGTTGTCGACTGGTGCGATCTCAAGTGGGAGGCGGAGTCTTCGCATTTGCAGCCACTAGAAATCAAGTCCGGCGGTTCTACCATCTTGGAATGGTGCTTGGTGCTCCAGTTCTCGTGACACTCACAACGTTCTACCATCTCGTAATGGTGCTTGGTGCTCCAGTCGATATCCTTCGCAAGAAGCAAGTGGCGCCACCGCATCAATGGAAAAAAATCGACAAAAAGTCCAAAAATTCGCAAAGTTTTGATCATTTCGAGAGTGACCGAAATATTTCTATTTCGTTTGAAATATTTCGATCAGTAAAAATATATATAGATTTGGAATCCTATTATAAACATAAGAACAGGCATAGCGCATTAGCTGGTTGTCCTCTTGGCATCCCACATGTCCTGAGATAGGACCGCCTTTTCTTAGTTTTTTAATTTAAACTAGCAAAACGGCCCGTGCATTGCAGCGGGAGAAAAACAATTATAATCTCCAATGGCCATGACCAACGTACACTATTACTCTCACTTTCGTGAAATCGAGAACAATTTTTGAAAACCATGAACATTTTTTTAAACTCATGAACCTATCTGAAATCGTTAATATTTTTCAAATTATTTAATATTTTTACACATTTTTGAACATTTTATAAATTCATAAAAAAGCATGAGCATTTTATACTATTTTCAAAAAGAAAATAAAAAATAGTATGAACTTTATAAAAAAAATCTGGATATTTTTTGAAAGCATTTTTCTTGGATAGATGAACATTTCTAGAATCGACGAACATTTTTCGGAAATTGGTGGAACAAATTTTGAAATTCACAAACATTTCTTTGATTTAACGAATTTATTTTGAAATGCAAGATCAATTTTTGAGTCCATGAACATATTATGAATGAATAAACTATCTTCTAAGGCACAAACAGTACTTGAATTTTTAAAATATTTTTCAATTCATGAACATTTGTTGAATTGGCGAAATTCTGTCTATTTTCATTAACAGTATTGAGTACACAAACATTTTTAAGAATGATGAACATTTTTTGATTCCCCAAACATTTGTTTTCAAAGTTGCCAACATTTTCTGAATATGCGAATATTTTTTTAGAAATTGCAACAAATTTATGAATCCATAAAAATTTATGAATTATGAAACATTATATTTAAAAATGCACATTTTTTAAATTTTAGAACTTTTTTGAAGTCACAAATTATTTAAAGTATAAAAAACTAAGACGAAAAACGAAATTTAAGAAACAGGCCGCTAGGACATGGCCAGCCCAAACAGGCGCGCTGTATCTTCTCTCCCAATGCGCAGAGCGCAGTATAGAAGGTTCCTACTGCATGGGTCGGCCTAGGTGGGTATAGATTTATGCCTAGTTTGCGAAAAACTATCAAAAAAATAGAGGCACTGAGAGTCGAACCTGGCTCTGTGAACATGTGTGTTAGAACCGCACCACTGCGGTATAAGATCCAGTGTTATTGATTTACTAAGGCAGTAACATATTCAATTGTTTGAATTTATTTTTTTCAATTTTTTTAAAAAAAATCATTGATTTGTCCCAAACAGATTTCAAAATTTTCTTGCCATCGAAATTCGAAAGCTTGCACCGCATGTGCGCCTAGGCTCCAGACTGGTCGAAGATGAAGGAGTCTAAGGCCCACCGCCTACGCCTGCTCATTCAAGAGTTTCTCTGTTTGGCTATTATCTAATCACCACAAGGCAGAGGACGATCACAGCAAGGCCCAGGAGGCAGCCGGGAGGCTCCAAACACAAGTGGGATGCTGCATCCCAGGACAGATGCCACGTTGGAGCCCACAGCTAGAGTGACGGCGATGGAACTAGCAGTGTCCTTGAAGGACATGCATCCTAGATTGCTGTTGGCCAGTACAGTTTGCATGTAATATATCGGAACCGCAATAAAATTTTGAATTTGAGTTGTAGAAATTAGGGGATAAATGGGTGATAGCATTAGATGGTTGGGCATCTACCAACCAGATGTATCCGCAGACAAATGGGGTCGTCCATGCGGGTATTGCCCTTATAAGATGCCCTTAGATTCAATATGGTGGTGCACTAAAGTGAATCACATACATGTTGTTGGGAGACAATGTGACGGGGATTGTGATCCAACTGCCGAGTAAGATTACAATGGGATGCATGTGCACTTTCTGTGTAGTTTCACCGGCATTTTCGAAATTTCATTAATTTCGGTGCGTACTGAAATATTTGCTTTTTGGTCAAAATATTTCATGAATTACGGTAGTACCCACGAATTCAGATTTTCTTTACTAGTTTCGAATATTTATGAAGTTGGTTGTATTTCAATCAAATTCAAGTGGATATTTCAGTATATTTGCCGGGATGAAAACTGAAATCAATGAACTTCAGTTAAATTCAGTGATTTAATTTATTTCTGAAACTGAGATTCAAAACCCGAATCTGTCTGTCAAATACTGGTTTTATGGCTGGGCTTTGATTGCACTACTGCCCGACAGCAGATTATAGCTGGGTACAGGTCAGCTGCTACAAATGAGCCGGGTGATACTTGCGAACTTTAAGCCGCCTTGATTGCCGTCCGATTAGGCCAGAGCCAATTAACCGTCAGATTCTTGCATGTCTCGGTAGAACTGGATACATCATCGGGGAAGGTTTGACCTTTTGGCCCCGCAAAGAAGTACTTGCTCCGTTTCAGTTTACAAGTCCTGTGCGTATACCTAGGTTGCCAATTTTATCACCCTAATATAAACTATATAACACAAAAATTATACGGTTTGAAAATAGAACATCTGAAGTTTATATTGATATATTTTTGCTAATATATGACTTGTATTAAGTTGGTCAAATTGAAGATCTAGGGGTACGGTCACACCCTGTAAACTGAAAGAGAAGTTGTAGTCCCAGAGATGTGCGTCATCTGGGGATGTCCATTTTCACAGTTGGTGGGGCCCACCACTACCGACCCACATCATCTCCTCTTTCTCATCTTTTTCCAGCGAAGACGCCCAAGCTGTACTGTTAATCTTACGTGCAAAATTACTAGGCATGCCCCGATAGAAAATGGTTGCAACATCTTTCATTTTTTCCGTGTGTGTACAACATGGCCGCAAACATTTTACTATAAAATAATATTGATATTTCTAGCGTATATGTGCATTAAATCCTAATTCATTGCAACAAAATCATTCAAAGAAATGGCCACAACATAACAAGTTAACTCAGGTCGCCTAACAAAAATACACAACAATGAAATCACTTTGGAACTCTAACCTAGAAAAATACACAAAGCTTTGCATGTTATTTGGGACTTCAACAATTCTTTGTGGCCGTGACATGCTTTGCAATGTGGCGGTCTGCTTTATAAAACAAAATGGTGACACTTGCTTGTTGCAGGCGGACTAGCTCCGCAACATCACTTTCCCCCCTTGCATTGTTGTGTCTGTCGTTCGATCAATGTCGTGTCAACTATTTCGCCGCGACCCGCCGTTTGCAACATGACTCATGTTGCGCTTAGGGGTTTGCAACACAACCCATGTTGTGCTTGCGTTGCAAACACTCCATGCCCGTCCAAGCATTTTATGAACGTTTGGCATATGATCCACGTTGTGCTCGGGAGTTTGCAACATGTCCCATGTTGTGCTCGCGTTGCAAATATTCCACGGCTATCCAAGCATTTTCTGACAACTTGCAACATGCCCTATATTGCACTCGGGGGGTTTGCAGCATGATCCATGCTGCGCTCGAGTTGCAAACACTCCTTGACAATGCAAACGTTTTCCTGACCATTCGCAACATGGCCTAGCGCTCGCGTTACAAACACTCCTTGATAGTACAAGTGTTTTCACACCGTTTACAACTTGACCTGTGTTCCACTCGCAAATACTTCGTGGTTGTTGAAGTGTTTTTTGAGGGTTGCAACATGACCCATGTTGCGCTCAGGGGTTTGCAACATGATCCACATTGTGTTCGCGCTGCAAATACTCCACGACTGTCCAAACATTTTTTGCCCATTTCAACATGATCTATGTTGTGGTTGGGGGTTTGCAGCATGACCCTTGTTGCGCTCATGTTTCAAACACTCCCTTGACCTGGTCGGTCCGCAACATAGCATGTGTGTTTCAAAACAGCCCTGGAGCAATAAATAAGCCACCCTTTGCAGCATAGTGTGTCCCACTTGGTGCAACGTCGCGTGTTTTGGCTGCCGTAGTGGGGTCGCCGGGCTTTGCAGAGTCGCGCATTTCATTTTGAAGTGGTGACGACTACTCCCTGGCGGGAACGTTGAATTCTTCAATACCATCGGGGTGTTGTAATTGGTCATGTACGGAATAGCTACTAGCTAGTGCATGGCATTCCATTACTAGCTTGTTTAACATGTGACAGCGGCGAGGTGGCTGTAGTCGAGAACCATACTGGAAGGGAATCAAAGCTACGGTCAGACTTTGGCTCGCTGTGCGCCGTGACACAACAAAGTCACACTCCGCGCGATCGGACGGCTCAGCGCGCGGCTGACACGCGAGCTATAATCCGCCGGATGAAAATAAGTGTTTTATGGAAGGCATTGATTGCACGATTTCGCAGCTGATCGTTCTTCCCCTCACATCTCTTTCTCACTTCCATCCCCACCGTCCACAGATCTGATCCACTCGTCGCACCTCCACGTCGTCCTTGGCCTCCATCGTCATGAGCAACTCCAGGGCTCTCATAGCGGCGGCATCGCTGCTACTGCTGTTGGTGTCACTGGCGGCGGCGGCGGACATCGAGATACCCTACAGGGAGAGGAGCGAGGAGGAGACGCGGCGGATCTTCGTGGAGTGGAAGGCCAAGTACGGGAGAACCTACAACTCCATCCGGGAGGAGGAGCGCCGGTACGAGATCTTCAAGGACAACCTGCTGCGGAACATCGACCAGCAGAGCGCCGCCGGGATCCAGCGGCAGCTCAACAATTTCTCCGACCACACCCATGGTGAGGAGTTCGGAGCCTTTCGCGGCGGCTGTTACCTTCCACTAGATGGCTACGACGACTGGACGAATACCAAGGGAGCGTGGATTGCATACATGCTGTTTGTTTCTACTTTCGTTGCTGTTCTTGCATGTTGTAAATTGCGTGCATAGTCCTGCCATTTGGACCGACCAAGTGGCCTGTGGGTAGGGAAGGTTCGTGCGACTGGTAGTATATTTCTGTTCGATGTGATCCTCGGTTGACTCGGATTTCTCACCTGCAATAGCTTCACTATCCACATCAATAGAAAGCAGCAGATGATGTGTTAGGTATTTGGTAGCAATAGAGATTGCAACGAGCTCGACGTAGGAGACGTGTTTGGTAGCTAAGGAACACAATTATTTGAGGTAGGACACGGTTTAGACGGATAAGCTTTAAATATGTTTGGCTTAGGAAAAAACTAAAACTTTAAATATTTTGATTTGAAACAGATGGAGTATGCCAAAAGGACAATCAACCAAACAAGGTTCCCATTGCAAAGGAAAAAAAAGGTCTCGCTCGAGCCAGTCTGAGTAGATGCGCAACCAAAGGTGCCTTCCAACTTGCCAGCTTATTGCCATGTCACACCGCAAGCTTAGAGCATCTCCAAGCCGTTGGCGAGCCGGCGCTAAACTCGGCATGGGGGCTTTCGGTTCCCAGCCGCCGGCCCCAGGGTCACCCTCAGAAGGCGGTTAAAAAAAAGAAATTCGGCAAACTGGACAAATATTCGGCTAAAGTTCGGCGATTACATAAAAACTGGACAAACATGACATTACAAAGTTAAAAAAAACCCGGCCGCAACTACTACTACGGGTCGAAGAACGGCTTGAGCGCGGCGAAGTCTCCGACGTCGCCGCCATCCTCGTCGTCGTCTTCGTCGACCTTCTCCTCCTTGACGCGGCCGCCCCTGCTGGGCCCCTGCCCGACGTCGCCCTGGAGGACCGGTGGTGGCGGCGCGTCATCGTTGCTGTCATCAAGGACGACGACGCCTCCCTCGTCGCGGCCAAAGCACCGAGCGGAGAACTGCTCGTAGGCACGCCGCCGCGTCGCCGGGGAAGCGCTCGCCCATCGTCGATGCTCGGTTTGGGGAGAGAGGGGGGTCATCGGCGGCAGGTGCGCGCGGGGAGAGGGAGGCAGAGCACGGCGGGGGTATGGCCAGATGCGACGGCTAGGCGTCGGCTTTATAGCCGGACGCCGTGTGTACGCGTGGCGGGAGGGGGGCGTCGCCGCGCCGCCCGTGGGGAAGCGCCGCCCGTGTGGAATCAATGGAAG
Organism: Aegilops umbellulata; assembly: GCA_032464435.1. NCBI lineage: Eukaryota > Viridiplantae > Streptophyta > Magnoliopsida > Poales > Poaceae > Aegilops > Aegilops umbellulata. Next base: position 441,190,593 of record CP136059.1, on the reverse strand, counting down.
GCCACCGACGGCAGCCTTGGCATTGATTCCCCGCGGGAAACCGAGGCGGTGTGAGGACGACGAGGCGCCTGTCGCTGACGCGGCGGGCCCGCGGTTAGTTTGCGTCAAAATCGCTCGCCCCGGCACTCCCAGGCGTCCCCAGCGCGCCGGGTTCGGTTTGGATCCGCCGGCCCCAATTTCGGCCCAACCCAACGAAAAACGGGATCCTAGAGGCGCGACTGTGTCAATTTTTGCTCGCCGGCGCTAAAAAATCGCCTGGGGGGACGTGTTGGGGGCGCGGCTCGAGATGCTCTAAGGAACACAGTTAAACTTACAAGACGCAACACCGCCGCCGCAGCCATTCCTGATTCTAGTCGAGATGCCCCTTCACTAAGGTCGATCCAATTTTTTTGTTTATTTATTTTGCGGACAGAAGATTTGTTTTATATACTAGATATCAACTATCAAGTTTGTGTTGCCTACCACATATAATAACATGTGGGTTTTGTGGATAGAAGGTGGATCCAATTTGATTGAAGCATCCGCCCTCAAGCGAGATACACGACGGGCCGGCCTAGTTCAGAGCTCCGCTGCAGACACGTGTATGTTGTTTGGTTTGCTGTGGTTACTTTATTTTTCTTTTATTATTTTTAATTATTGCTTTTTTTATTTTCTGGTTCTTTTCTGCTTTGTTTGTTTTTTCTTCATTTTTTCCTACTTTTCTTTTCTTTTTGCGCTTTTATTTTTCTAATATGGTGAACATTGTTAAAATACAAACTGAACATTTTTTTAGTGTTCCTAATTTTCCTTTATTTCTGCATTTTTATTTTTCTAATATATGGTGAACATTGTTAAAATGCAAACTGAACATTTATTTAGTGTACGGTGAATTTATTTTCTAATACACGATGAACTTTTTTAAATACGCACTAAACATTTTACTTCTTATACACTGTTCTTTTTTATATACAGTGAACTTTTCTTAATGTATGGTAAAGTTTTCTTCATATACGGTGAACCTTTTTTTAACATACTAACCTGTTTTTCTAATATATTTTTACTATTTTTCTATATTGGTTTTTAATTTAGCTCTATGTAAATTCTAACAATTGCTTATTAGAAAAAATGCCATAAAATCGCAAAGAAAAAAAAAGGAAGCCCGCTCAAATGAGCTCGTGAGCATGTGTTGGCCAATTTGCGCCTCGCTTCAGGCGTCCGGTTGTGTATTTGAGGTGTGTCAAATAGGAGCACTCCTTCACTCGTGCTACAATGACTTACAACGGTAGGCTACCTTGAGCATTGTTGGGCTGAAACATCTACAACACCCATTGAGGCCCATTGAACTTGTGGTTTGGTTTGCGCTCCCTCCTCGAGCAAGATGGTGTGGCGCTCTCCTTCCTCTTTGTTGGTGTAGAGTTCTTACGCAGGTCGCTAATACACAACCTCTGTGTTTAGTCACGACATGTCCCGAAGTCCATGAAGTTGGAGAATGACGCCGGAGATCGTGGAGGTTCTCCCATGTGTATGGTGTGACAAGATCGCCATACAACCTCACCAAGCCTAGCTCATGTATGTTGCGAGAACAATGATTCTCCAGGATCGTCATCGGAACATTAGCAACATCAGAAGCAGCAGGTAATTCAGAAGAAGCGCTTACAGCTGGTGTTAATACACGCCAAAGCCGAGAGACGTGGAACACTGTAAAGATAGAAGAATCCTGAACCAGTTGGAGTTCGTATGTAACTTCTTTCACTTGTCTAATCACTGGGTAGGGTCCAAAGAACTTGAAACTGAACTTGTGGTTAGCATTGCGTGCCATTGACGTCTGAATATATGATTGCTGCTTCAATCAAACTTGACCACCCACATTCAAGCGAAGTTCTTGTTTTATCTACTTGATTTTTCGTAATGTGTTTAGCTCGCGAAAAATGTAGGCGCATCACATCCTGCATTTGTTGTCGTTCTTCCAACCAAACATTCAGTTTAGGCAATAATATTCCATTCTCTACGTGATAACCAGCTGTCGTCATTCCCTTGGCCCATAATGAAAGAGGTTTTGCCCAAAGTTGACTAAAAAGCATAATTATACCATAATTCGGCAACTGCCAACCAAACACCGCAAAGAAGTTTCAAGACATTGTTTCACGTGCTCTATCTGGCCAGTTTAATTCAGAATGATGCAAGGAACTCATCTTTAACTCGACCCCTTGCAGCTTGAATATCTCCCGCTAGTTTCATTCAGAAGAATATATGTGTCTTAGCCTAGTGCCCCTTCTCCAAAGCCCTTTGAAAATAATGTGAGCTTCTGAGTACCCATGCGTTATCCACTTGTACATTATCATAGATGAGTTTCCTTGTACTTTGTTGATAAGACCATTTATGATCAATGAATAACTAACCACGAAGACATCAACTTTTTATTTGATATGGTACGGTCTAGAACACATATCCATATAAAGAAGAAGGATTGGAGTGCGGGCTTTTGGTGGACGACCATCACTGAGGACATTTTTTCAAAAAAAATCAAAAAGCTCATCTAAAAGTTTTCAAATCATTTCCATGGAAACTTGTATCTGTTCCGCATGAACGTGTGAAAATTCGTTTACAAAATTGTGATTTGTAAGCTGTAAAAGAAGAAAAACCAGCCCGACAACAAAAATACAAAATTCTGGCCCAACAAAATACAAAATTCCGGCCCAACAAGACAAAAACAAATTCCAGCCATTTTGGTAATATGTATTTCTCTTTTTTCTGCATGCCACGTGTGAAAGTATAATGTCATGAAAAATTGCGTATACATGGTATACATGTGTATGTGTTGACATGAAATTTCAAAAAAATTCGTGCTGTGGCCATTTGTATTTTGAAAACGTCCACCATGGTGGTTGACCACCATTAGCATTTTTCAAGAAGGATTGTTGGTACCCAAAACCTAGTGAGCATGGAGGGCTTAGGTGTCACTAGCTGCAAGCTATTTTCCATGGTTTACCGCGGTCGCCGCCTCCAATTCTTGCCTGATTGGAGCGACATGACCATCATTGTCTTTTCTCTTCTTGTATTCCATGTTGATGATCCATTTCATGTCAAACACCCAAAATCCACTTCGACATAGCTGCCTGGGAGACTGAAAACGCACCCAAATCCAGAATCAAGGCGGGGAACACACGAGCTTGCACATCCACCGCTGACGAGGAATAAAACCATTGCTTATTTTTATTTTTATTTTCATTTTTATGAGGGATTGGTAAACTGTTAATCTGGCTTCAGCATATTATGAGCTGAATACTAGTCTATAGTTTTGGTTATACGCCTAACAGAAGTTGGAATAGCACCATGCATGCATATAATAAATCTGAAAATTTAAAATAGCATCATGCCTGCATATGTATCCTGAACGCCACAACGTACGTATGCTTCCTCCGTGGTCGAGCGGATACGACTTTTGAATAAGTTATAAACACGAGTCCCATCGTCGTCCAGGTTAAAGCGAGAGACCAGTTAGCTTGCTAGGCAAATTTAAACATAGATAGAGTACATTCGAACGGTGGGAGAGCTCTCCATGTGGAACACGGCCTTCAGCTCTCCATGGTGTTTTTTTTTAGGTATCCGCATGAAGGGTTATGAAGTCCACATTTTGAGGTATCCGCAAATTTGAATGAAGCGGTTATGAAGTCCACATGATGTACGTCCGTGCATTCTTCTATAAATACATAGCCCGGCCATACCACTATCCCATCCCTTCCTCGCCTCCTCCCTCCGCAGCACCCTCTCCATCATCTGCTTCGTCTCCGGCCGCCAGCAGGCCGGAGCAACATGAAGCTCCTTCCGACCGTCTTCCTTCTCCTCCTCGTCTTCCTTTCATTGGATGGTACGGGCATTATCAACTACTTACTGCCTTGCTTTTCCCTATCCGTATGCTACTTCAATCTCATCGAGTTCTTCATGTTCTGCCTGCGTCCACGAATGTACTGACATGATCGACTTATCCTGACAGATGTGGAGGCCCGAGGCACACCTAGGGCTCATCGTTCCAATCACCAGTGGTCCAGCATGTTCGTCTTCGGCGATGACTTTGTCGACAACGGCAACGTTCCCAACATCGTCGGTGAAAAGACGTCGCGGCAGTGGAGCTACCCCTACGGCTCTTATCGCAACTCCAATTGGTCTGGCGCTCCTGTTCCAACAGGACGCTTCTCTAACTTCCGGATGCAATCAGATTTTATCGGTATGTATACTCGTATATTGTGCTAGTATACTCTTATTTTATCGGTACGTACGTGTAGAATCTAGAGTATTTATACCTAGCAGACGAATAGATCTTTTGGACTAGTGCTAGTCTACGTGCTATGACATGTCTCATTATACATCCAAGTGCAATCAGATTTTATCGGTACGTGTATACTCGTATAGTATCCTAGAAGCTAGCTAGCGAATTGAATTTTAGACTACCGGTATTGTGCTATGACACGTATCATTATACATCCAAGTGCATCCGAAATAATCGATCATATCTATTGCTTTCTCCTTGCAGCAAGGATGTTGGGCCTCGCTGAAGCCCCACCAGCGTACGAGCTCACATCAGACCAATCTTGTGACTCATCTGGCATGACCTTCGCTGTTGGCGGCGCTGGTGTCTTCAAGGTGACGTCGACGGCGAAGAAGGTGCCGACCCTTGCTGCACAGGTTCAAGCTTTCAAGAGGCTAGTCAATGACGATGTCATCTCCACACGACAGCTTCACCACTCTGTCGCACTCATCGCCATCTCAGGCAATGACTACATGAGCGGCTCCGAGGCCAATAATGGATTCTACTCAAGCTTCAATGATGTAAGTAGTACCTAGCAGACTATGGCATACAAATTAAACCATCAATTAATATATTGATCTCCACTTTACTAATTAATTTTTTGTGGATGCAGCTCGATATTTACATAGGAAACGTGGCGACTGAGATCCTAGATAATGTGGCGCAACTACAGATGCTTGGTGTGAGAAAGGTTCTAGTAAATAACTTGCATCCCATTGGTTGCATGCCTTCACAGACTAGTTCGAACAACTATACCACATGTGACCTTCTTGTCAATTATGGTGCATCGGTTCACAACAAGTATCTAAACCAAATGATCGGAGAAAGGGACAACGTCCACATACTGGACCTCTACTCTGCCTTCACCGACATCGTGAATCACGCCCCTGGTAAGTGTGGATGTTGTAAGTCAAATCTGGTTTCTAATGTGTCAATTCATCTATGTAACTAAAAAAAATTTCGTGCATGCAGGTGAAGGGTCGGATCGGTCCAAGGACTTCAAGCGCAAGCTGACCCCGTGTTGCGAGAGTTCCTATGAGGGAGGGTACTGTGGGGAGCGTAGCAGTTCAGGGAAGCACCTCTACGACCTATGCGAGAATCCCGACAAGAGTTTCTACTGGGACGAGACACACCCGACACATGCTGGGTGGGAGGCGGTAATGGAGGCGCTGGAGCAACCTTTGATGGAATTTCTCGATCAGGACTACGTTCCATGATGCCTTGTATTTTTGGCAGAAGCTTGATTAATTGATAGTTTTGGTGCCGTAGCTTTTAGGTTAGCATTATACACAGTATGCGTATTTAGGGGTGAGCTTCAAAGATATTATTTTCGTCATGTTTAGCTGAACTTTTAGTCTAGTAGTAGTCTTTATAGGTGAACTTGTTCCAAATTGCTTAATGTCTCGTCCATGTGAGATTAGAAATAAGGTCGTATATATATGGTGAATCTACTGCGCATGCATGCTTTTGACCAACGTCCAACGACGGCATACGTCCTCTAATATCTTTAGTATTGTGTTCACTGTTCGGCATTAATATAGTACATGGCCATGCACCTTGTAGCAAGATAGTACAAAAGAGGGATAAGGTAAATAATTCATCAGGAAATGTGCATGCTCGACAGGAAAACTGACGGCACATCAAAGATGTGTATTTGGCAGTTTGAGAGGCCAACAGACATGATGTCATACCCATGGAACACCTTTTTTCATTCAAAGACAACCTGCTTAATTCGACTACAGTCATATATACATTCTTGACTGCTACAGTATATATGTAAAATAGATGTTTTTGCTTTGTCTGAAACTTCGATGATGTTGTTGCTGGTGGTTTTATCGCCGTCGATCCAGGATACACTATTCACAAATTTAAGATGTTCTAACTTTTTTTCTGATTCGGATGTCTATTGACACGTTTTAGGGAGTATTATTATATATATCCAATGTTTTGCATGGGCCTTGTCTATTTATCAATCACTAATAATCTTGATACATACAGAAGTGACAGAGGAGCATTTGAAGCTGAACATCACATCATGAAAAGGTGAAGCCTAGCAAGTACTAAAGAATTTAAGTGGTCACCACTGTATAACAGAGCAGTGTACATACAAGTTGAGAGGAGTAACGTTTCGGTATTCCCAGTATAGACTATAGTTGAGAGGAGTAACAGTACTTGTGTAATACACATACAGAGGCACGGACAGAGACCAAAAGATCAGTTAACGAGTTGATCATTTTGGGCCAAACCTATACATCCACATCATTCAGCCATATAATAAAAATAAAAATAGAGAGCACCTTTTGCACCTGGTGTTTAAGATTCCTGTGGCGGGCAATGGAATAAACAACATGGCAGCAGAACAACAAGAACAGAGAGCACCTGCCTACCCTTTTCTCAGGTCGTATTTGACAAAAAAAAAACTACCATAATTGGGTGTCCTACAGAACTACAACTTTGACCAAAAACTACCACTTTTTTAAAATTATGTGCCTAAAAACTACCGAAAACAATTGATGACCGTTTTGTACGATTTAGACACGTTTATAACAAGCGGGATCCACCCGTCAGGGCTGACATGGAAGGAAAGTCAACGCTGTTTATTTTGACCATTAAGTTGACCGTTATAACAAGTGGGACCCACCCGCCAGGGCTAATCTGGTCTGCTCTCCATCCATCATGTCATCCTCTCCATACCAGCAGTGCTTAATGGCTAATTTATCCGCCTTTTACTAGCAGCGGAGACCATCGGCCAACTGGAAAAGGACCCGGAGCAAGCTCGAGAAGCTCCTTGTTATGCTGATGCTCAAGACGAAGCAGGCCATCGAGTTCATGCTTGGAAAATCGTCGAATACAATCAGCTTAAGGCCGAGAAGGATCAGCAAGCACATGAGATTGAGAGACTGGAGTCTCAGCTAGCTGCCGCCGAGAAGGAGAACAAAGAGGTATGTGATTTTCTCGCGAGTAAGTAACTTGCCTGTGTACGGCTTTTGCTGGGTTATCTTGAAAAAATATTTATTATGTTTTGTGCAGCTGTTCTACCTGGCTGGCCCCGTGAGTCTGGCTTTTCACCTTTAAAAGATGTCATGGTTGGGCTAAGTGAGTTGCACGACCTTTCTCAAAGATCCATGGAGAAGATTTTTTTAGCTCTATGGCCCAACGAAGCCGGTCAGAGGGACATGACCGAGCTTTGCTAAATGCCTGAAAGAAGCCAAGCGTCGGATTCAGACGTTGAAGGTGTCGGCCTGTCAGAGCATCTCGCTATGAGCTTGGGGAATCCTAGCAAGTACGAAAGATTTCCTTCATACTCAGCAGTCAGTACATGGTACTGAGTACGAAGGGAATCAACAACAGAACAACTCATACATAATGGTCATGTACTCATGTGCCAAGCAAAATTTGCACTGTTACACACAGACCAGAAAATCAGTTTTCGAGTTACTCATTCTGGGCCACCAACAAGACATCTGCATTATTTGAGGCAGGAACCAAAGGAACATAGAGCGCTTACGGCAGTAATGTGGACTAAAACCTGGTCACACACACGGGTGATCGAATAAATAAGGGGTCTGCAACTTTCAGCAAGGAGAGCTCTGCGCTTTCCATGCAACGCCAGTCAGCAACGTCACAACAAGAACAGAGAGAACCTGCCTGCTCTTTCTCGCTGAAACCTGAAACAGGTGTATGGGGCACACGCTCCTGGCCAGCTCCCCATTCCTCCTTTATTACAACAAAAGAAAGGATCTCAAGGATACGGCAGCAGCTCAGACGCTCAAACTCGCCACTCTTTTTTTTTTAATCCTCGCTATAATTTCTAAACTTCTCAATGCAGGTAATCACGCCACATATGAGCGTGATCATTCAGATCAATAGATTTTAACCCGTGACAACCTCGCACGGCGCAATTGGCAAGGGAGTAAGAAGTGTTGTTTTTGTACTCATGATGAGACCATCGGACACCTCTTTTTCCAATGCAACTTTGCACGTTCTACGTGGTCAGTCATCCAAATAGCGTCAAGTTTATATCCGCCCACAAGTGTTGCCAATATTTTTGGTCATTGGTTGGACGATATTTCAAATAGGTTCAAAACGCGATTAAGGGTGGGAGCGTATGCCTTACTATGGTCGCTTTGGCTATGTAGAAATGATTTTGTTTTTAATGACAAAAATGCTTCTCCTTTGCAGGCTATTTTCCGTTGTACGCACTCGCTTCGTATGTGGTCTATGCTACAATGAGCGGAGGTCCAACCGCTGTTCAAGGCGGTGTGTACGCGGTTGGAGTAGGTGGCTATGGAGGTTTTTACCCAACATGGGTGGCAGCATAACCTCCAGATCGGTCCATCTCACCTTTCGACATAGGCACAGTGTCGATCTATAGGACTCTACTATTGCCGATTTGTCGGTTTTTGTTTTCTTCTGGTTGTCACACTTTTGGTGTTCGGTTGTGTGCATGCTAGTTATGCAGAGGCCGGGTGTTGCTCATAATGCTTTGTATTCACTTGATGCTACATTTTTTAGTTAATAAAATCGCCCTTTATCAAAAATAGATTTTAACCCATGAGACCATATAGGTGAGATCAGAAATAATGTTCCAGATGACATCGCTGGTGAAAACCTCCAAACTTTTTTTTAAAACAAAGGCAAAAGATTTACCTCATATTACTCTCGCGGCATGGTTGACCTCATTTTTTAAAATAAGAGGAAAAAGAGTTTGCATGAATTACAACATCCCTAGGAAACAAAGGCAACTACTCTGGCGGCATGATTGACCCCAATTTTTTTGCTCCCGCAACCATCCAAAGCGCCACATCCTTCTTGAGATTATGTAAGAGAACCAACGGTGGTGCACTTTTTTGACAGAAGATGCGAGCATTTCGCTCATTCTAGATGGTCCCACTAGTAGAAAAGGGGGCAATGGTCCAGCCCGGGTTGAGCATTAGTCCCGGTTCAGTCTAGAACCGGGACTAATGTGAGCATTTATCCCGGTTCGTGCGGCTAAGGCATTAGTCCCGGTTCACCCGGGCCCTTTAGTCCCGGTTCGTGTTACAAACCGGGACTAAAGGGTGCGATGACCATTAGTCCCGGTTCGTACCTCAAATCGGGACTAAAGATTAGACCTTTAGTCCCGGTTTGAGTCACGAACCGGGACTAATGGGGTTGAGACCTTTAGTCCCGGTTCATGCCACGAACCGGTACTAAAGGTCTCATTTTCAAACTCTACCCCCACCCCCCCACCCCCTGGATCGCCTTTTCAGTTTTAAAAAAAAATAAAAGAAAATGATGGAAATGTCAAAAAAAATAAGTTTTCCATGTGATATGTGGTCTAGTTGTTGGGAAAATTTATAAACATGAATTTTCGACTTTTTTGCAAAATCTCTCGAGAATTTGTAAAAATGGGCGTAACTTTTGCATACGAACTCGGATGAAAAAGTTTTTTATATGAAAAATCATCTACTCGAAAAGTTACATCCAAATTTAACTAGGGGGGCCCGTTAAACATTTTCAAAATCCTCAAAAACTTAACAAAAAAAAGTTACGGGGCTTTTAAGATCTGGAGAGGCAAAAGAATTCAAAAAATTTCAAACTATGGTCAAACTGTGGTCAAACAATGGTCAAACTAATTATTCTACAATATTAGTGTTACTAAATAATTATTTTAGTTATTTTGAATTTTGGTCAAATCTGGTCAAACTATGGTCAAACTGTGGTCAAACAATGGTCAAACTAATTATTCAAGAAATATTAGTGTTACTAAATAATTATTGTTTTTTAAAACAATAGTTTCAAACTCAAACAGTGAAATGTGTCACTTCATGCTCAAGCAAAATTCCTGAGGGTTAATAGGATTGACATCTTACTATTGTCAGGAAAACAACAAGTGCAGACTCGGAAGCGAAGGAGAATAGAATCCGAAAGTAAAGCGTGCTCGGGCTAGAGTAGTGAGAGGGATGGGTGACCGGTCGAGAAGTTAGATGATTTGGAATGATGAGGGGTGATTAGAGGATAAATTGAGGGCATTAGTAACGACCCTTTAGTCCCGGTTCAAGAACCGGGACTAAAGGCCCTTACGAACCGGGACTAAAGGCCCGTTTTCTACTAGTGTCCAAGAGGCTAGCATGACAAGGGAGGCCCTGGCCTTCCTATTAGGCACTGATTTGTCGGAGACCCTAATCCACCATTCCTTGGCGGGACGAAAGAGGTGCCAAGAAGAGGTGTCAATGTGATCCAGCTGCAGGATCATGCCCCAAACTCTGATCGTGAACCTACATTGAAGAGAAGGTGGTCGACAGATTCCTGTACTTGCTTGCATAGAGGGCAAAGTCCACAGTTTGGCGAACCCCACTTTGCCAGTCTATCCACAGTCCAAACCTTGTTCTGCATGGCCAGACAAGCGAAAATTTTGACTTGAGGTGGCGCCCAAGCCTTCCAACCCGTATCCAACATAGGGGACCGAGTAAAGCCAAGGAATTGGGCCTTGTAGGCGGTGGCCGCCGAGTAGAGGCTGATAGTAGTGTGCTTCCACGTGATGCCATCATCAATATCATCATGAAGCTGGAAATCACAAATGGTTGTCTAGATCTCAACAAACTCCCGGAAGTGTGCAAAAGAGAAGATGGCCCAGGTGTTGATTTTAGAGATCCAGGCGTCATCCTTCAAGGCTTCCCGAATCTTCCAATTCTTCCTCTTGGAAGCCTGAAAGATTGACGGGACAATGTCTTTTGGTTTCTGGTCGTGCACCCAAGTAGCATCACAGAAGGACGTGCAAGCACCGTCGCAAACAATAATGGTCGTGGAGGCACAGAAGAAGTCATGATCGGCCCCATCACACGGGTTCCCGAACCGATCCAAAGCTTATTTGTTCCTTCCACTCAAACCAAAGCCATCGCAAACGCAGCGCCCTTGCAAATTTGTCTACGTTGAGCTCGCCAAGCTCCACATACTTAAGCAGTCGACAGACCGCTTCCTAATTTACATTGCATATGCCCCCCGTAGGTTTGTCGGCATCCTCCCAAAGGAAGGCTCGCTCAAGCTTGTTGAGGTTTTGCAGCATGCCGGAGGGGACTATGAGGGGAGTAACGAAGAACGTTGCTTGGGAGGAACACATGTAGTTGCGACCCCACTTGAAAACTTGCATTTGCGACTCAATGTGAAAACATGCAGTTGCGATCGCCCTTGAATACATGCAGTTGCGACCCCACTTGAAAACTAGCAGTTCGAACCCCCTTGAACACATGCAGTTATGACCCGACCCCATTTGAAAACTTGCAGTTGCGACCCTACTTGAACACATGCAGTTGCAACCCTCCTTGAACACATGCAGTTGCGCCCCCACTTGAAAACTAGTAGTTCGAACCCCCTTGAACACATGCAGTTGCGACCTCCTTGAACACATGCAGTTGCGACCCCACTTGAAAACTAGTAGCCGCGACCCCCTTGAACACATGCAATTGCGACCCCACTTGTACACATGTAGTTGCGGCTCCACTTAAAAACTAGAAGTTGCGACCCCCCTTAATCACATGCAGTTGAGACCCCCCCCCCCCCTAGAACCCATGCAGTTGCAACCCCACTTGAATACTTGTAGTTGTGCCCCCTTGAATACATGCAATTGCGACCCCATTTGAAAACTTACAGTTGCGACCCGGCTCATCTGAAACACATGTACTTGCGATCTCAAAACATGCACTTGCGACCCAACTTAAACTACACTTGTGAACCCCTTGAAAACTTGCGGTTGTGACCACCCTTAAAAACTTGTAATTGCGACCTCATTTGAAAACAATGCAATTGTGCCCCCCTGTTTACGAGCCACGGCCCGCGGCGCACAAATAAGGAAAATAATAAAAATACAAGAAGAAAACAAATGAGAAAAAACACGAAAAAATATATAAATGATAAATCTCATTCAAATATAAATTAGTTACAAAGTGTTTACATATAAAAAGAAAGGTTAAAGCAGAACAAAATTTTATTATTATTGCGGGTGAGAAGAAAGAAAAGATTGAAAGAGGAAAAAAGTATGATCACAACAAGAAAACAAAATAAAAATAAAAAACTTGCTTCGTTGCAGCTTCTCTCCCACATGCGTATAGCCCAGGACAAACAACAAAAAGTGAAGAAAAAGATGGGAGCTCATAGCTGCCGCTTGTTGCGGCAGATTCTCGCGCAAACGAACAGGCGATCCGACTGGGCCGGCCCACTAACGAACGAGCTGATCTGTATCGATGAGCGATCTAGCGAAATCACTAATTAAGAAGTACTCGTTACAAAAATCACTCCACTTTTCCCGGTCGCGACAAATGGCACGGATCGCAACTTGAAAGTTTTCCCTTTTTTCGTAGATCCGTTTATTCAAAACGTTTTATCTCTTAAACCATGCGTCCAAATCTTGAACCGTTTTCATCATTGGATTCCTCGCGTCGAGATCTTCAAACTAGATCCCATGTTGATAGGTTTTGACGAACTATTTTTCATGAAAAAACCGAACAAAAAAATCGGGCGAAAAAACCAAACCAGGAGCATGGTTTTTTCCCCTTTCCGAAAGAGGCACGCCCGTGCCTCTCGCGAAATCACAACCGTGCCTCTTGTGAAAGCAAAACCGTGACTCTCGTGGAAGGAAAAAAACAGTAAATGCGTTCGTTTTTTCGTTTCCGAAAGGCACGGCCGTGACTCTCGCGAAAGCAAAACCGTGACTCTCGCAAAAGAAAAAAAAAGAAAAAACACGTATTTTTTCCCTTTCCTAGAAGCACGGCCATGACTTTCGCGAAAGCACAACCGTGCCTCTCGCGGAAGCAAAACCGTGACTCTCACGAAAGAAAAAAAAACGCGTTTTGTTTTTTCCCTTTCCGAGAGGCACGGCCGTGACTCTCACGAAAGCACAGCCGTCCTCTCCCGGAAGCAAAATTGTGACTCACGAAAGAAAAGAAAAACAAAAAACGCGTTTTTTTTCGTTTTCGAAAGGCACGGCCGTGACGCACAGTGCAGCAAGTTGTCGAGCTTTCGCACAAGGTTTCGCTAGCGAGTGATGATCTAGGCCGGCCCATTCAGCGCTTTAGTCATCGGATTTTGGGAACCTTCCAGGAACCTTTCAGCGAGGGTCACGGCCGTGCCTCTCGGAAACGAAAAAAAAAATGTTTTCTGTTTTTCTTTCTTTCGCGAGACTCACGGTTTTTCTTCCGCGAGAGTCACGGCCGTGCCTCCTCGGAAACGAAAAAAACGTGTTTTCTTTTCTTCTTTTTCTTCCGCGAGAGTCACGGTTTTGCTTCTGCGAGACACGCGGTTGTGATTTCGTGAGAGGCCCGGGCGTGTCTCTTTCGGGAAGGGAAAAAACCCGTGCTCCTGGTTCGGTTTTTCGTCCGGTTGTTTTGAATAAATGGATGTACGAAAAAAAAGGAAAACTCTCAGGTTGCGGCAAATGGCGCGCTGTATGTGCGCCACTTGTCGCAACCTGGGAAGTTTGAGTGATCTTTGCAACAAGTACTCTTTAACTAGTGATTTCGGACAAGCGAAGCGTGAGACAACTATATACGCACAAATCTTACTAGCACATTTAATCCAACGGGTATGGAGGTGACTGAGACCTATAACAAAAGCGAAAAAGATAAGCCGAAAGCCGTCGTTAGGGTTCCACGACGCCTCGGAGTACACGGCAGGCCCAAGCTGCGCCACGCAGCACACGCACACGAGACTTGAATGGCATGCTATGTCAATGGTCCGTGCACCTCCTCGATTGGGCGAGCCATTTGCACGTAGACATATATTCCGGCCTACAATTAGTGCACTGCTAAATAACGACGACGTGCACCTGCTCACCGCCGCTACAAGAAGCTGTGGTGTCGTGTGGATTCACAACAAAAAGAAAGAAAAGGGGCCCCGTACGTGGGTCCCATCAACGCCCCCTCCTGTGCATGCAGATGCAGGTGACCGACCGGCCGTGTGGTGATGCACGTACCCGGGCCGGGTGGCACACGTACGAGAGCGCGCGCGTCTATATATCATGGCCGCCTCGCGGCTCCACTCTCCTCCACAAGCAAAAGCGCGCGCACAGACGAGATTACGCAAACAGACTCTGCACACAGTTTGGTTGAGAGGGACAGACAGAGGAGGGAGATGATGAAGGTGGAGGTGGTGGAGTCGACGCTGGTGGCGCCCAGCGAGGAGACGCCACGGCGGGCGCTGTGGCTCTCCAACCTCGACCTCGCCGTGCCCAAGACGCACACGCCGCTCGTCTACTACTACCCGGCCCCGGCCCCGGACACGGACTCGGCCGGCTTCTTCTCGCCGGAGCGGCTCAGGGCGGCGCTGGCCAAGGCGCTGGTGCTCTTCTACCCGCTGGCCGGGCGCCTCGGGCGAGAGGGCGAGGGCGGGCGGCTGCAGATCGACTGCAACGGCGAGGGCGCGCTCTTCGTCGTCGCCAGGGCGCCAGACCTCGCCGGGGAGGACCTCTTCGGGAGCGGCTACGAGCCGTCGCCGGAGATCAGGCGGATGTTCGTGCCCTTCGCGCCCTCCGGCGACCCGCCATGCCTCATGTCCATGTTCCAGGTGCTTAACTAACTACTAGTTCTTCTACTATCTTGATTATAATTTTCCTGGCATACCTTTCTTACATCGATCGGTCTGGTCGGAGTTGGACAAAAGTGAAAATCGAGTCCCCATAATAGGTTCCTTCGGTTGTGAATTGTGATCTCTACGTCGAAAATGTCGTATCATTGGGATAATCGACACTTCTACAGATAGATAGATAGAGATTGGCGAGGGGCGGAGAAAACCAGCTAGTAGAACATTCATTGATTCATATCCTCATCGATAACCACCAAACGAATATGGATAAAATATGAATGGCAAGAACAACATTGAGATCGACGTACCATCCACAAAATTATTGTGTCACGCTCACTCTCTGTCCCTCGCCAGCGACGCATATCGCTTCTCGTCAATGAATAATAAAAGAGAGGCTAGCAAAGTTTGACATGTACATAGCCATTCCCAAAGAATCTAGATTAGCACCATGTGTGGCATGCGTGGCAAGCTAGGTAGCAAATCTCAAGCTCAATTCAAAACAAATGCATTATTTTATGAGTCTGTTTAGGACACATCTAGATGTGACATAACTATGTCACACCTAAGCTGATTCCCACTCTGTTTGTGGTTTATTTATTTTTTTGTCATAGTTTTTTTTATTTCTTGTTGCTGCATTATATATTTGTGGGAGCTTAGATGTGACATCCTTAAAAACATCTAAATGTGAATTAGACAAACTGTTATTTTTTTGAATAATAGTGTGAAGAAAGCATAGTCGTACTATCATATTGGTGGGGTGCCTACGTATGACTCATCCCCGGGATAACAAACATCTCGATCGGGATACGGGAATCAAGTTGCGTGGATGTGATCGTGACGGCGCCGTTGATATCTGTGGTTGTGGGCCTGAAACGGCTTCCTCCCTCTGATTTCTTATCTGTGGTTGTGGCCAACAATATTCTAATGGCAAATTTCCAGGCAACACGAAGGCCTACTTGTTGCCTCCGTTATTGGGCAAAAACTGGCATCGCTATCAAGTCATGATCAATTATTCTCAACCCTTGTCTGCTTGTTTTTAACTACACTGCCGCGTCGCAACCAGATGATAAAAGTGCAAAGAGTTCATATCCAGCCTACGTAGCCAAAGAGTTTAAAAGAGGGCCGCCGCCCCACACTAGAATATGGGATGAAACCTCATAATCGAAACTCAGACATGTTTGACACGCTACGATGTGAATAAGAAAGAGTTCACCATAACTAGGAAGAACTAGGGACATGATCGATAATTCTCAACACTAATCTACTCCCTCTGTCTCATAATATAATAATGTTTTTACACTACATTAGTGTCAAAACCGCTCTTAATTATGTTAATTATGAGATGGAAAGGGTGCCTATTTTGCTTATTGGCGGCTCGTAGGCTCGTAGCAACAAGCGTACATGCCGCCATAGAAGGCTACTTGCTTCAGCCGTTGAAGCGAAGACCCTATACCGAGCCAATATATACGTAGTACTTCTTTTTCAAAAAATATCCTTGCATAGTTAAATAGTCCAAGATAGGGTCGTTGTCCCTATCAATTGGAATTGCTGGAATCTAACAAGTTTGTGGATCACGAGGCAATTGTTCCGCGGGCCGGCTGGACAGTTTGTGTGCCCTTGCAAATATCCGTTATTATTTCCCACAATAACAACCCAATCATTTTTGACATGCTACGAGGAAGATAATAAATATGAGTTGATCCTAGGAAGAACTCATGACCAAATTTAATAGTACTACGGTAGAAGTGAAGCTCAAACCATGGCTGGCTAGCCCACCGCCTCATATATGGTAATAACCCTTGCGTTAGCCCATCATTATACTCCCTCCGTTTCAAAATAGATGACCCAATTTTGTACTAATTTTGTACTAAAGTTAATACAAAGTTGAGTCATTTATTTTGGAACGGATGGAGTAGTAATCTATACCTCAGTATACCAATGGATGGGCAATGAATACTTTCATTTTTTAAACAGCAGTTTTTCTCAATGGGTATAGAAAAAGGAGGCCAAACCATCTTTCTTAAACATAATGTTAGAAAATTATGACCGTACAGCTACTATGGTCTATGAAACTATTATATTTGTTGATGTTAAACACATCAAAATATTTAAAACCGTAGTTTCTAAAAAAAAACATGGTACGGTCAATAAAATTAGAAAACCTTAGCCGCCAAACATAGCCTTATCTCCAAACAAGCGTCTTTATTGTAAAAGGAGCAATCCAAATACAACGTCATGCCATCGCTGTACATTCTTTTATGATTTAAACGCTCTTATATTAGTTTACGGAGCGAGTAGTTTGGATTGCTTATCACATATACTGTTTGTTGGATTTGAAATTTACAAACGTTCGGATTGTTTGTGCATGGCAGGTGACGTTCCTCAAGTGCGGCGGCGTGGTGCTGGGCACGGGCATCCACCACGTGACCATGGACGGCATGGGCGCGTTCCACTTCATCCAGACATGGACGGGGCTCGCGCGGGGCCTCGCCCTCTCCGACGCTTGCCCGTCGCCACCGTTCCACGACCGGACGCTCCTCCGTGCGCGCTCGCCACCGTGCCCCGAATTCGACCACCCTGTGTACTCGCCGGCGTACCTCAACGGCGCCCCACGGCCCTTCGTCACCCGCGTCTACTCCGTGTCCCCGAAGCTCCTCGCCGACATCAAGTCCCGGTGCGCGCCCGGCGTGTCGACCTACGGCGCCGTGACGGCGCACCTCTGGCGGTGCATGTGCGTGGCGCGTGGGCTCGCCCCCGGCTCCGACACGCGCCTCCGCGTGCCGGCCAACATCCGGCACCGGCTGCGCCCGCAGCTCCCGCGCCAGTTCTTCGGCAACGCCATCGTGCGCGACCTGGTGACCGTGAAGGTGGGCGACGTGCTGTCGCAGCCGCTGGGGTACGTGGCCGACACGATCCGGAAGGCGGTGGACCATGTCGACGACGCGTACACGCGGTCGGTGATCGACTACCTGGAGGTGGAGTCGGAGAAGGGCAGCCAGGCGGCGCGCGGGCAGCTGATGCCGGAGTCGGACCTGTGGGTGGTGAGCTGGCTGGGGA
This sequence comes from Aegilops umbellulata, assembly GCA_032464435.1. Lineage (NCBI taxonomy): Eukaryota > Viridiplantae > Streptophyta > Magnoliopsida > Poales > Poaceae > Aegilops > Aegilops umbellulata. The sequence goes on along the minus strand of CP136059.1, from coordinate 441,172,694 downwards.
TGCCCATGTACGACGCCGACTTCGGGTGGGGCGCGCCGCGGTTCGTGGCGCCGGCGCAGATGTTCGGCAGCGGCACGGCGTACGTGACGCAGCGCGGCGCCGACAGGGACGACGGCATCGCCGTGCTGTTCGCGCTGGAGCCCGAGTACCGGCAGTGCTTCCAGGACGTCTTCTACGGGGAGTGACACGCAACTTTCTCCCTCCTTTGTGTGTGTTTGCCAGTGTGTATGAGTGTATCCACTGTCTAGCGTTTGCTGTTCACATTTGGATTTGGTAGAATGCATGTGTACAACACGTTGTACGTGTCAATGTGACATATGTCGGGCTTCCAACTGTTGTCTAGGAAAAATAACCCATAAAATGGTTGTATACAAACCTATCTCTTTTGCCTGGATAGCTGGATGTATATGTAACCAAAATGGTTGTAGTCATAGATAGTAGTGTCATTTTGATGACCGGAGAATCAGGCTGCAAGTGGGACAGTAAGCGGGATGCCCGCGTCCACCCCACAATTGCCGCATAGGTTAAGTGGGATAACCGCCAAAGCCCGCATATTGTTAAGTGGGTATATGGGTTTAGGCCGTGTTTGGTTCACAGGGCCGGGCCCATAGTTGTACTAAGTGTGCGGGCCGCACAGAGCCCATAAATCTGAGGGGCCCCAAATTTTTATGTATATTTATCAACAAACAAGAGCTGTTCCGCTGGGCCGCTGGCGTCCGCGACTCGAGCCGGCCACCAGGCAGCCGCACTAGATCGCTGCTGGTCTTTTCTCGTCGGTTGATGGTCACACCTCATAATAGAATTGCCTCAGAAAAAGAACATCATAATAGAAAATGGGGATGGGAGTTACATGGATCACAAAACAGCGATCGCATCGACTCGGCTTCGCCGCTTTGGTTACTGCCTAGTGCGTACATGAGGATCTGTCGCCAGTGCCTACCGGAGGATCTACACGGCCCTGCTGCTGCTAGTGCCTACAGAGGATCCATCAGTGATTCGGCGACAATTCTCAGGCCGCTCCTCGTTTGAAAACGGGGTAGTCCGATCGATCGACGACCGCGACAGTTTAATCCTCTGGATGCTCTCACTGTCGTTTTCATCCTCCGGGTGCTTCACGCTTCAAAACAGGTACTTCGGTTCCTACTCCTAATTACCAATTTTTTAATTAACTTTTGGCATGTCGTTATAGATTGGTTCTTGCCTTCTCGGTTAAAGATTAGAAACACGACACTAGGTAAGTTAGACGGTTTGTCTAATTTTCTACGAGATATATATACATTATAATTGCTCGTTAGTTATTTTTTTTAGTGAGACAGGGCCCCATTTTATAGTTTCGCACAGGGCCTCGAATTTTGTCGGCCCGGCCCTGTTGGTTCATAAGTCTTAGGACTTTTTTTAGTCTCAACTAAAAAGTCGCTAGTTTCTAAAAAGTCTCTACCTGTTTGGTTTCTAGAACTAAACATGGACTAAAAGACCATGTATAACTAAAAGTCCCAAAAAGACTCTCCCTGAGGGTCTTCTTTCATAAGTCCTAAATGCTCACTTTTAAGTCTCTATAAGTTTCTTCTGTTTGGTTTAGATGGGACTAAAAGAACTTTTTAAATCATTACACCAATAAGTTCCTGTAAACAAACACCCCTTTAGTGGGAGCCCACATCCCGGTCAACTTTTTTCCGACGAGGAAGGACGACACCTGTGACGTGGAGCAGAGGTTGTAGGGGAAGAGCTGGGGCACGTACGTACCTGCAATTGAAACGCCATTGGGATGTTTCGACATATGAACGTTGGTTCGACATATGGCTCGATACCTCGGACGACACCGCCGAGGAGGATGATGATAGTGATGATAGCGACTTAGAGTAGTTTTTTAATGCAATCTATCTCGTTTTTTATCGTTTGTCGTTTTTATTTATTATGCAATCTATGTTTCGGATGTAAAATATCTTTGTATCGTTTTAAAAATATATGCAATCTATCTATTCCTACATCCTAGAATGAGCGTGCGCGCTGTTTTCTACCGCGGCTGCTGGAGCGGCGCGCGCGCTGTATTTTAGCGCGGCTGCTGGAGCGGGCGTAGCGCGCCGCGCCAAACCAGCCGATGCGCGCGCGGCATATGTGTTTTTTGCGCGCGGCGCGACCGACGCCTGTTGGAGATGCTCTAACATTGCAGCTAGCTACGTGCAATCGAAGGAATTTACATTGTGGCAGCGGCAATTAACTCTGCAGCTAGCTACATTTCCCTCTATCTGCAGTAGGCAAGTTTGAACCAGTTCAGAATCTGCAGTTCATTCTTTAACGAGATCCTTCAATCCCCCATGTAGAGACAGCCGTTCAAGGTGATTTAGCCGTTCAGAGCTAGGCAGTCTGGGGCATTGGGTCACCTCATGAGCGGGTCAAGGCCCGTACGGCAATTAGGCCGTGGTGGCGTCGACGACACGGGGGAGGTGCCTCGGAGGAGGATGGAGCACAACAGGGCCCCGACATGGGAACGGCCAACGCGACGAGCCCGTCTGCATGCGGCGGCGCAAGTTGACAGCGGTGCTGCGCCGTCCACGGCGTAACATGACGACGGTGTTGCGGCATTGCGTAGCTGGATGGCGGCGCCGCCCTAATCCCCACCGCATCATCACGGCAACGTGGGTTCGATGCGGGCGCCGCGGGACAACCCACATACCTAGGTGCTCTATCCGTGGATGTCCACGAACACTTGTTATGTGGGCTTTTACGTGGGCACCACAGGTAGCCCGCGTCCACTTACAGCCTGACCGGAGAAGGTCGCGGGCGGTATTATTCCATGGCGACTGATTATCGTAATCAATCTTACATGTTAAAATAATCATTTCAAAAGAACATAATCAATCTTAGCTGAAGTGCGAACCTAAACGCTAAATATTCTGCAATAATAAAGCACGGATTGACTCCGTGAGTTCACCGTCACAATATGCTTCTTTTCGTGAAATTACGCTTTCAGTTTAAATTTAAAATATATATGCAAGGTGGTACTAAAGCGTCAATTTTGTTCAGATCGTTCGGCATCGAGAAACAACCCATCGAGAAAAGGCCGAGCGAACGAAATAGCCCATGAACCATCCTCTGTAACCCACATGATTTCCATACGTCGCACATCACTAATTTCGCACACAAGCTGACCTCTCACACGTACCGCGCTACAAGACCTTCTCTGCATCGAATCAATGAACTGCTGGGCCATCTTTTATGGGCCGGAAGCCACATTTCATAATTTATTTTATAATAACATGCATGCACCTGTTTTGTTAAATAGTCTCACCTTGCTTTCTTATATCAATTTTCACTAATTCATAAATGCTGGCAAGTCCCCTGAACGAGAATCCATTGGCACAGGGATTAAATAAATATAGAGGGTTAGTAAAGGAGAGACGTGCATGGACTACACCGAGAATGGGAGGTCGGAGCAGCGGCTGAAGATGGTGGTGAAGGCGCGAGCAGGCAGGCAAAAGGGAAGGAGGAGAGCAGCAGGGCGACGCGAGGGATCTCCGCTCCTCATCGGAGGAAGGCGGCGGCGGCGCTGACCGCATGGCTAGGTAGGAATGGTGCAAGCCTCTCAGAAGAGGCAGAGAGGGGCGGTGTGCTCGCCGGCGTTAGCCGATGGCCCTGCAACCGGAGTCGAGCTCCAGGCCAGGAGATCGGTGCGCGAGGAGCTCTTCTCCTGACGCAATGCGTGCGCGTGTGGGTGGCGGCGCCGAGGGAATTGAGAAGGAGAAAGATGAGTGGGAATCGGGGTGGGCTGCTGCTCCTCTCTCTCTTATTCTCTTTTCTTTCTATTTATTAAACATAAACAGAGAGAGCAAAAGGGAGAGAGGGTTAGGAATGGGTTTTTGGCAAGGGGCTATTTTTTCCAGATTCACAAAAATGTGCTTGATCCAGGAAAAATAGAAATGAGCATAATTGAAAGGTTTAATGTCAAACTCATTTGAATTTAATTAAATGGGTTTAAACTGGAAGTTGGATTTAGGATTTCCCACAATTGATGAAAAATTCCATGTTGATTGCACTTTGCACAATCTGAATATTGTTAGATCAGTCTAAGTATAGATGCAGCCTCTAGGTTGCCACGTTTACATGTATGAGCGGTCGACATGGCCAATGCTCAACCCGTAGCAACGCACGGGTCTTTTTCTAGTATTCTGCAAAGAGAGTACTTGTAAATTCCTATAATACTGTTACTTAGATCCTGTCATTAGCCTAGACGAGTTAATTAGGCAACTGGTGTGTTTCATAATTGACTGAAACTCTGCACCGTGCCACCGCCATGGTACGTAGCAGTGCCGTGGCATGCCTGGTACCTCGCACAGCTTCCTGGTCTTTCTTGCGGGGAGGTACATAACAGTGGGCCAGCCTGCTAATTAACATCAGTCCAGTCAATACAACTCCCTTCGTTCCAAAATAGATGACTCAACTTTGTACTAACTTTAATATAAAATTAAGTCATTTATTTTGGAACGGAGGAAGTACCTTTCTTTATTTATTAGACTAGCCACAGTCGAAGTAATTTCAGCAGTAACTTCAAGTCTAACTCAGCAAATTTGAGGGTGCTTGGATCCAAGGGACTATTTCTAGTCTGACTAAAAATAGTCTCTTTTAGAGGCTAAAGTTCCAAGCACCCCTGACTAAAGAGAGGCTAGGACTAGTCTTGAGGCTAAAAATTTTTAGTCATAGGAAACCTACTAAAATATGTATTAGCCCTCTCTCTCCTCATTTAGTTCCTTTACTTTAACACATGCGAGTTCTGGATTGGATGCTTTGGAGGATAATAAATGTTTAATAACTTAATTTTAGTCTCTTTAGTATTTGGATCCAAGCATGGGTGAGGCTAGCAAGTTTTAGTCCCACTACTTTTAGTCATGGGACTAAAACGTATCCAAGCACCCTCAAAGAGTTAATGAAGAGAGAGGTAGTTCTAGTAACTTAGCTAGTTAGGCTGGTCATAGTGGGAGTAACTTAGGGAGTAACATAGATGCCACATAAGCATAAATGATGAGGTGGCAAGTAGTTAATGAGAAGAGAGGCAAATAGAGTAACATAATATGTTACCATCACATAGCGCTTTCCAATGCAAAATGAGTCTACAAAGTGATAAATGAAGACATCTATGTTACTACATATATGACACTACCCACTATGAAGGTAGTAACATAGACCAGTAACATATGCATGTTACTACTCTAAGTTACTCCCCACTATGACCAGCCTTACTGTAACATCACACATATCAAGGCAAGATGAGTCTACAGCATAATAAATGAAGTGTTGCATGTTACTACATATATGTTACTTCCCATTATAGAGGTAGTAACTTAGAGTAGTAACATGCCCATGTTACTACTTTATGTTACTAACTATTATGGCTAGTCTTATACTCCGACAATAAAAATAAATTGGGCGAAGGTTAGCTAGTACAATTAACGATGGACTGGATACCGAGCCCGCTGAGCGCCGTCCTCCGAAACAACTTTCTGGCTGTTGCGGCTCACTAGCGCGTTGGCTAAGGTCGTGGGCCAGCGGACGAACACGACGGCCCAGTCTGCGAACAAATAAACGCAGGTTTAGTACCACATCGCTCGGCTAGCAACAGTCTACGCGGCTTAAATAGCCCAGTGCTGTCTTTTTCATCGCCGAGGGCGTAAAGCTCATTCATCAACTTTGCTGAGGCAAAAGCATTCGCTACGCACTTCTGGCTGGGCCTGTCCTGGCGGCCTGTGACCCTAGGTCTCTCCCTTGGAAGTGCGGGGCGTTAGAGAAGTATGATGCGATGTCAGTATTTTTTTTTCATTTCTTTTATTGCTTTTTATTATTTCTATTTCTCTATTTATTCCTTTTTTACTACTTCTAAGGCTCATATTCAAATGTTTTGCAGGTTGTGCAACATGTGAACATGTAAAGTCTAAAATAAAAAATAAACAAGTTCTCTGGAAAATAAACCATCAAATGGTTGGTATACAAACTTTTTTTTGCCGTTTCTTTTATTGCTCTTCGTTATTTCTATTTCCCTAATATTTATCCCTTTTTTACTACTTCTAAGGCTCATATTCGAATGTTTTGCAGGTTGTGCCACAGGTGCACATGTAAAGTCTAAAATAAAAAATAAACTAGATACCTGGAAACTAAACCATAAAATGGTTAGGGAAATAAACCATAAAAATGGTTGTATACAAACCTTTTTTTTTGGTCGTTTCTTTTTGTTTCTCTTTATTAGTTTTATTTCCCTAATATTTTTCCCTTCTTTACCACTTCTAAGGTTCATATTCGAATGTTTTGCAGGTTGTGCAATAGGTGCACATGTAAAGTTTAAAATAGAAAATAAACTGAAAATAAACTAGTTGCCTGGAAAATAAACCATAAAATGGTTAGGGAAATAAACCATAAAATTGGTTGTATACAAACCTTTTTTTCTGCCGTTTCTTTTTGTTTCTCTTTATTAGTTTTATTTCCCTAATATTTTTTCCTTTTTTTTTACCACTTCTAAGGCTCATATTCGAATGCTTTGCAGGTTGTGCAACAGGTGCATATGTAAAGTTTAAAATAAAAAATAAACTGAACATAAACTAGTTGCCTGGAAAATAAACCATAAAATGGTTAGGGAAAATAAACCATAAAAGTGGTTGTATACAAACCTTTTTTTCTGTTTCTTTTTGTTTCTCTTTATTTGTTTTATTTTCCTAATATTGTTTTCCCTTTTTTACTACTTCTTAGGCTCATATTCGAATGTTTTGCAGTTGTGCAATAGGTGCACATGTAAAGTCTAAAACAAAATCTCAAAACAAACTAGTTGCTTGGAAAATAAACCATAAAATAGTTAGGTAAAATAAAGCATAAAATGGTTGTATACAAACCTATCTTTTTTGCCTGGATGGCTGGATGCATGCAATTAGGGCATGGATGATGCAGAAACTCTCTACGCCCGTTGATAGAGCATCCAAGGCTAACTCTGACGCGCAACCACAAATGGACGTCCACTTTGTCTGGATTCTGTCAATTTAGGTTGAGCAAAGAGGCGGTGCCCATCCTCTTTTGCGGTTGCATTGCCAGTGAGCCCAACACGACGAGCACATTTGGTCCGCGGGCTGGCCGGCGTGCAAATGTAGACATTCTTTTAACTAAAAAGAAATATATCATATAGTTTTACCACCAAATAAATCACATTGTACCATAATAATAAATAGTTTCACAAAAAAATCACAAAGTTTGCAACCAAATTTAAATTATCACGCATACATCGAAAGAAAATGAACCAATACATCCACTGGTTGCCAAGGTGAGTCCACATGTACTCCACCAAGTCATTTTGAAGTTGCCTATGAGTATGCCAATCACGCATTTCATGATGAAATTGAGTGAACAGTTCAAAGGTTGTCGGTTCTTGGTGCTTAGGCACAACAATTTCACCCTGTAATTGAAACCCTTGGTCGTAGATGATGTCATCATGCTCATCTTCCACGGTCATGTTGTGCATGATCACATAAGCATTCATCATCTCCAAAAGCTTGTTGGTGCTCCATGTCGATGCAGAGTGTCGAACTATGGCCTATCAAGATTGAAGCACACTAAAAGCATGCTCCGAAAAAAAAAAGTCTGATCGCGAGCTCGGATGCACTTGTATGAACCGTAAAATCCAACAAAAATGTTTGATCGCGAACTCAGATGCACCTGTATGAACTATACCTGGCCATCTGTCGGGTCGGGCCAGGCTTCAGGCCGGCCTACCAAAGCCCGATGCAAAAAACCCAGGCCCGAGCCCGACCCGCCTGTCGGGCCTAAAAATCGAGCCCGAGCCCGGCCCATCGCGCTAAAAGCCTGCGGGCCTCGGGCCGAGACTCTTCCTTAAACAACGAATACGACGGGCCTGGGCCGGCCTAGCCATCGGGCTCAAAATCTAGGCCTAGGCCCGGCCCGCCTGTCGGGCCTAAAAATTGGGCCCGAGCCCGGCCCATCGTGCTAAAAGCCTGCGGGCCTCGGGCCGAGACTCTTCCTTAAACAATGAATACGACGGGCCCGGGCCGGCCCAGCCATCGGGCTCAAAATCTAGGCCTAGGCCCGGCCCGTGGGCAAGGTTGGCCCGTGGGCAAGGTTGGGTCGGGCCGTCCGGGCCGGGCTGCCCATGGCCAGGACTAGTATGAACGGTAAAATCCAAAAAGAAAAATCCCATCTCTTTGTGATAAACATTAATGATTGTTTTACCAGCGTACAAATTTTTTTCTAATGGAATGACATTTGTTGAGAACAGGAAAAACATAATCATTTTGGAGCATCAATTTTTTTTCACAGACCTCCACAAATGTCATTCCATCACGAAATTTTGCATGCAGATGAAACACTCATCAATGCTTGTGTTGCCAAAAAAATCAGTAATTATTTAGATTTATTTTACTTTGTTTTGGATTTTACTGCTCACCCGTTTGCATGTGAGCTCGGGACCTGCAGAAGAACACTGTCGAGATTCCTAGATTTCCTCTCAAAAAGAAAAAAAAGGGTGACATTTGTAGACAGAAGGACTGAAGGAGTGCATCTGTATATTTTTATTCGCATCTGCATGTGACATTATGCCGCATGTACACATGAGCTTCCTCGCTAGTAGTACAAACCAATGAGCAAAACCGAACCTATGAATGATCGACCTAGCTAGTATATGAATCTGTATCAAAATTCTGAATCAACTACAGTTTGTATGTATGTATGTACACCGGTTCTCCCGCGCCGATCAGATCAGACCACGGCCGCGGCGGCAGCCAGCAGGGGAAGCAGGAGCGCCATGGAGAAGAAGGAGAGGCGGCTGCCGCCTGAGCCCGGCTGCCTCGGCGTCACGGGCACCGCGCCGGGGTAGGGGACGCTCTGCCGCGGCTTGATTCGGGTCGTCGGCGACGGCCCCGGAGCCGCGCCGGGGCTCCCGCCGTGGCCCTCGTTTTCTACGTCCTTGTAACCTGCAGTTAATTTAGTTGGGACAATCAAGCAATGATCGGTAGTTCGGTACACAGTTACTTCATCGGGTATACAGTACAATTCAGGGAGAATGCTGATCGATGAACTCACAGTCGAACTCGTGCCAGCCCAGGACGGACCTCTCCCGGTCAAACACCACCTTGAGGCCGGTCATGAAGTTCTCTGCATTTCATCAGTGATGAAGTAATCAGCAATCAGAGACGGAACGGTGGAGGGATTAAGAAGGCTGTAGCAGTGTGTATGTGCGCGTACGTCCGATGATGTCGATGGTGATGTCGTTCTTGAGCACGGCGAGGCAGTATCCGACGGCGACCATCTGGCCGGCGCTGGTCTCGCCGGCGATGAGCACGAAGGGGCGGGTGACCGGGAAGACGGCCCCGCCCCTGGTGGTGAGGCTCACCTCCGGCACGAACAGCTCCGTCTGCCCGCGGGCCAGCTGGTAGCAGTACTCGAAGGGGATGGAGGCGCTGAGGTTGGCCCTCTTCTCGCGCACCTGGGAGTCGAAGCTGGTGGCCAGCTCCGTGTAGGCCGGGTCGTTGAGGTACGTGAAGGAGGTGCCGGAGTCCACGACGGCGGCGAACTCCGCCGCCAGCTCCTTCCCCTCCACCGTCATCGCCGTCACGCTGATGTTGTACGTCGGGCTGCACACACGGACAAGAAAAGTCGCCCATCAATCAACCCTTTTGACTTTTCGGGCTGTACTGACATGTGGGACCCACGTGTCAGTGTCCTGCTAGTGATAGAGCGCCTAATTAACTACTTACTGCGTGTTCCGGACGGTGAAGGGCGTCTCGGCCTGGCCGCGGCGGCCGGCGTCGCCGAAGTTGATGCGGCCGTAGCCGTCGGGGCTGAAGCACATGGAGAAGCTATCGGAGGCGACGAGGCCGGCGGCGTGCAGCACGCTGGGCACGGACACCTTGTCCATGCCGAGCCCCAGCAGCCCGTCCACGGCGGCGCCGTCCAGGAACGCGCCCGTCTGCACCTGCCCGCACCCCAGCACCACGGGCGCCCTCACCGCCGTCGACGACGCGCCCCCGGCCTCCTCCCGCCTGAGGTGGAGCACGTCCTCCACCAGCACCCCGGAGGAGGAGGTGTTGGCGGAGACGTACCTCACGCTGTACGGGCAGCTGCTGCTGTTCGTGGCCGCGCACGCGTTGGGCCGCTCGCACAGCGCGTGCTCGCAGGTGACCGCCTTGCTCGTCGACGACTTCCCAGGGCTGTACGGGCGGAGCTCCGGCCCGCCGCGCAGCTCCGAGGCGTTGGCGATGGGCGCGCACTGCTTGCAGTCGCAGGGCACCCAGAAGAGGTCGCTGCCCGTGTCCAGCGCCACCAGGAACGTCGCGTTCGGCGTGCCCACCGCCACCTCCGCGTAGTGCAGCGACCCCTCCAGCCGGAACGTCAGGTTGCCGCTGGCGAAGGTGAGCAGCCCACCCTTCCCGCCATCGCCCTCCGCGAGGCCGCGGCGGGCGAGGTGGGCGCGGTCGTGGCGGGACAGCGCGGCGTAGTACTCCGGCGTGCCCTCGGCCTCCGCCCACCACGCGTGGCCGCGCGCCTCCGCCCACCGCCTCACCACGGGCGAGGACCGGTGGTGCAGGTCGAACCCGATCCCGGACGCCTCGCCGAGAACTGCAGACACCGCGGCGACGGCCACGGCGACGGCGACGAGCGACAGACAGGTGGAGCGAGCCATGGTGGGGAGAGTAGGCGTGCGGGGACGGCAATAGGAGGACGGTTGGTGCACGGGGCTTAAGAGGAAGAGGGGGACGCGCATGGCGGCGAGAAAGTCAAAGTCTTGTGTGGTTTACCCCGGCGCGACCTCAACGGTGGGTGGCGAATGGCCGGCGGGGGCAGGGGAGCGGCGACGCGGCTGGACCGACGTGGCCGAGTCCCGGAACTCCTCAAGTGTTCGACAGCGCCGGCCTGATTTTTTTCCATGAGACGACTTGACTTTTGTTCCTTTGTGGCCGGGGAGTTGGTATTGGTTGGAGATGGCCCACAACACCGCGTGACGTCCCTCCATTGTTGTCCGATTCAGAGCTTGTGGCTGCGAGAGCTCTGCTAGGCAAAAAAATTTAAAGAAAAACGTAGCAGGACCATTTCTTTGTTTTGCATAAGGGGCAATGTAAATTTGTTGTGAGCTCATCGTGGAACGCAGCTGCACCACGCACGTACTATGTAACGGGCAGAGCCAAATCTAGCCTTGGGAGAGGATATAGATAGATAGAGAAATCGTGTACGAATGTCAACAGGTTGGACAGACAGAGGGTATAGATAGCATCCTTGTTGCAGCCAAAGAGAAATGATTTGATCGAATCTAGACTAGACAGGCGAGTTGACCTTGGCAAACAACGAGGCCCGATCTAGGTAGCAAGCCAACAAAATAGTGTATCTAGAGTGTATGCATGGAGTGTATGGAAGAGGATTTGTAGCACCTGGATGCTCCACACCCCTATATGAACATTAAGTTAAAAAAAATAGCGGGATTTTTTAAAGAAAAAACTGGGGTTGGGATATGAAACCTGGGTGCTCAACCTACTTTCGTGTCAATTTTATAATAGAAATATCAGAAAACGTATCTGTGGCAGAAAAGACAAAAAAATCATATGTACAAAAAAAAACAGTTTGGATGAATTTTAGTTTGGACTGTTTTTTCTTCGCCACGGATACATTTCCGGGTATTTTTCTACGAAATTTCATAGGGGAGTAGATTGCGCACCCAAGTTTGAGATTTCAAGATTTTGTTTTTTTAATTTCCTGGTATTTTTATTAATTTAATTTTCGTATAGGGGGGTGGAGCACTGTCACACCCTGATTTTCATGCCACAACACTTAAGCTAATAAATCATGATAAAATATAGTTTGACAAAAACTTTTGAGTGTTTTGGACCTTGCCTTGATTGGATTTTGTCTGTTGTTTACAAGTGCTCTAAAAATCAAATAAATCCTCCAACTCCTATAGTTCATCTCCTTTCTCTAAACTCTTGAACCAATGATCATGCCATGTGTATAGGACATAGAAATAATTTCTTACAAAAATAATTTGGCCAAATAGTATTTTCAGAAATTAGTTTTTCCAAAGACCTCTGAATTGAGGTTTGCACTGCAAGTACTTAATTAAGGGCAGTAAAAATCTTTGCAAAAATATTTTTGACTCCTATTAGATATAGGATACCCAGAAACCACAAAAAATATAATTTTAAAAGTTATTTCCTATTTTATTTAAAGGCTTTTTCTTAAGGCCAGAAATGGTCTTTAATAGGTTAAAATTATTTTAAAGATTTAAAAATAATTGAGAAAAATTAGGGAGACTCAATGGACATATATTTTCCATATATATGAGTTTCAACATATGGTCATGATCAAAATATTGGACAAACCTCCCAAAACCATTTCTGCCCATTTCAAGGATTTGAAATATTTCTACAAGAAATATTTCCCAATAAATCCAGGAAAATTCTAGCAAGTCACATATGCATAATATGATGATATTGCATAGTTTCAGCCAAACAAAACTATTTTTTTCACCAAAATGCACCAAAACCCTCTCTGACCAGAATCAAATTTGAACAAGTTTGTACTACCAACTTTCTCTCCTTGACCCAAACTTTTGTGAGCATGTTCACATGACCAAATGAGGACACTACACCAAGTGGTTCATCAAGGGGAAGTGATTTTCTCAACTAGATCTACACAAGTTTATTTCTGCTAATTTATAGGGTTTACAAAAGTTGCACTGTCAACTTTGCCCAAATGAGCTTAAATTTGGTAGAACACACTATTTCTACGTGCCATTCCATCCTGTTAATTATCATGGCAAGTGGAATTAATTTTCTTGCCCAAACCAACAACAAACACCTTCTGCCATTTTTCCAAAATTATCATTTTGACCTCTTCCACTAATCTCCATGAGCCCAAGTTTTTACCACAGCTGCCCCAGGTCACCTCCTACCTCCAGTAGCCCCCCTCTTCCAAAGCTCCATGATTGATGGGGCAAAAACCCCATTTTCCCCCTCTGGACAGCCACTGTTCATCTCTCTCTCCACCTCCCCTCTCATCTACTGGCTCTCTAGGGCATCCAATGCCACTCCTACATTGTTACTCACCCCGAAAACCCCCAGACACAAAAGGACATGCTCATGGCACATAAACAATGCCAGTGCATGCAGAGCTCGCGCTCTGGAGCACGCTACAGTGCTCTCCCGCACTGTAGCTCACCCATGCCCAGGGCATACGCCAGCCTTGGGCGTCGGGGTGATGTCTCCCGAGGTGGCCTCAGCGTCCGGGAGACGGCACGCTGCCGGCCCCCTCTAGAACCTCTCTCCTCTCCCCTCTACAGGCTCACCCGAGCGCGTCCGTGGACACTGCCCACGGTGCACCACGGCCTCGCCCATTTCAAGCCACTCCGACCCTCTCTCTCGCCTGGGTTCGAACCTCCTCTCTCCCGTGCACCTCTCGGACACCCCCTCTCTCCCCTACATGCTCTCCTGCCCCCTCCAAGGCCGGGTCGCCGCCGACGTGCCCCCGGACCAACCCAGGCCCCCATTGCTTCCCGGCTCCCACTGAACGCTCGAGAGGACACCCATGGTACCAAGGATCCTCCCCCGCGCACCAGGACCTCCTCCCCGTGCTTGCCCTGCCCTGCCCGAGTCTCGCCCGAGCACCGTCCGTCGTGGCCGTGGTCCCACTCGCCTTCGTCCTCCGTTGGACGTGCTGACAGGGGGGAGCGGGCGCGGCGCAGTCCCCCGAGCTCGCTGGTGCGCCGGGCACCCGCAGCAGCGCCCCTGGTCGCCGGGGACGAGCTTGGCCTCGCCCCCTCTGTTCCTACGGTATGGAAGGCCGCGCGAGGAAGAAGAAGGCCGGCCGGTGGACCGGCGACCCCACCGGTCAGCCTCTGCCGACGTGTCCAGCCGGACCCACTTGGGTTAAGTGGAGGCGGGATCTACGGGAACCGCCTTCCCGGCAGGGAAGCGTACTCCCCTAATACGCCGTCGGCGTGGCCCTCCTTAGCCGCGTGGCCGTGCAGCTGGGCCGGCCCAGTGCGCTGCGGCGCTATGCTGCGCTTGGTGCGCGATATAGGTACAACCCCCATTGCCTTTGTCTTTTTCTTTTTCCAGAAATTTGTAAAATCTCCCAAATATTCATATTAACTCCAAATTGAATGATTCAAATTTCTGGTGACTCCATAAATCATGCTATAGCTGTTGGTGCAGCATGCACATTTCTCCAGAACACCTCTCTTCACACAAATCCAATAAATCCCCATTTCCCAATTCTGTGATGAACTTTAGAAAATCACATATAGCCCATTTTTGATCCAAATGCCATGATTCCAATTTCTATATACTTCTAAGTTCATAACTTAGGGCATGAACATTTTTATTAATACTTTCTGTGCCACACAATATAATGAGCCATTTCTTCATATTTGTCAACTTTGCAAATTCATAGGAAATTCATTTGAACTCCAAATCCAGTCAAACCAACTCCTAGATGCTTATAAAATCATGGTTTGTTAAATGGGTGCCTTTGCTCATTTTTCAAAAATATGTTTCTGTACACTTCTTGCAAATCCATAAACCCCTTGATTCCATCATATCAAAATGTGTAGAAATATCCATTGATCCACTTACAATGAAATCACCTTGGTCATTCCTCATATGACCAGAGGTATCCTAGAAAAGTCCAACTCACATTTTTAGAGCACTTTTATTTTCTGTCTTGTTGTGTTGCTTATTATGGATGCTTTCGACGATAGTTGACGAAGTAGACGAAATGCTCGGAGTTGGACCAGAGATATTCGAAGACCTCGAAGACTTTGTTAAAACAGGCAAGCATCCATTTGACCATGATGAACCATTTTACATCATGATGGCATTTTGTTGCTTCACTGAGTGCATGATATACCTTGAATGGCAACCTTGCTAGGCTTGCCTCCGTTGCATACTCCATTGATACTTGCATTGTTCATGACTCTACCCTTGCTTAGAGTTGTGTTGACGGGTTGTAGAAATATGCTATAGTAAATGGCTACACAAAGTGGGCCAGGGTTATGCATGGAAAGAAACAAGTGTGGTTTGACATACTTGCAAATAGCCCAGTGGGTCCCACTAATGCCCCTGGGAGATGATGATGAACTAGGTCACTACTTGGTGGAGAGGTAGTGTACCGAGGCTCGATAAAAGTGTTGTTTACAGAGATGGATTAGATTTAAGATTTGTCGACTGTCCCAACCTTACATGCGCAACCACTCTACCCTTGTATGGGAAAGGGCATTATTGATTACCTAGGCCGATACTAGCTTGGAGCCCGCATTACTAGTGATAGGGGAGAGTTGGTGCTCTCTCTCGGGACGGGGTCGTGCCAGGTAGGGCGGCCATGACTGTTTTTACAGGGCACCAGATACACCGTTGTGTCCCCTCTCGGATGTTACGATCTTGAGAGAGTCTCGTATGATGTACATCGTGAGGATACGGAACAACGAGTGGACTCTTTGTTAGTGTCGTCTAGGGAAAGATAGTGATCGGGTGCTTACCCCGGGTACTTGAGGTACCGCGGGTCGTGGATGACATGGAAGTTCCCGGATCTTGTGGGTAAAGTGTGCAACCTCTGTAGAGTGTAAAACTATTCGAATAGCCATGTCCACGGTCAAGGACAGTTGGGTGGTGCTGCTTAGACTACGTCCATATGTTTCTGACAAACAACACAGTTTGGTAAATCTGTTGACATGATTCGTGAGGAAGTCACGATGAGCTTGTCGGGTGGTTGGTGCGACATATGCCAACGGGTGGCTTATCTGAGTGGGAGCCAGTAAGACGTCGCCGGTGCCTGGAAGCGGGATGAGGCAAAGACATGCACGCCGGCGGATCTTACCCGGCTTCGGGGCTCTCCCTGGAGATAACACCCCTACTGCTGCTCTGCGGGGTCTCCGCATGATCACTCGATGAACAAGTAACTACAAGGTGCTCCTCGAGCTGTTTGGCGAGAGGAAGAAGAAGGGCAAGGCTAGCTCTACTCTTCTCTCTATGTGTGTTGGAACCTAGATGAGATCAACCCTTTGCATGGGTGCCCCGGGGGGTTTATATAGGCCTACCCCCCGGGGGTACAATGGTAATCCGGCTGGGCGCGGGTCCCAGCCATCAGTGTCTACGCTCGCCGGCTTCTGCGCCGGCTGTTGGGGCCCGCCGACTGGTGGGCCCCGCCGGCTGCCGGCATCTTGGTCGACAGGCAGGCCCTACTGCCTAGGGCCCTGTCGGCGGCTGATTACTGTTGCCTCAATCCTGATGATGAGGGCTTTATCGAGGTAAGCGTGGCTACAGCGCCACCGCCTGGCGGGTGATCGCTGTAGCCTCACGTCGTCTTGTCTCCTTAATGGAGCGCCTCCTTCGAGGGAAGGGGCAAGCCGGCTTGGGGAAGCCGGCCATGTCTTGGGCCGACTGGAGGAGGCCCGGCCGCCTTCGGGTGTCTCTCTGCCCAAGGGGGCCCACCGCCCGTGGACCGCGCTGACAGCCCGCCGTGGATGGCGTCATAGTTATCATGGCAACAGTGCCGCGCCGGACGGGTCAGGGCTACCCCGTACGGCGCACTGTGCCAGGCGTGCTCCGGGTTTCGGGGGTGGCAGGCTTTACTGTAGCCACGCCCCGTCCCATCGCCGTTATGTGGGTGCGGACATCGAGGGTACGATCTTGACAGCGTGGTGGGAGTCGGCTTCTTGGAGTCGGCCTTCTCGTGGCTGGCTTCTTGGAGCCGGCCCTTACCCGGCTTTCTTCATGATGGTTAAGGCCGGGCCGCCTTCCGATAGCCGGCCTGAGGGGCAGCCGGCAAGGGGAAGGCGGCCCCACGTCTTGGTTTCTTGGAGGCCGGATCGGCTCGTGATTTTTTCTGAAGTGCCAAGGGGAGCCGGCTAGGCTACCCGTGGTCATTTACCCCGACAGTAGTCCCCGAAGCTGGTCGCGCTTCGAGGTCGGCAAGGGGGACGAGAAGCTCGGTCAGCTTCCTATCTTGAGGAGTCGGCAGCTGGGAGCCGGCTCTGCTTATGCGCGCCGCCTTGGGTGGGCGCCGTGGCCTCGTCAACGAGAATGTGGGCCAACTTGTGCACTGACCGCGCGCCTTCCCGCGTGTCATGTGGCAGAAAAGGCCTGCCATGGCGCGTGCGCGACGGGACGTCGCCGCAGGCCTGGGCCCGCCACTCCTGTCCTTGGCCCAGGCGCGGATCTTCTGCGGCCCAAGGTGGGCTGTTTGCCTTCCCGCGGCGGTTTCGCCACGCCGTCAAGGCGCAGTTATAGCGGGACGTGGGGGAGTGGGCGCAGTTAATCCCACGTCCCCACACCATGCCTCCTCGGCTCCGCCACGAGGGTCTATAAGTAGGGGGAGGAGAGGGAGCGGCAGAGGCTCGCACGCTCTCCCTCGCTCCAGCCCTTCTCACTTTCCTTCCTTACTCTCTCCGCCGCCGCAGCGCCTCGTCGCCGTGCCGTTCCGCCATCGGGCCTCTTGGTCCGCGGTCGCTCCGCTGCAGCGGGATCGCACGCGCCCCCGCCGTCACCGCATCTCACTCCTCACCGCACCGCTCCAATGGCGTTGTCGAGCTCGTGGGACAGCTCCAACGTCCTCGACGAGCACATCGAGTTCCTCCGCCGGACATGGCGTCTGCCCGGCGAGAACTACGTGCGGGTCTGGCGCGCGCCGGAGAGGGAGATCTCGCCGGCACCGGAGGAGGCTGAGTGGGTGGTCTTCCGCTCGCACTGCATACGCGGCTTCGGCCTCCCGGCGAGCGGATTCCTTCGCTCCTTCCTCGAATTCTACCACCTTCAGCCGCATCATCTCACCCCCAACGCCGTGATGCTGCTGTCGGCCTTCGTCACCCTCTGTGAGGGTTTCCTTGGCGTTCTCCCCACCCTGGAGCTGTGGGGAGAGTTCTTCCAAAGCAAGCTCGACACCATCGTCGCGGGCGTGCCCGCCTCATGCGGAGCTTTCATCTCCATGAGGCAGACGGGCGAGAACAATCCGTTCCTGTCCATCCCGCTGATCCAGTTGGTGAAGCTCTGGCAGAAATCCTACTTCTATGTGAGGAACGTCGGCCCGCAAGGCGACTTTGTCAACCTGCCGGATTACGCAGCCGGCCCGCCGGCTGCGAGGCCATCTTCATGGAGCTACCGGGCCAGGACGCTGTCCCAGGCCGGGAACGCCGCCATCGCCCGACTCCGGGTGATGGTCTAGTCGGAGGGCCTGGTCGGAGCCGACCTGGTGGTCGCCTTCGTGGAGTGCCGGGTACTTTCGCTCCAAGGTCGGCCGCACATGATCTGCCAGATGAGCGACCGCTTCGACCCATGCCGGCTAAGCACCAGGGAGATGCCTCATGCCGAGGTGTCTTACCTGGTGAACTACATCGCCAACTGCAAGCTCGCCGAGGATTGGCGATTCGGCAAGGAGCCGTACTATCGCGCCAACCCTCCGCCTGCCGTAATTATTTCTTCTTTCCTTCCTTTGGTGTTGCCGGCTTCGATACGACCGGTCTCTGATCAGCCGGCCTGTTTTTCTGCAGAATCCCCTACTTCCGCCGGCGGCGGGGGCCGCGGGGGCAGAGCGCCAGTTCCTCCCCGACCGCACGGTGGACGACGTCGACGATCCGGATCTTGGGGCGGCCGCCATGGAAGACGCCGCTACGAGGGAAGGCGATGAGGCAGGCGGCGCGGGGCTCGGAGCCGGCCTCGAGAGCTGGGCGGACGACGATGAGGTCGAAGCCGTCCTGCACCGTCAACCGGCGCCGGATCTTCAAGGCGCGGGCCCTTCTGCCGCGCCGCTCGCCCGTGGCGCTGTGCCGAAGTGTCGAGCCGTGTTGACCTACTTCGCCAGCCGGCCGAAGAAACCCAGGGGCACCGCCGTGGCAACCAAGCGGGATGAGGCGGCCGCGAAGGCGGCCCGCTTCCAGAAGGTCGTGAAGCGGCCGCAGGCGGTTTCGGCGTAAGTGTTAATCGTCTTGTACTCTTGTCGTGCTCTTTGATTGGAGTTCTTCTAAATTCTTTCTTGGTTGACCGGCCAGGGCGCCGCTTTCCCTTGAACGGGGTCCTGCCGGCTCCGTGATTGAATCACCCGGAGGGTCTTCGAGCTCCCGTCACGTGGATCCCCGCGCCGACCTCATGGAGGCTATGGAGCAGAACGCGCAGGAGGCGCGGGAGGAGCAGGAAGCGTCGGAGCGAAGGGCCGCCCAGGCGGCGAAGGAGCAGGCCGACGCGGCGGCCAAGGCCCAGGCGGAGGCGACGGTCGCGGAGAGGGAGGCGGAGGCCTCGCGCAACCAGCCTCTACAGCTCGTCATTCTGCTCCGCAGTGTGGCTCCCGGCGTCCCCGTGCCTCCGCCAGAAGAAGCCAACCGCGGCCGGTCGGGGGCGGAGCGGAGGGAGGACGATGTGATTGTCTTGGAGGAGGTGCCGTGAGCGGCGCTGACTGGGGCGGGCCAGGGCGGCCAGCCGGCAGCAGGAGCCGGCCTGGTGGTGCAGCCGTCATCACGTTGGCACGCGGGGGAAGCTGTCCCCGTGCCGGAGCCGGACAGAGCTGCGAGCGCCAGCCGGACGGCGGAGGCCCTGGAGGCGGCCAGCTTCGGCACGTCCGAGTGGGCGCCCAGCGGGGGGACGGCCGAGCTGAACGCGGCGGCCCAGGAGGTCCGGAGCCAGCTTCAGGCTCATGCTACCGCGCTGCAGCGATATACTCGAGATTTCCTTGCGACGCGGGCCGTCGTCCGGGTGAGTCTTCTGGCCTTGGTTGTTTTGCTTTTTTGATTTCTGCTGTGGGGGCGCGTCAACGCACCCATTGGGTGTAGTCCCCGAGTTCCGAGTCGGCTGCTGAGCAGGCGGCTTGGAACTTACTAGGTCCAGACAGTCGTCTTATTCCTGCGTCTTGTCTGATCTTTCAGGAGTACCATAACCAGAGCACCGCCGCCTTCGACTCCCAGGCTCAGGAGCTACGCCAGAAGAGCGAGGATCTGTCCGACAGCCGGAGTACGTGCTCTGTTTTGTTCATATCCTGTGGGGGCGCGTCAGCGCACCCACTGGGTGTAGTCCCCAAGATCCGGGCCGACTGCTGAGCAGTCGGGTCGGATCTTCCCCAACGACTTCTTCCTTATTGTTTCTTCCTTTGTCTTCATGCTTGCAGGGGCCAATGCCGACTTGAGGGAGCAGCTCGGCGGGGCCCAGACCGCCCATCGCGCCAAGGAGGCCGAGCTCAACACCTTAGTCCAGGAGCGCGACTGCCTGGTCAAGAAGTTGGCCGACCAGGAGGAGAGCCACAAGGCGGCCCTGAAGAAGGCGCAGGATAGCGAGGCCACCCTCAAAGCCGAGTTCGAGACCGAGGCGACGGGCTGGGCCGAGGCGAAGCAAGCGCTGAGTGAGGGTTACGACCGGATCGAGGATCTGATCAACGGTAAGCCGCCTTCCTCACTCCTTGCTTGCCCCCTTGCCCTCTGGTTCGTCTTCTGATTTGTGCTGCTTTTGTTCTTTGCGCAGACTACTTCCCCCGCTACTCCGTCATTGCCACCCAGACCATCAAGGCCCACCGCGAGGCACGTCGGTAGGCGGGGGTCGAGATCGCGCCGGACGCGAGCCGGACATCTGAGGAGCAGCTCTTGGCGATCCAAGCTCGGTTGCAGCCGGTACACCGCATGCTCCGCCACCTCCAGCGTGCTGGGGCGCAGGTGCTGGCCGCCCTCTGGCCAGGCGAAGCGATTCCCCGCACCCCGAGCCGGACTGCCGACTGGCTGGAGGTGGCAGTCGGCCGCTTTGAGGCCTGAAAGGCCTCCGCTGCTCGATCTGGTGCCAGGCGGGCGCTGGAGTTCGTCCGGGCCTGGTACCCTGGGCTAGACTTGGAACAGCTGAGGACTTGGCGGGCGGAGGCTGACGAACAGCTGGTGGAGGTGCGGCCGGCTATCATCCAGCGTGCTTTGGCTCTTGCCGAGTTTACCGACACCAGCGTCTTCGCTCCTACGGTGGACGACGACGGCGTCGCCCAGCCGGAGGAATGGTTCGGGCTGAACCCGGCGGAGGGTGAAGACTCGGCGGAGGAGGTCGCCTCCAGTGATGAAGGTGAAGACGAAGAAGGGGAGGAGGGCGAAGACGTCGATGTAACGCCCTCGATGCGGCTATATCTCCCACGTGTCGAAGCACGACTTAGAGGCATAACCGCATTGAAAGCAATGTCGCAAGTGAGGTAATCTTCACACAACCCATGTAATACATAAGGGAAAGAGATACATAGTTGGCTTACAATTTCCACTTAACACAATACATGAGTAAAACATTACATCATACAGATTACACTCAAGGTCCGACTACGGAACCAAATTAAAAGAAGACTACCCCAAATGCTACACAGATCCCCGATCGTCCCGACTGGGCTCCACTACTGATCAACTGAAACGAAACAACACAATGAACAAGATCTCCATCGAGCTCCTCCTTGAGCTCGGGTGCGTCACCTGCACGGGTTCATCGGCACCTGCAAACTGGTTTTGGAAGTATCTGTGAGTCACGGGGACTCAGCAATCTCACACCCGCGAGATCAAGACTATTTAAGCTTAAAGGTAGGACAGGGTAGTGAGGTGGAGCTGCAGCAGGCGGCTAGCATATCTGGTGTCTAACATACACAAATGAGAGCGAGAAGAGAAGGCAAAAGCACGGTCGAACAACTATGATCAAGAAGTGATCCTAGAACAACCTACGTCAAGCATAACTCCAACACCGTGTTCACTTCCCGGACTCCGCCGAGAAGAGACCATCACGGTTACACACGCGGTTCGTGTATTTTAATTAAGGTCAACTTCAGGTTTTCTACAACCGGACATTAACAAATTCCCATCTGCCACATAACCGCGGGCACGGCTTTCGAAAGTTCAAAACCCTGCAGGGGTGTCCCAACTTAGCCCATATAAGCTCTCGCGATCAATGAAGGATATTCCTTCTCCCCGGGAAGACCCGATCAGTCTCGGAATCCCGGCTACAAGACATTTCGACAGTAATAAAACAAGTCTAGCAAAGCCACCCAATGCGCCGACATCCTGATAGGAGCTGCACATATCTCGTTCTCAGGGCAACACCGGATGAGCAGTCCGTACAGCTAAAACCAAGTCTCAAGTTGCCCCGAGGTGGCGCTGCAAAGGGCTCTAGTTCGGACCAACACTTAGACAAGCATTGGCCCGGGGGGGGGGATCTAAATAAAGATGACCCTTGGGTTAATTACTCCCAAGGGAAAATAGGTGGTGGTGAGGCAAATGGTAAAACCTAGGTTGGGCCTTGCTGGAGGAGTCTTATTCAAAGCGAACTGTCAAGGGGGTCCCATAAATCACCCGACCGTGTTAGGGACGCAAAATCCGGGAACATAATACCGATATGACGGAAACTAGGGCGGCAAGAGTGGAACAAAACACCAGGCATAAGGCCGAGCCTTCCACCCTTTACCAAGTATATAGATGCATTAATTAAATAAGATATATTGTGATATCCCAACAAGTAAACATGTTCCAAACAAGGAACAACATCTCCATGTTCCAACAAGGAACAAACTTCATCTTCACCTGCAACTAACAACGCTATAAGAGGGCTGAGCAAAGCGGTAACATAGCCAAACAACGGCTTGCTAGGACAAAGTGGGTTAGAGGCTTGGTTTACAATATGGGAGGCATGATAAGCAAGTGGTAGGTATCGCAGCATAGGCATAGCAAAAGAGCGAGCATCTAGCAAGCAAAGATAGAAGTGATTTCGAGGGTATGGTCATCTTGCCTGAGATCCCGCATGGAAGAAGAACGAGTCCATGAAGAAGACAAACGGACGTTGTCGAACGGATCCTCACAACTCCGGAACGAAACAGAAGCTAACGAGAGAAGCAACCCGGAAAGAAACAAACAACATAGTAAACAACCATCACATACACATGGCATGACGCACAATCAAGTATGATGCATGTCCGGTTTAAATAAGCATGGCATGGCAAAGTGCAACAAACAACGCTACAAATTAAGTGGAGCTCAATATGCAACGAGTTGCATATTGACGAAACTTCACAACATTTATTTAGTTCACTCTCGTTTATGTACCCAACACTATTAAATGTTGTTAAACATGGCAAGAGATGAAACATATGAAAACTAACTATTTAGGCAAGTTTAGATGAGGCCGGAAATAACAAACAACAATTCCGGAAATCCTCATATGCACATTTTGAATTTGGTACTGTTCTGCCTAAAACATATTTTAATGTTGTTAAACAGCAAAATAAAGTGCACCAAGTTAAACTAGGCATTTTTCCACCCCATTTACATATAAAGTTTATTAAAATCCGAGCTACGGTTATTTAGTTATGAAATAAATCATTTTAACATGGCATTTATGCAAGTTTAAACAAACATCATTTTAAAGCATTTTAAATGTTGTTATTATGATGCGGATGACATATGTAATTTATGCAATTTTTAGAAAATGTTGACATGATAAGGTAAGAGGCATTTGTCATCGTGGCGGAAACGAAAAGGGTGCCACGACAATGATAACGAAACGGTGCCACGGCAACGTTCCGGTTCCGATAACTCGATTGAGTTGCCGGTGCAAAAGAGAAGTGTGCGGAAGCGAGTTGAGCATGATGGTGGGGTGATCCCGGATACCGGGTTCCCACGGGACGACGGCATGGCAAACGAGTCGGAACGTGCAAGAGACAATTCGATCACGGTGCAAAACTCGAGCATCTCATATAACACACGCATTCGTTCCACGGCGATCGTTCTCGGCGGTTATACCTTCGAAGCGTGCATTTTCAAAGCGGACCGGTTCGGAGAGGAAGTAGTCGTTCACGGGTCGTCGAGGGAAGTAGAGGAAGTAGTTGTTCACGTTCATGGTTCGGAGTGGTACTTGCACCTACGGACTTGACGAATCCGAGGGCTTCGGGGTTCACCGTTGAACTTGACGAAATCCACAAACGGGTCTTCGGTGACGGTAGATGTACAAGGCAAACGTAGAGGTACTATGCTTCGGTCGTCGTGGTACTTGGCGATAGTAGTGGTACATGGGTTGTAGCCAGCCTTGGTGGTTCATCGTGTAGTCGTAAACGTTCCGTAGATGTTCATATCGTCGTAGCCGTTCGGATCTTGGAGCGATGGTAGTCGTTCACTTGATGGTCTTGAAGGATTCGAAGGGGTACTTGGCGATCTGTCGTGGTACTTGGCGTTGTTCCCTATTCAGAGGTCGTTGGACTTGGCATCCATAGCAACAGCAACTGAAGGTGCATGATGACAGCGGGGCGACATGGTCCGGAATGAGTGCAGGAGGCCGGGGCTGATGACGCAGATGGGCCTCGCTGGGGAGGTCCACGACAGAGGCGAGCGCTGGTGGTGGATCGACCCTCTGCCTGCTCAAAGCAGGAACTTGGCGTCGCAGCAGCAGCTAGCGAGGCGTTGGGGAGGTCGAACGCGACGCCGGAGACGGGGAACGGGTGCAGGAAGATGGACCCGGCCAGCCTTGAAGGAGATTGAGGCGCGGGAGGCAGCTCGAAGCAAAGGAGGCGGCAACCGGCGACCCACGGCCCTGGCGGCTCGATGCAGGGGCGCGGGGGCGCTCGAGGCAGGGCCGGAACCTGCGGGTGGCGACGCGAGAGGAACCGGGCGGAGGAGACCCGAGTCGTCGGGATGGCGAGGTCATGACTGCCGGAGGCGAACGATGGAGGGGCACAGAGGAGGCAAGAAGGGAGCGGCGGCCTGGACTCGCCGACGTCGAGGAGGAGGTTGGGCACGGGGTCCGCTCCTCTCTCTCTCTGGTTGGATGCGTGCGAGCCTGTGTGAGTGGCAACGGAGGGGAACGAGGGGAGATGAGGATCGGGCAGAGGGTGGCTGGAGCGAGGTGGGAGGAGGGGATCGCGGAGAAAGGAGGAGAGCGAGGTCGAGCGCGGCCTCTTGGCGCTGGCTGTGCGTGGCGGCGGCGCACAGGGAGAGATGGGGATCGATGGGAGGGGGTTCGATCGGGCTAGGGTTTAGGTTAAGGTGGGTTGGATGGGCATGACGCAAATGGGCCGGCCTGGCTGCAGGCTCTCTTCTCTCTTTTTTTCCATTTAAAACAAAACAGAAAAAGAGAAAGAAAAGAAAGAGAAGTTAGGTGTGGAATCTGGGCATGGGGATAATTTTCGCGGACTCGCAAAAATGTGAGGAGTTTAAATAAAATGGCAAGAGGATTTTTGGAGAACAATAGATTCGCACATGTTGAATTTCATGCAACATGTTTGAATTTTGAAACCCCTTCGAAAGGACTCTAAACGGGCTGAGATTTTTAGAGGAGCCTCGATAAAAGAGAGAAAGAAATATAGGCAAGGTTTGAAGGTCAAACTCGAAGACGAATAGACATGGAAAATGTTTTACACGTGTGTTATGGGTGATTCCAAAAATGGAATATTTAATATAGCTCTCTAATAATATTGAGAGGCTTTAATATGTTATAAAGAGAAATCACAAGTGAATTCCCTCGATTTAAATGGATCAAAGACCCATGCAATTTGTTTGAGTTTTAGTTGGTTTGAGAAATTGATGGCATGATGACATGATGCAATGATTAAATGCAACGGACCAAACCAACTCACATGACGAAAAACCCAGAAACCCTGGAAGGCATCTGAAGCTCCGGGTCTTGGGGCGTTACAGCACTCCACCACTACGAGAGGATCTCGTCCCGAGATCTAGAATGGCACCGGAGGGAAAACGGAAGAGAAAGAGAAGAGGTAAGGCTAAGTTGCTTCTTTGACAAACGAGTGAAACCAAAGAACCTTGAGAGGTTGAGCAAAATGAAAGAAAGAATGCCATGGAGATGAACGAAATGAAATACTCCGTTGGACAAGGAACAAGGAATACGGCGAGAAAGAAGAGTTTAAGTGACAAGATAGACGTTGAAACCACTCCGGTTAAAACTAGATAGAGAAGGAATAAGATTGATATAATTTGGACATCACTCCGATAGAAAAGAGATGAAAGCTTGATAAGATGATACGATATTGAAGAGATGATACAACACTCCGGTTGGAAATGGAGGAATAGAATTTGAACTTGGCAAAATGAAAGAACTTGGATGAGACTCCGGTTAAAAGAAGAATGATAGACACAACACTCCGGTTAAATGGATAAGCAAGAGAAGAACATGATCTTCACAAAACGAGGTGATGGGTGAAGAGCACAACATCACAATGCCTCCGTAACGAAAGAATAGAAGATAGCTCATTGGAATAAAGGAATGGAGAAGAAAATGACAACTTCTATCACAAATGATCTTGGAGAGCACCCTTCCAATAAGGTTAGAACGGAGTTGTTGGAAAACCAACAACAATGGTAAGAATAAGTTTGTGGTGGGCTTATGAAACATCTCAAAATTATTAGGTGAGCTTCTGCCACCAACAAAAACAAATGATTGGATTGATACCAACAAGGAGACGAGAAACTTATTTCACCGAGAGGACAAATGAAGAACTTGGGTCATTTATAAGCACCATAAATAGCAACAATCCTTAGGGAAAGCTTTAGGTGAAATATAACCCAAGATAACTCCAATGAAGAGATTGATGGATTTAAATATCTCATTCTTGACAACAAGTGAATCATGAAACATGAATGAAACTGTCAAAATGACATAACACCACCTCAAAAGATAAGGTCGAAAGAATTGCACTTCGAAATGCAAGAAGGAGAATGCTTGAACTCCTCACAACAAACATTGTGTTGAGCACCATGTTTATCTTAGAGTATAGCTTGGCGCATCTTGACTCCGAGAGAAATCTTGATGAACAATTGAAGAATGAAAAGGGTCCTTGATAAACCACCATGTAGAGCCTCCATGAAGAAACTCCAGTAAGAAAAGGATGATAGGAAGAAAGAGAAGTTGAACACAAGGTGAAGCCTTGCAATGATTAGATGGATCTCCGTGGTGATATAATTGCGAGAGCTTGGAACTCCGAGGAAGACAAGATGAAACAATTGAAATCAAGGATTTGAAGAACCTCTGGAATAAGGAATTAATCACTTGGATGAAACAAGAACAAGAATTGTGTTATGCGTATCCTTCACCAATTTAAATTGATGACAAGCAATGGACTTGGCATACCACTTATTCTCATAGAAAGGATCAAGAGAGATATAGCACAAACTTGAGAAAATTCTTCAACGATCCGCCGGTAGGATTTGGGAAGAACGAATGAGTCTATATAATAACGAAGGAAGAGAACTCTTGAACAAACCACCGTAAGAATTGAAATTGAATGAAGAAAAGATAAAGAAACACCGGGAAGAATTAGAAAAATGAATAAGATACTTGAGGGTATTTAGATACAAGTGAACGAAGAGATTATGAGCTGATTAGAGGATATTTGAACGATGCACTGGTAAGATTTGGAGAACGATAGGCGAAGCTGAGAATGAATAATTCTTCTGAAATGATGGCCTTCGGAGAATCAAACTGAAAAGACTCCTGAAATGCTCCGGATGGGTGAAAAGAATTCTCACAATCGAAAACAATTATGAGAGGATGACATCAAGCTAGAACCATGAATCTTGAAGAGAATGGAGCCAGATTTAAGAGAAACTCTTCTTTGGTCTTCAAATGTTGAGAATGATGATGAGAAACACCACCATGAATTGTTGAGACACTCCGGAATTAAAATTAGAAAGGTTGAACCAACGATGTAAAGAATTTGAAAGATCTTGGAGAAAGACATTTGACTGATGATAATTCATTCTTACATCAAACTTCAAAATTAATTGAGAATAACACCGGAAAAGTTAGAAGAGTCAGGTAAGATCCTGGGAAAAGACCTGTGGGTTAGGGCCCACTCAAAAGAAACGCCGTTGAGCGATTAGTTGAAAGGGAGAACACACCGGTTGATTTAAATGGCTTGAATGAGATAATAACCTCGAAAAAGTTAGGATTGATGCGGGGTGGAAGCACGAATCTTCAGAGATATCTTCAGCACTCCAGAACAATTGAATAGCGAGAGGTGGATGATTAAGAGGTGCACCGGTACGAGAAAAACATTTGAGACAGGGAAAAGATACGATCGACAAAGCTTGAATTGAATCCACCGGAGAAGAAAATTGGAATGAAACAATGATAAACTTGAAGCTCCGTTAATATCATCCTGAGAATCGTCGAATAAGAACATTGGCGGAAAAGAATGGAGAGACTTCACAAGAATAAAATGGATACTTGATTAAGAAACCTGCGTCCTTGAAAAAATAAGGGTGGGAGGGCGGGAAAACAAAGACAACTTGGAATGGATGAAGCAAACACCGTTGAGAAGAAATGATAATTGATCTTGAAAATGTTGAAGTGATCGGATCCACTTGAAGAGAAACACGCCGGTTGGAAAAGAATTAACATGACAACCTCGATGATCAAGAAGGATTAGTATTCACATAGCAATATGAGAACACCGTTTAGGGAAGGTATGGATCAACACTTGACATTGAAGCAACTCGAATACCACAAACCAAAACAAAAACAAAGGATTTGGCTTGCAGAATAAGCTGGAACAAACAGATGATAGATCCCATATCGTATCATGTGTCTGTTGGAAAGATATTCTAGGAGCTACTTGAATTCCCACTTATAAACTCCCGAAACTTTCTGGTTATGCAATCAGGTGTTGGGGATACAGGGGACACAAATATATCACCCAAACTAACAATACCTAGATCCAGCTGTATCCATCCTTCAACACATAACCAAGAAACCTTTGGAAATCGTCTACCTCAACCTTCGAAAAGCATCCGTTATATGAGTTATGGCAATACTCCCGCACTCGCCTCAGTACTGGGCTATCAGGGTTATCTCACCAACAACTGTACAAAAGAGATTTTCGATGTTGACGTACTAAACTCAGGTATTCCAGAACTGCAACGATAAAATTATGACGACAACACCTCGGAGCTCAACTCCCCGGGACACCTCCACTAAACCCCTGCTGACAGGAGGCACCAAGACAATGTTGTCATCATAAAACCATCGGAACGATTCTAAGATACCCGCGTGATCCTAAAATTTTTTTTAGTGAAATTTGAGAAGAGAAGAGTCAAAACTCTACGTCAGGATGCCTTACCAGAGCGATGAGGAGACTGGGAAGTAAAAAGAATTCCTAAACTCTCCGATATATATAATCCTAAGACTCAAAACATTTTTTCTAGACACAACTCGGCCGCTAAAAACGATCAATCATTGGGGGCTCCTAAGGTCGGGGAAGGCTCTGATACCAACTTGTAACGCCCTCGATGCGGCTATATCTCCCATGTGTCGAAGCACGACTTAGAGGCATAACCGCATTGAAAGCAATGTCGCAAGTGAGGTAATCTTCACACAACCCATGTAATACATAAGGGAAAGAGATACATAGTTGGCTTACAATCGCCACTTCACACAATACATGAGTAAAACATTACATCATACAGATTACACTCAAGGTCCGACTACGGAACCAAATTAAAAGAAGACTACCCCAAATGCTACACAGATCCCCGATCGTCCCGACTGGGCTCCACTACTGATCAACTGAAACGAAACAACACAATGAACAAGATCTCCATCGAGCTCCTCCTTGAGCTCGGGTGCGTCACCTGCACGGGTTCATCGGCACCTGCAAACTGGTTTTGGAAGTATCTGTGAGTCACGGGGACTCAGCAATCTCACACCAGCGAGATCAAGACTATTTAAGCTTAAAGGTAGGACATGGTAGTGAGGTGGAGCTGCAGCAAGCGGCTAGCATATCTGGTGTCTAACATACGCAAATGAGAGCGAGAAGAGAAGGCAAAAGCATGGGCGAACAACTATGATCAAGAAGTGATCCCAGAACAACCTACGTCAAGCATAACTCCAACACCGTGTTCACTTCCCGGACTCCGCCGAGAAGAGACCATCATGGTTACACACGCAGTTGGTGTATTTTAATTAAGGTCAACTTCAGGTTTTCTACAACCGGACATTAACAAATTCCCATCTGCCACATAACCGCGGGCACGGCTTTCGAAAGTTCAAAACCCTGCAGGGGTGTCCCAACTTAGCCCATTATAAGCTCTCGCGATCAACGAAGGATATTCCTTCTCCCCGGGAAGACCCGATCAGTCTCAGAATCCCGGCTACAAGACATTTCGACAGTAATAAAACAAGTCCAGCAAAGCCGCCCGATGCGCCGACATCCTGATAGGAGCTGCACATATCTCGTTCTCAGGGCAACACCGGATGAGCAGTCCGTACAGCTAAAACCAAGTCTCAAGTTGCCCCGAGGTGGCGCTGCAAAGGGCTCTAGTTCGGACCAACACTTAGACAAGCATTGGCCCGGGGGGGGGGGCTAAATAAAGACGACCCTTGGGTTAATTACTCCCAAGGGAAAATAGGTGGTGGTGAGGCAAATGGTAAAACCAAGGTTGGGCCTTGCTGGAGGAGTCTTATTCAAAGCGAACTGTCAAGGGGGTCCCATAAATCACCCGACCGCGTTAGGGACGCAAAATCCGGGAACATAATACCGATATGACGGAAACTAGGGCGGCAAGAGTGGAACAAAACACCAGGCATAAGGCCGAGCCTTCCACCCTTTACCAAGTATATAGATGCATTAATTAAATAAGATATATTGTGATATCCCAACAAGTAAACATGTTCCAAACAAGGAACAACATCTCCATGTTCCAACAAGGAACAAACTTCATCTTCACCTGCAACTAACAACGCTATAAGAGGGGCTGAGCAAAGCGGTAACATAGCCAAACAACGGTTTGCTAGGACAAAGTGGGTTAGAGGCTTGGTTTACAATATGGGAGGCATGATAAGCAAGCGGTAGGTATCGCAGCATAGGCATAGCAAAAGAGCGAGCATCTAGCAAGCAAAGATAGAAGTGATTTCGAGGGTATCGTCATCTTTCCTGAGATCCCGCAAGGAAGAAGAACGAGTCCATGAAGAAGACAAACGGACGTAGTCGAACGGATCCTCACAACTCCGGAACGAAACCGAAGCTAACGAGAGAAGCAACCCGGAAAGAAACAAACAACATAGTAAACAACCATCACATACACATGGCATGACGCACAATCAAGTATGATGCATGTCTGGTTTAAATAAGCATGGCATGGCAAAGTGCAACAAACAACGCTACAAATTAAGTGGAGCTCAATATGCAACGAGTCGCATATTGACGAAACTTCACAACATTTATTTAGTTCTCTCTCGTTTATGTACCCAACACTATTAAATGTTGTTAAACATGGCAAGAGATGAAACATATGAAAACTAACTATTTAGGCAAGTTTAAATGAGGCCGGAAATAACAAACAACAATTCCGGAAATCCTCATATGCACATTTTGAATTTGGTACTGTTCTGCCTAAAACATATTTTAATGTTGTTAAACAGCAAAATAAAGTGCACCAAGTTAAACTAGGCATTTTTCCACCCCATTTACATATAAAGTTTATTGAAATCCGAGCTACGGTTATTTAGTTATGAAATAAATCATTTTAACATGGCATTTATGCAAGTTTAAACAAACATCATTTTAAAGCATTTTAAATGTTGTTATTATGATGCGGATGACATATGTAATTTATGCAATTTTTAGAAAATGTTGACATGATAAGGTAAGAGGCATTTGTTATCGTGGCGGAAACGAAAAGGGTGCCACCGCAATGATAACGAAACGGTGCCACGACAACGTTCCGGTTCCGATAACTCGATTGAGTTGCCGGTGCAAAAGAGAAGTGTGCGGAAGCGAGTTGAGCATGATGGTGGGGTGATCCCGGATACCGGGTTCCCACGGGACGACGGCATGGCAAACGAGTCGGAACGTGCAAGAGACAATTCGATCACGGTGCAAAACTCGAGCATCTCATATAACACACGCATTCGTTCCACGACGATCGTTCTCGGCGGTTATACCTTCGAAGCGTGCATTTTCAAAGCGGACCGGTTCGGAGAGGAAGTAGTCGTTCACGGGTTGTCGAGGGAAGTAGAGGAAGTAGTTGTTCACGTGGCGACGGTAGTCGTTCATGGTTCGGAGTGGTACTTGCACCTACGGACTTGACGAATTCGAGGGCTTCGGGGTTCACCGTTGAACTTGACGAAATCCACAAACGGGTCTTCGGTAACGGTAGATGTACAAGGCAAACGTAGAGGTACTATGCTTCGGTCGTCGTGGTACTTGGCGATAGTAGTGGTACATGGGTTGTAGCCAGCCTTGGTGGTTCATCGTGTAGTCGTAAACGTTCCGTAGATGTTCATATCGTCGTAGCCGTTCGGATCTTGGAGCGATGGTAGTCGTTCACTTGATGGTCTTGAAGGATTCGAAGGGGTACTTGGCGATCTGTCGTGGTACTTGGCGTTGTTCCCTATTCAGAGGTCGTTGGACTTGGCATCCATAGCAACAGCAACTGAAGGTGCATGATGACAGCGGGGCGACATGGTCCGGAATGAGTGCAGGAGGCCGGGGCTGATGACGCAGATGGGCCTCGCTGGGGAGGTCCACGACAGAGGCGAGCGCTGGTGGTGGATCGACCCTCTGCCTGCTCAAAGCAGGAACTTGGCGTCGCAGCAGCAGCTAGCGAGGCGTTGGGGAGGTCGAACGCGACGCCGGAGACGGGGAACGGGTGCAGGAAGATGGACCCGGCCAGCCTTGAAGGAGATTGAGGCGCGGGAGGCAGCTCGAAGCAAAGGAGGCGGCAACCGGCGACCCACGGCCCTGGCGGCTCGATGCAGGGGCGCGGGGGCGCTCGAGGCAGGGCCGGAACCTGCGGGTGGCGACGCGAGAGGAACCGGGCGGAGGAGACCCGAGTCGTCGGGATGGCGAGGTCATGACTGCCGGAGGCGAACGATGGAGGGGCACAGAGGAGGCAAGAAGGGAGCGGCGGCCTGGACTCGCCGACGTCGAGGAGGAGGTTGGGCACAGGGTCCGCTCCTCTCTCTCTCTGGTTGGATGCGTGTGAGCCTGTGTGAGTGGCAACGGAGGGGAACGAGGGGAGATGAGGATCGGGCAGAGGGTGGCTGGAGCGAGGTGGGAGGAGGGGATCGCGGAGAAAGGAGGAGAGCGGGGTCGAGCGCGGCCTCTTGGCGCTGGCTGTGCGTGGCGGCAGCGCACAGGGAGAGATGGGGATCGATGGGAGGGGGTTCGATCGGGCTAGGGTTTAGGTTAAGGTGGGCTGGATGGGCATGACGCAAATGGGCCGGCCTGGCTGCAGGCTCTCTTCTCTCTCTTTTTTTCCATTTAAAACAAAACAGAAAAAGAGAAAGAAAAGAAAGAGAAGTTAGGTGTGGAATCTGGGCATGGGGATAATTTTCGCGGACTCGCAAAAATGTGAGGAGTTTAAATAAAATGGCAAGAGGATTTTTGGAGAACAATAGATTCGCACATGTTGAATTTCATGCAACATGTTTGAATTTTGAAACCCCTTCGAAAGGACTCTAAACGGGCTGAGATTTTTAGAGGAGCCTCGATAAAAGAGAGAAAGAAATATAGGCAAGGTTTGAAGGTCAAACTCGAAGACGAATAGACATGGAAAATGTTTTACACGTGTGTTATGGGTGATTCCAAAAATGGAATATTTAATATAGCTCTCTAGTAATATTGAGAGGCTTTAATATGTTATAAAGAGAAATCACAAGTGAATTCCCTCGATTTAAATGGATCAAAGACCCATGCAATTTGTTTGAGTTTTAGTTGGTTTGAGAAATTGATGGCATGATGACATGATGCAATGCACATGATGCAATGATTAAATGCAACGGACCAAACCAACTCACATGATGAAAAACCCGGAAACCCTGGAAGGCATCTGAAGCTCCGGGTCTTGGGGCGTTACAACACTCCACCACTACGAGAGGATCTCGTCCCGAGATCTAGAATGGCACCGGAGGGAAAACGGAAGAGAAAGAGAAGAGGTAAGGCTAAGTTGCTTCTTTGACAAACGAGTGAAACCAAAGAACCTTGAGAGGTTGAGCAAAATGAAAGAAAGAATGCCATGGAGATGAACGAAATGAAATACTCCGTTGGACAAGGAACAAGGAATACGGCGAGAAAGAAGAGTTTAAGTGACAAGATAGACGTTGAAACCACTCCGGTTAAAACTAGATAGAGAAGGAATAAGATTGATATAATTTGGACATCACTCCGATAGAAAAGAGATGAAAGCTTGATAAGATGATACGATATTGAAGAGATGATACAACACTCCGGTTGGAAATGGAGGAATAGAATTTGAACTTGGCAAAATGAAAGAACTTGGATGAGACTCCGGTTAAAAGAAGAATGATAGACACAACACTCCGGTTAAATGGATAAGCAAGAGAAGAACATGATCTTCACAAAACGAGGTGATGGGTGAAGAGCACAACATCACAATGCCTCCGTAACAAAAGAATAGAAGATAGCTCATTGGAATAAAGGAATGGAGAAGAAAATGACAACTTCGGTCACAAATGATCTTGGAGAGCACCCTTCCAATAAGGTTAGAACGGAGTTGTTGGAAAACCAACAACAATGGTAAGAATAAGCTTGTGGTGGGCTTATGAAACATCTCAAAATTATTAGGTGAGCTTCTGCCACCAACAGAAACAAATGATTGGATTGATACCAACAAGGAGACGAGAAACTTATTTCACCGAGAGGACAAATGAAGAACTTGGGTCATTTATAAGCACCATAAATAGCAACAATCCTTAGGGAAAGCTTTAGGTGAAATATAACCCAAGATAACTCCAATGAAGAGATTGATGGATTTAAATATCTCATTCTTGACAACAAGTGAATCATGAAACATGAATGAAACTGTCAAAATGACATAACACCACCACAAAAGATAAGGTCGAAAGAATTGCACTTCAAAATGCAAGAAGAAGAATGCTTGAACTCCTCACAACAAACATTGTGTTGAGCACCATGTTTATCTTAGAGTATAGCTTGGCGCATCTTGACTCCGAGAGAAATCTTGATGAACAATTGAAGAATGAAAAGGGTCCTTGATAAACCACCATGTAGAGCCTCCATGAAGAAACTCCGGTAGGAAAATGATGATAGGAAGAAAGAGAAGTTGAACACAAGGTGAAGCCTTGCAATGATTAGATGGATCTCCGTGGTGATATAATTGCGAGAGCTTGGAACTCCGAGTAAGACAAGATGAAACAATTGAAATCAAGGATTTGAAGAACCTCCGGAATAAGGAATTAATCACTTGGATGAAACAAGAACAAGAATTGTGTTATGCGTATCCTTCACCAATTTAAATTGATGACAAGCAATGGACTTGGCATACCACTTATTCTCATAGAAAGGATCAAGAGAGATATAGCACAAACTTGAGAAAATTCTTCAACGATCCGCCGGTAGGATTTGGGAAGAACGAATGAGTCTATATAATAACGAAGGAAGAGAACTCTTGAACGAACCACCGTAAGAATTGAAATTGAACGAAGAAAAGATAAAGAAACACCGGGAAGAATTAGAAAAATGAATAAGATACTTGAGGGTATTTAGATACAAGTGAACGAAGAGATTATGAGCTGATTAGAGGATATTTGAACGATGCACCGGTAAGATTTGGAGAACGATAGGCGAAGCTGAGAATGAATAATTCTTCTGAAATGATGGCCTTCAGAGAATCAAACTGAAAAGACTCCTGAAATGCTCCGGATGGGTGAAAAGAATTCTCACAATCGAAAACAATTATGAGAGGATGACATCAAGCTAGAACCATGAATCTTGAAGAGAATGGAGCCAGATTTAAGAGAAACTCTTCTTCGGTCTTCAAATGTTGAGAATGATGATGAGAAACACCACCATGAGCCGGCCGGTGAAGCAACTAGCCAGCCTCAGCATGACCGTGCCTCCAGCAACGAGGCGCGCGCTGGCGCGCCCTCTGTGGGAGGCGGTGATCATGCCGAGGTTCACCAGCCGGCCACTCCTCTAGCCGGCGCTACTGTCTCCAGCGACCTGCCCGACTCGCCAGTCGTTCCCTTGGCTTGATCTGCCGTCCTTGCTTTTCCTACTTGTTACTCTTTGAACAATTCTTATTAAGCTTGCGCAGTTCCACCCACTGGGGGTGTATTCAAACTATGTTGAATGTTGGTCTTCTCAAGGCCTTTTGTGTAAATATAATCATGCATGTGTTTGGCTTCCATTCTCGTATGCTTTTTATCCTTAGGCTGTTTCCTTTGCCGCCTTCCCCTGATTGCTGCCTTCCCAGCCGGCAGCTGCTCTGCAGTCTGTGGCTAAGGAAGGACTCGGCTTTCTTTTTTGGGGAAGACAAGTACTCGAGCTTTCTTAGATTGTGGCGAAGTGAGTGGAAGACGGCCGGTCGACTACTCTTGTAGTCGGTCGGCAGTAGGAAAAAGCCGGCTTTTGTTATATTGGTCCGTTAGTCCCTAGCCGTTTTTCGTGTGGGCGTCCTTTCCTGCCTTTGGCTCTTGCCAGCCGGACAGCCGATTCTTCGAGCTGCGACTTTTGGCAAGAGAGGGCTTTGGAGCCGGCACACTACTTGTCTGACCGCGGGTAGGACTTCTAATATAACTCAAGGCGGCCAGTCCCCGGGCCGACTAGTCGAACCCGGTGCCGGACGAGAGAAGTGAATGTAATGACATAATCTTAAGCATGATACTCTTCATTCATAGATGAAAGATGGCAGTCCCCGAGTTCTCCTTGGGAGGCCTATTGTCTCGTACTTAGTACAAAAGTTAGCGTGATACATACTGCATTTCAACTGTAAAATCTTCGGAGGAGGTTGGCGTTCCATGGTCGTTCCGACTCCTTGCCGGAGTCGTCTCTCTTTCGTGCCTTCGGCTTCTGTGCGTTGATCAGGTAGTAGGAGTCGTTTCCTAGCGCTCTGCTGATGACGAAGGGGCCTTCCCAAGGGGCCGAGAGCTTGTGCTGGCCGGCTGTTCGCTGGATCAGCCGGAGCAAAAGGTCGCCCTCTTGGAAGGATCTTGGCTTGACCTTCCGGCTGTGGTAGCGACGCAGACCCTGCTGGTAGATGGCGGACCGGCTGAGGGCTAACAGCCGGCTTTCTTCCAGCAGGTCGACGCCGTCTTCTCGTGCTTCCTTGGCCTCCGCCTCCGTGTACATGGTCACCCGAGGCAAGTCGAACTCGATGTCGGTTGGGATGACCGTCTCGGCACCATATACGAGGAAGAAAGGAGTAAAGCCGGTTGACCTATTTGGGGTAGTGCGCAGACTCCAGAGGACGGCCGATAGCTCATCGAGCCAGCAGCCGGCCGAGCGCTCCAGTGGCACGACCAGTCGGGGCTTGATGCCGGAAAGGATGAGGCCGTTGGCTCGCTCGACTTGGCTGTTTGACTGCGGGTGGGCAACGGACGCTAAGTCTAGTCGGATGCCCTGCGTCGCACAGAAACGTGCCAATGCCCCCTTGGCAAAATTGGTGTCATTGTCGGTGATGATGCTGTGTGGCACGCCGTACCGAGTTGTTATATCTGTGATGAATGTCACGACAGTCAGCCCATTCAGCTTCTTGATCGGCTTTGCTTCGATCCACTTGGTGAACTTGTCCACGGCGACAAGCAGATGTGTCATGCCGCCGCGCGCCGTCTTGAATGGGCCCACCATGTCCAAACCCCAAACGGCAAAGGGCCAAGTGAGGGGAATGGTCTTGAGTGCCGAAGCCGGCAGGTGTTGCTTGGAGCTGAAGACTTGGCACCCTTTGCAGTGTTTGACTAATTCCTTGGCATCGTCCAAAGCAGTCGGCCAAAAGAATCCATGGCAGAAAGCTTTGGCGACTAGTGATCTTGAGGCCGCGTGGTGGCCGCATTCACCTTGGTGGATGTCTCTGAGGATTTCTATGCCCTTCTCTTGCTCAACGCATCGCTGGAAGACTCCAGTGACGCTGCGCCTGGCGAGCTCTCTGTTGACGATTGTGTATGCTTCGGCCCGGCGTTGGACTTGTCTTGCCTCTGTCTTGTCAGCCTGCAGTTCTTGGTTTGTCAGGAAGTTGAGGATGGGCTGGGCCCATGATGGAGCTGTGACTTCTTCTATTGCCAACGCGGCTACTGCAACCAGGGTGGGCGGGCTGGGTTGTGAAATGCTGGAGCCGGCCGCCGCCTGCGGTGCTGGTGCAGTCCCCGGGCCGACTACCGCAGTCCTTGAGCTGGGTACTGAAGTCCCCGGGTTGGGTGTGACTACGGAAGTCCCCGAGCCGCCTACTGAAGTCCCCGCGCCGCCTATCGAAGTCCCCGGGCCGCCTGCTTGGCTCTTCAAGACGGAGCCGGCTGCATCGGGGCTAGGCGGCACGAAGATGGAATCGGACTCTGGAGACGGCTTGATAGACGGCTTGAGGAGGCGTTGTAGAGAGACGCCGGTTGGTATTGCCTGCCGAGTGGAGCCTATTCGAGCCAGGGAATCTGCTGGCCCGTTGTCGGCTCGTTGTACGTGGAGGAACTTGCATCCTTCAAAGTACCAGTTGATCTGCTGGACGAGGAAGCGGTAGCTTGCCATGTTTGCATCCTTGGCGTCCCAATCGCCGGATGACTGCTCGACTATCAAGTCTGAGTCACCGTAATACAGGATCCGGCGTATGCCGAGCTCTTTGGCAAGCCGGAGCCCGTGTATGAGCGCCTCATACTCGGCCATGTTGTTGGAGGCGGCGAAGTGAATTTGCAGCGCGTATCTGAGCTTGTCGCCTTTGGGAGAGGTGAGGATGATGTCGGCTCCCAAGCCGGTGAGCATCTTGGACCCGTTGAAGTGCAGGCGCCAGTGAGTGGAGTCGGGAGCCGGCGGCAGGTACTGGGTCTCGGCCCAGTCGACGAGGAAGTCGGCCAAGGCTTAGGACTTGATGGCGGTGCGGGGCTGGTAGAAGATCGTGTAAGGGGCCAGCTCGATGGCCCATTTCGCCACCCGGCCGGATGCATCCCGGCTGCCTATGATCTCGGAGAGCGGGGCGGTGCATACGACCGTGATGGGGTGCTCTTGGAAGTAGGGCTTCAGCTTCTTGGCGGCAAAGTACACGCCGTAGCACATCTTCTGGTAGTGCGGGTAGTTCTGCTTCGAGGTAGACAACACCTCGCTCAAATAGTACACCGGCCTCTGGACCGGCTGGGCTCATCCCTCTTCTGGGCGCTGGACTACGATGATGGTGCTGACCACCCGGCTGGTTGCAGCGATGTAAAGGAGCATGGGATCTTTCTCAGTCGGCGCCGCCAGGACAGGCGGCGTGGTCAGTATTTTCGTCAGCTCGTGAAAAGCTTGGTCGGCTTGGTCGTTCCACTCGAAGTGAGTGGTCTTCTTCATGAGGCGGTAGAGGGGGAGAGCCTTCTCTCCGAGCCGGCTGATGAAGCGGTTCAGGGAAGCCAAGCATACGGTGAACTTCTGGACGTCTCGCAGCTTGGTGGGAATCGCCATTCACTCAATGGCCTTGATCTTCAATGGGTTGCATTCGATGCCGCGTTCGGAGACCAGGAAGCCTAGGAGCTGGCCGGCTGGCACTCCGAACACGCATTTCTCGGGGTTGAGCTTGATCCAGAATCGGCGCAGGTTCTCGAATGTTTCCTTGAGGTCATCCAGCAAGGTGCCGCGCTTCTTCGTCTTCACCACAATGTCGTCCACGTAGACGTGGGCATTTCTGCCGAGCTGCTTGAGGAGGCACTTATGCATGCAATGCTGAAAAGTGGCACCGGCATTTCTCAAGCCGAATGTCATAGTCAGGTAGCAGAAGGCTCTGAATGGCGTGATGAAGGCAGTCTTCAGGCGGTCGGCCGGGTCCAACTTTATCTGGTTGTATCCGGAGTAAGCATCCAAGAAACTCAACAGCTCGCATCCGGCTGTGGAGTCTATCACTTGATCTATCCTTGGCAGGGCGAAAGGATCTTTGGGGCAGGCCTTGTTGAGACTCGTGTAGTCTATACACATGCGCCACTTGTTGTTCTTCTTCAGCACGAGGACCGGGTTGGCGAGCCACTCCGGAAAGAATACCTCCATGATGAAGCCGGCAGCCAGAAGCCGGGCTATCTCTTCTCCTACAATCCTTCTCTTTTCCTCCGACAGTCGGCGGAGGGGTTGTTTGACTGGTTTTGCACCTTCTCGGACGTGTAGTTTGTGCTCGGCGAAATCCTTCGGAACACCCGGCATGTCCTTGGGGGACCATGCAAAGATGTCCCGATTCTCACGGAGGAAATCGGCGAGCTTGCCTTCCTATTTGCTGCTCAGGTTTGCCCCAATGACAACAAACCTTTCCGGGTGCTCGGGGTCAAGAGGTATCTTCCTCGTCTCCTTGGCCAGCTGGAAGGAACCTTGGGCATCACATTCTTTGGGATTGGGGGACAGGGCCAGCTGCTTGCCAGCCATGGCCACGACCCGGTCCAACTTCTTCTTCTCTTTGGCAATCACAAGGGACTCGGCCAGCCGGCTGCAGGCTGCTGCGCATTCAGAGGATTTCTTGTAATCGCCGACTATGGTGATGATGCCCTTGGTGCTCGGCATCTTCATCTTGAGGTAAGCATAGTGGGGAACAACCATGAACTTAGCCAAGGCAGGTCGGCCAAGCAGTGCATGGTAAGAGCTCTCAAGGTCCACCACTTCAAACCAGATGGCCTCCCTGCGGAAATGATCCTTGTCCCCAAAGAGGACATCAATCTTGATCTTGCCAATGGGGGAGCAGGACAGGACGGGTACGATGCCGTGGAACACTGTCCGGGTAGGCGTGAGCTGCTTCGTCTTGACGTTGAGCTTCTTCAGGGTGTCAAGGTACAGGATGTTGATGCTGCTCCCGACGTCTATCAGCACGCGGGAGAAACGGGCGGCGCGTCTATCTGTTGCGAGGGTGGCATCCAGAACCAGCGCATAAGAGCTGGGAGATGGCATCTCCTCTGGGTGGTCGGCCCGGCTCGAGTTGATGGGTTTTTCTGACCAGTGCATGTGCTCGGAGGCGTTGACGGCAGCCGCGTTGACTTCTTGGTGCTCTCGGCGCCTGCTGCGCCGGTCTTCAGGCTGGCTTGTGAATATGAGATAGGCGGCATGCTCATCGGGGAACTCGTCGTGCACGACTCCGACTGCTGGCCGAGCGGCCGGCTGCTGCGGAGCCGGAGGCGGCGGACCAGCAGGTGGAGGCAGCACGAGCCCTTCGCCCTTGGAGATTCGGGTGAGCCAGT
Organism: Aegilops umbellulata; assembly: GCA_032464435.1. Lineage (NCBI taxonomy): Eukaryota > Viridiplantae > Streptophyta > Magnoliopsida > Poales > Poaceae > Aegilops > Aegilops umbellulata. The sequence continues at coordinate 441,131,601 of CP136059.1, read as the reverse complement.
GGCACTTCCGGGTTGTGTGGTTGGACGGCTTCGCGCCGCTGTGGAACTTGCATGGGGCGTCGAGGGTTTGTTCGTAGGAGAAGGCCGGCTGCCAAGCCGGCCTGCCGCCTTTCTGCTTCTTGGGTGTGGGCCGCCCTTCGGGCTGCTCGCCCTCGACCGTGGCCACCTGCCGACTGGTGGAAGGCGGCATGGGGCCCTTGCGTTTGTGGTCGTTTTGGTACGGGCGTCGGCCGGAATCCCCAGCCGGCGTCCTGGGCGCTGGGTTGAGTACCTTCCCGGACGCATCTACCTGGAGCTCGGTCTTCATTGAGGAGTTGGCGGTGGCGTACTTGTCCTCTATGACCAGAAGCTCGTCGAGGGTAGTCGGCTCGTCGCAGAGGAGCTTGTGCTTGAGGAGGGTGACCTCTCGGCACCCGGCTGTGAAGTATTCGATGGCTTGCACCTCATGCACTCCTTCGCAAGAGTTGCGGAGCTCGGCCCAGCGCGTGAGGTAGTCGCGAGTGGACTCGGCGGGGCCTTGCACACACAAGGAGAGCTGTCTGGGCTTGGGAGCCCGCTTGTAGGTGCTGGTGAAGTTGCGGACGAAGGCTTCTGTGAAGTCTAGCCAGCTGTTGACGCTGTACGGCTTGAGGCTGTTGAGCCAGGTCCGCGCCGTGCCTTGGAGCATGAGGGGCACGTACTTCACGGCAACGCGCCTGTTGCCGTTCGCGATGCGTACTGCGGTGGAGTAGTCGATCAACCAATCTTCCGGCTTCACGGAGCCGTTGTACTTGGGCGTGTCTCTTGGGAGCGAGAACCCTTTGGGGAAGGGCTCATCGCGGATGCGGGGGCCGAAACAAGGCAGGCCGACATCATCTTCTTCTTCTAGCACCAGGGATCGCGCTAGGTGGTCGATCCGATGGCGAGCATCATTCTCGCCGACTCCTTCGCAGCGACCTAGTCGGCCGCTGAGAGTCGGATGCGTGATAGGCGGCGGGGTGGGATATCTTTCCCCACGAGGCGGAGGCGGAGGCGGGTTGCCCCACCGCTCCACGGCTCGAGGGCGGCCTTCTGCTTCTCGCTCGATGGAGATCCGGGTTCGGCTTCGGTTGGCAGCCGGCTCTTTCTCGTGTCGCGCGCGGGTTTTACCCGCAGTCGGCGTCCGGGACGTCGCGCCGTGCTCTTGGCGCGGTGGAGGGCTTTCCGCGCGGGCGTCGGCTTCATGCCGCTGTGCGGCTGCATCAATCAGCTGCTGGATGCGTCTGGTCATGTAGGGGAGCTCTTCGCCCCCCAGTCCATCCAGCTCGTCTACGGCCGCCTGGGCGGCGCGTAGGTTCTCGAGTGGGGTGGCATAGACTGGGCGGTCGACTGCAAACATGTCGGCCCGCACTGCCTGACGACGCCGGCTCGGCTTGGCCCGCCAGGAGGTGGCCTGCCGAAGGCGGCGCGGTCAACTTCGCGCTGGTGGGCCTCGGTGAGGCGTCTCACGGAAGCTAGCTTCCGGCCCTCCGCGAGGAGGGCGAGGCGGCGAGCCTCCAGTGCTTCGGCATAGGCATCGGCCGGGAGGGGGACAGACAAGTCGTGGGTCACCGCTCGCGGGGCGTCATGGGCGTTCTCGCCAGAAGCGTCGCCGTGGCTAATGACCATCACCTCGGCGGTGGCACCGTCACAGCCATCGGCTCGGGGAAGCGGGTCGTCGTAGATCACGACGTTGGTGGGGAAGGCATCGGGCGAGGCCGTGTCGGAGTCGACAGGCATCGGATCGGTGGAGCCAACGGACTCCTGGTCCACAGCAGGCTCGCTGGAGACGTGGAGCTGGCCGAGGAGGTCGATGAGGCGGTCGGTGCCCGCGTCGGAGGCGGGCTCGTCGGAGATGAGGGCCTCGCCAAGGGGATCGGCGAGGTTGCTCGCTGCACAGGCGTTGGTGACGCCTTGCAGCGCGTCGTGGCAAGCGCCATCGGGCGTGCCGGGCTGGCTATGCTCACTAAGGAGGAAGAGGGTTCCCGTCCAAAACAGGTCTCCGGACGACGGTGCACCTGGCCCCATGGTGGGCGCCAAATGTCGGGTGGTTGGTGTGACATATGCCAATGGGTGGCTTATCTGAGTGGGAGCCAGTAAGACGTCGCCGGTGCCTGGAAGCGGGATGAGGCGAATACATGCACGCCGGTGGATCTTACCCAGCTTCGGGGCTCTCCGTGGAGATAACACCCCTACTGCTGCTCTGCGGGGTCTCCGCATGATCACTCGATGAACAAGTAACTACAAGGTGCTCCTCGAGCTGTTTGGCGAGAGGAAGAAGAAGGGCAAGGCTAGCTCTACTCTTCTCTCTATGTGTGTTGGAACCTAGATGAGATCAACCCTTTGCATGGGTGCCCCGGGGGGTTTATATAGGCCTACCCTCGGGGGTACAATGGTAATCCGGCTGGGCGCGGGTCCCAGCCATCAGTGTCTACGCACGCCGGCTTCTGCGCCGGCTGCTGGGGCCCGCCGACTGGTGGGCCCCGCCGGCTGCCGACATCTTGGTCAACAGGCAGGCCCTACTGCCTAGGGCCCTGTCGGCGGCTGATTACTGTTGCCTCAATCCTGATGATGAGGGCTTTATCAAGGTAAGCGTGGCTACAGCCCCACCGCCTGGCAGGCGATCGCTGTAGCCTTACGTCGTCTTGTCTCCTTAATGGAGCGCCTCCTTCGAGGGAAGGGGCAAGCCGGCTTGGGGAAGCCGGCCATGTCTTGGGCCGACTGGAGGAGGCCTGGCCGCCTTCGGGTGTCTCTCTGCCCAAGGGGGCCCACCGCCCGTGGACCGCGCTGACAACCCGCCGTGGATGGCGTCATAGTTATCATGGCAACAGTGCCGCGCCGGACGGGTCAGGGCTACCCCGTACGGCGCACTGTGCCAGGCGTGCTCCGGGTTTCAAGGGTGGCAGGCTTTACTGTAGCCACGCCCCGTCCCATCGCCGTTATGTGGGTGCGGACATCGAGGGTACGATCTTGACTGCGTGGTGGGAGCCGGCCTCTTGGAGTCGGCCTTCTCGTGGCCGGCTTCTTGGAGCCGGCCCTTACGCTGCTTTCTTCATGATGGTTAAGGCCGGGCCGCCTTCCGATAGCCGGCCTGAGGGGCAGCCGGCAAGGGAAAGGCGGCCCCATGTCTTGGTTTCTTGGAGGCCGGGTCAGCTCGTGATTTCTTCTGAAGTGCCAAGGGGAGCCAGCTAGGCTACCCGTGGTCATTTACCCCGACAGAGCTTGAGTATGAGTTGTTCACAACTCTATCTCGATGTTGATGTCTGTAACCTCCTGATACTTGTTGCAGGCGCATTCATATCCTTGATAAATGTTGATCATACTTGCATGAGAAAAATTAGAGTTCCGCAAAAATGCCAAATTAGCAATAGTACCTTGCATAATTATTCTGTTATCACCCTTGGGTTGCTTGCGAGTACATTCAAAGTACTCATTGGCTTGCCACTGGTTATTTTATTGGCCAGGCATGAAAGAACATGATATGAAGAATAATACTTTGGTGGAGCATGCGAGCTAGGACGCTTCCCAGTCAGAATGCCTGTAGGGATAAGGCAGATGGCATGGGTCCAAGGTATCGACGAAGATTTCCGCTGCAATGTTATACTCAAGACTTGACCATAACGGTCCTACTTGTGTAATACGATATGTATGGATGTAAGACTCTTGTTCTTCAGCTTCTGTGTGTTCAGTGAGCATTGATCTCTAGGATCACTGTACACGTGCATTCGGTGATCACGTCTTATGAGTTGGGGTCCCCACAGAGCTGGTATCAGAGCCATCCTGGCTGTAGGAAGCCTTAGTTAGCATCGTCGTTACTTAGGGATAAAACTATTTCCAAAACTATTACCAGTTTTCAAAACTATCTATACTTCTCTTCCCTTCTCAGTTCTTCGAAAACTAAGGAATACTTTCCCCATCAATCTCTTCCCTTCAAAATTATTGCAAACGGTCGCTAGCACCCTCAAGCCCCTGACCACGGGATTCCTTGTAATCCTCGTGGGTAGCCTAGAAGGATTACACCTTGCCGAACACTCACCCAACTCTTCTGAACACAAGATGATGCCAACAGAAGATACACCTTTGAAGAATGAGGACATGAAGACCCAGAGGATGGTGACACCTTTGAATTTGCCCAGGATGATGCAACCTTAGCCTATGATGATCATGGAATAGGATATGCAAGATCATGATATACATCGTTGTCAGTGTCAAAACCGGCGGATCTCGGGTAGGGGGTCCCGAACTGTGCGTCTAGGCGGATGGTAACAGGAGACAGGGAACACAATGTTTTACCCAGGTTCGGGCCCTCTTGATGGAGGTAAAACCCTACATCCTGCTTGATTAATATTGATGATATGGGTAGTACAAGAGTAGATCTACCACGAGATCAAGGAGGCTAAACCCTAGAAGCTAGCCTATGGTATGATTGTTGTATGTTGGAGGTGTCCTACGGACTAAAACCCTCCGGTTTATATAGACACCGGAGAGGGTTAGGGTTACACAAAGTCGGTTACAATGGTAGGAGATCTGAATATCTGCATCACCTAGCTTGCCTTCCACGCCAAGGAAAGTCCCATCCGGACACGGGACGAAGTATTCAATCTTGTATCTTCATAGTCCAGGAGTCCGGCTGAAGGTATAGTCCGGCTATCCGGGCACCCCCTAATCCAGGACTCCCTCAGTAGCCCCCAAACCAGGCTTCAATGACGACGAGTCTGGCGCACAGATTGTCTTCGGCATTGCAAGGCGGGTTCTTCTCCAAATTCCGTGTACCTGTTGAATAATGTCCGGTTTTTATAATGTAGTGCTCCTTGGCTTCGACGCCCAATAATGACCGTCTCCCACGTGTCAAACGAATACAAAAAGTCTGGGTGTTTTTACATTTACACCCCTAGCCGCGTAAATGAGCTGCCTATTTAAAGGAATGGGGATTTAGATCCAAATCACACCTTCTCCCTTCCGCGAGTGTTCATTAGAGCGCATCCGACAAAGGTCCATTCCACCATGGCCAGCCATCGCAGCTCCTCCTCTCACCCTTCCAGCCCTAAGCCCGGAGACTGGGAGAGGTGGTCCATCCCGCATAGCGAGTTAGTATCGCTTCAGACCAAGGGATTCCTCCCTCCGGCCTACATGGTCCCGGTTTGAGCCGGACTCGTCACCTATAATGGCGGAGAGCAGGCGGAGAGCGCCCCTACTCCCTCTAAAGGAGAGCGGGTTTGCCTTGTCCCTTATCTAATAAGGGGACTTGGATTTCCAATTCATCCGTTTCTCCAGGGGCTTCTGGAGTTCTACGGCCTCCAGCTGCACAACCTCACGCCTGCCTCTATCTTGCATATCGCGGGCTTTGTTGCCCTTTGCGAGTTGTTCTTAGGGGTTGAGGCTCACTTCGCGCTGTGGAAGAGGCTATTCTGCCTGGTGCCCCGCTCTCAGAGGGGGTCGATATATCAAGTGGGCGAAGCCGAAGTATGGCGCATCGCCGGGACCGGATATCTATCCGGAACCCCAAAGAAGGCGTCTGAGGACTGGCCTTCGGAATGGTTTTATGTCGAGGATGTCCCGCTGTCGGATCCTGTTCGGATCGGCCTCCTTGAGTTCAAGAGTGCTCTCCTGAAGAAGCGCTTAAGCTGGCGTCCACGGAGCTCTCAGAAAGAAAATGACAGGGACGTCCTTTACCTGATGGGCCGGATAAGACTGCTAGCTCATTCCGGACTAACCATGATCAGAGCCATGGCCGTATGCATTATGCGGGGGGTGCAGCCGCTTCAATATAGAAGCCACCCCATGTGGGATTTTAACGGGGAGGATGACGCCACTCGTTATGGTCGTAAGGGGCCGGACTCAGCTACCGCTCTATTAAAGATCTTGCCCTCTTTGTACAAGGGAGAAGAGGAGGAATTCCTCCGCGTCAACCCACAGGGTGGATTTACTATGTACAACCCTCCAAGCTGGGTAAGCGGACAATCTTGCTTGCCCATCCGTTTTATATTCCCATGATTAAATATATAGTCTTAACGACTCCTACGCAGGAACTGCGTCAGGAAGTGAAGGATATAAAAACCGTCCTCCACAACCCAAGGATCCTGAACGGTCCCTCGATCCGGCCTCCGAAGAGGATCCAGGCATTTCGGTGGAGCTGATTGACGGGGTGTTTTATCGGTTGAGCAGGGACAATGCCCTGGTGGCCATTACGGCCAATTACCCGGGGCTACTCCCGGCCTCCCATGTAACTGAGACCGGAGACCCAGCACCTCGAAAGGAATCCGTCCTTGTGTGTTTTCAGTTTCCTGACAACAACAGTATTTTGCAGGGAAGATTCTTAAGGCGGGAGGCTGAGCCTGTGGCGACTAGCCAACAAGGGGCAGCAGGGCCCCGTGGGGTGAAAAGAAGTGAAGTCCGGACTGAGGCGCCGGTGCAAAGGTATAGCGCGCCCTCTTATTCCCAGGTGTTATTCCTTCAAGGCATATTAACACTCGTGCCCTGTTCAGGACAAAGAGACCTCACCGGACTATATCCGGGGAGGTTGCCAATCGTGCCTCCACCAGCCAGGCTCCAAAGCCCGGACCGGAGGCGGAGGTGAACACGAGGCGCGCACCGGACGCTCCTCCAACAGAGGATGCGGACAGGCTGTCTGCCATCCCTTCCGAGGTGGAAAGTGCCATGAACCACAGGCGTCGCCGGACAGTTCTTCGCGACGCCTGTTTCTCCCAAGAGGCGTTGGATGCCTTCAATTCGGGAGATGCATATATCCGTGCCGCTCAGAATGGTCTAGCCAGAGCCACGGAGCAATATGTAAAAGACATACGGGTGAGAACATTTTTAGTGGTTATATATACCAGTAGCCCCCGAGACTTGAAGCAGTGAGAATAACTGATTTAAGGATCATGTAATATGCAGGTTTTTTCAGAGAAGAATACACAGTTGTCTCAGGAGTTAAAAGAGTGCCAAGCCCAACTTGAGGCCGCACTGGCCACAACAGGGGAGCCTAAGGAGACCCCCTCAGGTACTATATGTTTCAAAAAGATAAGTGTGAAATGCGACATATGTGCAAATCTGACAAATGGAGTTGCAGATGGCGCCGAACTAGATCCGGACAGGCAACAACTCCTACGCCGGCTAAAGGCTGGCGAGAGCATGCTGACAAAGGTGAGGCGGGAGAAGAATGATCTTCAGGATGCCAACACTAAGTTGGGTGTTGAACTGAAAGATGTTCGAGCCCAGCTGTCGGACTCCGTTAAGGAGAATCGGCGGCTTCGACACGGCATATTTAGTAAGTGCTTGAACGAACTCTCAAAAAGGAGTTCGGCGAGGAAGTCGACTAACAAAGTTATGTCTGTAGGTATGCTAACAGGTCGTCCTGCAGAGGAGATGCCCGATTCTGCGGGTGACCTTCTTCCCGAGATCTCGCAACTGCACGAGCGAGTTCGGTAGGCGATGCAAGGCGTTGCCCAAGCCTTATGGCCATCCCTCTCCATGCCCGAGGGCCTTGGAGAGCTCGCCGAGAAGCTGAAGGGAGCGCGGTGGCGCTTCCGGTTGTGGAAGATATCAGCCTGCCGTCAGGGCGCTAGGGAGGCCTGGGCCATGGTGAAGACGCGGTACACAAAGGCTGACCCAAACCACATGGCTGAGGTCGGACCTGTGGGGCCCGATGGGAAGGAGATCCTTGTAAGCTTAGTGTACGACCAAGTAGAATTGGCCGCAAAGTATTCGCAGCAGGACTGTAAATTAGATAGCATGTTAGATGGTATTGAAGAGGAATACAATTAGTCAGAGTGACTATGTAATTTTAATTGACATGTGTAATGCCTTCTAGCCGGATTGTAGATCGTTTGTCGTTGCCGACCTTTCCGCTTCGACCTCGGGACCTGACGGTCTGGAGTGTGTCCGAATACCCTAGCGGTTATATAAGAACCGGGGTATGCATGGAGATCAGGCGTAGGGGTCATTAGTGCTTTATCAGACAAGTGCCCAACTAGTTATGTTATATTACATGGTTAGTAAGAAACATCTTCCAGAGGGAATAGTTCCGTTAGGGGTTCCTTTCTCTGGGAGGCATGCCCTAAAGTGCATGTCTGGACTACGAACGCAAAAAAACGTCTGGGGGCACATAAATAAGTAAAAAAAAGGTCATCTTTAGTTCACCAACCGAATATTCCCTTAAGAATGCTAGCTTTCGGCTTCACCCAGTCTGAGGTACACATCCGGCTGACCCGGCAGTAAGAATCGCAGAGGTGCTCCCTTTACCACCTAGCCGAACAATCGGGAACGTAGGGGTAAGCACAGGAGCCAGGCAACCCAGCTTCGCCAAAACTTAAGTCATATTGATGCATATAATGGTGAAGAAAAGGTACATGCGGAAGTTTGACACATGTGTTGGGCGCGAAGCCCGTGTAAATAAGCTTCTGTTTAAAGAAGCCCCCAGGTATAGTGAGCGCGGGTAGCGCATCTCTTTATGAGTTTTTAAGGGAAGGAGAGAAATGTAAGATAGGAAATATAAAAAATAGACAGAGGTAGGAGACGAACACAAAGTCCGGCGCTAGGCATAGAATCTTCGGAGACGGCCTGCGTTCCATGGGTTCGGCTCGAGTCGGTTGTCCGACGCATCTCGCAGGCGGTATGCTCCGCCAGTCAGGACTTGGTCGATTATGAAGGGACCTTCCCACTTGGGCTTCAATTTGTCCTTTTTCTTGTCCGGCACGCGTAGAACTAGTTCGCCAACGTTGTAATTTTTGGTCCGTACTTCTCTGCTTTGATATCTTCGAGCCTGCTGTTGATAGAATGCGGAACAGGCTTTTGCCACGTCACGCTCCTCCTCTAAGGCGTCCAAGTTGTCCTGCCGATCGAGTTCGGCTTCTCTTTCTTCGTACATGCGCACTCGAGGTGAGTCATGAATGATGTCGCAAGGCAAAACCGCCTCTGCGCCGTACACCATGAAGAATGGTGTGTATCCGGTGGTGCGATTCGGCGTGGTCCGCAACCCCCGGAGTACGGAGTCGAGCTCCTCTACCCAGTGCGTGTTGGATTCTTTGAGGGACCGCACTAATCTAGGTTTGATGCCGCTCATAATAAGACCATTTGCACGCTTGACCTGGCCGTTAGTTTGTGGGCGATAGACGGATGCATAATCGAGCTTGATGCCCATGTTTTTGCACCAGAGTTTTACCTCGTCGGCCGTAAAGTTCGTGCCGTTATCAGTGATGATGCTATGGGGGACACCGTAACGGTGTACGACCCCGGATAAGAAGTCTATCACCGGTCCGGATTCGGCCATCTTAACAGGCTTGGCTTCTATCCATTTGGTGAACTTGTCCACCATGACCAGTAAGTATTTTTTCTTGTGGGTTCCGCCTTTAAGGGGTCCAACCATGTCAAGCCCCCAGACCGCGAAAGGCAAAGTAATGGGGATAGTTTGGAGGGCGGTGGGTGGCATGTGGCTTTGGTTTGCGAAAAGCTGGCAACCGACACATCGTTGGACCAAGTCCTGAGCGTCTGCCCGGGACGTCGGCCAATAAAAGCGTGCACGGAAAGCCTTGCTTACGAGGGACCGAGCTGCAGCGTGATGACCACCGAGTCCGGCATGAATTTCAGCCAGCAAGTTCCGCCCTTCCTCTTCGGAGATGCACCTTTGAAGGACTCCGGTAGAGCTTTTCTTGTAAAGTTCTCCCTCGTGTACTTTGTAGGCTTTAGATCGCCGCACTATGCAGCGTGCCTCATTTTGGTCCTCTGGGAGCTCCTGCCTAGTAAGGTAGGCTAGGAATGGTTCTGTCCACGGGGCAATGACGGCCATTATTACGTGGTCTGAAGTTGTAATTTCATTGGCAGAGCCTCCGATTGTGTCAGATTGTTCGGTGCCGGATAGTGCGGTTGGGTTCGGGCTGTTATTGCCAGGTTCCCCTTCCCATACTACGGATGGCTTGAACAGCCTTTCTAAGAATATGTTGGGGGGGACTGCATCGCGTTTTGCGCCGATGCGTGCCAGGACGTCTGCCGCCTGATTGTTTTCCCGGGCTATGTGGTGAAATTTGAGCCCCTCGAACCGAGCTGACAATTTTAAGACGACATTGCAGTAGGCTGCCATCTTCGGATCCTTGGCATCGAAGTCTCCATTTATTTGGGATATCGCGAGGTTCGAATCCCGTGCACCTCTAGGCGTTGAATGCCCATGGATACTGCCATCCGGAGACCATGTAAAGGGGCCTCGTATTCGGCTGCATTGTTGGAGTCTGTGTACATAATCTGGAGTACATATTGAACTGTGTCTCCTGTGGGGGACGTCAAGATGACGCCAGCCCCCAGACCGGCCAACATTTTGGAGCTGTCGAAATGCAGGATCCAGTTTGAATATGTGTCGTACTCTTTAGGGAGTTCGTCCTCCGTCCATTCTGCAACGAAATCGGCCAAAACTTGCGACTTAATAGCTCGCCGTGGCTTATAGGTTATGTCAAATGGGAGGAGCTCGATGGCCCATTTTGCAATCCGGCCCTTTGCATCGCAGTTGTTTATAATATCATTAAGAGGTACTTCGGATGCTACTATTATCGAACACTCTTGAAAGTAGTGTCGCAGTTTCCGGGATGCCATGAATACCGCGTATGCAATCTTTTGATAATGCGGGTACCATGATTTGCATGGAGTGAGGACAGTGGACACATAGTAGACCGCCTTTTGAAGGGGGAATTTGTGTCCGTCCATTTCTCGTTCGACGACGAGCACTGCGCTAACAACCTAGTGTGTTGCTGCAATGTACAATAGCATAGGTTCGCCAATATTTGGCGTGGCCAGGACTGTGTTTGTCGCCAATATGGCTTTTGTTTCGTTGAGTCCGACCGTGGCGGCATCCGTCCACTTGAAGTGTTAGGTGCGCCGAAGGAGGCGATAAAGGGGTAGTGCCTTTTCTCCCAAGCGGGAGATGAAGCGGCTTAGAGCCGCCACGCATCCGGTTAATTTTTGTATTTGTTTGAGGTCCTTTGGGATATCCAATTGCGACAAAGCTTGGATCTTGGCTGGATTTGCTTCAATTCCTCTGCCGGATACGATGAAGCCCAAGAGCTTTCCGGTTGGAACGCCGAAAACGCATTTTTCCGGGTTGAGCTTGATGTCATATGTTCGGAGGTCATCGAATGTAAGCCTCAAGTTGTCTACTAGAGATTCGGCGTGTCTTGTTTTTACGACCACATCATCCACGTATGCCTCCACTGTTTTGCCGATCTGGTTTGCCAGACATGTATGAATCATGCGCTGATATGTTGCGCCAGCGTTTTTGAGCCCGAAGGGCATTGTGTTGAAGCAGAATGGGTCATATGGTGTGATGAATGCCGTTGCGGCTTGGTCTGACTCTGCCATCTTGATTTGATGGTAGCCGAAGTATGCATCGAGGAAACACAACGAATCGTGTCCTGCAGTGGCGTCGATAATTTGATCGATGCGAGGGAGGGGGAAGGGATCCTTTGGGCAGGCCTTGTTAAGGTCTTTGAAATCGACGCACAGGCGCCATGATTTGTCCTTCTTTGGTACCATCACCAAGTTTGCTAGCCAGCCCGGATGTTTTATATCTCTGATGAATCCGGCCTCCAATAGCTTGGCTAGCTCCTCTCCCATAGCCTGTCTCTTGGGTTCGGAGAAACACCGAAGGGCTTGTTTGACAGGTTTGAATCCTTTTAGGATATTTAAGCTATGTTCGGCCAGCCTGCGTGGGATTCCTGGCATGTCTGAAGGGTGCCAGGAGAAGATGTCCCAATTTTCACGTAGGAATTCTCGTAGTGCGGTGTCTACATCAGGGTTTAATTGTACCCCGATGGAAGCTGTTTTATTGGGGTCCGTTGGATGGACCTGGAATTCGACTATTTCGTCCGCTGGTTTGAAGGAGGTGGACTTGGATCTTTTGTCGAGTATCACATCATCCCTGTTTACCGTGGAGCGAAGCGTAGTCAGTTCCTCAGCCGCTAGGGCTTCGGATAGTGCCTCGAGGGCTAATGCGGCTGTCTTGTGTTCGGCGCGGAGCGCTATGTCCGGATCACTAGCGAGAGTGATAATTCCGTTCGGCCCGGGCATCTTGAGCTTCATGTACCCGTAATGGGGTATTGCTTGGAAGATTGTAAACGCTTCCCGCCCTAGCAGAGCGTGGTATCCGCTACTGAACGGGGCCACCTGGAACGTGATCTCTTCGGACCTGTAATTATCCGGCGTGCCGAACACCACATCTAGTGTGATTTTTCCTGTGCAGCGCGCTTCCCGACTGGGGATTATTCCTCGAAAGGTTGTGCTGCTTCGCTCGATGCGGTTCCAGTCTATTTCCATTTTTTGAAGGGTTTCCTCATAAATGAGGTTCAATCCGCTGCCTCCATCCATGAGTACCTTGGTGAGCCGAAAGCCGTCCACGATTGGACTGAGTACCAATGCGGCTGGTGCTCGGGCTGTTCGGAATTTAGGTTCGTCACTGGCATTAAAAGTAATAGCCGTGTCACTCCATGGGTTTATTGTTGCTACTTGATAAACTTCGGCAAGACTGCGGAGTGTTCTTTTTCGCATATTATTTGATGTGAAAGTCTCGAAGACTGTTAAGACTGTACTGGTGTCTCTGGGGTGGTTTTCTGCGGCCTCCGGGATTAGGAGGTCTTCGCCAATTTTGGCCACCTGTCGGAGTATCCAACATGCTCTAAGGCTGTGAGTTGGTGTGTTGTCCTCTATACTATGAAATTTACAGGGTCCATTGAGCCATCCTTCCCGTACGGTTCCATGCCCTGTAGAGGGTTTTGGTTTTTTTGGTTTCTAACCCGGTTGAGGGAGTCCTGGATTAGGGGGTGTTCGGATAGCCGGACTCCAGGACTATGAAGATACAAGATTGAAGACTTCGTCCCATGTCCGGAAGGATCTTTTCTTGGCGTGGAAGGCAAGCTAGGCATGCGGGTATTCGAGATATCCTACCATTGTAACCGACTCTGTGTAACCCTAACCCTATCCGGTGTCTATATAAACCGGAGGGTTGTAGTCCGTAGGACAACCATCATCATACACAATCATACCATAGGCTAGGTTCTAGGGTTTAGCCTCCTTGATCTCGTGGTAGATCCACTCTTGTACTACCCATATCATCAATATTAATCTAGCAGGAGTAGGGTTTTACCTCCACCGAGAGGGCCCGAACCTGGGTAAAATAAAGTGTCCCTTGTCTCCTGTTACCATACGACCTTGACGCACAGTTCGGGACCCCCTACCCGAGATCCGCCGGTTTTGACACCGACATTGTTGCTTTCATTGAGAGTTCCTCTGTGCCGTCGTGATCAGGAAGGATGCCTTTTCCCGTCTTTAAAGATGGTGCCGTTACTAAGGGAGCCTTGGCTATCGGCCAAACCCTCAAGCTAGGTGGTTTTCTCATGACCGCCTGTTCGGCCGTTGCGCCGACGGTGACCTCTCGGGTCATCAAAAGCGGCGTCGCCCATTTTAAGCCACCCCGACCCTCTCTCTCGCCTGGGTTCGAACCTCCTCTCTCCCGTGCACCTCTCGGACAACCCCTCTCTCCCCTACGTGCTCTCCTGCCCCCTCCAAGGCCGGGTCACCGCTGACGTGCCCCGGACCAACCCAGGCCCCCATTGCTTCCCCACTCCCACTGAACGCTCGAGAGGACACCCAGGGCACCAAGGATCCTCCCCCGCGCACCAGGACCTCCTCCCCGTGCTTGCCCTGCCCTGCCCGAGTCTCGCCCGAGCACCGTCCGCCGTGGCCGTGGCCCCACTCGCCTTTGTCCTTCGTTGGACATGCTGACAGGGGGGAGCGGGCGCGGCGCAGTCCCCCGAGCTCGCCGGTGCGCCGGGCACCCGCAGCAGCGCCCGTGGTCGCCGGGGACGAGCTCGGCCTCGCCCCCTCTGTTCCTATGGCACGGGAGGCCGCGCGAGGAAGAAGAAGGCCAGCCGGTGGACCGGCGACCCCACCGGTCAGCCTCTGCCGACGTGTCCAGCCGGACCCACTCGGGTTAAGTGGAGGCAGGATCTGCGGGAACTGCCTTCCCGGCAGGGAAGCGTACTCCCCTAATACGCCGTCGGCGTGGCCCTCCTTAGCCACGTGGCCGTGCAGCTGGGCCGACCCAGTGCGCTACGGCGCTATGCTGCGCTTGGTGCGCGGTATAGGTACAACCCCCACTGCCTTTGTCTTTTTCTTTTTCTAGAAATTTGTAAAATATCCCAAATATTCATATTAACTCCAAATTGAATGATTCAAATTTCTGGTGACTCCATAAATCATGCTCTAGATGTTGGTGCAGCATGCACATTTTTCCAGAACACCTCTCTTCACACAAATCCAATAAAACCCCATTTCCCAATTCTGTGATGAACTTTAGAAAATCACATATAGCCCATTTTTTATCCAAATGCCATGATTCCAATTTCTGTATACTTCTAAGTTCATAACTTAGGGCATGAACATTTTTATTAATACTTTTCGTGCCACACAATATAATGAGCCATTTCTTCATATTTGTCAACTTTGCAAATTCATAGTAAATTCATTTGAACTCCAAATCAAGTGAAACCAACTCCTAGATGCTTCTAAAACCATGGTTTGTTAAATGGGTGCCTTTGCTCATTTTCGAAAATATGTTTCTGTACACTTCTTGCAAATCCATAAACCCCTTGATTCCATCATATCAAAATGTTTAGAAATATCCATTGATCCACTTACTATGAAATCACCTTGGTCATTACTCATATGACCAGAGGTATCCTAGAAAAGTCCAACTCACATTTTTAGAGCAATTTTATTTTCTGTCTTGTTGTGTTGCTTATTATGGATGCTTTCGACGATAGTTGACGAAGTAGAAGAAATGCTCGGAGTTGGACCAGAGATATTAGAAGACCTCGAAGACTTTGTTAAAACAGGCAAGCATCCCTTTGACCATGATGAACCATTTTACATCATGATGGCATTTTTGTTGCTTCACTGAGTGCATGATATACCTTGAATGGCAACCTTGCTAGGCTTGCCTCCGTTGCATACTCCATTGATACTTGCATTGTTCATGACTCTATCCTTGCTTAGAGTTGTGTTGATGGGTTGTAGAAATATGCTATAGTAAATGGCTACGCAAAGTGGGTCAGGGTTATGCATGGAAAGAAACAAGTGAGGTTTGACATACTTGCAAATAGCCTAGTGGGTGCCACTAATGCCCCTGGGAGATGATGATGAACTAGGTCACTACTTGGTGGAGAGGTAGTGTATCGAGGCTCGATAGAAGTGTTGTTTACAAAGACGGATTAGATTTAAGATTTGTCGACTGTCCCAACCTTACATGCGCAACCACTCTACCCATGTATGGGAAAGGGCATTATTGATTACCTAGGCCGATACTAGCTTGGAGCCCGCATTACTAGTGACGGGGGAGAGTTGGTGCTCTCTCTCGGGACGGGGTCGTGCCAGGTAGGGCGGCCATGACTGTTTTTACAGGGCACCGGATACACCGTTGTGTCCCCTCTCGGATGTTACGATCTCGAGAGAGTCTCGTATGATGTACATCATGAGGATACGGAACAACGAATGGACTCTTTGTTAGTGTCGTCTAGGGAAAGATAGTGATCGGGTGCTTACCCCGGGTACTTGAGGTACCGCGGGTCGTGGATGACACGGAAGTTCCTCGGATCTTGTGGGTAAAGTGTGCAACCTCTGCAGAGTGTAAAACTATTCAATAGTCGTGTCCACGGTCAAGGACAGTTGGGTGGTGCTGCTTAGACTACGTCCATATGTTTCTGACAAACAACACTGTTTGGTAAATATGTTGACATGATTCATGAGGAAGTCACGGTGATCTTGAGTATGAGTTGTTCACAACTCTATCCTGATGTTGATGTCTGTAACCTCCTGATACTTGTTGCAGACGCATTCATATCCTTGATAAATGTTGATCATACTTGCATGAGAAAACTAGCTTTCCGCAAAAATGCCAAATTAGCAGTAGTGCCTTGCATAATTATTGTATTATCACCCTTGGGTTGCTTGCGAGTACATTCAAAGTACTCATTGGCTTGCCACTGGGTTTTTTTTACTGTACACAGTAGGGCAAAACCCCACTGCAATTTTTATATTATTTAAAAAGAGAGTACAAACATACAAGGCTTGAGATAAGCCCCAAAGAAGGAAACTAACCTAAAAACAGCCAACAACTATAAAAAAACTAAAGAAACTAAGAAAACTACAAAAAATTACAGGACAAGGGTGTCCAACCAAGAAGAGAAATAAGCTGAAAACTTCTCCTTAATCCTGAATTTGAGCAGGTGGAGTTCTGAGAGGAAGATGAATTTCCATCTGTCAATGCTGGTTGGAATGTTATTGAAAATCTTATCATTCCTGACTATCCAAATGGCCCAAGATGCAATGATAATGATCTCCATGGATAAAGGTTGTTGTATGTTGCTTCTTAAGTCTGGAATGGCTTCCATGATGGAGAGGTTCCTTTGTCTGTTAGGGCAGAGAATATCCCAACAAGCAGAAGCAAAAGGGCAGGTCCAAAAGAGGTGTTGAAGTGTTTCTTCCTGCTGGCAGTTGAGAGTAGCACAATTATTGTTGTCAAGATGAAAAGTTTTCCTTCGTAGCAGATTCCTGGTATTGAGTCTATCATGAAGAAGTCTCCAAAAGAAGACCTTGTGTTTTGGCTGGGCAGAACATTTCCAAATCCAGTTGAACTGTGCTGGTACAATTTTTACACCTATCAAAATTTTGTATGCTTTAGCCACTGAAAAAATATTATTACCCCACATATAACTCCAAGTATCCAAGTGCTCATTGGATGCAGAACTTCTGAGGGTATCACAAATATCTTCCATCAACTCAAATTCCAGAAAAGCCTCCTGAGTCAGTGGTAGGTGAAATAAATCTTCCAAATATTCAAACATAAGAACATTTTGCACTGAAAGATTCTGATATCTGACAAAGGAGTAAAGATGAGGGAATAATTGGTTCAGGCAAGTAGTGTGCCAGAGGTCAGACCAAAACAGAGCAGATTTCCCATCACCTATTGTGCATCTTGCCATGGATTTGTAACTATCAATGAGCCTCAGGTTACATTTCCACCAGAAAGACCCTTCCCATTTTTGTCCTGGTAAGGTGCCATTGTCATAATAAGCCTCCCAAATGAGATTGACCCATGGGATGTTTTCTCTATTGTAGAATTTGTGGAGGTTTTTGAGCAGAAGGGCTTGGTTTTGAACAAAGATATTCATAACTCCAAGGCCACCCTGAATTTTGGGCCTACAAACAGTGGACCAAGCTACCAAAGCTGGTCTGTGATCCTCCAAATCTGGTCCCCTCCAAAGACAATGTCTCAAGTATTTGTTAACCTGGTTTTTGATAGTTATAGGAACATCCAGACAACCCATGAAGTATATAAGAAGTGAATTTAGCACTGACTTGACCAGCAGTAATCTTCCAGCAAGAGTCATAAAAGAAGATAGTCCCACCATTTTTTTTTGCAATTCGGCTCACTAAAGGCAAACACTGTTCCACTGTTGGTTTTTGAAGCCCTAAAGGCATGCCCAGGTAAGTGAAGGGGAATGATCCTTTCAAATAGTTCAATGTACCAGTCAAAATTTCCATTTTTTCATCACTCACATTGATTGGTATCAGGTTTGATTTGCTATAGTTGACCTTTAATCCAGTGGCATCTGCAAATGTGTGAAGTAGGGCTTTAAGACAATGGAGTTGTGGGGCATCAGCTTGCATGAGAATCAGGGTATCATCTGCATACTGAACTATGGGAAAATCTGGACATGACTGTACTTGCAAAGGTGGGGTGAGAAGACCCAAGTTCATTGCTCTGTTCATGATTGACTGAAGGAGGTCTGAAGCCAACACAAAAAGAAGGGGAGAGAGAGGATCCCCTTGTCTTACACCTCTCAGGCAATAAAACTTTTTCCCAGGAATGCCATTGAGAATCACTTGTGATGAAGCAGAAGTAAATAGCATTTTAATCCATCCAATCCATCTTTCTCCAAAACCCTTTACTCTGAGGATATCAATGATTGTAGAATGTTCAATGAGATCAAATGCCTTTTCAAAATCCAATTTCAGCACAACAATTTCCTCCTTTGATTTGTGGCATTGATGAAGGTACTCATAAGCCCAACCAAGACAGTCATGAATAGCTCTTTCTTTAAGGAAGCCATGCTGATTTATATGGACCATTTTGAGCATTACTTTCTG
This sequence comes from Aegilops umbellulata, assembly GCA_032464435.1. Classification (NCBI taxonomy): domain Eukaryota; kingdom Viridiplantae; phylum Streptophyta; class Magnoliopsida; order Poales; family Poaceae; genus Aegilops; species Aegilops umbellulata. The sequence goes on along the minus strand of CP136059.1, from coordinate 441,113,421 downwards.
TAACCTGTTTGCAAGCAATTTGGTGATGAGTTTGAGGCAGCAATTGAGTAAGGATATAGGTCTGAAATCATTAGCAGTACTGGGAGAAGGCCCCTTGGGAACTAGAGTTATGAAAGAAGTGTTGATGCTCTCTAGAGAAATTAGCCCAGCATAGAACTCATGTATCAATCTAGTGACATCAGGTTTTATAATATCCCAGCAGTTCTTAAAAAACTCATTGTTAAATCCATCAGGTCCAGGAGACTTGTCTAGAGGCAATTGCTTGACAACTTCATTGATTTCTTCCTCAGTGAAAGGAATTTCCAGCTGTTCAAAATCTGAAGGACTAGCTTGATGTTGCAGCAGGGTAGGCAAATGAAAGTGCATGGTGGTTTGCTGTGATCTTCCTAATATGTTCTTGAAGGCATTCCACAGCAGGGCAGCTTTCCCTGCATGGTCTGTTATTTCCACTTGGTCCTCATTTTTTAGCATAGCAATGTGATTATGCCTGTGATTTATAGAGGCCTTTGTATGAAAAAAATTTGTGTTTTCATCACCAAGCATAACACCCTTGATCTTACCTCTCTGCTTCCAATAAATTTTTTGGTTCCTCAGTAATATGAGCAAATGTTCTTTTAGAATCACCCTGCAATTCCACTCAAAATCTCCCAAGTCTCTGAATTCTTCAAACAAGTCAAACAAGAAAATAGCCTCATTAATTGCAGCAATTTTGGATTTCAGGCAAGACAGGTTTTTGGCCCAAAGTTTAAGAGCCCTTCAAAGGTTTTTGAACTTGGCATTTAGGCTTTTTTCTGCATCAAGGTTACCCACAGGAATATTCCAGGCTGCAGATACAACTTCTTTAAAGTCTGAGTGCTTTAACCAGTAATTTTCAAATCTGAAGACCCTGGCCTTAGGAATAGAAGTCCCAATTTTGATTACACATGGAAGATGATCTGAGATAGGCTTGGAAAGAGGCATAGCAACTGTATCAGGATAAGCTGTCATCCAAGAGGCAGAGGTGAAGAACCAATCTAGCTTTTCCAACAAAGGACTCTGCTGCATGTTACTCCAGCTGTATTTTCTGCCATGTAGAGGGAGCTCAATTAAACCCAGATTACTGATGGCTTCATTAAAGAGAAGCATTTCATTAACATCTCCACCAGGTCTATTTCTATCAGTAGGAGCTCTAATAAAATTGAAATCTCCAACTAGAATCCAATTTGTGTCCAGAGGCATATGTATGTTGGAAAACCAATTTATAAATTCAATTTTGTCTGCTTGGTCACAAGGCCCATATATGTTGGTGACCCCCCAGGTTTGATTGCACAAAAGACTAGTGAAACTAATTGAGAGAGAGAATCTATTCTGGAAGATAACCTCTCCTTCAAATAGTGATCCATTCCATGTGATTAGAAGTCCTCCAGAAGCACCAGTTGAAGGCAGGAAGGCAAATTTATTGAGCCTGTTGGGACAAAAGTTCTTAATGTAAGCATCATCAAAATGCTCCCTCTTGGTTTCTTGAAGACACAGAATAGCACATGCACTTTCTTCAATTTTTTGCCCTAGAGCAAGCCATTTATCAGGTGAGTTAACCCCTCTGATGTTCCAGTTTAGAATATTCCAGCTTCTGTTATGACTATTCATGGAAACAGTTTAAGAGAGAAACCAGGGACCAAGCACCACCACTTGGCCGGCATCCATGGAAATCAGTCCAACAAGGCATCAGTGAAAGCAACCACATCATCCACAGCATATCAAGATAGGTAACTACCCAGGAGTAGTAAAAGTAGCAAAGTGCATTGACAGAAGAACATGAACTATTACAGCAAGTCCATAGGGCCCATAAGGTGCAGTTACAACCAAAAGGAACATTCATACAGTTCATGACTTTAAACCCTTGTCTCTCTTCAACAAAAGCACCTAATGTGATCATCTAGACACTCTTGGGGTTGTCGTGCCTGTCCTCATTGGATGGGAGCATCCCAGCCAAGTCCTCTCCCACCCTTCGCTTGGGCTTCTTAGAGAGCTTTCCCTCCAACTCCTGATCAGCCACCTAGCAAAATGAGGTTGTGAGATTCTTAACCACTGATTTCTGAACAACTGGTGGAGCAGCATTACATGGCAGACACTTATTATTAGAGCAAGAACCTCTTTTAAACCCAGCATTATCTTTTTTAATTCTATCACTCCTCCTTACCTCTGTTTCTACAAGAGGTGTCTATCCTCCCCTTCTTTTCTTAGAATTTTCAACCCCAAAAGGTTGAAGAAGGGCCAAAGAGTCCAAGTCCTGCTGGTTGGAGGAATCTCCTTCATTTTCCTTATTTGTATCCTGCTGATGAGTTTGTTGCATGAGCTTCTTGCAAGTAGGAGCCTTAGTAGCAATACATTTATCAGGAATGTGAAAGACATAAGAATTTTCAGAGCCCTCTACTTCAGCAAGTAATTCCCACAAAGGAGATTTAAGCATGTTGAGTGTCCAGTTAAACTTGTCTGGTGTCATTAGAAGGTGCATAATAAAATTGAACCAACTTACTGGGACTTGAACAGAGAGTGAAGGAACATCCTCCAAAGGTTTTTGAGCAAAATTCTCCTTCCAAATATCCAGCCCTTCTTCTGACAGAATAGTATCTTTATTAGCTAGTGCCTTTAGCTGAATAGATTCAAACCAAGTAGGGAGCGTGCAAACTCAAAGTGTTCCTCAATTTGGGCTATCCAGTTACCTTTTTTGCTAGTGTTTTGAACCCCAGTAGGATCCAAAATATGTGGTTTAACTGAAGGAGAACTAGCACCTGCTTCCCCCTCCAAATTAATAGCTATTAACTGAAAGTGCTCCTTGTCATGGCCTGCTGCTTCCTTGTTAACAGGTAAGCCTCTGCTAGGGTCCAGAGACAGGTCCTGAAGCACAGCAGGGCTCAGTCCAATAACTGGCTCAGAACGTTGGTTCACTTCCTCCAAGATTGGTTGAATCTGAGGGTCCACCTCTGGAACTACAGGTATTAAATCTTCCTGAGGATCTGCTAAAGCAAGAGGGGCCTGAGGAACTGGGAGTGCAGGAACATCTTGCTCCTCCTCTTGGTAGTCCATCATTAGAAGCTCAAGACCATTGCCATGAATTTGCTGCACAGGTGGAATTTGATTCACTTCCTCACTTGCATGGAAAGAAAGACCTTCAGACAATGAGACAGTTGTTGTGATGCTGCTGTGACCCTCCAATGGAGGAGGGAGCTCCTCCCCATCAGCCCAAGCAATTTCTCCTTGCTGAACACCTTGCAGAAAATCAAATTCATCCTGAACCTCAACATTATTAACAACTGGAGGCTGCAGAGCCTAGTGCCCTTCATCTGCATCCATATCATCTTGCTCAACAGGCTGTGGGTGAATATGAAAACCAGGGAAAGCATTGTTGTTGCCTGGCAGAGGGTGTGGGTCCACATTGTCAGGTGGGATTGGGTCCTCATCAGCGGGGGCCCCACCCATCATCTGCTGCAGAAGAATTTCCACTGAAGAGGACCAGGCATCTTCATCCAAAACTTCACCTTCAGACCATCTGACACTTTTAGGGATGGAGTCCAGATCTTTGACTTTAGCTTTTGCAATAACTCTACCCATATGGAGGGGATCGTTCTCCCAAGAAACTAGGCGCCTGAAATGACTGATGGCCCTGGCGATATCTTCAGAGTTGCAAAAATCAAACGGGACCGCAAGGATGAGCAACCAAACTGTTCTATTAAATTGGGTTCTTCTGCAGTTGCGGCCATTATCATGGTTGTTGTCGGTGTCAAAACCGGTGGATCTCGGGTAGGGGGTCCCGAACTGTGCGTCAAGGTCAGATGGTAACAGGAGACAAGGGACACTTTATTTTACCCAGGTTCGGGCCCTCTCGATGGAGGTAAAACCCTACTCCTGCTAGATTAATATTGATGATATGGGTAGTACAAGAGTGGATAAAACCTAGAAGCTAGCATATGGTATGATTGTGTATGATGATGATTGTCCTACGGACTACAACCCTCCGGTTTATATAGACACCGGATAGGGTTAGGGTTACACAGAGTCGGTTACAATGGTAGGAGATCTCGAATATCCGCACACCTAGCTTGCCTTCCACGCCAAGAAAAGATCCTTCCGGACACGGGACGAAGTCTTCAACTTTGTATCTTCATAGTCCTGGAGTCCGGCTGAAGGTATAGTTCGGCTATCCGAACACCCCCTAATCCAGGACTCCCTCAGTAGCCCCTGAACCAGGCTTCAATGACGACGAGTCCGGCGCGCAGATTGTCTTCGGCATTGCAAGGCGGGTTCCTCCTCCAAGTTCTTCAAGAAGATTATATACACCACAGAATAGTGTCCGGCTCTGCAAAATAAGTTTCCACATATTGCCATACAGAGAATAATATTAACACAAATCAAATCTGCTCACGTATCCCGCAGTGCGTCACAACACTGCGGCCAAGCCTTCTATATAAATTGTTTTCATTGTTCCACCTCAGCTCGTTTAGCGAGGCGGTTTCCTTGGCACGTCTTGTCAAAGCAGAGATCATGTGCCCCCCTTTAACGGGATTCTCATTAATACGGACGTGGGTAACCCAATCGTGCCTGTTAGCACGTCTTGCCTTAATTAAAGGCTACTCCAAGACGGTTACGGGGAGGACGCTTGATATTCTGCCTCTTATAAAGAGGCCAAGGCCCTGTTCCCCGCTTCTATTCTCAAAACAAGCTCGCCCGTCGCCTCGAGTTCCAGCACCCTAGGCTTCCAGATTCCGAGTGCACCGGATCTTCGATAATGTCCGGCTCCGACCTCCAAGGCCGATGGATGCCCTCCTCTGTTACGGAGGAGGACGTATCAAGATTGAGGGAAGCTAGATTCCTGACCAGGGAGATTCCACACAGGCTGCCTGTTCAAGGACAGGTGATCCCTAGCCCTCAGCCCGGCGAGAGTGTGGTATTCATATCCCACTTCCTTCGGGGATTAGGCTTCCCCGTGGATCCCTTCGTGAGGGGGCTGATGTTTTATTATGGGCTAGAATTCCACGACTTAGCTCCGGAGTCCATCCTCCATATCTCCTCGTTCATAGTCGTGTGCGAAGCGTTCCTCCGTGTTACCCCTCACTTCGGACTGTGGCTCAAGACCTTCAAAGTAGAACCGAAGATAATCGAAGGGCGTCACGCAGAGTGCGGAGGAGCTGCTATAAAAAGAAATGCCGACGCTCCATGGCCCGAGGGCGCTTTTCAAGAGGAGCTTGGCTTATGGCAACAGGAGTGGTTCTACATCACCGCTCCTCGGGGCACCGCATGGGTGGCGCCTCCGCCCTTTTGCTCGGGTCCCCCACCACTGTTAGCATCGTGGATTAACACGGGGCTAGATCGGGGCTTGCCCAAAGACGTTCCTCTGCTGCAGGGCCGCATTAAGGATCTCTTGAAGGGAGACTTCGACCTGGTCAAGGTGACACAAGTCATGCTGATTCGCCGGACACTGCCCGGCCAACGTCGCCCCCTTCGCTTGTGGGAATTCAATCCAGAGGGACCACGAGCTCTGCAGAATTTTATGGGCGTGACGCCTGTGGAGATGTATAAACTGTTCTTCGGATCACAAGAAGTGAGTCCGGATTTGACCGAGGATGCTGGTTTAAGCCGCAATCGCCCGGATACTCAAGTAGGTGACCTTGCAACCGGACCTTCTATCCGCATAATTAACTTGTTTTTAACAGCGCTTCTTCTTTTAAGCAGGAATGGATAGCGAAGGCGAAGCTGATCAGGTGTCCGGCTCCCCTTCCCGAAACCAGACTGGATCCCGTGCTAGTCAGTATGCTGGAGGAAGTGCCTTTGGAGGGAAATAAGGGGGAGGACAAGGAAACCGTGGCCTCTTCGAAAGAGGCCCTTCCGAAGGGGGGAATCTATAATTCCTCTCCTAAGGGAAAGAAAAGGGCCGCCTCTGATGACCCGGAGACCGTAGCCTCGAAGCGGGGGAAAGAATCCTTATCAGAGGACCGAACGCCGGGGAGCCCCTCGGCCGAACTAAACCCCAAAAGGGACCATCTCTCCAGCGAGCCGTAAGTAGAGGAAGAGTTTTTCTTTTAAGAGAAATCCTTGATTTATATCTGAGAAGTTTTAACCGAAACCTTACTTTTAGTTCAGACCTCAGCCCTTCTCAGCAGAACTCGTCCTCGATGGATCTTCTTCCGGAGATGATGGAGAGCGGAACGCCTCCTCCTTCTGTATCGCCTAGCAAGGCGGGCGACGCTGAAGTGTCATCGCGGGGGATTTTTCCGGATCCGCTAAGGGCGGATGGTGCTGCCCCCCAAGGTTCTCCGTGTCCGGCCTTTGAGGAAGGCCGTGGGACGAGTCCGGCACCGTCTGGTGTTCGGTCGGAGGAGCTAAAGACTCTGCTGGGGTGAGCCTCTGTCTCAGAGGAGCACCGTGCGTTAATGAGCACGGTGATTAAAAAGATTTCATCCGCAGAAAGCGGACTGCACGAGGCCATCAAGAGTTTAGTGGCAGGCCTTGAGGTACGTTTTAAATAACGTATATTTGTATTAATTGCGCATAAATAAAGTGCGCCCTGTGTAGATAGTAGCCCCTGAGACTCTGTGCGTCGTAAAGATGTACGACGCGCAGAGGATCTTAATCCCAGGTCCTTTAAATGGCACATTTATATGTAGGTGGCTGATTGTCCGGAGTCAAGCCAGACTTGTGAGTATGCCGAACTAAAGCGACAACTGGATGAGGCAGAAGCCGACATCGTGCTTGTTAACAAGCGGCTTGATGGTGCTCAAGGTATTGAAATCATTAGGCGATTGTTAGTAAGATGAGTTGTATGTCAATATCTTACCGTGTGTGTGCTTGACGCAGATGGTGCGGCCGCCGTGGAAGGTCCTAGGGCCGAACTCGCCCGAGCGAAGGATCAAGCCAGAAAAAGCGATGCGGCTGCCGTGAAAGCCCTTGAAGAGCTGAAAGCCGAACAGGCTGCCCATTGCCGAAGCAAGGATGAAATGGCTGATATGGCCGTAAAGTTAAAGAGCGCTACTGACCGTTGCAAGCTTCTTGAAGAAGAAGATCAGGCGAAGCAAACGAGCTTAGAGAAGGCTGTTGCTGACGCCAAGGACGCCCGCTCTATAATGAGAGCGGCGAAGGAAGAGCTGCGTCAAGCCGGACAGATTGCGGATGGAAAGCCCTTCTCGCTGCGGAGAAAATTTTGTGATCCGAAGTTTGCCCCGTTAAACCGGATGTGGAGTATAGAGGACACCTATCTGGATTTGGCGGCTAGTGCCACTGATGCGACCGAACACTTTCTAGATAAAAAGGATCATGAAGTGGAGAAGCTCTTTTGGTCGCAATTCATCAATCCAGAGTGTCCGCTGGCAGTGGACGATCGCCTGGCCCAATGGGCCGAGCTGAATAGGTTGTCCGGACTTGCCATGAAGTATGTCATGGATCGTCTGTGTCCGGGGAGATCGAAGCCGAAGAGCTATTTCAGCTTGGTGCAACAATTGCTAGATGTGGTGCCACGTGTGGATGCTATGAAGAGGTCAGCGTGCGTAGAGGGCGCTCGGCTGGCTCTTGCCCGTGTCAAGACATACTGGGCAGATATGGAGCCCACCACTGTTGCGTCCCGGGATTCGGACAAAAGCCGAACACCTGCCGAGCACTATTTTGAGGAAGTCCTCGAAGGCGCTCGCGTAATAGAGACGCAGTGCTCGAAGGATGCTATATTATGATAGCATATGTAATCATAAAACAATATTTTGATAAATTGTAGTGGCATTTTTAGACTTGTGCCTTCAAGTATTAAGAACACCTCATGTGCGGCCGTTTTAATATATATAAATTCTGAAAGATTGCAGTCGTTGGCTTCAGCCCCCACGCACATAGTGCGGGGGTGCGCGCAGAAGACGCATTTTCACACTTAACCCAACATCTTGGTCCTACAAAGGGGGTGATAGCGCAGCGGGCTAGGCAACCGGACTATAATGCTTTAACACTTTCACTTAGCCATAGGAGCTTGACAGTGGGACTCTTTAGGTAGCCCTTTAGTGGCGAATGCGCTTTGCCCGAGTTCGGAGCGCGTACGTGCCTGACCGGGAAACGGCCCTTCGTCAAAGCGGAGGGATTCGAAAAATCCCTATGAGTCATCGAGTGGCGACCAGTCTCGCGCTACATCATGACAGTCGGTTTTCGGCTTTCTCTACTGAGGTGCTCACCCGGCCGAACCGGGGCACAATCGCAGTAGTTCTCCTGGTGCTACCTTAGCCGATAGAGCGGAACGTAAGGTGGCCGAACTCAGGAGCCGGGCAACCCAACATATGAGCAAAATCATGATTCGGAGTTGATGCATATAGTGCCAAAACTCGCGACGTCGGACACTCCCTAAGGTGTTCGGTCTTTATCGGTACGGGTGAGACAACACCCTTAAAAAAAAGAGCCCCTAGTGTCCAGGTACGAGCAAAAATTTCTGGCGTGGCCACATACCAAAACGCCAGCCTCCTCCTTGGTTATAGTAGAAAAAACCAGGGGATGTATAGCAGCAAGAGACAGTAAAAAAGGTTTATGCAGGGTCTTAATCTAAAAAGAAGCCTTAGGACGGGTCCCTACTGCACGTCTGCGCCTGTGTCTCCGCTGTGCCGTGTCCTGGACGGGCGTCGCACGACGTTCATCTGTAAAAGAGAAGAACTGAATTGAAAATGGGTTGTGCGGGGTAAAAAAGATAATAAACAAAATATAAAGTAAAAAATATATAAAGTTTAGCTTTATTGTCTCTGCGTATAGCCCCCGGTACGGGGGTATATGGCATTATGAGCCTGCGTTGATGATGGACTTGTGCCGAACTCATTGAGTCCGGGTCCGTGGCCTTTGATGACTTATATAAAAAAGTCTTTTGGCTGGCGAGGCCACTTTATTGTGCGGCTATTTAAGCGGCCGCGCAATCCTCCATTTAGAGGAGGCGTATTTTAGTGCGCTCCCTTTAAAGAGATGATGCCTCGTGGACCGGGCATCTTAAGTGTGAGAGATGCGTAATGCGGTATTGCGTTAAAGCGAGCGAAAGCTCCGCGTCCCATTAGCGCTTGATAGCGACTTGAAAACGGGACTACATGGAAGGTCAGCTTTTCGCGACGAAAGTTATTGGGAGAGCCAAATATGACCACAAGCCGGAGAAAACCCATACAATGGGTGTCCGGGCCTGGTGCTACCCCTTGAAAGGAGGTTTTGCTGTGGCGGATTCTTGCTGGGTTTATGCCCATGCGGTGGATTGTATCCTGATATATCAGGTTTAGTCCACTGCCGCCGTCCATAAGGACATTGGTAAACTGGAATCCATCGATTATTGGATCCAGTATCAGGGCAGTCCGGCCCGCGTTTTTGATATTTCTAGAATAATCTAGCTGATCAAAAATGATTGGCTTTAGTGACCAGTGGCGGGACTCCTGAGGGGAAAGTTTGATTGTACGTACCTTTATGGGTGCCATACGTTTTGTGACGTGAAGTAAGTTCACTGTTTTGACTTCTTGCGAGAAGTTCTTTTGTTTCCTGGTATTATGCTTTTGGGGTTCGTCCTCTTCTTCACTTGGTGTGGCGAGCCCCTTGTGTTCGGCGTTAAGTTGTCCGGATTGTTTAAAAACCCAACAGTCTCTGTGGGTGTGATTGGCAGGCTTCCCAGGAGTACTGTGTATCTGACATATTCTGCCCAGGATTCTATTTAAGCTGGACGGATCATCCCTGTTATCCTGAGGGGGTGGTTTTGTTTGACTTTGCCGCGAGCTTTTGAATCCGGCATTGACTGCCGCGCTCTTCGGACTTTTTCCTTTGATTCGGCGACAGTCCTTATTTCGTCGCGGTTTTCCGTTTTCATCCCTGACTTCGGATGTACTTGGGTCGCTGGGGCTGCGTCGTGCCAACCAGTTGTCCTCTCCTGCGCAAAAGCGGGTCATGAGGCTTGTGAGTGCGGCCATTGTTCTTGGCTTTTCCTGGCCGAGGTGTCTGGCGAGCCATTCGTCTCGGACATTATGCCTGAAAGCTGCTAAGGCCTCGACGTCCGGACAATCCACTATTTGATTCTTTTTAGTAAGGAATCTGTTCCAGAACTGTCGCGCTGATTCTCCGGGCTGTTGAGTTATGTGACTGAGATCGTCTGCGTCCGGAGGGCGGACGTAGGTCCCTTGAAAATTTGCCCGGAAAGCGTCCTCGAGCTCTTCCCAACTTCCAATTGTGTTTTCGGGAAGGCTTTTAAGCCAGTGCCGGGCTGGCCCTTTAAGCTTAAGGGGTAAATATTTGATGGCGTGGAGATCATCTCCTCTAGCCATATGTATGTGGAGGATATAATCCTTGATCCAGACTCCGGGGTCTGTTGTTCCATCGTACGCCTCTATGTTGACGGGTTTGAATCCCTCTGGAAATTCGTATTCCAGGACCTCATCGGTGAAACATAGGGGGTGTGCGGCGCCCCTGTATTTGGGTGTGCCGGATTCTGATGATAGCTTTTTTGCATTGCTTGTGAGAGCTTGCTTTCTTGGCCCGTAAATGGACCTGGCTGGGCCATGATGCGAGTCTTTAATTGGGTCGCATGCCGGATTGAATGCGGCGCCACTTGCTGTTTTATGGTGGCCGTGTGGTCGTCTATCCGACCGTATGGCTTTTTTATTTTTCGAATGCGAGGGCTCTAGGGCCTCTTGATCGAATTCGGGCAGTAGTTTTCTTTTCGGATAGCTTTTAGTGCGGCGGCTGCCGCCGTATTTGTCTGCGGTCTTGATTACCTTGCTCTATCTTATTCTAAGTGCATCTTCCGCCGTCTTTAGCTTCCGCTTCTGCTTTTTCAGGCTGCGTGCTGTAGCAACGAGCCTTTCGTAGAGATTCTTCTGCTCCGTGGTTTTATCCGGTGTGAGATCGTCCGAAGTTCTGTTATGGCCGGGGGAGGGCTGTCTGTCCTCTCTATCCGCGTTGCCCTGTTCGGACGGTTGCTCTGAGGCGAGCTCTTCATCTATCGGCTCCTCCTGCTCTATGGCTGGGTCTTGATCGAGGCGGGGCTTGGCTCGGCGTTTTCATCGCCGCTTTGATTGCTTTTCGGAGGGTTTGTCCCTTTTTTCGTCCCCTTTTTCCTCGTTGTCGTTTCCTTTAGGGGTATCCACCATGAATACATCATTAGATGGGGTGGTGGTCCAGCGCCTTATAGGTGATGGTTCCTCTTCGTCTCCATCTTCGTCGCCCATACCGTCGAAGTCTTTGGATCCGAAGTCAAGCATGTCGGGTAAATCATCGACAGTGGCTATCAAGTGGGTGGTGGGTGGGATTTGAATTTCTTCGTCGTCCGAATCCCAACCTCGCAGGCCATAGTCCGGCCTGGGCTCTCCTGATAGAGAGAGAGACTTGAGAGAATTCAGGATATCACCGAGAGGTCAGTGCTGAAAGATGTCCGCGGTGGTGAACTCCATCATAGGCGCCCGATCGGATTCGATCGGCAGGGGCACGGGAGGCCCGGAGTTTGGAGAAAAATCCGGCTCCTTGGAGTCACGGGCCATGCGGAGTGCGGGGCTGGCGTTCGGCTCGATCGCCTTTGAGATCGCAGCCCCCGAGGTGACGTCCAACCGTTCATCCTCAGAGAACGCAGCGGGCTCCGAGTCAAAGATTGGGGCCGGAGCGTGTGCGGCCTCCAGGGTGCTATTCGGAGGCAGAGCTATATCGTGCCCCTCGAAATAGCGCGGCGCGCTTGGCTGTGGCTCGAACCCATCGAAGATCAAATCTCCGCGGATATCAGCCGTGTAGTTTAAGCTTCCAAACCTGACTTGATGGCCAGGGGCGTATCTTTCGATCTGCTCCAGATGACCAAGCGAATTGGCCCGCAGAGCGAAGCCGCCGAAGACGAAGATTTGTCCGGGGAGGAAAGTCTCACCCTGGACCTCATCATTGTTGATGATCGAAGGAGCCATCGGGCCTAAAACCGACGACACAGAGGAAGTCTCAATGAAAGCACCAATGTCGGTGTCAAAACCGGCGGATCTCGGGTAGGGGGGTCCCGAACTGTGCGTCAAGGTCGGATGGTAACAGGAGACAAGGGACACTTTATTTTTACCCAGGTTCGGGCCCTCTCGATGGAGGTAAAATCCTACTCCTGCTAGATTAATATTGATGATATGGGTAGTACAAGAGTGGATCTACCACGAGATCAAGGAGGCTAAACCCTAGAAGCTAGCCTATGGTATGATTGTGTATGATGATGGTTGTCCTACGGACTACAACCCTCCGGTTTATATAGACACCGGATAGGGTTAGGGTTACACAGAGTCGGTTACAATGGTAGGAGATCTCGAATATCTGCACACCTAGCTTGCCTTCCACGCCAAGAAAAGATCCTTCCGGACAAGGGACGAAGTCTTCAACTTTGTATCTTCATAGTCCTGGAGTCCGGCTGAAGGTATAGTTCGGCTATCCGAACACCCCCTAATCTAGGACTCCCTCAGTTGTGGAAAGAGATAAAAACATCTCCAAACTGGTGAGGACTCTGAAGCACTAACCTATCTCTGTCTCTAGGATTGACAAAACGCACATATGCTTCCCCCAACGGACAGCGCTGCATTTCTCTGATTTGCACTTGCTGAACATCCGCAAAAAACTCATCTAGAACTTCTTGCACATTCGGGAAAAGTACCTCATCCGGAAGCGGCTCAATGGTGACGATGGCCCTATCCTCGTGTCGCTTCTGACGGTGAGGGAGAACCACTCTTGCCACTCCATTACGGCCTTCGACGTTGAGGATATTGAAACCATGGGGGACAAAAGGCTGAGGATCAAACGGAATGTTGGCCATGGCTGGCTCAACGCCGGTAGCGGCTTCCGCAGACTGCGAGGTGGAAGAATGACGAGCCCGAGGTTGAACAGTGGAAGGCAGGGGAGGAGGCGAACAGGCAAGTGGCAATCTAGGCTGAAAGTTCGGGAACATGCCCTCACAGAGCTGTCAAAAAGAGGAAGCTCGAATCGCCGGTTGGGCTGGGCCAACGGCCAAAAACCAGTCATCCACCACCCCAGGGGCCCAGGCCTCAGCAGGGGGGAGGGAAATGTAGCCACCCTAAGGAATGGCCAAAGGCCAGTGAGGCGGGGCTCAGGGCAGGCCCAAGCCATGTGGCCCAGATTGCCACATCCATAGCATGTAAGAGCCAAATTTGAAGATCCAGAATTCGCGCCCTCCTACCTTGAACCACGCTATCATTGATGGGAGGTGTAATATTACACTCAGTGCGCCCTTCATCAATAGCGGGGCCATGCAAATCCAAAGATGAGTCCGGTAATCCCGCCAACCGTTGGAAAACTGAAACGCGGTGGGGCAGCTCCCTCCGACGATCGCCGGAGGCGCTTTGGGAGGAAGAACGGGAAGGCCCTCGTGTGACTAATGACCATGAATTTTGCTCTTCTTGGTAAAGCAGGCGCTCCTCTCGGAGCCAATTGGGACCTCCTTCACCCAGAGGCTAAAAACCAACTCAAAATCCCGCTCAGAAATACGACCACCATTGTATAGTTCAAACCCCACAGATTTTGAGGCAACCGAAAACTGAAAAGAACGATCCCGGAGAAACTTAACCCTAAAACCTTGAGGGTATCCACCAAAGCAAGATTGAAGCACAATGCTCACAGTGTGACAATCCAGACGGAAGCACGCCCGGCCAAAAGAAACCACCAGCTTGAACTCACGTTGGCGAAAACCAGGAGAGAAAACCATCGGATGTCCAAACTTTTGGCGCATGCAGAGTTGAAAGGCCTTACCTCTAGCAAAGTCTAGGAGAGGGGGCGCCATTGGATGGCCAGGGAGGTGGACGCCGGGGCCGGAGTGGCCACCGGCGGTGGAGTCACCTAGGAGTGGCCTAGGAGTCGACAAGTCTCCTAGTTAGGGTTCCTCTTCCCAAAAATGGGGATGCTAGTATAAGTCTGGTTATTTTATTGGCCAGGCATGAAAGAACATGATATGAAGAAGAATACTTCGGTGGAGCATGCGAGTTAGGACACTTCCCAATCAGAATGCCTGTAGGGTTAATGCAGATGGCATGGGTCCAAGTTATCGACGAAGATTTCCGCTGCAATGTTATACTCAAGACTTGACCATAACGGTCCTACTTGTGTAATACGGTATGTATGGATGTAAGACTCTTGTTATTCAGCTTCTGTGTGTTCAGTGAGCATTGATCTCTGAGATCACTGTACACGTGCATTCGGTGATCACGACTTATGAGTCGGGGTCCCCACAAGCACCCAGGTGCTCTTGTGTATTTTCCTAGAGTATATAGACTATATGCATACATTACACAACTGCTTGTTGAATGGCTCCTTGATCGGCCAAGCCTTGTGATCGATGCGATGCAAGATAATGGACCTTCACCTGCCAAGCTCCTGATTTACTCCGGCCAAGGTGCTAGAGAGTAGTATGATCTCTGAAAAAGATGCTCTAAAGTATGACAATATTGTACATAGATGGAACCAATGTACTCCCTCCATTTCATAATGTAGTGCGTGTAAATGGAACCTATGTACTCCCTCTGTTTTATAATGTAGTGCGTATAGATGACACTTGTAGCTGTCTTTTTCATTGCACTAGTGCTGTGGAAGCAGAGTTGGCTGCCATACGTAAGGGGGTATCACTTGCGTTGCAATGGAGCAGCTTGCCCCTAATGATTGAAACAGTCTCTCTAAATCTTGTGAAGAAAGGAGGAAATGACAGATCTTCAAATAGCTTTATGGTTCATGAGATTATTTTACTAATGGATCAACGGAAATCTTGTATTACACACATACGTCGTAGTCAAAATATCGTAGTCAAAATAATATAAGCCATATGCTGTAGGACTTCGGGTCGCACTATGGTGTGGCTAGGCTCTGGACCTGATGAGGTTGTTAATCTTTGTAACTACGATAGCAGCTCTGCTACGTGAGTAATACAAATATTTCCCGCAAAAAAATGGCACCCACAAAGTATGTTTAAAGATCCAACAAGAAATATGATCACAATAGGATTACAATCGAGAGGCATAAATCAACGATACATGGCGCACGAAGTAGCCAAACAGCAGTACACACCTCTGTCCAGCTATAAAATGCCAATTGATGAGCTTCCTTATTCCAATTCCGCTTGAGCTCGAGTGGAACACACTTCATCTCTTCCCAAAGAGTCTTGATTTCAGCCGCCAAGTGACCATAAGCTGACTTAGAAAGGTTGTTGTTGGAGGAGATGGCTAGCGCTTATGAAGAGTTCGATTGGACAATGATCGACAGCTCGAGTGTTGGAGAGCAAAGGGCATGCCTTGCATAAGAGCATGGACCTCAGCTTCCAAAGCATCATTACAATTGAAGAGAACACAATAGGCAGCAAACGGTGCTAGACCATCATGATCCCTGAAAATCATTCCAGCCGTCGCAGGCCCATCCAAAGTTGAGAAAGAACTACTCCCTCTGTCCCATAATATAAAAGTGTTTTTAATGTAAAACTAAAAAAATTATGAGACGGAGGAACTATCAACCAAAGCAGGCCAGGTTACATGACTGGTACATTGGTCATGGAGAGCGCACAATGTTTACACTTGCAGGACACCCAGACGAGGTTGCTGCCGGTTATATCTGGCCATGGGCCGGGCCGGGCCGGGCCTGAAAAAGCCCATGGCAGAAAACTAAGGACCAGGCCCTACCATCGGGCCTACTTTTCAAGCCCAAGCCCGTCCCATCTGGTAAAAAGCCCTGAAAAGCCCTTAGGGCTTAGGGCCGTGGGCCGGGCCTCTTCCTTAAAATGCCAATAAGCCAAGCCCGAGCCCATCCAGGCCCTACTGGTGGGCTCAAAACTCAGGCCCAAGCCCGGCCCACAGGCAAGCCCATCGGGCCTAGGCCCAGATTTTAGGGCCGGGCCTGAGATGGCCAGGACTACTGCCGGTGTCCAACGCCACAAAGAACGCCGCGCTCACACCTCGCCAGCAGAAGCGAACGTGCAGATGTGGTGGGCAGAGCAAGCGTGCGAGGACGACAATAGGAAGACGTTTGGTGCACGTGGCATGGGCCTTGAGAGGAGGACACGCATGCATGGCGGCAAGAAATTCGAAGTCGTTTCTAGTTTACCGCGCGACGACATCAACGGTGGGTGGCAGAGCCGGACGGGAAAGGGAAGCGAAACGGCGACGTGGCTGATTATTCGTTACAAACTGAGCTGTTTGTACGTGAAAAAGAAGAGAAAATGGATCCAAGCCTACATTTTCCATGACACGGCTTGACTTTGGCTGTGGCCGGCAGTCTGGGGTGGCCCACATGCCAGCGTTATAATAGTAGTACTACGTACGTCCAGCAGAAAGGAAATCTAACGATCCATGATCGTAGCTTGACTTTTCTAAGAACAGGTCATTCATGATGAAACTAGGGAGTGTTGTCCGGTTCGGAACCGTAGTTGGTGGAGCCTCTTTCTTTCTCTTTCTTTGGTGGAGCGTTCACTGAACCGGGCGTTCTGCTGGGCAAAACAAACATTAAATAACATCTTGATCGAGCACATACTACATGATTTATACTGAAATCTAATACTGAGACAACAGAAGTAAAGAAATCGTGTACAAATGTCAACTCGACCTTGGCAGACGTACTACAGGATATAGCATATCGTTCTTCCAGACTTAAAATAATATATCGAATCTAGACAGGGATGTTGACCATTAGAAAGGACAAGGTCGATCTAGCTAGCTAGCGCGCTATCCTAGGTATATGCATATCCAGAAATAAGAACAGGATGGATGCCGGAGCCTCCTCAAAGCTCAGTGACTCTCGGCCGTCGGATCGAATTTTTGATGCGTTTTGGACCGTCGGATATCGCTCCCGATCGACCTCGTCCGTCGGATAAAAAAAGTTACTGCTGGAATGAATAGTTACCGTCGTTCGTGCCACCGCGCGTAATTACCGTGCCCCCACCGGGGCATTTTCGTCATTTCACAAAGGGGTGGTATAAAAGGGGCGGCTCCCGTGGGAAAAAAACCTAGCCGGCTCCCGCACGCCTCCTCTCCCCTCCCCTCCCACGCGCCTCCCCTCCTCCCACCCACATCGCCGCTGCCGCCACCCCCGCCTCGAACCGCGCCGTCAGCGGCCAGATCCGCCGCAACAGAGCCCCCCCTTCCAACGACGACGAGCAGCAACGGAGGGAGGACCAGGAGCACGACGGTGGCGGCGGCGGGGAGCAGCAGCGGCAGGCCAAGGTGGCACAGCAGCAGGCCTTGGGCGACGGCGACGAGCACGGCGGCGGCGAGCGCTGCGCCGTCTCCATCGCCGCGGCCCACCCTCCTGTCCGCATCTCCCGCGGCTGCTCCTCTGGCAGGAGGAGCAGCCCGACGGCTGCCTCCACAGCAGCAGCAGCAGCGGAATCACATCCCGCACGCACCGGAATGCGGCCGAAAGGAGGCGAGCGGCAGCCTCACCACCGACACACTCGCCGCCGACGCCGGCGGCAACGAAAGGATCCTGGTCGTCCCCGTCTCCTTCACGTCAAATCCGTCAAGGTCAAGTGGATTGCATCACGGCTGGTGTGCGGATGGGCACGGAGCCACGAACGCACACCTCTACGGCGACGCCGCCGTCTTGGTGCTCCTCGCCTCTCACTCCGACGGCAACAACTTCGACGCGCTCATACACCTCCTCGCCCTCATCGCGCAAGTCCGTCCCCCTCCTCTCTTCTTGTGTCTTCTCACGCGGATTCCGGCGAATGAATTGCGCGCGTGTGTGCTTGCTGCGCAGGCGGTCAAGAACGCGGTGGCGCAGTCGCTTGAGCTGAAGACGCTCGTCCCGTCTACCTCTACCTCTGCCTGTTCCACTATGCCGAGAGGTTAGCTCAGCCCCGTCCCCTCATCTGCACTCCTCTCTGCCTGTGATAAGTCGTGTACTGTAATGTTTATTCAATGTAAAATGCAGATTTTTAGAAATAACAAAGTTTGAGGGAAGCATATTTAGGCCTGAAACTTTTATCTTGCCAAAACTTGCATATAGCGTCTGTTTGATTTTTTTTCCTGCTTCTAGGAGATGATGAGGGTTCTGAATTTGATCACCATCAGCATAGCTAGGCATGGTAGCTGGATTGATCATTGGATGAAGAGAGTGGAGATTTATGCCTATTGTAGTTGCAGTTCTGTGAATCAAAGCGCCATTCTTAAATGCTAGATTAATTTGGTTGTCTCGTCTGTCACCAGATTCCAGTTTCTAATTAGCAGTCAAGGAGTAGATAACTGCACAACTTTGGAAATGCATGAGGTGAGTATGCATGTAAATCTGTCTCAATATTAACTGACAGGGCAACTAATGTGACCGTTTTATTTTGCAGGTAGTGGCTGTTAAAAACATAGATGACTGTAACAAATAATGTGCGAGAACAAGGAGCCAAAAATATTGGAAAACGACCATAAGATAGATAGTGGATTCAGTGATTTGGTTATTATGGAGGTTGATGGAACTTGGTCTACTGTCGGAATTCAGAGCCATAAAGCATTGGACTTGGACAAGGTAAGTGCACTTGCAGAGTCTCCATCTAGAATATCTATTTTGGGTACTAATTGTTGGTATATTATAGCAACAAACAATCAAAGACGCGTACGTGACTGCTCCATGGTTCAGAGCTCTTCCATGGCAGCAACCAGCGGTCCCAAGGCCAAGGTGAGTTCCCCATTTTCCTCCTCTCGCTGAGCTCCCTCCTTTGCCCGCCATTTCCCTCGCTATCTCAGTGATATGCTTATATGCGCTGCTAGAAGTGAGGATTTGACTGTATTTCCGGAGAAAAAATATAACAAAGCGAAAATTGTTCCAGAGATCTGGGAGTTGTACTACTACTTCTGTTGTGATGTGTCTTGCTTTCGTGTTTGTTTACAATTGGCAAGTTTCAGCTTTTACTGTCTCTAGCCATCCTAGCAATACTTATTACAGTTATACTGCAAGGTCTGCACTATTTGTTCTCCCCTGAAAATATGATTCTTGATGAAGTTTTACTTCACTGTTGCCATCTCCTCTGTTTGCTGATCTACAAATGTGTTTTTGTTTTTACATTGATAGACAAACTTTTAGTCGTACTTTCTAGGATCATAGTTTGTTGTCAACTACTTCCACTCATGGCTGATATATGTGAGTATTTAGGCTGGATAAATATACCATAGCCTGGACCGGTGGATTGAGTATAGTTGGTCCATAAAAATTCTGTTAGACATAACTATCTTTTTTTAATCGTCCATGTGACTGCTTGCTAACGGCTTGAATTGACCCACTCCTGCATATGAAATTGTAATTTGTTGACACATATAAGCAACCACAATCTGTCCTAAAGGTGACTGACCTGTCTGTTTAGTGGAGTAATGGTTGATGATATCTTGGTTTTGCTGAAAAGTCATATGTAGAAATAATGTCCGACAACCAATACCCGAGACCCTATGGGTTTATTTCCAGTGGCCAGTTCCTAAAATGCCAAGTACGTAGTCCGCATCTTTCTAAGCATTCTAATTACTATATGGAATTAGAACTAAATCAGTAATAATTTTAGCCTCATTTTGAATATGCCATTGTCTTTATTTGTCACAACAGCGGACAATTAGCATGAAAGCTGCAACCAGTGCATTCATGACCAAGTTTTCTTCCTTTATAATGGATTTTCAAGATTCCTTTTATACTGCTATTTTTTATTGCTTCTGTCTTCATGTACAGTGACTGATACCGGTGAGTTTTTCTGCATCAGGACAGTTGTTGTAAGGAATGTGTTTCCATGCACCTGCCTCGACCTTTAGGACTGGTAATTTGTTAAGTTAATAAATCTAGAATCTTCATTTGGTACATGAAAATCCATGCTTAATCAGTAGCCCCATTCTCTTGATTAACTGCAGATGTTATGATCTTCCGTTTTGTACTCAGTCAAGTAATGTTTTTATGGTTCATGAAGGTGAGATATTTGAAGCTCTACGCTTGTGTGCACTAAAATGGAGAGCATCTCCTTTTTTTAATGGTGATGTGCCGAGAATGTGGCCAAGGGGATCCTGTGGTGCGGGGTGATGACCGTGGACAGGCTCTGCTGGGGGAATGTGGTGCTCCGGAAGAGGATCCAGCCCGGCGATACTGAGGCTGAGGTCAACCTAGAGATGCGCATGCGTATCGAAAGGTAGTGCTTTCTTTCTTAGTTTTCACATCAAAATTATGTATTTTCATGATGCAAGCATATATATTCGTTTGTTTGTACGGTTCAGTCTTAAAGATTTTTCAGTCAGTTTTGAAGATATTTCCCTTGAGATAGTACTTTATTTCTATGGTCTTTCCGATAGTTTATAGCAACATTTGGTATGTCGTATATAATGTCTATGATAATTGATGTGTGATCTTGATTCTTGGATCAAAATGATTCAGAAGATGACGAGCGTGGCAATCTCGGCGGGCTCACTAAAGTCAGGGGAAGGAGAGAAACAATGGGGAAGGGAGCATAACATGGATGTGGGGCAGGAGAGGCCGTGGCCGGAGCGGCATTGCGTGGGCATATTGGTTAGTTTGCTATTTCTGGCCCAATTCAATGTTCAAAGCTTTCTATACATAATGCTCTAATTCTTATTGGACTGCCATTCCTGACATGGCAATGGTTTCAGGGTATTATTTGAGCTGATACTCCATTTTCTTACAAGGTAAATAAGATATAATTGTATCATTCTGAACTTTTGCCTTTCATGTATATTACAGAAATGATGTACATATGTTTTTCTTCTGTGATCTCCTGGGGTCATTAATTATGAAAGAAATCTGAATAATTCTGAAAGAATCCCCTGTGATCATTAATTCTGAAAGAAATCTGAATGATTGCCAGAATGAGGAGGAAAAAGCAATAAAATTCTTACCATTTGGGTCATGGTTTTGGAGGAGGATTGCTGGTGTTGTGCTCACTCGACGCTCTAATTAATCTTATTTGATCTCTAGGTCTAAATTAAATTTATCTCAATAACGAATAATTAAATGTGTTGGCGTTCATCCAAACTACATAGATCCGATTGTATTAGTGTTTGTTCTTTGAAGTCAAGTACTACTATGGTCGAAGGGAAATCGTTTTAAAGTGATGGCCAAAGTGATACAAGACAGAATACAAATTAATCAATTTTAATGTCTACATGTTTTGTTTGCTCTTATGTTCACTTTTGTCGAGTTACAACTTGACCTTGTGAATTTTTTTTACTTCAGAGATGTGGTCCCGTCGATGTTGGCTGTCGAATTTGTGATGCAGTCCATGCCCACCACGTCCGAGTCTTCGCCCCTTCGTCATCCAACATGAACAGCAGAACAGAGTAGCAGTCGTGATTTGCCAGGCTGGAGAACTGACGCAGCTTGTTGCCACGGAGTGCTCGCCCTTCTTCTGTGCCATAAAGCCCCTCGGTCGAAACTTGCAAATCAAAATTGCCGACCATGTCAATCTCGCTGGAATGACGTCTAGCTCGTTGTGCTCCACTCACTGTAAGTACCTTGACCTCTGCTTATTCTGAACCATTTATTTATCTGTTTGGGCTGTAATTTGTAAGTTTGCTTTCTTAGTAAAGAACTAAATAAAGCTTTGATGCTGATGACTATTTTCTTGGATAAGATTATATTCTTTAGATTGTGAGCTGACCTATTTGTGATTTCTATCTCAGCTAACGGCATATCTCATAACTAAAGCCATGAACAAGTGCTTCAGTTATGTTGGTGGCAATACATTGCTTGAGGTGACCTCATGTGCAAGATTATCCCGATGGAGGGAGCTGGCACAGAGACATTTGCTCACATCAGTACTATGTATGCATTATTTTTTTACTTGAAGATTAGAGGATTATAAGAACTGAGACCATTGCATGGAAATCAGCTTAGCACCATAATAATGAGGTGGTGTATCATGCAGTCCAGGCAGGATCACCACTGATTGACATCTATCCTTTTTAATCTCCTAAAGCAAGAGTATTTTGGTGGAGGACAATTTATGAAGGCAGGCTTAGCTGTGTGATTAATAAACCTGAAACTTCTTAGCAACTACTTCCTCTGTAAACTAATATAAGATCATTTAGATGACTACATTAGTGTTATAAAAGATCTTATATTAGTTTATAGAGGGAGTACTCAATTATTATGTAACGCTAGATTTTCTCCAACTACACATGTGTTCTGTTTTTCACACTGGTGTACTGTTTTTCTTATTCATCCTTTCAAAAAATTTAGTCTCTAATGATTTGGTATAGCCAACGTGCATACTATCCGGTGTAGATATCTAATTTGTTTTATTCTTTGTTCCATGGTGAGATGATGGATTGTAACAGGGTAGCCATTTCCTTCTCTTTATAACTCTTAGAAAACGAAATGGTTTTGGTTATATGGTTTATATCGATGTTTCATTTGGACCATGATAAAAAGTACATTAAGAGTGCCCGTTGAACAATCCGTACTTAGATATGAGCACTACTTCTATTAAAATTAAGAGTTGCTGAATATGTCTATCCGAACACTACTTCTATTAAAATTAGAGTACTCTTAAAACTATCTCATTGTGTGATATCGACCGATGTATCTATGATTTGGGTGTCTTTCTTCAGGAGCAGCCTGGTTGGGTGGTGACGTTTCCGAGTGGCCAAGCAAGAGCTTTTTTTGGTCTACACCTATGCAGTGGTGACTAATGCTACAATGTGCATCAACACCAGAACCATGTTCCCGATCATGGTATGGTGCTTAGCATCATCATTTGCTTCCATTTGGTGTAGTTAAAGGGCTCCAAAAGTTTGTGTTGCCAAATGCTACCTCATTTTGGGATGTCCCTCTAACTGGTCCTCCCATTATCTTGGTTTGCAGGACGCTGTTGTGTCCCTCCCGGCTCTCTCCGTGCCATCACCGAGAGGGTTGTGCAGGCCACTACTCGCGCAACTACTTTGCAGTGTGGAGCATGCCATCGAGATAGACCAAAAGAAGAACATCGCCGGCAACAACACCAATGGGGGCCTCCCTGGTTGCTACCACCGCCGCTGCCGTCGTCGCCCTCCCCGCGGCCCCACACCACACTGCCAGATAGGTCTGTGTGCTTTTCCCTTGCCCCCTGCTTATTGCACTCAGGATGTGTTGGTGCCATGCTTTGCCTATATGTAATCTCCTATTCTATTGTAAAATTCTTTTTGCTTGTGATTTCTTACTGTAGTGTGAAATTTTAATTGCTTGGGTTGTTACTGCTGTGAAAATATATTGCTATATTTAGGTTTGTTACTTTAATCTCCCTTCCTCCCTTGTTTTATAATGGTATGAAATTCTATTTTCCTGCAAGATCGAAGAGATTCTTTTTGAACACAATCTGTGTCGTGAGGACTGAATTACGTGTGGCTATGATATCTTTTAATTTTGGTCATCTGTATTTTACAAGAGTTCCAGTGTATATTTATTTTTCATCCTTACCAGAATAAGGATGCACCTTGAATTATATGCACTTTTCAAGACCATCGTTTGGAATTTTATGCAGTTTCTTTTGATGAAAATATTTAGTTTGTCATAAAATTCCAATGAATACAATTCTGGATGAGGACAGAATAATGTGTAGCTATGATGGATGTTCTTATTCCAGTGACTCATCATCCGGAGATAATAGTAAGATGAATTATCAATTATGGCTTTCTTTCAATATATCATACTGAACCTTCATCCTTTGGGCAGCACTTGCATGCAATGGGCTTTGGCGCTCTGGATCTTTTTAGTTTTTTCTGAACCTTAGGAATATAAAGCATATCTTAGTAGGTTGGATATTGATGACACAGGTGGGGTGTGGCAAGCCGCACACAAGACTCATGGGAGAATCCTTGGCTCCTCGGAGTTTAGAAATTCCTGGCTGTAGGGTGTTTTTTTATGCGCATGCTTTTTTTTATGCGTTCTCGGCCGTCAGATCTGCCTCTTGGATGACCTCGGTCGTAGGATCAAAGTTGAGCATTGTAGATTGAAATAGTGTCAAACAAGGAAGCCACCGCGTGTAATTCTCAAAGCCCATCGAGTTGTGATTTCGCGTGTTGGGTGGTAAGTGGCGTCGTGTAGATGGTTGCAAGACGGATAGGGCTGAGGAGGTCGTCTTCTTCTCTTATTCCTGGTCCACATTTCCCTGATTGGAAAAAAACCCTAGCCGCCACTCCCCATCGTGCAACCGTCACCGTGCTTCCACCCCTCCTCTCAGTTCCTCTTTCGTCGCCGAGCTCGTCGCTGCCACTACACTCCCCATCGAGCTTTGCCTCTTGCCATCCTCGGGAGGAGAGTGGTGGACGGAGCTATCGTTGCCTCCCCACTAGGCCGCATCAAAGGACCATGTTCTTAGATGCATCCTTCCAAGTGTCGAGAGGAGCCCCTGTAGCATGCTTCTTCTTGGATGCAGCACCCTGCCCCAACACAAGAGTGAGCGGCGGGTCGAGGTGGTCATGGCCGTGTTGAACAATTCAACTTAATGATGTTACTCTTCTGGTACAGAGTGAAATAATTGGTTCTCATGTTACATGTGTTGAACTTGCCTCGAAGTAATGCATCATGCCGTTTGATCTTCCAACGCTTACCAATATCGTTGGGACCGGCATCCTCGCGCCAAGGCGCGTTACTGATCTAGTGCATATGCATATGCAACAGTTGCCGATCGACCGAGCCCCTGGTTTAATTTCTTTTCCCAGCGAGAAGATGTAAGAGCATTTAACCGGAGGCCTCAAATCATCCCTTATATGTCCACGGAAGCGTTCGGTCAGTGACAAGACAGCAGAGAGGGGGAAAATGTGATCCAACCGAACCCCTGTTGAAAATATGAGCAATTTACCAAATGATTTTATTAACAGAAATATTAGATAAAGCATGACAAATATAGCCGTGATAAAGCGAGTCATGCAATCTGACGGAGAGAAAGTAAATAGCATCTGAATATATGAACTTGAACTGAACACATGTAGGACAGGCACTAGATCATTATATATGGAGTAGAACCTAACACATGTAGGGCAAGTACTAGTACGAGAAACTGTGGCAGGACATCTGACAGAAATAAGAAGAACACATACGGGACAGCAGCAGCAGAAGCACTGGACGTGGGGTCGACATCCTCTCCAGCCATGTCGTTGTTGAGGTAGTCGACGTCGGGGAAGTAGTCGTCGGAGTCCGTGATGAAGCAAGACGGGATGGGGAAGAACGTAGCAGCAGCGCAGTGCTCGGAACTCTGTCGCGAGAGGAAGAGGAGATTCTGTTGTGTCTCTCTGGAGAGGAGCGACCTCTCTTATATAGGCACAGGAGAAGGACGCGAAGAGGTTGCGGCGGGAGGTGAAGCAACGAAGGGAGACGAAATGAACAGACAGTGCAAAAATTTAGACATCGGCTCATTCCCGCAACCCGCGGCGCGTCGTGGCGAGGCGGGCGGCGGAGGAGGAGCTGTTGGGGAACATAGTAATTTCAAAAAAAATCCTACGCACACGCAAGATCATGGTGATGCATAGCAACGAGAGGGGAGAGTGTTGTCTACGTACCCTCGTAGACCGAAGCGGAAGCGTTGACGCAACGTAGAGGAAGTAGTCGTACGTCTTCCCGATCCGACCGATCCAAGCACCGTTACTCCGGCACCTCCGAGTTCTTAGCACACGTTCAGCTCGATGACGCTCCCCGGGCTCCGATCCAGCAAAGCTTCGGGGATGATTTCCGTCAGCACGATGGCGTGATGACGATGATGATGTTCTACCGACGCAGGGCTTCGCCTAAGCACTGCAACGATATGACCGAGGTGGAATATGGTGGAGGGGGGCACCGCACACGGCTAAGGAACGATCACGAAGATCAACTTGTGTGTTCTAGGGTGCACCCCTGCCCCCGTATATAAAGGAGGGGAGGGGAGGGCGCGGCCGGCCCCCAAGGGGTGCGCCAGGAGGAGTCCTACTCCCACCGGGAGTAGGACTCCTCTCCCTTGCCTTGTAGGAGAAGGAAGGAGAGAGGGGAAAGGAAAAAGGGGGGCGCCGCCCCCCCTTCCTTGTCCTATTCGGACTAGGGGGGAGGGGGCGCGTGGCCTGCCCTGGCCGCCCCTCCTCTTTTCCCTTAACCCCCCGGTACTCCAGTAAAATGCCGATTTCACTCGGAACCATTCCAATGTCCAAATATAGGCTTCCAATATATCGATCTTTATGTCTCGACCATTTCGAGACTCCTCGTCATGTCCGTGATCACATCCGGGAATCCGAACTTACTTCGGTACATCAAAATGTATAAACTCATAATAACTGTCATCGTAACTTTAAGCGTGCGGACCCTACGGTTCGAGAATAATATAGACATGACCGAGACACGTCTCCGGTCAATAACCAATAGCGGGACCTGGATGCCTATATTGGCTCCTACATATTCTACAAAGATCTTTATCGGTCAGACCGCATAACAATATACGTTGTTCCCTTTGTCATCGGTATGTTACTTGCCCGAGATTCGATCGTCGGTATCCAATACCTAGTTCAATCTCGTTGCCGGCAAGTCTCTTTACTCGTTCCGTAATACATCATCTCACAACTAACATATTAGTTGTAATGCTTGCAAGGCTTATGTGATGTGCATTACCGAGAGGGCCCAGAGATACCTCTCCGACTATCGGAGTGACAAATCCTAATCTCGAAATACGCCAACCCAATAAGTACCTTTGGAGACACCTGTAGAGCACCTTTATAATCACCCAGTTACGTTGTGACGTTTGGTAGCACACAAAGTGTTCCTCCGATAAACGGGAGTTGCATAATCTCATAGTCATAGGAACATGTATAAGTCATGAAGAAAGCAATAGCAACATACTAAACGATCGGGTGCTAAGCTAATGGAATGGGTCATGTCAATCAGATCATTCAACTAATGATGTGACCTCGTTAATCAAATAACAACTCTTTGTTCATGGTTAGGAAACATAACCATCTTTGATTAACGAGCTAGTCAAGTAGAGGCATACTAGTGACATTCTGTTTGTTTATATATTCACACATGTATTATGTTTCCTGCTAATACAATTCTAGCATGAATAATAAACATTTATCATGATATATGAGGAAATAAATAATAACTTTATTATTGCCTCTAGGGCATATTTCTTCAGTCTCCAACTTGCACTAGAGTCAATAATCTAGATTACACAATAATGATTCTAACACCCATGGAGTTTTGGTGTTGATCATGTTTTGCTCGTGGAAGAGGCTTAGTCAACGGGTCTGCTACATTCAGATCCGTATGTATCTTGCAAATCTCTATGTCTCCCACCTGGACTAGATCCCAGATGGAATTGAAGCGTCTCTTGATGTGCTTGGTTCTCTTGTGAAATCTGGATTCCTTTGCCAAGGCAATTGCACCAGTATTGTCACAAAAGATTTTCATTGGACCTGATGCACTAGGTATGACACCTAGATCGGATATGAACTCCTTCATCCAGACTCCTTCATTTGCTGCTTCCGAAGCAGCTATGTACTCCGCTTCACATGTAGATCCCGCCACAACGCTTTGTTTAGAACTGCACCAACTGACAGCTCCACCGTTTAATGTAAACACGTATCCGGTTTGCGATTTAGAATCATCTGGATCAGTGTCAAAGCTTGCATCAACGTAACCGTTTAATATGAGCTCTTTGTCACCTCCATATATGAGAAACATATCCTTAGTTCTTTTCAGGTACTTCAGGATGTTCTTGACCGCTGTTCAGTGATCCACTCCTGGATTACTTTGGTACCTCCCTGCTAAACTTATAGCAAGACACACAACAGGTCTGGTACACAACATTGCATACATGATAGAGCCTATGGCTGAAGCATAGGGAACATCTTTCATTTTCTCTCTATCTTCTACAGTGGTCGTGCATTGAGTCTTACTCAACTTCACACCTTGTAGTACAGGCAAGAATCCTTTCTTTGCTTGATCCATTTTGAACTTCTTCAAAACTTTGTCAAGGTATGTGCTTTGTGAAAGTCCAATTAAGCGTCTTGATCTATCTCTATAGATCTTGATGCCCAATATGTAAGCAGCTTCACCGAGGTCTTTCATTGAAAAATTCTTATTCAAGTATCCCTTTATGCTATCCAGAAATTCTATATCATTTCCGATTAGTAATATGTCATCGACATATAATATCAGAAATGCTACAGAGCTCCCACTCACTTTCTTGTAAATACAGGCTTCTCCAAAAGTCTGTACAAACCCAAATGCTTTGATCACACTATCAAAGCGTTTATTCCAACTCCGAGAGGCTTGCACCAGTCCATAAATGGATCGCTGGAGCTTGCACACTTTGTTAGCTCCCTTTGGACCGATAAAACCTTCTGGTTGCATCATATACAACTCTTCTTCCAGAAATCCATTCAGGAATGCAGTTTTTACATCCATCTGCCAAATTTCATAATCATAAAATGCGGCAATTGCTAACATGATTCGGACAGACTTAAGCATCGCTACGGGTGAGAAGGTCTCATCGTAGTCAATCCCTTGAACTTATCGAAAACCTTTTGCGACAAGTCGAGCTTTGTAGACAGTAACATTACTGTCAGCGTCAGTCTTTTTCTTGAAGATCCATTTATTCTCAATTGCTTGCCGGCCATCGGGCAAGTCAACCAAAGTCCACACTTTGTTCTCATACATGGATCCCATCTCAGATTTCATGGCTTCAAGCCATTTTGCGGAATCTGGGCTCACCATTGCTTCTTCATAGTTCGTAGGTTCACCATGATCTAGTAGCATGATTTCCAAAACAGGATTGCCGTACCACTCTGATGCGGATCTTACTCTGGTTGATCTACGAGGTTCTGTAGTAACTTGATCTGAAGTTGCATGATCATCATCATTAACTTTCTCACCAATGGGTTTAGATGTCACAGAAACTGGTTCCTGTGATGTGCTATTTCCTAATAAGGGAGCAGGTATAGTTACCTCATCAAGTTCTACTTTCCTCCCACTCACTTCTTTCGAGAGAAACTCCTTCTCTAGAAAGGATCCATTTTTAGCAACGAATGTCTTGCCTTCGGATCTGTGATAGAAGGTGTACCCAACAGTTTCTTTTGGGTATCCTATGAAGACACATTTCTCTGATTTGGGTTCGAGCTTATCAGGTTGAAGTTTTTTCACATAAGCATCGCAGCCCCAAACTTTAAGAAACGACAACTTTGGTTTCTTGCCAAACCATAGTTCATAAGGCGTCGTCTCAACGGATTTTGATGGTGCTCTATTTAACGTGAATGCGGTCGTCTCTAAAGCATAACCCCAAAACGATAGCGGTAAATCTGTAAGAGACATCATAGATCGCACCATATCAAGTAAAGTACGATTACGACGTTCGGACACACCATTACGTTGTGGTGTTCCGGGTGGCGTGAGTTGCGAAACTATTCCGCATTGTTTCAAATGTAGACCAAACTCGTAACTCAAATATTCTCCTCCACGATCAGATCGTAGAAACTTTATTTTCTTGTTACGATGATTTTCAACTTCACTCTGAAATTCTTTGAACTTTTCAAATGTTTCAGAGTTGTGTTTCATTAAGTAGATATACCCATATCTGCTTAAATCATCTGTGAAGGTGAGAAAATAATGATATCCGCCACGAGCTTCAATATTCATCGGACCACATACATCTGTATGTATGATTTCCAACAATTCTGTTGCTCTCTCTATAGTACCGGAGAACGGTGTTTTAGTCATCTTGCCCATGAGGCACGGTTCACAAGTACCAAGTGATTCATAATCAAGTGGTTCCAAAAGTCCATCAGTATGGAGTTTCTTCATGCGCTTTACACCGATATGACCTAAACGGCAGTGCCACAAATAAGTTGCACTATCATTATCAACTCTGCATCTTTTGGCTTCAACATTATGAATATGTGTATCACTACTATCGAGATTCATCAAAAATAGACCACTCTTCAAGGGTGCATGACCATAAAAGATATTACTCATATAAATAGAACAACCATTATTCTCTGATTTAAATGAATAACCGTCTCGCATCAAACAAGATCCAGATATAATGTTCATGCTCAACGCTGGCACCAAATAACAATAATTTAGGTCTAATACTAATCCCGAAGGTAGATGTAGAGGTAGCGTGCCGACCGCGATCACATCGACTTTGGAACCATTTCCCACGCGCATCGTCACCTCGTCCTTTGCCAGTGTTCGCTTAATCCGTAGTCCCTGTTTTGAGTTGCAAATATTAGCAACAGAACCAGTATCAAATACCCAGGTGCTACTGCGAGCTCTAGTAAGGTACACATCAATAACATGTATATCACATATACCTTTGTTCACCTTGCCATCCTTCTTATCCGCCAAATACTTGGGGCAGTTCCGCTTCCAGTGACCAGTCTGCTTGCAGTAGAAGCACTCAGTTTCAGGCTTAGGTCCAGACTTGGGTTTCTTCTCTTGAGCAGCAACCTGCTTGCTGTTCTTCTTGAAGTTCCCCTTCTTTTTCCCTTTGCCCTTTTTCTTGAAACTAGTGGTCTTGTTGACCATCAACACTTGATGCTCCTTCTTGATTTCTACCTCCGCAGCCTTTAGCATTGCGAAGAGCTCGGGAATCGTTTTATCCATCCCTTGCATATTATAGTTCATCACGAAGCCTTTGTAGCTTGGTGGAAGTGATTGGAGAATTTTGTCAATGACGCAATCATCCGGAAGATTAACTCCCAGTTGAATCAAGTGATTACAATACCCAGACATTTTGAGTATATGCTCACTGACAGAACTACTCTCCTCCATCTTGCAGCTATAGAACTTATTGGAGACTTCATATCTCTCAATCCGGGCATTCTGTTGGAATATTAATTTCAACTCTTGGAACATCTCATATGCCCCATGACGTTCAAAACGTCGTTGAAGTCCCGGTTCTAAGCCGTAAAGCATGGCACATTGAACTATTGAGTAGTCATCAGCTTTGCTCTGCCAGACGTTCTTAACGTCGTCAGTTGCATCAGCAGCAGGCCTGGCACCCAGCGGTGCTTCCAGGACGTAATTCTTCTGTGCAGCAATGAGGATAATTCTCAAGTTACGGACCCAGTCCGTGTAATTGCTACCATCATCTTTCAACTTTGCTTTCTCAAGGAATGCATTAAAATTCAACGGAACAACAGCACGGGCCATCTATCTACAATTAACATAAACAAGCAAGATACTATCAGGGACTAAGTTCATGATAAATTTAAGTTCAATTAATCATATTACTTAAGAACTCCCACTTAGATAGACATCCCTCTAATCTTCTAAGTGATCACGTGATCCAAATCAACTAAACCATAACCGATCATCACGTGAAATGGATTAGTCTTCAATGGTGAACATCATTATGTTGATCATATCTACTATATGATTCACGCTCGACCTTTCGGTCTCCGTGTTCCGAGGCCATATCTGCATATGCTAGGCTCGTCAAGTATAACCCGAGTATTCTACGTGTGCAAAAACTGGCTTGCACCCGTTGTAGATGGACGTAGAGCTTATCACACCCGATCATCACGTGGTGTCTGGGCACGACGAACTTTGGCAACGGTGCATACTCAGGGAGAACACTTCTTGATAATTTAGTGAGAGATCATCTTATAATGCTACTGTCAATCAAAGCAAGATAAGATGCATAAAAAGATAAACATCACATGCAATCAATATAAGTGATATGATATGGCCATCATCATCTTGTGCTTGTGATCTCCATCTCCGAAGCACCGTCATGATCACCATCGTCACCGGCGCGACACCTTGATCTCCATTGTAGCATCGTTGTCGTCTCTCCAATCTTATGCTTCTACGACTATCGCTACCGCTTAGTGATAAAGTAAAGCATTACAGGGCGATTGCATTGCATACAATAAAGCGACAACCATATGGCTCCTGCCAGTTGCCGATAACTCGGTTACAAAACATGATCATCTCATACAATAAAATTTAGCATCATGTCTTGACCATATCACATCACAACATGCCCTACAAAAACAAGTTAGACGTCCTCTACTTTGTTAATTGCAAGTTTTACGTGGCTGCTACGGGCTTAAGCAAGAACCAATCTCACCTACGCATCAAAACCACAACGATAGTTTGTCAAATAGACTCCGTTTTAACCTTCGCAAGGACCGAGCGTAGCCATACTTGGTTCAACTAAAGTTGGAGAAACTGACGCCCGCCAGCCACCTGTGTGCAAAGCACGTCGGTAGAACCAGTCTCGCGTAAGCGTACGCATAATGTTGGTCCGGGCCGCTTCATCCAACAATACCGCCGAACCAAAGTATGACATGCTGGTAGGCAGTATGACTTATATCGTCCACAACTCACTTGTGTTCTACTCGTGCATATAACATCAAACCATAAAAACCTAGGCTCGGATGCCACTGTTGGGGAACGTAGTAATTTCAAAAAAAATCCTACGCACACGCAAGATCATGGTGATGCATAGCAACGAGAGGGGAGAGTGTTGTCTACGTACCCTCATAGACCGAAGCGGAAGCATTGACGCAACGTTGAGGAAGTAGTCGTACGTCTTCCCGATCCGACCGATCCAAGCACCGTTACTCCGGCACCTCCGAGTTCTTAGCACACGTTCAGCTCGATGACGCTCCCCGGGCTCTGATCCAGCAAAGCTTCGGGGATGAGTTCCGTCAGCACGACGGCGTGATGACGATGATGATGTTCTACCGACGCAGGGCTTCGCCTAAGCACTGCAACGATATGACCGAGGTGGAATATGGTGGAGGGGGGCACCGCACACGGCTAAGGAACGATCACGAAGATCAACTTGTGTGTTCTAGGGTGCCCCCCTACCCCCGTATATAAAGGAGGGGAGGGGAGGGCGCGGCCGGCCCCCAAGGGGTGCGCCAGGAGGAATCCTACTCCCACCGGGAGTAGGACTCCTCTCCCTTGCCTTGTAGGAGAAGGAAGGAGAGAGGGGGAAAGGAAAAAGGGGGGCGCCGCCCCCCCTTCCTTGTCATATTCGGACTAGGGGGGAGGGGCGCGCGGCCTGCCCTGGCCGCCCCTCCTCTTTTCCCTTAAGGCCCATATGGGCCCATTAACCCCTGGGGGGGGGGGTTCCGGTAACCCCCGGTACTCCAGTAAAATGCCGATTTCACTCGGAACCATTCCGATGTCCAAATATAGGCTTCCAATATATCGATCTTTATGTCTCGACCATTTCGAGACTCCTCGTCATGTCCGTGATCACATCCGGGACTCCGAACTTACTTCGGTACATCAAAATGTATAAACTCATAATAACTGTCATCGTAACTTTAAGCGTGCGGACCCTACGGTTCGAGAATAATGTAGACATGACCGAGACACGTCTCCGGTCAATAACCAATAGCGGGACCTGGATGCCCATATTGGCTCCTATATATTCTACGAAGATCTTTATCGGTCAGACCGCATAGCAATATACGTTGTTCCCTTTGTCATCGGTATGTTACTTGCCCGAGATTCGATCGTCGGTATCCAATACCTAGTTCAATCTCGTTGCCGGCAAGTCTCTTTACTCGTTCTATAATACATCATCTCACAACTAACATATTAGTTGTAATGCTTGCAAGGCTTATGTGATGTGCATTACCGAGAGGGCCCAGAGATACCTCTCCGACTATCGGAGTGACAAATCCTAATCTCGAAATACGCCAACCCAACAAGTACGTTTGGAGACACCTGTAGAGCACCTTTATAATCACCCAGTTACGTTGTGACGTTTGGTAGCACACAAAGTGTTCCTCCGATAAACGGGAGTTGCATAATCTCATAGTCATAGGAACATGTATAAGTCATGAAGAAAGCAATAGCAACATACTAAACGATCGGGTGCTAAGCTAATGGAATGGGTCATGTCAATCAGATCATTCAACTAATGATGTGACCTCGTTAATCAAATAACAACTCTTTGTTCATGGTTAGGAAACATAACCATCTTTGATTAACGAGCTAGTCAAGTAGAGGCATACTAGTGACATTCTGTTTGTTTATATATTCACACATGTATTATGTTTCCTGCTAATACAATTCTAGCATGAATAATAAACATTTATCATGATATATGAGGAAATAAATAATAACTTTATTATTGCCTCTAGGGCATATTTCCTTCAGGAGCGCGCGTGGATGTCCCTCTTGTTCTCATGCTCATACATGTGGGGAAAGAACCTCCCTTATAACGAGGTCCAACTCCCTCTAAACTAGCAATGTGGGACTAAACTTTAGTAGTGTCCCTTGCCTTGCACAAATGGGCTAAGTGGGCCTCTAGGATTTATTAGGAATTTCTGAAATAGTTATTGGGCTGCCTAAAATAGACTAAATTCCAGCAATCCCCCACCAGATCCCAGAGGCACACAGAAATTTGCCTTTGGTTCCAAAACACTGTTTTATATACCGGTACTGCAGTGAAGACTGTTAAGTTCAACTTCCACCTAGAACTCTATGCTACACTAGTAAGCAACTTGAACAGTGGACTGGGCCTTGAACTGCAAGTTTTCTGCGAATCTAGCTTCACATAAAGCCTTGACCGATACGTGGCTACCGTGGGTCTTCCCCGCGGGTGGAGTTTATGCGTCATACTCTGTGACCTTTCATGAGTTTTACTAGATAGAACCCTACTCTCATAGATTGCGACGTTTGACAATCAGACTCACATAGGTGTGTTCTTCAAAAGATGTTCTGCAGGATAACATCTCTGCTTAAATGAGCCACTTAGAACACATTAAGATATACATCAACCTGCCATGAAGATTAGGAGAGTATTGCATCTTCATGGAGTGTTATTGTGAATAGTAAGGATACTCTCCTCTCAGTTGACCAACAGCTTGTCTTCCACATCTAATTCACGGGATCTCCGATCATAAAGAATAGGTTACCACTGTGAACAACTCATATTGTGGGTCTCATACCCATCTCCCTCGATGCATTATCTATCACATTACATGATAAGCCCTTAGTAAAAGGATCTGCCAGATTTTTAGACGTTTGGATATAATCCAATGCAATAACTCCAGAGTTTTCCATTTTCCTGACGGACTTTAACCTTCTCTGAACGTGTCTTGATGACTTCATGTTATCCTTTGAGCTGCTCACTTTCGTGATCACAGTTTGATTGTCGCGGTTCATAAGGACACCCGGTACAGGTTTCTCAACAACCGGCAAGTCATTCAAGAGTCGGCAAAGCCAATCTGCTTCAACCGTAGCTGTATCTAGTGTTGTGAGTTCTGCTTCCATTGTTGACCTCGTTAAGATGGTCTGCTTGCAAGACTTCCAAGAAACAGCGCCACCTCCATGAGTGAATACATAACCGCTCGTGGCCTTTATCTCATCAGCATCTGAGATCCAGTTTGAGTCATTATACCCTTCAAGCACCTTTGGGTGCCCGGTGTAGTGAATTCCATAATTTGAAGTGCCTTTCAAATAACGCAAAACTCTCTCTAGAGCTTTCCAATGCACATCTCCTGGTTTTGAGACAAACCGACTCAGATTGCTAACAGCAAAAGAGATGTCAGGTCTTGTAGCACTTGCTAAGTACATGAGCGAGCCAATAATCTAAGAATATTTCAATTGATCTCTAGCAATTCTTCGATTCTTTCGAAGTAACACGCTCACATCATATGGTGGAGAGGGCTTGCAGTCACTATAGCCAAAGTGACTCAAAATCTTTTCCACATAGTGAGATTGAAGCAATGTAATCCCACCATCATCGTCTCTCAACAATTTGATGTTCAGAATGACATCAGCCACTCCTAAATCCTTCATCTCAAAACAACGAGATAGGAAATCCTTGACCTCCTTAATAACATTCAGATTTGTTTCGAAAATCAGTATGTCATCAACATACAAGCAAAGGATAACTCCCTCGCCCCCACCATGGCGATAGTACACACATTTGTCAGCTTCGTTTACAACAAAGCCTGCAGCTGTTAAAGTTCTTTCAAACTTCTCATGCCACTGTTTGGGTGCTTGTTTGAGTCCATACAAAGACTTCAGCAACTTGCACACTTTTCCTTCCTGACCATCTAGTACAAACCCATCTGGTTGTTCCATATAAATTTCCTCGTCCAACTCTCCATTTAGGAAAGCAGTCTTAACATCCATTTGATGAACGAGAAGACCATGCGAGGCAACTAGTGAAAGTAGAACTCGAATAGTGGTCAGTCGAGCCACAGGTGAGTAAGTATCAAAAAAGTCTTCACCTTCCTTTTGGGTATAACCCTTAGCCACGAGCCGAGCCTTGTACTTTTCAATAGTACCATCAGGCCTAAGCTTCTTCTTGAATACCCATTTACATCCTATAGGTTTGCACCCATAAGGATGATCAGTTATCTCCCAGGTTTCATTCGCCAAGATGGAATCCATCTCGCTACGAACCGCTTCCTTCCAGTAGTCAGCATCTTCAGATGCATAGGCCTCTGAAATAGAACTGGGAGTGTCATCTATGAGATACACAAGAAAATCATCACAAAAGGACTTTGCAGTCCTCTGTCTCTTGCTCCTAGTAGGAACTTCATTGTTATCCTCCACAGGACTTTCAAAGTGTTCCAACGAAATGGCAGGTTCGGTAATTATAACTGGTTCCTGATTCAATGAACTAGGCATCTCCTGACTAGATGAGGTAGCCATATCCTTCATGGGAAAGATATCTTCAAAGAAAGTCGCATCATTCGACTCCATGATCGTTCCAACATGTATGTCAGGTACCTCAGATTTTACAACCAAGAATCTATAGCCAATGCTATGAAAAGCATATCCCAGGAAAACACAACCCACGGTCTTTTGTCCAAGCTTCCGCTTCTTTGGAATTGGAACATTGACTTTCGCCAAACAACCCCATGTTCATAGATAAGAGAGTTTTAATCTTTTCTTCTCCCATTCCTCGGATGGAGTTATCTCTTTGTTCTTTGTGGGAACTCGGTTTAGGACATGACATGCAGTCAAAATCGCCTCCCCCCACCATGCCTTGGAGAGACCCGATGTGTCTAACATGGCGTTAACCAAATCTGTTAGAATACGGCTCTTTCTTTCGGCCACCCCCATTTGACTGAGGTGAATAGGGAGGCGTCCTCTCATGTTATACCATGTTTCGCACAAAAAGCATCAAATTCATTGGAAAAATACTCTCCACCACGGTCGGACCCAAGCCTCTTGATTTTTCGATCAAGTTGGTTTTCCACTTCAGCTTTATAGATCTTGAAAATGTTCAAAGCCTCATCCTTAGATTTCAGAAGATAAACACAGCAGTATCTAGTGGAGTCGTCAATTAACGTCATGAAATATTTCTTTCCACCTTTTGTCAAAACACCATTCATTTCACATAGATCTGAATGTATGAGTTCTAGTGGTGCAAGATTTCTGGTTTCCGCAGTCACATGAGACTTACGAGGTTGCTTAGCTTGCACACACACACTTGACACTTGGATCCCTTGATAGTGGTGAAACTAGGGATTAAGTTCAACTTCGCTAGTCGCGACATGCAACCAAAGTTAACATGACAAAAACGTGATTGCCACACATTGGATTCACTATTGTTGCAAATATGATTAACAACTTTATTGCAAACGTCTGATAAGGATACACGAAACAAGCCTCCTGACTCATAGCCTTTACCAACAAAGGTTCCATACTTGGATATTACAAATTTATTCGACTCAAAGACAAGCTTGTAGCCATCTCTACACAGAAGAGATCCGCTAACAAGATTTTTATTGACGGAGGGGACATAATGCACGTTCTTCAGCCGCACGATCTTCCCCGAAGTAAACTTCAGATCGACCGTGCCAACACCACGAACAGAAGCACTTGAACCATTGCCCATCAGCACGGTTGAAGTCCCTGCGGTCTGATAAGACGAAAACATGGAAATATCACCGCATACATGCACATTAGCACCCGTGTCAATCAACCAGTCAGGAGAATGACATACTTAAAGAATAGTGGGAAATATACCATACCCAGCATCCTTCATGTCAGTGTCTCCAATGACAACATTAGCGGTCTTGCCGTCTTTTCCAGGATGACGCTTGTCATAGCGATTAGGGCAACTAGGAGCCCAATGATCAGGATCCCCACACACATGACAAGCACCTTTCTTCTTGCCATTCTTCTTTTTGAAGTTCGTGTGTTGCACAGCCTTGTTCTTCCCATCAAACTTTGCTTTTCCATCTAACTTGCCCTTGTTCTTGAACTTGTGGGGCTGAAAGTTCTGCTTCTGTACCACATTGGCACTAGATCCTCCCTCAATACCTCAAGCACGTGTGTCCTTTGCTCCCGCCTTTTCTTCCACATCAAGAGTGCCAATGAGATCTGGGACGGAAAACTCCTGCCTCTTATACTTCAGCAAGGTAGCAAAGTTCCTCCATGAAGGAGGAAGCTTAGTGATGATACCTCCGGCAACAAACTTGTCCGGTAGCATACAATTAAAGTGCTCAAGTTCTCTAGCAAATGACTGTATCTCATGAGCTTGCTCAACCACGGAGCGCTCTTCAGTCATCCTGTAATCATAGAATTGCTCCATGATGTACAGCTCAGTGCAAGCATCCGAGACCCCAAACTTGGCCTCGAGCGCATCCCACATATCTTTTCCATTATCAATTGACGCATAAGCATCAACTATGTTCTCACCAAGAACGCTCAAGAGAGCAGCCTTAAACAGAGTATCCATTTTCTGAAAAGCTTGTGCCTGTTGAGCATCAAGCTCTCCTTCAGGTTTGCCGAGAGTGGCGTCATAGCAACTCATGGTTTCAAACCATAAGACTGCTCTCATGGAAGCAGCAAAATCACTCGGGGTAAATTGCCTATAATAAGGTTTTTGGATTGTTGGAAATATGAGCAATTTACCAAATGATTTTATTAACAGAAATATTAGATAAAGCATGACTAATATAGCCGCGATAAAGCGAGTCATGCAATCTGACGGAGAGAAAGTAAATAGCATCTGAATATATGAACTTGAACTGAACACATGTAGCACAGACACTAGATCATGTTGCATATATGGAGTAGAACCTAACACATGTAGGGCAAGTACTAGTACGAGAAACTGTGGCAGGACATCTGACAGAAAGAAGAAGAACACATACGGGACAGCAGCAGCAGAAGCACTGGACTTGGGGTCGACATCCTCTCCAGCCATGTCGTTGTTGAGGTAGTCGACGTCGGGGAAGTAGTCGTCGGAGTCCGTGATGAAGAAGCCAGTAGTCGCGCAGAGCGCTCCCCACTACAGAAAACGTTTCAACTCCCACGTGACCTTTCGTATACCCGTCGTGCGTGGCAAAGATTTAGACATCGGCTCATTCCCGCAACCCGCGTCGCGTCGAGGCGAGGTGTGGCGAGGCGGGCGGCGGAGGAGGAGCGCGCGTGGATGTCCCTCTTGTTCTCATGCTCATACATGTGGGGAAAGAACCTCCCTTATAAAGAGGTCCAACTCCCTCTAAACTAGCAATGTGGAACTAAACTTTAGTAGTGTCCCTTGCCTTGCAAAAATGGGCTAAGTGGGCCTCTAGGATTTATTACGAATTTCTGAAATAGTTATTGGGCTGCCCAAAATAGACTAAATTCCAGCAACCCCTGATATCATCCTATACGCTCGGGCTGTCCGCGAACCCTCATATTCACCTCAAATATGGGGAGGATATGAGGGCTTGCGGACGTGCTCGGGCGCTCCGGGGCATTCCGCAACGTAGGACGCGGCTCCACCCCAGACCACCTTTTCTTTTTCTTTATTCATTCTTTTATTTCTCTCTCTTCATCCTCCACCCAATCACGTGCAAGTGACCGGACATATGAGAAGAAAAATAAAAAATATGGCTGCGCGGACGGATAAATAGGGGTTCAAAACCAGCGCAACACCACTTCATTATGCGGGCGAGCAGCCATGTTCCCAGGGACTTCCGATATTGGGAGCAACGTCAATTCATGAAGAAATGCGTTGATGGAAGAGTGTGTTTGGTACGGGCTTTCAAAAATTGACTCATGAATTGCTTTCCGCCTCGCATATTGTGACAACCATCAGTAAAACTGACATGGTTTAAACTGTCGTGCAGCTTGAACAACCAGTTTTTAGCACTAGGTTCATTCTCGCATTCCATCTTCTGCACCAATTCATCATCAGCTAAGGCTAGTGCGGATCTCGCCATGGTGCATGATATTAACACATGATGCCCAGAGTCTTCACCACCACGTAAAGGACATGGGCTTTGCGGCGACATATTCATTCTCTGAAGTACGTCGGTGGTCGAAAGAGTGGCGTGCCAAGTGCCAAACTCCATATGAATATTGTTGTACAGCAAGACTTACGCAGAGCATCTGTTACATGTTAAGGAGATGTTGTCACTCCTACAAGCAGAACAGTGGAAGGTCAAACTTTCCAAATGTGCTTTTGCATAGTAGCAGATAGCTTATGTGGGGGCATATTATCAATGTTGCTGGAGTTGGCACTGATCCTAGTAAGGTTCCGTCAGTGCCGAATTTGCCTACTCCTACAAATGTCAAGGAGGTAAGGGGATTTCGTGTTCTCAATGGGTACTATAGGAAGTTCATAAAGGACTGTGAAATTATCAGCAAACCATTGACTGAGCTGTTAAAAAAAGGTGGTTCCCTTTCTATGGACTGCAATTAGTGAAGATGCTTTTATTACTTTAAAACAAGCCTTAGTGGAAGCTCCAGTGTTGGCTCTCCCCAACTTTCACAAACCTTTTGTCATTGAGATAGATGCCTGTGATGTTGGTATCGGTGTTGTATTAATGCAGGGTGGTCACCCTCTAGACTATGTCAGTAAGTCTTTAGGTCATAAAAACAGAGCTCTCCCAGTGTATGAGGAGTATATGGCAATATTGTTAGCTGTGGAATAGTGGATACCTTATCTACATATCCAACAATTCACTATCAGAACCG
The DNA here is from genome assembly GCA_032464435.1 of Aegilops umbellulata. Lineage (NCBI taxonomy): Eukaryota > Viridiplantae > Streptophyta > Magnoliopsida > Poales > Poaceae > Aegilops > Aegilops umbellulata. The sequence continues at coordinate 441,072,597 of CP136059.1, read as the reverse complement.
ATAAAAAAAGGGCTAGCGCGCTTGCAGAATCAGAAACTCCATACAGTCTGGCAACAAAAAGCTCTTACAAAACTTATGGGACTGAATTATCAATTGTTTACAATAAGGACACTGACAATTCTGCTGCTGATGCATTATCTAGAAGACTAGCTAATACTGGGGTCTTTCATATCTCTAGAGCACAGCCTGTGCGGATGGAAGAGATTGTAGCCAGTTACTCTCAAGATGATAAGTCCACTGAGCTACTACAACAAATGTCTGTCAGTCCATATCTGCTAAGCCTAACTATTAGCTCCTCCAAGGTTTAATTAGATACAAGGGGTGTGTAAGGATTGGTAATAGTCTGGATCTTCAGAATAAGGTATTCTCTGCTTTTCATGACGGTCCAGTTGGGGCTAGGTGCTCTGCTTCCATGAAGTAGGTTCTGTTCCATGAATTAATATGGGCGCTGATGTGATCCCCATCCATATCCATCTGCCGGCTTATCTTGGCTTGCTCTTGTCAAACAGAAAAATTGTTGGTCCCTCCGTCATCAATCTGATAAATAAACTTATAACTGACATCGACCGTGTTCTTTGCTCCAGTGTTTTTTACCCGCGGCAAATAATTAACCTCCTTCACTCGAATCAATTTGATGAAATTCGATCGAAATGTGTCTAAAACGCATGGAATTTGACCAAAATAGAAGTACCCACACCTGGCAAAGTGGCAACAAAGCCCTTGAGGAGTCCAACGGGCAACAGCCGGTCGGCAGTTGCTTGCCGTGCAGTGCTTGCTCCATGCACGGAGCTTTCTCGCCGCCTCGCTGTCGTACAAGCACCCACCGGTGCACCACGACACGTAGTAGGCCGGATAATCTCGTTTCTCTTCTGCCAGAAAACAAACAAGTTAACGTAGTTGTCGCGTCTTGGGCTGCTCGTCTCATCATCTCGCCATACTTCACACAAGAGAGAGGAGATCAATTGGTTTCCATGGTGATGTGAGCTTGCGGTGCTTCAGTAATGGCACCGCGCGGGATCTCTGACGACCAGACAAGACGGACCGACCGCACTGCAACTCCGACAGCCACCTCGTGGTGCTAATCAGTACCATCAATTTGTTTAACACAATCGCCGAGGCGGATTCTTTGACCGCCCGCATCCACCGCGCGCCACTTCTCTCCCCTCTCCTCTCCCTGCAAGCAGATCCCAGGCGCCATTGCTCAGCCTCTGAGGAGCGGAGCCGAGATGGAGCCCATCCCTCTGCTCACGCCGTACAAGATGGGCCAGTTCGACCTGTCGCACCGGGTCGTGCTGGCGCCCATGACGCGGCAGCGCGCCTACGGCGGCGTGCCGCAGCCGCACGCCGCCCTCTACTACTCCCAGCGCGCCACCCCCGGCGGCCTCCTCATCTCCGAGGCCACGCGCGTCGCGCCGGCGAGGCGGGACGAGGAGCCGTCCTCGTTCAGGGACATGCCGGGGGTCTGGTCGCCCGAGCAGGTCGAGGCGTGGAGGCCCGTGGTCGACGCCGTGCACGCCGAGGGCGCCGTCTTCTTCTGCCAGCTCTGGCACGCCGCGGCCGGCGACGACGACGATGCCAGGCAGAGGCAGCTGGTGAGCCCGCAGATGAGCTACGATGGCCGCCGCGAGGAGCTGACGTCGCCGAGGAGGGTCGCGGCTGAGGACGCGCCCGGCGTCGTCGACGCCTTCAGACGCGCCGCCAGGAACGCCATCGATGCCGGTGCGTGCGCAGCGTGGGAGACCGTTGTTTTAGTTCTTTTTTTTTCGAGCTCCCCAGTTTCGTTTCTGAAACCAGATACCAACCGTGTCGTGCACTCGTGCCATGGCAGGCTTCGACGGCGTCGAGCTCCAAGGCACCAACGGCTACTTCGTCGTCGGCGACGGCGGCGGCCCGGAGAGCCGGTGCCGGTTCGCGCTGGAGGTGGTGGACGCCGTGGCGCGGGAGATCGGCGGCCACCGCCTGGGCCTGCGGCTGGACCAGTTCACCGCCGGGCCCGACGAGCACGCGCTGGCGCTCCACGTGGTGAGCCGGCTCAACGACCTCGGCGTGCTCTACTGCCACATGATCGAGCCCAAGGTGGACGGCCGGCGCCGCGTGTCCCGGCGGCTGCTGCCGTACAGGGAGGCGTTCGGCGGCACGTTCATCGCCAGCGGCGGGTACGGGCGGGACGAGGGCGACGCGGCCGTCGGCGAGGGGTACGCCGACCTGGTGGCCTACGGGCGGCTCTTCCTGGCGAACCCGGACCTGCCCAGGAGGTTCGAGCTGGGCGCGCCGCTCAACGACTGCGTCAGTGCCACCTTCTACGGCACCGGCGCCGGCGCCGCCCACCCCGCCGTCGGATACACCGATTACCCGTTCCTCGACTGATCGATGATCGTGCTCGGATGCTGTTTTCGGCGTAAACAATCGACCAAGATTTACCTCAGTGTTGTATATATGATAGTGCTAATTTCATGGGGATTAAGTTCATCAATCACCATGATTTGCCTCAATGTTGTACAGTATATATGATAGTGCTAATTTTATGGGGATTAAGTTCATCAATCAATTCGATCCTCTCGTTAATTTGTACTACTAATTACCCTGTAAATGTGAATGATGATCAACACTCCCTGTTCAGAAAAAGGCAAAACAATGCATCTTAGATATTTAAACTATTGAATCGAGTTGTACTCATTTGTCGCATCAATTTGTTTTACAAAGCTAGGATAAGTGCCAAAATTACCTCAATTTGGTGATTTGTTCCATTGAAGACCGTACTAAGCGTTTGTTCACAAAACGGCAACCTAGTCAACACAGAAATTCACAGTTTTCCACAGAACTGAATTAGCTGAAAGGGACAAAAAAACATGGGAAACAAATAGTGGGATATTTTTCTTAGGAAAGTAAAACCAGTATCAAAAACTATATTTTGTAAAAAAAAATATTTACAAGGAATATCAATAAAAGAAATTTTAGAAAATTGGAGGAAAATTTTCAAAAACCAAGGGTGAGATGAGCTGGGCTTTCTTTTTTATTTTTATTTATTTGCAAAAAGATCTTGGCTTTGTTAGTTAGATTCCTTTTGGTAAACATTGACCACTTGCGTTTGAATCCTACCTTTCAGTAGTGTATGATGTATCTGAGACGACTTCGTCAACCTCAAGACTTTGCCGATGCAGTCTGTCAGAGTCGGAGGTGCTCAGAGATGTGTTGACATGTCTCTATGTGAATGTCTAGTTATGTGTTGTGTTAAAAAAAGAATTTTTAAAACTCTAGTACATCACAGAAATGTCACGAACTAGATATAGCAGCTATTGAAGAGCAAAGAAACTAGAGGTACTTCTCCACAAAGTATATGGATGAACCCATGGGCCTCGACCTTGACGCCCACTAGGCACTAGGAGCTTGATCCGGTAAAAATTGACCGGTTGGGTTCAAATCCTAGACCTTATTATTTTGGTGGTGTATGATGTATCTGTGACGACTTTGTCGACCTCAAGACTTTGCCGATGCAGTCTGTCAGAGTCGGAGGTGCTCAGAGATGTGTTGACATGTCTCTATGTGAATGTCTAGTTATGTGTTGTGTTAAAAAACGAATTTTAAAAACTCTAGTACAACACAGAAATGTCACGAACTAGATATAGCAGCTATTGAAGAGCAAAGAAACTAGAGGTACTTCTCCACAAAGTATATGGATGAACCCATGGGCCTCGACCTTGACGCCCACTAGGCCCTAGGAGCTTGATCCGGTAAAAATTGACCGGTTGGGTTCAAATCCTAGACCTTATTCTTTTGGTGGTGTGTGATGTATCTCTAACAACTTTTTCGACCTCAAGACTTGCCGATGCAGTCTGTCGGAGGTCCTCAGAGATGACATATGTATGTGAATGCCTACGTATATGTTGTTATTTATAAAAAAGAATTTTAAAAACTCCAGTACATCATGAAAATGTTCACGAACTAGACAACAACTACGAAGAGCAAAGAAACTAGAGGTACTTCTCCACAAAGTATATGGATGAACCCATGGGCCTCGACCTTGACGCCCACTAGGCACTAGGAGCTTGATCCGGTAAAAATTGACCAGTTGGGTTCAAATCCTAGACCTTATTATTTTAGTGGTGTATGATGTATCTGTGACGACTTCGTCGACCTCAAGACTTTGCCGATGCAGTCTGTCAGAGTCGGAGGTGCTCAGAGATGTGTTGACATGTCTCTATGTGAATGTCTAGTTATGTGTTGTGTTAAAAAAAGAATTTTAAAAACTCTAGTACATCACAGAAATGTCACGAACTAGATATAGCAGCTATTGAAGAGCAAAGAAACTAGAGGTACTTCTCCACAAAGTATATGGATGAACCCATGGGCCTCGACCTTGACGCCCACTAGGCCCTAGGAGCTTGATCCGGTAAAAATTGACCGGTTGGGTTCAAATCCTAGACCTTATTCTTTTGGTGGTGTGTGATGTATCTCTAACAACTTTTTCGACCTCAAGACTTGCCGATGCAGTCTGTCGGAGGTCCTCAGAGATGACATATGTATGTGAATGCCTACGTATATGTTGTTATTTATAAAAAAGAATTTTAAAAACTCCAGTACATCATGAAAATGTTCACGAACTAGACAACAACTACGAAGAGCAAAGAAACTAGAGGTACTTCTCCACAAAGTATATGGATGAACCCATGGGCCTCGACCTTGACGCCCACTAGGCACTAGGAGCTTGATCCGGTAAAAATTGACCAGTTGGGTTCAAATCCTAGACCTTATTATTTTAGTGGTGTATGATGTATCTGTGACGACTTCGTCGACCTCAAGACTTTGCCGATGCAGTCTGTCAGAGTCGGAGGTGCTCAGAGATGTGTTGACATGTCTCTATGTGAATGTCTAGTTATGTGTTGTGTTAAAAAAAGAATTTTAAAAACTCTAGTACATCACAGAAATGTCACGAACTAGATATAGCAGCTATTGAAGAGCAAAGAAACTAGAGGTACTTCTCCACAAAGTATATGGATGAACCCATGGGCCTCGACCTTGACGCCCACTAGGCCCTAGGAGCTTGATCCGGTAAAAATTGACCGGTTGGGTTCAAATCCTAGACCTTATTCTTTTGGTGGTGTATGATGTATCTCTAACGACTTTTGCGACCTCAAGACTTGCCGATGCAGTCTGTCGGAGGTCCTCAGAGATGACATATGTATGTGAATGCCTACGTATATGTTGTTATTTATAAAAAAGAATTTTAAAAACTCCAGTACATCATGAAAATGTTCACGAACTAGACAACAACTACGAAGAGCAAAGAAACTAGAGGTACTTCTCCACAAAGTATATGGATGAACCCATGGGCCTCGACCTTGACTTGGGCCCACTAGGGCCAAGGAGCTTTACCTAGTAAAGATTGACCAGTTGCATCATAGACCTTATTGTTTTGGTGGTGTATGATGTATCTGCGACGACTTCGTCGACCTCAAGACTTGCCGATGCAGTTTGTCGGAGGTGCTTAGAGATGTGTTGACATGTGTGTATGCCAAATCCTACGTATGTGTTGTGTTATATATATTAAAAAAACTTTAGTACATCACAAAAATGTTTACGAACTAGACAACAGCTACTGAAGAGCAAAGAAATTAGAGGTACTTCTCCACAAAGTATATGGATAAACTCATGGGCCTCGACCTTGACCTGGGCCCACTAGGCCCAAGGAGATTTACCTGGTAAAGATTGACCAGTTGGATTCTAGACATTATTATAAAACACAACACATCCCACGACCGGCGCGAAGGACCTCGCTGGAACGACAGCGCCATCCCTATCTCCAGTGACGACGGCAGGACACACAGTGCTACACTCTCGATGACGCCGGCGCTTGCAACAACGACGGCGGCGCGACTACTTCCGACGGGAGAGCTGCTGCTGCTCCAGACGGAAGGGACGCCGCCACAGCTCTCGGTCTCGTTGCCATCAACGCCACCACCCATGTCGCCGGCTAGGGATTTGGTTTTCGATTTGGGAACTAGGGTTCTGATTTTGGATCAAGAAGGGGAACAGGGGAAAGGGCATGTTTTATAAAATATCCTGTTTGCAATACGACCCTCGTAACAAACCACTAGGGGGCTTTAGTCCAAAAAAAAGAAGCTCCCACCCACGTCATGTGCGCCTCGCGTGACCTTCAAACAGAGAAAACCGGGCGGTTGGCCAGTCCAGATTGTTGAACATATGTACATGTACGTAGGTCCGGGTCTTGTATGCAGTACCTGTAGTATCTGTCTCCCTCTGTATGTACGTGTATCTTAGGAGACAAGATACCGGTCGCACCCCTTGTACCTATATATATGTGCCCAGTGCACGATCAATCAATTATCGATGCACCAAATCATTCTCTACATGGTATCTATCGCAAGTCGATCCTCCGCTTCCGCTAAACCCTAAGCCGCCGCCGCCGCGATCTCCCACCGCCGCCGCCGCCACGCGCGCCTCCTCTCCTTCCCCGCGCGCCTCCTCCCCTCCCCACGCCGCGCCGCTCCTCCCGCCGCACCGCGCCCCCGTCTCCCGCTGTCGCGCCGCTTCCCTAGCCGCGCCGCCACCTCTTCTCCGCGATCCCATCGTCATGTCGTCCAACGCCTCCACCTACTCCAACCCGTTCGCCGTCAACCCTGCTGAGATCCGCGACATCAACATCCATGCCCGCGTTCCCGTGACCCTCGACGCCTCCACCTCCACGTACTTCGCGTGGAAGATGTACTTCACGCTGCTCTTCCGCGAGAACACTCTCGTGGATCACGTGGACGGCACCGTGGACTCCCGCACCTTGGCGGACGACGCCGAGTGGACCGCGATCGACGCCACCATCATCCGGTGGTTCTTCACCACCATCTCCAAGGACTTGTTCCACACGGTCGTCAGCGCCGGCGACGACGCCCGCACCCCATGGGTCAAGCTGAACGGCCTCTTCACCGACAACAAGCTTCAACGCCGCGTTTTTTTGCAGCAGGAATTTTTTGACTGTCACTAGGATGACCAGTCCATTGATGACTACTGTCGCCGCCTGAAGACGTTGGCGGACGAGCTCCGCGACATTGGAGCCAAGGTGGATGCCGACCTCCTCCTCAGCACGCTCACCGCCGGCCTCAACGAGGACTTCGGCAACGCCGCTTCCAACCTCACCCTGATGCCGGAGCCCTCCTTCCCCAAGTTTGTGGCGTACTTGAGGTTGGAGGAGCGCCGGATGAAGGGAGTCAAGAAGCGTGTGCAGCACCACGCCCTCGCCGCCGGCACTTCTCCCGGTGCCCCACCGACCGCCCCACCTGCGCCGCGCCAGCAGCCGCCGCCCCCACCGCCTCCGGGGTACTTCCCCCTCCCGCCCGCGCCTCCCGCCCCTCCCGCTGCCCCCCAACAGCCGGGTGGCGGGCGCCGCGGCAACTGCCGCGGGGGCGGCCGCGGCAAGCAGCAACAGGCGCCGGGGGGGGGGGGGCTCCTCGCCAACAGCAGCAGGCGAACCCGCCGTGGTCATACGGCACTAACCCGTGGACTGGCGTCGTTCACGCGTACTCCATGCCGCTCCCTCGGGCTCCGTCTCCAAGCATCCTTGGGCCCCGCCCGGCCGGCCACCAGGCTCTCTTCGCCGCGCAGAACGCCGCCCCCTACAGCGGCTATGGAGCCGCCCCCCCCACCGGCGCCCGCATACTGGCCCGCCCCGGCCTATGGCGCTGCCGCGCCGGCCTACGGGGCCGCGCCGGCCTACGGAGCCGCGCCTGCCTACGGCGCCGCCGCCGCTCCGGGCCTCGGGGCCGCTTCGGGGTACCCTCCTCAGGCACCACCGCCGTGGGATCCGGCCCTCCTTGCTGCGCTGCTCCGTCACCAAGCTCCTATGGTGGCGGCGGTGATTGGTACATGGACTCGGGCACGACTGCTCACATGACAGCTCATCTCGGTAACCTTACCTCTGCCACTCCCGTTCATACTCCCACCCGTATCACCCTTGGTAATGGGTCCTCCCTACCTATTACTCATGTCGGTCATATGTCTTTTCCCTCTACTTCCACTCCTGTGCATATGTCTAATGTTCTTGTTTCTCCTGATTTAGTCACTAATCTTGTCTCCGTTCGTCGTCTTGCTCGTGAGAATCCCGTAACTGTTGAATTTGATGATGTCGGTTTTTCTATGAAGGACGCCCGTACACGGATAGTGCTCCACCGATGTGATAGCCCGGACGAGCTTTATCCAGTGCATCCCTCCGGCGCCACCACCACTCGTCGCCCCGCCACCTTCGCCGCCAGTGTCGACCTTTGGCACGCCCGTCTCGGTCATCCCAACTCCACCGTCATGCGTCAGATTCTTCAAAGTTTTTCTTTCTCATGTAATAAAGTCGACGATCACACTTGTGAGGCTTGCCGTCTCGGCAAGCACGTTCGTCTTCCATTTAGCGAGTCTACAAACATTTCCACCTTTCCGTTTCAGTTATTGCATAGTGATGTTTGGACGTCCCCGGTTGCTAGCAACACGGGCTACTTATACTACCTAGTGATATTGGATGATTTTACTCATTATGTGTGGACATTTCCTCTCCATCGCAAGTCCGACGCTCTCGCCACACTCACCGCTTTTTATTCCTATGTCACCACACAGTTCGGTTGTCCTATTCTCGCTTTGCAAACTGATAACGGCAAAGAGTTTGACAACGTCGCCGTTCGCAACTTACTTGCGTCCCACGGCACCATCTTTCGCCTAACTTGCCCCTACACATCTCAGCAGAACGGTCGCGCCGACCGCGTCCTTCGCACGCTGAATGACTGTGTCCGCACGTTGCTCTTCCACTCCTACGTGCCCGCTAGGTTTTGGCCTGACGCGCTCGCCACCGCCAGCCTCCTCATTAACATTCGACCCTGTCGTTCCCGCTGGAACTACACCCCCCATCAACTTCTCTTCGGTGCGGTTCCATCTTATGATGGTCTTCGCATCTTCGGGTGTCTCTGTTATCCTAGCACCGCGTCCACCGCTCCTCACAAACTCGCCCCTCGGTCCCTTCCTTGCATCTTCCTTGGCTATCCTCCCAACACCAAAGGTTACCGGTGCTATGATCCAGTCTCCCACCGCGTTTTCACCTCGCGGCATGTGTACTTTGATGAGCTCGTGTTCCCGTTTCAGCAGGTACCATCACCTTCGGAGTCTTCCACGGCGCGGCTCGCCCCTGCTACCACCCCTGGCGAACCGCCCGCCCACGCCTCGGGTCTGGCCCTGCCCGCGCTCCCCGCGCCGGCGGCCCCGAGCCCTGCGGTCCCAGCCGTGGCCCCTGACGCCGCGGCCCCCGTCGCCGCCATCGACGCCGCGGCCTCCTCGGCTCCAGGCGTTGCGGCCCTCGCCGCGGCTCCCGACGCCGCGCCATCCGCGGCCACCGTCGCCGCCCTCGACGCTGCGGCTCCCGCCGTGGCCTCCACCGCGGCTCCCGCCGCGGCCCTCGCGGCCCCCGTCGCCGCGGCCCCCTTGGCGGCTCCCGTCGCCGCGGCTGCGCCTCTCACCGGTGTAGTCACTCGGGCTTGGACTGGGACTCTGCGTCCCAGCACGCGCTACTCATCGGACGCATATGCCTGCGCGGCTTCTACCTCGACGCCATCACCGCTCCCCACCTCCGTTCGCGCAGCCCTTCGGGATCCGAACTGGCTTGCTGCGATGCGTGAGGAGTTCGACGCCCTGCAGCGCAACCGTACGTGGCAGCTTGTCCCGCGGCCACCCCGTGCCAATGTCATCACTGGCAAGTGGGTCTTCCGCCATAAGACTTGCTCCGACGGTTCTCTTGAGCGCTACAAGGCGCGTTGGGTGGTGTGCGGCTTTCGCCAGCGCGCCGGCGTGGACTTCACCGACACCTTCGCCCCGGTTGTTAAACCGGGCACGATTCGCGTCGTTCTCCAGCTTGCTGTTTCTGGCGCTTGGCCTGTTTTCACCAGCTCGACGTGTCTAATGCTTTCTTGCATGGCCATCTCGATGAACAGGTGTTCTGCCAGCAGCCGACTGGTTTCGTCGACGCCGACCATCCGGACCATGTGTGCCTGCTCTCCCGTTCTCTCTACGGGTTGAAGCAGGCACCTCACGCCTGGTACCAGCGGATCGCGGCCTTTCTTCAGCAACAGGGGTTCCGGTCCACACGCTCCGATGCCTCCCTGTTTGTCTTCCACCAGGGCCACGCCACCGCGTACCTCCTCCTGTACGTCGACGACATCATCCTGACTGCGTCCTCGCCAGCGCTTCTTCAGCAGGTCACAGCTCGCCTCGGTGCCGAGTTCGCCCTCAAGGACTTGGGGGCTCTCCATTACTTCCTCGGGATCGAGGTTGTGCGCCGGGCTACTGGCTTCTTCCTGCATCAGCAGAAGTACGCCTACGAGCTCCTGGAGCGAGCGGGTATGCTTAATTGCAAGCCCGCTCCCACGCCTGTCGATACGAAGGCTAAGGTGTCCGCCGTCGAGGGCTCTCCGGCGTCCGACGCTCCCTTCTACCGCTCCATCGTCGGTGCGCCTCAGTATCTCACACTGACGCGTCCGGATATTCAGTATGCTGTCCAGCAGGTGTGCCTTCACATGCACGCTCCCCGTGACACCCATTGGGCTCTTGTGAAACGTATACTTCGGTACATACGTGGCACCACAGCCATGGGTCTCACCCTGACGGCCTCGCCAGACACCAGCCTTGTCGCCTACTCCGACGCCGACTGGGCTGGGTGTCCCGACACTCGACGCTCCACCTCCGGCTACTACGTCTACCTCGGGCCCTCTCTGATTTCGTGGTCGTCTAAACGACAACCCACGGTCTCACGATCGAGCGCCGAGGCCGAGTATCGGGCTGTGGCCAACGCCGTCGCGGAGTGTTCCTGGCTACGACAGCTACTGCAGGAGTTGCTATGTGAGGTTCCCAAAGCGACGCTTGTCTACTGCGACAACGTCTCTGCGGTGTACCTTGCTGCCAACCCTGTCCATCACCGACGGACGAAGCACATCGAGCTCGACATCCACTTCGTCCGGGAGCACGTCGCCCTTGGTCGTGTTCGTGTTCTACATGTGCCCACCGATCAGCAGTTCGCCGATGTGATGACGAAGGGACTTCCCCCATCGACGTTTGAGGGGTTCCGGTCCAGTCTTTGCGTCACTGGCGACGCTTTGACTGCGGGGGGGGGGGGGGGGGGTGTTGAACATATGTACATGTACGTAGGTCCGGGTCTTGTATGCAGTACCTGTAGTATCTGTCTCCCTCTGTATGTATGTGTATCTTAGGAGACAAGATACCGGTCGCACCCCTTGTACCTATATATATGTGCCCAGTGCACGATCAATCAATTATCGATGCATCAAATCATTCTCTACACAGATGGCCAACACTGGTGGAAAAAGGGCCTTTGGTCGCGGTTCGCAACTGCCATTAGTCGCGGTTGCGCAACCGCGACCAAACAGGCGGGACTAAAGGCTCCCCCCTTTAGTCGCGGTTGCTTAAGAACCGCGACTAAATGCCCGTCCACGTGGGCGCCAGGTGGCCGTCGTGGCGGAGGACCTTTAGTCGCGGTTCTTCTGGCCAACCGCGACTAAAGACCGCCGCAGGTTTAGGGTTTTAGCCCCCCCCCCCTAAACCTGCCCCCCCTAAACCTGTTTTCTGTTTAATTTGTATTGTTTTATTTCTTTTATGCTTTATTTTAATTTTGAAGGAGTTTCACATATTCTACGCTACTACATACATGCATATGAATGTACAATTTCAAACAAATTTGAAATTAGAACCAAAAAGAATTCAAGAGGAATATACAGTATATATTAAATATCATCGGATGACCATATACAATTTTGAACAAGTTTCCATACATAATTTAAGGCATATAAAGTTCTACGTCCTCGTAATGGTGTTCTCCTTTAGGATGGAGGACTTCCCTCCTGAACCATCCAGCTAGTTCCTCTTGAAGTGGTCGGAAGCGAGCTTCTGGACTAAGCATCATCCGGAGGTTATTCCTCGGAGCATTGGTATCACTCGGAACCCGCTCAGAGGTGTATCTCCGGATCATCTTACAGACATAGTATCCATATAGATTGGTCCCCGCTGGCTGAATATCCCCACCATTCTTAGCCTTTGACTTTTTGAATTCTAGCTCTTTTTTGAATTCACCGACCTTTGTATCTACGAACCGTCTCCAAACCCTACGAGGCAAAGAAAATTAAATGAACAAGAGAGTTATTAGTTACTTGATATTAGGAAATGAACGAAATAGGCCGATCGATATAGAGCGCAAATAAATGAAAATAATTACTTCTGCAGCATTTTTCTCATGTCGCCCCAAAGCTTTGAATCCATATTCAGAGAGTCGTGGACGAGACATTCTGAGGTGTCAACTTTAATTACTAGCAGAATTCAGTGGAACCTGCGGACACGATACATGCACAGTACGTCATGCATAACTCATCGATTAGCCGGCCACATACCATGCATGGAGTAAACAAAAGAGAATGTGCTCAAGACAGAAACACTCACCCAAAATGGTAAGGAAATAGAATATCACTTTTGAGTTCCTGCTTTGTAAGAAACTGCCACAGGTCTGCCTCCATGTCGTCGGGGTGATGCCGCAACACATATCCATTAACGATGTGTGGGTCAATGAACCCAACATCATGGATGTTCCTTACTCTGCATTCCTTAATCTTCATTCTGCATGTATAATAGCGGACACAACAATATAGTTAGGACATATATATAGTGCAGGCAATATGAACGAGATGGGATAGAAATAAATCACTTACAAAACGTAGCAACTGATGATAGATTTGTCGAGCTCGCGCAGATTGAAAAGCTGGAACAATTCACTCAGATGAATTTGTACATAGTAATGTTTGAAGTGATGCTCATATCTAACTTCCGCATAAATATATTCTTTGGCGTTTTTATTTTTTATGTAACCCTTGTACCATTTCAGCAGACCTTTCATTTGTGGAGGTAGATCCTGTTCCTGCGCAGGCTCGACGAGAGGCCCATTCTTCACATATGTAATTACTACCTCCTTCACTGGCGCCTCATCAAGGCCTAACAGTTCACGAAGAGTAATACCTAAGTTGGTCGCTTGTTCTCTGGCACTCGTTACAGTCAATCCAAGTGCTGCCGCAGCTGCTATGATATCGGGGTCATCCGGACCGGCGGCTTTCACTATAAGCGGGGCAATCGATTGTTTACTTTGTTCCCCGAGCTGGGCAACTCGTTTACTTTGTTCCGGATCGGGGTCATCCGCCCGCCCTTTCTTCTCCTTCAACATGAGTGCCTGCCTACAAAGTTCACGTGCATAGTCCTCAGGCAGATTCTTCGCGGCTTGGGACGGTGTGCTCAAAAATGACTTAGCCCACTTCTTTTGCTCATCAGAAAATACTGGCTTGGGCTCGGGCTCTCTTTTCTTCTTGCAGTCCGCCTTCCATTTCTCAAGATCAGCAGCCGCGGCCGCGGCAGTTTTCTCGGCACTACGTTCCCAAGGCCTTGTGGGGAGAGGCTTCAGTGATGGCTCCGGTACCTTTGTGGTCTTAGGTACATAAGGGTCCGGGTTAATAATCCAGGACTGCTTCTGCTTCTTTGTCGGAGGTGGATTGGGGGGCGGCGTCTGATCACCCGCCGGACGAGGACTGGGGGGCGGCGTCTGATCACCCGCCGGACGTTGTGGACTGGGAGGCGTCGGCTGACGTGACGGAGGTGTAGGTGAACCGCCACCACCACCACCACCACCATCGCCACCGCCACCACCACCACCGTAGGGGGGTGGACTTGTTGTCCTTGGCGCCTCGCCTGGAAACTTGATAAACTTCTTTTGCCATAGAATGAAATGGCGCTTGACATCTCCAAGTCTTTTCTCCCCTTCAGGTGTAGCAATGTCAATCTCCAGGTCCTCAAACCCTTGGACTATGTCCTCCACCGTGACACGAGCATAGCCATCTTGAATGAGGTTGTTGTGGTGGAGTGCTCCAGGTAAACATGGTAAAGCACTGCCGATGGCTACCTTCATGGACATGTTCCCGATAGGATAATACAGATGACATTCTTTCCTCTCCTTTATATCGTCCACGGGGTAGCGAGGAGGCTCCGGTGCAGTAATTTCGACCACCAGAGGCTCCGGTGCAGTAATTTCGATCGTCGGTGCATCTGCACCAGCCGGTGGGGCCTCCGTGGAAGCCACGCTGCTTCTCCGCTGCTGGCTTCCGAGATCCGCTGGATGATCTTCATGCTGCGCCCAAGCTGCATCTCTTTCGGCTACTAGTACACTCATGGTTTTCTTCATCACATCCATTTCTGATGCCAACCGCGCCACAACATCTGCTTCCCGATCCATCTTTCTCTTACGGCTTCTGTAACCGTACGGGTCATTGTTTTGGGGGAACCCTATTTTCCACGGCTTCTGTAACCGTACGGTTTCTAGTCGTATTCAGGCCGTGGTGGCCCAGTAGGTGGCATACTTTTTATTTTTTGCCTGTTTTTTGTTTTCATTTTTGCTTTATTTATTTTGTTTTGTTTCTACTTACAACAAAAAACTTATTTATTTTATTTTATTTTGTTTCTAATTACTTATTTATTTTACTTTATGATAATTATTTTTGCTATTAAAGTTTCTAATTACTTATTTATTTATGTTATTAAAATCTTAAAAATACAATTATATATCAAAAAAATCAGAAAATAAAACTAATTCATTTTAAATTCTTGTTTTTCTTCTGTTTTTTTCTTCTGTTTTTCCTTTTTTCTTTTGTTTTTTTCCTCTTTCCTTCTTTCTTCTTCTTCCTTTTTCCTTTTAAAATCAGAAAAATAAAACTAATTCATTTTAAAATCTTAAAAATACAATTATATATCAAAAAAATCAGAAAAATAAAACTAATCCCTTGAAGGTTTGACAAAGGTTTGATACATCATTCAGTTCATCGACCAAATACAAAGTTTGGTACAATAAATTATTACACATCAATTCTTCCCTTGTGTCCCTGCTTGCTTACGATTGTGCCGTATCCATGGAGCATCCTCATCGCATGATGTACTGATCGTTTTCTTATCTTTCCGTTTCCTCGGTTTGCTACTCATGTCCTTCACATAGAAAACCTGAGCGACATCTTTCGCTAGGACGAATGGTTCGTCAAGGTAACCAAGATTGTTGAAATCCACCATTGTCATTCCGTATTGCTGGTCCACCTTTACCCCACCTCCTGTTAGCTTGAAACATTTGCACCGGAACAAAGGGACCTTAAAGGAGGGTCCATAGTCAAGTTCCCATATCTCCTCTATGTAACCATAATATGTGACCTTTTGCCCATTCTCGGTTGCTGCATCAAAGCGGACACCACTGTTTTGGTTGGTGCTCTTTTTATCTTGGGCGATCGTGTAAAATGTATTCCCATTTATCTCGTACCCTTGGAAAGTCGTTATAGTCGAAGATGGTGTCTTGGCCAACATGTACAGCTGATCTACAACATCATTGTCATTCATTAAATGTTTTCTCAACCAACTGCCGAAAGTCTCCATGTGGGCCTTCCTAATCCAGGATTCAGGCTTCCCCGGGTTGTCCGAGCGTAAAATATTCTTGTGTTTCTCAAAGTACGGAGCCACCAAGCTGGAATTGGTCAGTACAGTGTGGTGTGCTTCAGTCAGAGAATGGCCGTCCATACATATCGTTGATTTCCTTCCGATCGTGCCTTTTCCACTTAGTCTCCCCTCGTGCCGCGATCGAGGAAGGCCAATCGGCTTAAGGTCAGGAACAAAGTCAACACAAAACTCAATTACCTCCTCATTTCCATAGCCCTTGGCGATGCTTCCTTCTGGCCTAGCACGGTTACGAACATATTTCTTTAATACTCCCATGAACCTCTCGAAGGGGAACATATTGTGTAGAAATACAGGACCGAGAATGAAAATCTCTTCGACTAGGTGAACCAGGAGGTGCGTCATAATATTGAAGAAGGATGGCGGGAACACCAACTCGAAACTGACAAGACATTGGACCACATCGTTCTGTAACCGTGGTAGATCTTCTGGATTGATTACCTTCTGAGAGATTGCATTGAGGAATGCACATAGCTTCACAATGGCTACTCGAACATTTTCCGGCAGGAGCCCCCTCAAAGCAATCGGAAGCAATTGCGTCATAATCACGTGGCAGTCGTGAGACTTCAGGTTTTGGAACTTTTTCTCCGCCATGTTTATTATTCCCTTTATATTGGACGAGAATCCAGACGGGACCTTCATACTGCTCAGGCATTCAAAAAAGATGACCTTCTCTTCTTTGGTCAGAGCGTAGCTGGCACGACCTTGAAACCATTCCGGATGCCGGTCATCAGGGTCTTTCAAACGTTGCTGGTCCTGCCGTGCTTCCTTTGTATCATTTGTCTTCCCATACACGCCCAAGAAGCTTAGGAGGTTCACGCAAATATTCTTCGTAACGTGCATCACGTCGATTGCAGAGCGGACTTCTAGGACTTTCCAATATTCTAGCTCCCAGAATATAGATTTCTTCTTCCACATGGCTGCGTGCCCGTCAGCTCCCTTCGGAACTGATTGTCCGCCAGGACCCTTTCCAAAGATGACTTTCAAATCCTTGACCATATCAAATACCTCAGCACCAGTGCGTTCTGCAGGCTTCGGCCGGTGATCTGCCTTGCCGTTGTAATGCTTGCCTTTCTTTCTTACTGGATGAATTTTCGGAAGAAATCGACGATGCCCAAGGTACACGTTCTTCTTACAATTTGGCAAATGTACACTTTCAGTCTCATGTAAGCAGTGCGTGCATGCATTGTATCCTTTATTTGACAGTCCCGAAAGGTTACTAAGAGCAGGCCAATCGTTGATGGTTACGAAAAGCAACGCTCGTAGGTCAAATTCCTCTTGTTTGTGCTCATCCCACACACGGACACCAGGGCCCCACAGCTGTAAAAGTTCATCAACTAATGGCCTTAGGTACACATCGATGTCGTTGCCGGGTTGCTTAGGACCTTGGATGAGCACTGGCATCATAATGAACTTCCGCTTCATGCACAACCAAGGAGGAAGGTTGTAGATGCATAGAGTCACGGGCCAGGTGCTATGGCTGGAGCTCTGCTCGCCAAAAGGATTCATGCCATCTGTACTTAGACCAAATCTTATGTTCCTTGCGTCAGCTGCAAAATCTTTGAACTCTCTGTCGATCTTTCTCCATTGCGTTCCATCTGCGGTGTGTCTCAACTCCCCGTCCGACTTACGGTCCTCTTTGTGCCATCGCAACAACTTGGCATGCTCTTTGTTCCTGAACAGACGTTTCAACCGTGGTATTATAGGAGCATACCACATCACCTTGGCGGGAACCCTCTTCCTGGGTTTCTCGCCCTCAACATCGTCACCAGGGTCATCGCCTCTGATCTTATAACGCAATGCAGTGCATACCGGGCATTCATTCAAATTCTCGTATTCACCGCGGTAGAGGATGCAGTCGTTGATGCATGCATGTATCTTCAGAACCTCTAAACCTAGAGGGCAGACAACCTTCTTTGCTTCGTACGTACTGGCGGGCAACTCGTTATTCTTTGGAAACATATTCTTCAACATTTTCAGCAAGTTTTCAAATGCCGAGTCAGCTACACCTGCCTGTGCCTTCCATTTCAGCAAATCCAGTGTGCAGCCCAGCTTTTTCAGACCATCATCGCATCCGGGGTACAACGACTTTCTGTGATCCTCTAACATGCGATCCAAATTCTCCCTCTCCTTTTCAGTTTCGCAGCGTCTCCGTGCATCAGCAATGGTCCGACCAAGATCATCAACGGTCTCATCACGTGCCTCTTCTTCACCTTCACCTTCCCCTTCACCTTCCCCTTCACCTTCCCCTTCACCTTCAGCATCCTCCATGAAAGTATCACCGAAATCAGCAAGATAGCTTTCATCGATGAAATCATCCCCTTCTTCATCTTCTTCCATTATAACCCCTCTTTCTCCATGCTTGGTCCAACAATTATAGCTTGGCATGAAACCGTGCCGAAGCAGGTGCAGGTGAACTTCTCTTGAGGAAGAGTAACCCTTCTGATTCTTACAGTCAACACATGGACAGATAACAAAACCCTTCTGCTTGTTCGCATTAGCCACTACGAGGAAATCTTTCAAACCCGTAGTGAACTCGCGGGAGAGTCGGTTACCGTACATCCATTGCCGATTCATCTGCATTATTATAATATAAAATATATAATTAACCATCATGCATTTGTTAAACTAACTAGCTATAAACAATAGAAATTAAACAATGAACAACACACATGCATATTTTATCAATGACACACATGCATGAAAGGTTCAAGTTGCTAACCGCGATCGAGGAGGGAAAAAATGAATGAGGAACCTCAAGTGTGGCTCTTGGGGCATTTCATCAAACACCTTGTGTGCATAAGAGGAACCAAAAGCAAACCTACACCCCCTTGTGAAGCTTGTGAAGAGAAGTGGCACCAAATGGCTAAGTGAGTGCGCTGAACTGGTATATATAGGGGAGGAGCTTTAGTCGCGGTTGGCCTGGCCAACCGCGACTAAAGGCCTTTGGGCACCTTTAGTCGCGGTTGGCCTGGCCAACCGCGACTAAAGCCCCTCACGTGCACCAGCTGGCCACCGAGCGCCCTGGGCGCAGGCCTTTGGTCGCGGTTCGTCTGCCGAACCGGGACTAAAGACTTCATTAGTCGCGGTTCCTACAGTTCCGCGACTAATGAGGCTGGACGGAAGCCTCTTTTTCTACCAGTGCAAATAGCCAATGTGACCTAGATGCACCCGCAATGCAAGTTTCGTGACGGGTTTTTTTCCGATTTGCATGTAGTGTGACTCAAGTGCGCTCGAATGACAAGTTCTCAGACTGCCGGTGCCTTTTACTCGAATGCATGCGAGTTTCTAATCTTCCAGATGCTCCATGATGCATATATAGGTATACAAACAGAATTAACAGCAGCATGGTTTTCACTAGTAGACGAATATCTAGCTACTGAAGAGCAAAGAAACTAGAGGTAGTTCTCCAGATAATTTCAGGAACTAGACAATAAAGAGTAGGTTGTCACGTGCTGTTTCTCGGTAGAGCAATATAGAAAACAAAATAGGCTCGGGCGAAAAAAGGAGAAGAAGAAGAAGAAAGAAGGAAGGAGGGTGAGGAGGAGGGCCCCGGCGCATCACAGCCCACACGTGAAAGAGGCGACGGAAGGGAAGGATGAGGACCGGCGTGATGATTCACGCACGCTGACGCAGATAGGTGCAGGCAGCAGTCTCCATCCGTCTCGCTAATAATGGCAAAGCTAGCTAGATGAGCATGCAAGCAGCAGGCGCTCATCTTCATCATCCTCCCAGTCTCTTCCCTGATCGGATCGAGCAAGATGTTTTGGCAAATCTGATGTATGATCATGCCATGGAGCGATCACCCTGGAGATGAGATCAGATGCAGCAGGTAGGCCGGCGAGGAGGAAGCAGGGAGGCACGGCCAGATGTGTCGTCGGCGTGAGACCGACGGCTGAGCTCAGAGACGTCATTTATTAAGGCGTGCTTGGACGGAAGCGCCGACTGATGGAGATGTGCTGCGTGAATCAACTGCATCTCTCTGGACTCTGCTGATCCTGAACTTCCAGCCCATACACTTGTCCTCCGTGAGTGCAACATAGACATGCTTGCTACGTACGCACGCGCTAGCTAATTAATTAGAGGCTACTGGTGGATGGATAGCCTTGAGAAAGTAACAAGAGGATGCCATGGGGTTCGCACGCTCCTGCAAGTAGGATTGTTTAATCCTTCACGCGCTTATTGGCCTGTAAATTAGAGAGCAACAAGTGGCCGTGGAGGCTGGCGGTGAGTCAACAACGAGTCATCTTTGGACGGCTCGGCCGCACGCCGTAAAAGAAAGAAAAGAAATACTCGCTCATTCGCAATTATAAAACGCTCTAACTTTGTCTTGATGAACCAAATGTGTATAGACGTATTTTAGTTTGCTTGCTCACTCATTTCAGTATGTATCCTACATTAAAATATTCAAAACACTTTATAATAATGCCGCAAGCAAAAGTTGAGAGCGGAGACGAAAATGTCCAGGTTTCAGACCTGTTCAGAAGAATTGAGGTTAGAGTTTTAGTCCGATGGAATCGAGGTTGACGATGCTGAGTTGGGGCGTGTACAATAGTTCTATCTTATAAATGCCCCGTTGGGTAAATGTCTGAGATAGAGAAACAAAAAATACAGAAAAGCTTGTCTTCTTTTAATTAAGACATGACCTTCTAGCAACAATCTCTCTTACCACATGTTTATGTATATCTAGTTATCTCGGAGGTGTCCATAGAGATAGGGTGCTTGCGTGCTTTGGTTGGGTAAATGTATATACAATTGTCTTCAAAGATGTTACTTTTTTTTTGCATTTTATGTTCAAAAACAGTGACCAAGGATGAGACTGAAAGAGCATTCACTATACATGTATTTTTTACATTATATGCGGTGTGCTTAAAACATAAATGTTTTATTACGTTCACTTATATAATTTGTGTAGAATACAACTCTTTGTCTACGTGTCTTTTCCTTCCCTGGCCGATTGGGGTGAAGCTAGCCAATGAACACTGAGAGACAGCAATACAGGTAGGTAGGCAGGTGTAGGTGGCGGCATAGACTCACCGTCCGTGTGAACACGAGCGAAACAATGCACATCACATTCACAGGGAAGAGAGACCAAATATCAAGCATAATTAATTAAGTGCACATAAAAGAGAAGGATCAGAGAGGACACTATATAACTATAAAATCTGATTTTTTTTTAAAAAAAATCCAGATCTGGTATAAGAGTTCATTGGAAGTACAAACATCTCAAAAAAAATATAACAAACATTATATCGACGTCCTTGGACCATCGAACGATCATCATCGCCGCCAAAATGAGCTGTTGACGCGCCATTGTCACCCTCCCATACTATAGCCTGTCTGACCTTGTTGGTGACGGCCGAATAGTTTTCGTGCACATGCCTATAAGGACCAGTGTCCTAGAGTCATAGTCGTCGTTTTTGAACCCTTGAATCGATGTGAAGGACCCGACACCAAATCTCGCCGTCGAGTATACAGGAAGAAAACCCTAACCACGCTGCTCTTATCGAGAACTTGGCAGAAATCTACGGTGTAGCTCCTTTGAATGCATCCCATGAACGATCTCGGGGAGAATCAAAGTTCAAAAAACCGACTCGAAGATCATCTACCCAAGAGCCGCCCATGTAAGGACTAAAATCCTGACCCATATACCAGCCAAAGCCGAGTCACTAGGACTCCTCTCCTCGTCACCGGCCATCGAAGCAACGGTCGGAGGGGAGGCGGATCCTAGGGCTCATGGACAGATATGGATGGAAGGAAGGGAAAATTTGCGTTAATCATGGCACGAGAGGAAGAAATAAATTGGACAAAAGAAAATAGCTTTTAGTCTTCAAGCTAGAACTTGGAATAAAAAATCGAAACCTTATCATTGGGTCCATTTAGCCGATGAGTGTTGACCTCGTGCTTTTTTACTTTTTGCTGGCCAGATATTTATCGTTATTGGTGTTGACGTGCCACGGGGACGGATCTGCGAATACGATCTTGCTCGAGGGCCTCCGCGCGCTTTTGAGCCTTATCTATCGCGTCCGTGTCTGAGCCCCACACGTCATCAAACGGCCGTTGCAGCGCGCCCGCACTCCCCACCCCACCCCCTTTCCCCGCCTCATCCCCTTCTCGTGCCGCCGCCGCCGCCGCCGCCACCCTCCGCCGACCTGCCTTCGTCCCCGGCGCCGGTGGAGACGACGGGGAGCAGCCCCCTCGCCGTGCCTGCGCGGGCACGAGCCACGCACGACCCGATCCGCTTGCGCCCTACCTACTGGTGGGGGTACCCTCCAAGTTCTTTTCTTTCCCCTTATCTCTACCACAACTGTGTTCCTCTCCCTTCCTTCTTCGTCTAGAGAGGTCGATCGAGTCGTCCTCCCGGCAATTCGCGGGATTCCCATCCCAAGACCGCCGATTGGGCGCGCCGCGTCGTCGGAAGCGAGGTGCGGTATTTCTCCCCGGCCGCCTAGGATTTTTGTTTCAGAGGGTGGGTGGGTGGGTGGGGTACCGGCAGCAGAGCATTTCTGCCTTGATCCCAATCAACCAGCGGGCCCGTTTATCCCCAAGTTTCGTGGCGATTGGGAGGTCTGATACTATCCGCGCTCGGGTCTCGTCTCGATTTGGCGCTTAGGAGAAGCGCCCAGTCGAGGATTTTGGGTGGAAATTGGCGTCTGAATCATGGTTCACAATTCTATCCGGTAGCTGCCCATTTAATGTTACTATAGTGTCAGTCTGTGAGGCCAAGAGTGAGGAGTGAGAGAGTTTTATAGTTGGGGGTATATGAGGTTTTGGGTAATTGAATTGTTGGGGAATAGGCTTGGTTCCAAACTGATTGTGAAAGTATTAAAAAACGTTTTGCCCCGGCGTATGTTTTCAAGCAAAGTCTTAGGTTTGATTAGTTACTATAAGTCAGTTGTTGTAGATGTTCCGAGTGTATGTTAGAAAATGTTTTGCCGCGGCCTATGTTTCAAGTAAAATCTTAGGTATGATGGGAAATATTCGCCCTCGATTGTGTAAAACAGAGACACGATTGTGTCTTTTGCTGCATTATTTAGGCATTATATAATGCTATACGTATGTCTCTTTTGCAATTAAAAATGGTGATGGTGTAGGTTACCCAGTACCAGGTTGCTCCTACTAGAACAGTAGAACCTAAAAGCACCAAGCAAGGCAATTTGATTTGTTTTTCCTACATCTGCTTGTACTATAAACTTACGACAAAGGAGATTCCTCAGACCCTTTTGAGTTGTAGAGAAAGCAACTATGCTGAATTTGAATTCTGTGTTACATAGTAGACAAGGTGTGTACTTACTGAACAAATACATGCAGCTCTCCTGCATGGATTGAAAAAATGGAAGGAAGGAAAGATAAAATATGACATTTTTTTAATTGTGTTCCCAGTCCGAGTGCAAGTGATAAGCGTTGAGTACTATCAATGAGCCATACTTGTGTTTCACATACTTATACATGTTTCTTTTTCTTTCCAGGATAAAAGCAAGAGTTCTGTTGGTGCATTGAGAAGCGACACTGAGATTTTCTTAGATAACAGATGAGGCGAGCTCGGAGGCGTACGTGGGTGGGATGACTGATGAGGGATGATAGTGACATTGATGAACTTTCTACGGGCGTGTTGGAGACCTTCATCCAACCGGCATGCCCGGACAGGCTCAGATGCTGCCGGTAGGCAGGATGGACTTCTATGGTACAAGGACGCCGGGGAGCATGTAAATGGCGACTTCTCCATGGCTGTTGTCCAGGCCAATAACCTACTTGAGGACCAGTGTCAGATTGAGTCGGGTCCGTTGAGCTTTCTCGACTCTGGCCCATATGGCACTTTTGTCGGTGTTTACGATGGGCACGGTGGACCAGAGACAGCTTGCTACATCAACGATAATCTCTTCAACCATCTTAAAGGTAATATGCTCATTCTTTGGTGCTCTGTCCACACTGCCCTGTTTCACTTGCCTGATAAAGAACACTGCAGTGATTATTTACTCCTTCCCTGGTTTGTATTGCAGGGTTCGCTTCAGAACAAAATTCAATGTCTGCTGATGTACTGAAGAAAGCATATGAAGCTACAGAAGATGGATTCTTCTCTATCGTCACCAAGCAATGGCCTGTCAAGCCTCAAATAGCGGCTGTTGGCTCATGCTGTCTGGTTGGTGTTATCTGTGGTGGCATGCTTTATGTTGCCAATGTTGGGGATTCTCGTGCTGTTTTAGGAAAACATGTTAAAGCCACTGGAGAAGTATTGGCGGTCCAACTGTCCGCAGAGCATAATGTCAGCATTGAGCCAGTGAGAAAAGAATTGCAGTCAATGCACCCTGAAGATAGGCATGTTGTTGTTCTCAAGCACAATGTTTGGCGTGTGAAAGGCCTAATTCAGGTGCGTCCTCTGCCACTGGGGAGACATTTGTAGATCTGTGGAAGTTTGATGCAATGGTCATTTGATATGCTTATACGCATTCAGTTGGCAAAATATACCTTCGATTTCACCACCTGGAAGCTTAATCTTGTGTTCCTCAGTTCTTATCTTCTGAATGGTATTTAGTGAATAACCTCATTCGTGTTTTTTGTCAAGATACAGACAAAACCAAGTGGTAATAGGTAGTAGGGCTGTAAGGGTGTAGAATCACAATAAACATACTCTTATGCTTGTGGATGAGAATTATTCTCTTGATGTGCTATATTTATTAGGTAGCACTGAAGCAGAGAGCTTAATAATAATTTGGGGTTTTACATTGCTAGTGCCTGTATCATCTACTACTTGGTAGTTATCGACTTATTTCTCATGGGATGGATAGTTTCTACTCAAGAAATATGTGAAGAGTATTGTTATGGCTCAGTTCGGTTAATTTCATCACTCTATTTAACCATTCATTAGTAAAATAATGTTGTGTAGCCCCACTGATTGATCACTTCATAATAGGACATGCAGAAATGAGAAATGTGTTGCTGAGTTTGTCTTGTATGACCATGAGTAATAGATATGATGGTACTTGCGCTTATGTTTTTTTTTACCGTGGGACCCAATGAAGATTGCTGATTTTTCTTTGTTTGTTGTATGTTGCAGGTCTGTAGATCGATCGGTGATGCCTATCTGAAAAAACAAGAGTTCAATCGGGAACCTCTGTATGCAAAATTCCGTCTTCGTGAACCTTTTAGCAGGCCTATACTAAGTTCAGAACCATCCATTTGCGTGCAACCAATACAGCCACACGATGAGTTTCTCATATTTGCATCTGATGGACTTTGGGAGCACTTAACCAACCAGGAGGCTGTTGACATTGTTCAAAGTAGCCCTCGTAGTGTAAGTTTCTCACTCCCATGTAAATAAACTGACCTGACAAATATACTTCCATAGTATTTGGCGTATTCTACTACAACTGTGCATGACAGTATGGTGTGATATTTGACATTAGATTTCTAGTTATAGACAAACTCAGAATTAACATGCCGCTATTATAAAATGCTGATTCATTACCCAGCAAATGGAGCATGGTCTACTTGCCCTGATTTCATTTAGGAAATAATAGTAAGGCTTCTCTAAATGCAAAATTGATATCTCAAAATAATAATTTGCATATTGAATTGATGTTGTAAAATAATATCGATGGTTCTCTGCTCTTCACTACAAACTGCACATTACCATGGCATGTAAATGGGCAGCCCGGTGCATGTAGCTCCCGCTTGGGCAGGGGGCTCCGGGGAAGGGTCCGACCACTTTGGGTCTTACCATGGCATGTATGCATTTAAAATCCAGTGATCACGCCGTCAGCTAAATCTTGACGTGGCATGGTTTACATAGAAAATAGAACCCTTGATAATTTTTTGGTTGTGAAGCAGTGGGTTAAAATTGATCACTACTATGGCAGAAGCATTGTGTCAGAATTACTTTTACCTTGTTTTTGCTAGGCCCTCAGTGCTCATTGGACATTCTTAAAGGTTCATGCTCTGTTTGATTTTGCAGGGGAGCGCTAGGAGGCTCATAAAATCAGCCTTACTAGAAGCAGCCAAGAAAAGAGAGATGAGGTATTCCGATCTCAAGAAGATCGACCGAGGTGTTCGTCGCCACTTCCACGACGACATAACCGTCATCATACTCTACCTCGACTCAAGCCTCGTAAGCAGGGCGAGCACCTACAGGGGCCCTGCTGTTTCTCTAAGAGGCGCCGGCGTGAGCCTGCGCAGCAGGACGCTCGCACCTTATGGGTCGCAGATGTAACAGGTGCCAACGGTGTCGGCCAAGATCATCATCCCCTTAATTAATGGTTAAGAAAGAATGGAGAGGCACAGACAGAGGGCCTCTTCTTCTCCAGGGCTTCTATTAATCCCCATCATGAAGACTTTGATCATAGTAATGTATGTACTTCGTTTCGAGATTGACCGAGGAAGAATAGGTAGGTGTCGTTTGTTGTGCTGCTACTGAAATGGCAGATGTCTCTTGTTGTTTTTAATTTAACACCAGTAGTGCATATATGATATGGTATAATAATGGGCTCAGGAGGAGTAACTTATTGACTGATGTCGTGGACTCCATACATATTTATGTATGTATGCGTGCTATTCTGACTGTTATTTATTTATTTGTTGACCAATGTTGGTATCCACTGGCATATGCTATTATGTGAATATGTAAGCCAGCCAGAATAGCTCTTTCTTAGCATAAAACAGTCCACATGCACTTATTTTTACATCATCAGTCCACATGCGCCTGGTGTCCTAGATTGTCTGAGAAGCGCGGAATGAGTAACTTGAAAAAAAAAACGAAGGCCGAGCTCCAATGAGCTCGTTTTCAAATTTTATTTCTTTTGGAGCGTGAAAAAATCCAATTTTATTTGTGAACGCACATGAGCATGTATACTATGTATGTGCAAAATTTCACAACATCATATTTTTACATGTGGCGCACAGAAAAAATACAAATACACATTTTTAAACAGGCCTTTTATTTTTGGTATTGGGCCAAAATTTTGTTTTTCTGTACAGCCTACAAATCACAACATTTTCTGACGAAATTTAACACATTCTTGCGGAATACATATATGTTTCCATATATTTTTTCTCAGATTTTCTGAAACTTTTAAATATGTTTTTTGATTTTTTTTCAAAATACCGAAGCTCACCGGAGCTCGGCCTCCAGAAATCCGCACTCTGAGAAGTACTCCTATTTCTCACCCGTTGGAATCGTTGGCTCAAACAAGAACCTCTCGCTATAGTTTGCCCAAGCACTATTTTCAAGCCACACACAACAACATACTATGCATTGTTGCAAAAATCATGCATGCAGAATGAGATTGGGCCTGCCCTACGTAATTGGCTAACCTTAAGGACGTGGAGTATTCGCACCTGAGTTCAAATGCTTCTGGTAAACTGTAAAATCAACGAAAATAGTAACAAAATCAAAACATTCTGAATTTTTTTGTGGTAAATTTTGACAAATGTTCTATGTGCTTGCAAAAATTTACCATGAATGAACATTCCTGGAAGTCGTGGCAAAGAAAGCAAAATTGATACTCCAAACTATTTTTGAAAGCATTTTGGAGTACTGATTTTTTTTGCCGTGACTTCCAAGAATGTCATTTCGTGATGAAAATTTTCAAGCATAGAAAACATTTGTCAATGGTTACGTTTTTTTCATTTTCTTTTGATTTTACTGCTCACCTAAGCTCATTTGAGCTCGGGAGGAGAAGAACACATTCAGAACCATAACCTTAACCATTTTTTATCCTTTTATCAAGTGTCCCGCCGCTAGCAGCATTTGGCGTGCAATTGTCACTAGGCCAAGGTTTGAACAATTTGGCGATTTCTCGTGTGCGACCAGGCCATGGAAACCATGTCGCACCTCCTCGTTGAGTGCCCCCTTATCCGCCAAGTTCGGCACGAAACCTTCCCCTGGGTGAGATCAACATGCCAACCGTCCGACCACCGGAGCTTGATGAAGCCCTCTGACAAGTGGTGGAGATTTGTCAAGCCAGCCACCCCCAAGCCTCTTCGCAAGGGTCTTGCATCTACGACCCTCTTGATCCCCTGGCTGGTCTGGTATGGAAGCAGAGGAACGTGTGTGTTTTCGACGGCGGCACCCCTTGTGTCCGAAACACTATTGCGTGCATCAAGGAAGAAGCTGCCCTCTGGTCTAGAGCAGCAGGGGCATTAGGCCTTAGAATGATCTTGCTGACAACCTGGGATGTCCATTAAGCATAGACCCTCTAACTGTACCCTCTTTTGAGGCTGATGTACAAGGGCGTGTTTGGTTGCAGTTTGCAACAGTAGTTGCATTGCATGTCCATCTCCAGCAAGCCTGGTTCTTGAAATGCAGCCTCATATGCAGCAAATGCAACCTGTTTGGTTACCTGCATCGCATGGAGGGGCACTTACCCCCTACTGTTTGGTTGTCGTTTTTGTGCTTAGGGTGTGAGCAGATGCAAACTTTAGTTGTTTGGTTGCAAACAACGTTTGTGTTCTGCTCACCCCATTCAAATGTGGTGGCCTTACCACCACATGATCAACACAACAGTAAGATCAAACAAAGCAAGCAATGTAATGACATCAAACTTAACACAACAAGTAAGGAAACGACAGCAAACTTAACTACATAACATAGGTCTAGATTAACAGCAGGGGCATCCTCCTTCCCTGCTCCATGCCAGGGTGTTGCTCCTGGCCAAAATATGAACAAGTTCGCAGCACAAGTCTCGCCACACACCATAAAATTTCAACACTAACACCTTACTTAACTTAACTACATAGCATGCTCGATGTCACCAACGCAGTTGTGCCTGCTGCAATGAAACCTGCACATGACCGAGGAGTCGTGGTTGTAGATCTGAACCTTCAGTCCGAGTCCTGAGATGTGCACAACAACAAGGTCGCCGGGGACGATCCGGTGGCGGCGGCAGAAGTAGTTCCAGCCCCGGCCAAGCACCATGTGCCCCTCGAAGTTCTCGACCTGCATCTAGAACACGCACCGCTTGTTCGCCGATAGCCTGACCACACATGAGAGCTGCTTGATGACCAGCCAGGTGTTCATCACCTCCACGAACTTGCGAGGGATGACGAGCATGGCGAGGTCCTGTTGTCCTTGATCTGCTGGTAGAAGCGCAGCGGCTCCCGGCCCCCCTCCTCGTGGCCCTGCCTCGGAGATCGTCCCCTTGAATGAGGCAGGCTCATGAAGGCGATCCTGCCAGGCAGGTCCACCATCCCGAGCCACCTGTTCGTGGGGATGAAATCCTCGGCGCCCTCAGCTCCGGGCACCTCCTGAGCTCCTCCACCCGCCACATCCCAGTCAGTCTTCAATATCTTGTCAGGTAAGATGACAAGTATTAGTGCACAAACTCTTTGCAAAAAGGCACTGATCAGAGACATTTGCCCAAGAGCAAATGCCACTGATCAGTGCACAAACTCTTTGAGCAAATGCCACTTATCAATGGCACTTGCTATTAGGCAAATGCCACTGATCAGTGGACTTGCCCAACAGCAAGTGCCAATGATCAGTGGCATATGCTTTTCTGCAATTGTCACTCAGTGGTGCACTATCCTAAGCATGGAAACATCTAAAAATAGCAACAACAAGTGCCAATAGCGCCCATGTGCAGCCATGCACATTTGGCAGCATCCTAAAATGGTCCTACTACATGCATGTATAACAATCAACACAAACCCTAGCTTGAACATGTATGTTACCAATATGAACAACAACATGAACATGATCCTAGCTTCAACATGAACATGCCATTTGCATGAACACACATCCTAGCAAGACCCTACCATGAACACAGATCCTAGCAAAGCACACTCCCATTGGGATTCTAGCATGAACACAACTACTAGCATGAACATAGATCCTAGGACACATTAGCAGTAGTAGAAGAAAATTATCCTAGGACACACACTGTACGAAACAAGAACAGATCGGTCTGATTGGATTCGATTGGGATCGCATCCAATCGGATCTATTTCAATCCTACTTAATCCTATCGAATCCACTAACTACTAGCACATGCCTAAGAATTAAACCCCTAATCTGTTGGGGAACATAGAAATTTCAAAAAATTTCCTACGCACACGCAAGATCATGGTGATGCATATCAACGAGAGGGGAGAGTGTCGTCCATGTACCCTCGTAGACCGTAAGCGGAAGCGTTATGACAACGCGGTTGATGTAGTCGTACATCTTCACGATCGACCGATCCTAGTACCGAACGTATGGCACCTCCGCAATCTGCACACGTTCAGCTCGGTAACGTCCCACGAACTCACGATCCAGTAGAGCTTCGAGGGAGAGTTCCGTCAGCACGACGGCGTGATGACGATGTTGATGAAGCTGCCGATGCAGGGCTTCGCCTAAGCACCGCTATGATATGACCGAGGTGGATTATGGTGGAGGGGGGCACCGCACACGACTAAAAGATCAGTGATCAACTTGTCTCTCCATGGGGTGCCCCTACCCCCGTATATAAAGGAGCAAGGGAGGAGGCCGACCGGCCCTAGAAGGGCGCACCAAGAGGAGGATTCCTCCTCCTAGTGGGAGTAGGACTCCCCTTTCCTAGTCCCACTAGGAGGGGGAAGGAAGGAGTGGGAGAGGGGAAAGGCAAGGGGGGCGCCGCCCCCCTTCCTTGTCCTATTCGGACTACCCTAGCCGGCCCCTCTCTCTCTCCACTAGGGCCCTTCAAGGCCCATTAGCCCCCGGGGGGTTCCGGTAACCCCCCAGGCACTTCGGTAAAATCCCGATTTCACCCGGAACTATTCCGATGTCCAAATATAGGCTTCCAATATATCAAACTTTATGTCTCGACCATTTCGAGACTCCTCGTCATGTCAGTGATCATATACGGGACTTTGAACTACCTTCGGTATATCAAAACACATAAACTCATATTACCGATCGTCACCGAACGTTAAGCGTACGGACCCTACGGGTTCGAGAACTATGTAGACATGACCGAGACACGTCTCCGGTCAATAACCAATAGCGGAACCTGGATGCTCACATTGGCTCCTACATATTCTACAAGATCTTTATCGGTCAAACCGCATAACAACATACGTTGTTCCCTTTGTCATCAGTATGTTAATTGCCCGAATTTCGATCGTTGGTATCTCAATACCTAGTTCAATCTTGTTACTGGCAAGTCTCTTTTACTTGTTCCGTAATACATCATCCCGTGACTAACTCATTAGTTACATTGCTTGCAAGGCTTATAGTGATGTGCATTACCGAGAGGGCCCAGAGATACCTCTCTGACAATCGGAGTGACAAATCCTAATCTCGATCTATGCCAATTCAACAAGTACCATCGAAGACACCTGTAGAGCATCTTTATAATCACCCAATTACGTTGTGACGTTTGGTAGCAAAGTGTTCCTCCGGTATTCGGGAGTTGCATAATCTCATAGTCATAGGAACATGTATAAGTCATAAAGAAAGCAATAGCAATATACTAAACGATCAAATGCTAAGCTAACGGAATGGGTCCAGTCAATCACATCATTCTCTAATGATGTGATCCCGTTAATCAAATAAAAACTCATGTCTATGGCTAGGAAACTTAACCATCTTTGATTCGACGAGCTAGTCAAGTAGAGGCATACTAGTGACACTTTGTTTGTCTATGTATTCACACATGTACTAAGTTTCCGGTTAATACAATTCTAGCATGAATAATAAATGTTTATCATGATATAAGGAAATATAAATAACAACTTTATTATTGCCTCTAGGGCATATTTCCTTCAGTCTCCCAATTGCACTAGAGTCAATAATCTAGATTACACAGTAATTATTCTAACACCCATGGAGTCTTGGTGCTGATCATGTTTTGCTCGTGAGAGAGACTTAGTCAACGGGTCTGCAACATTCAAATCCGTATGTATCTTCCAAATCTCTATGTCTCCCTCCTTGACTTGATCGCAGATGGGATTGAAGCGTCTCTTGATGTGCTTGGTTCTCTTGTGAAATCTGGATTCCTTTGCCAAGGCAATTACACCAGTATTGTCACAAAAGATTTTCATTGGACCCGATGCACTAGGTATGAAACCTAGATTGGATATGAACTCCTTCATCCAGACTCCTTCATTTGTTGCTTCCGAAGCAGCTATGTACTCCGATCTGCACGTAGATCCCGCCACGACGCTTTGTTTAGAACTGCACCAACTAACAGCTCCACCATTCAATATAAACTCGTATCCGGTTTGTGACTTAGAGTCACCCGGATCAGTGTCAAATCTTGCATCGACGTAACCATTTACGACGAGCTCCTTGTCACCTCCATAAACGAGAAACATATCCTTAGTCCTTTTCAGGTATTTCAGGATGTTCTTGACCGCTGTCTAGTGATCCACTCCTGGATTACTTTGGTACCTCCCTGCTACACTAATAGCAATGCACACATCAGGTCTGGTACACAACATTGCATACATGATAGAGCCTATGGCTGAAGCATAGGGAACACTTTTCATTTTCTCTCTATCTTTTGCAATGGTCAGGCATTGAGTCTGACTCAACTTCACACCTTGTAACACAGGCAAGAACCCTTTCTTTGCTTGATCCATTTTGAACTTCTTCAAAACTTTATCAAGGTATGTGCTTTGTGAAAGTCCAATTAAGCGTCTTGAACTATCTCTATAGATCTTGATGCCCAATATATAAGCAGCTTCACCAAGGTCTTTCATTGAAAACTCTTATTCAAGTATCCTTTTTATGCTATCCAGAAATTCTATATCATTTCCAATCAACAATATGTCATCCACATATAATATTGGAAATGCTACAGAGCTCCCACTCACTTTCTTGTAAATATAGGCTTCTCCAAAAGTCCGTATAAAGCCATATGCTTTGATCACACTATCAAAACGTTTATTCAACTCCGAGATGCTTGCACCAGTCCATAGATGGATCGCTGGAGCTTGCACACTTTGTTAGCATCCTTTGGATCGATAAAACCTTCAGGTTGCATCATATACAACTCTTCTTCCAGAAATCCATTCAGGAATGCAGTCTTTACATCCATTTGCCAAATTTCATAATCATAAAATGCGACAATTGCTAACATGATTCGGACAGACTTAAGCATCGCTACGGGTGAGAAAGTCTCATCGTAGTCAACTCCTTGAACCTGTCGAAAACCTTTCGCAACAAGTCGAGCTTTGTAGACAGTAACATTACCGTCAGCGTAAGTCTTCTTCTTGAAGATCCATTTATTGTCGATGGCTTGCCGATCATCGGGCAAGTCAACCAAAGTCCACACTTCGTTCTCATACATGGATCCCATCTCAGATTTCATGGCCCCAAGCCATTTTGCGAAATCTGGGCTCATCATCGCTTCCTCATAGTTCATAGGTTCGTCATGGTCAAGTAGCATGACCTCCAGAATAGGATTACCATACCACTCTGGTGCGGATCTTACTCTGGTTGACCTACGAGGTTCGGTAGTAACTTGATCTGAAGTTACATGATTGATAACCCACAAGTGTAGGGGATCGCAACAGCTTTCGAGGGTAGAGTATTCAACCCAAATTTATTGATTCGACACAAGGGGGGCCAAAGAATATTCTCAAGTATTAGCAACTGAGTTGTCAATTCAACCACACCTGGATAACTTAGTATCTGCAGCAAGGTATTTAGTAGCAAAGTAATATGATAGTAGTGGTAACGGTAACAAAAGTAAGAGAGCAAAAGTAATATTTTTGGTGTTTTGTAGTGATTGTAACAATAGCAACAGGAAAGTAAATAAGCGTAAACCAGTAAATGGAAAGCTCGTAGGCATTGGACCGGTGATGGATAATTATGCCGGATGCGGTTCATCATGTAACAGTCATAACATAGGGTGACATAGAACTAGCTCCAATTTATCAATGTAATGTAGGCATGTATTCCGAATATAGTCATACGTGCTTATGGAAAAGAACTTGCATGACATCTTTTGTCCTACCCTCCCGTGGCAGCAGGGTCCTAATGGAAACTAAGGGATATTAAGGCCTCCTTTTAATAGAGAACCGGAACAAAGCATTAGCACATAATGAATACATGAACTCCTCAAACTATGGTCATCACCGGGAGTGGTCCCGATTATTGTCACTTCGGGATTGCCGGATCATAACACATAGTAGTGACTATAGACTTGCAAGATAGGATCAAGAACTCACATATATTCATGAAAACATAATAGGTCCAGATCTGAAATCATGGCACTCGGGCCCTAGTAACAAGCATTAAGCATAGCAAAGTCATAGCAACATCAATCTCAGAACATAGTGGATACTAGGGATCAAACCCTAACAAAACTAACTCGATTACATGATAGATCTCATCCAACCCATCACCATCCAGCAAGCCTGTGATGTAATTACTCACGCACGACGGTGAGCATCATGAAATTGGTGATGGAGGATGGTTGATGATGACGACAACGACGAATCCCCCTCTCTGGAGCCCCGAACGAACTCCAGATCAGCCCTCCCGAGAGGTTTTAGGGCTTGGCGGCGGCTTCGTATCGTAAAGCGCGATGATTTCTTCTCTTTCATTTTTTCTCCCCGAAAGCAAATATATAGAGTTGGAGTTGGCGTCGGAGGAGCTCCAGGGGGTCCACGAGGTAGGGTGGGCGCCCCCGACCCTCGTGGACAGGGTGTGGGCCCCCTGGTCTTCATCTTTGATAAGGATTTTATTATTATTTTTAACTAGATGTTCCGTGAAGTTTTAGGTCATTCCGAGAACTTTTGTTTTCTGCACATAAAACAACATCATGGCAATTCTGCTGAAAACAACGTCAGTCCAGGTTAGTTCCATTCAAGTCATGCAAGTTAGAGTCCAAAACAAGGGCAAAAGTGTTTGGAAAAGTAGATACGACGGAGACGTATCAACTCCCCCAAGCTTAAACCTTTGCTTGTCCTCAAGCAATTCAGTTGACAAACTGAAAGTAATAAAGAAAAACTTTTACAAACTCTGTTTGCTCTTGTTGTTGTAAATATGTAAAGCCAGCATTCAAGTTTTCAGCAAAGATTATTACTAACCACACTTGCAATAATTTTCAGGTCTCATATTTACTCATATCAATAGCATAATCAACTAACGAGCCATAATAATAAATCTCGGATGACAACACTTTCTCAAAACAATCATAATATGATATAACAAGATGGTATCTCGCTAGCCCTTTCTGAGGCCGCAAAACATAAATGCAGAGCACCTTTAAAGATCAAGGGCTGACTAGACATTGTAATTCATGGTAAAAGAGATCCAATCATAGTCATACCCAATATAAATTAATAGTAATGGATGCAGATGACAGTGGTGCTCTCCAGCTGGTGCTTTTTAAATAAGAGGGTGATGACTCAACATAAAAGTAAATAGATAGGCCCTTCACAGAGGAAAGCAGGGATTTGTAGAGGTGCCAGAGCTCGGTTTTGAAATAGAGATAAATAATATTTTGAGCGGCATACTTTCATTGTCAACATAACAACTAAGAGATGGCGATATCTTCCATGCTACACACATTATAGGCGGTTCCCAAACAGAATGGTAAAGTTTATACTCCCCCTCCACCAACAAGCTGAAGGAAATATGCCCTAGAGGCAATAATAAAGTTATTATTTATTTCCTTATTTCATGATAAATGTTTATTATTCATGCTAGAATTGTATTAACCGGAAACATAATACATGTGTGAATACATAGACAAACAGAGTGTCACTAGTATGCCTCTAATTGACTAGCTCGTTGATCAAAGATGGTTAAGTTTCCTAGCCATAGACATGAGTTGTCATTTGATTAACGGGATCACATCATTAGGAGAATGATGTGATTGACATGACCCATTCGTTAGCTTAGCACCCGATCGTTTAGTATGTTGCTATTGCTTTCTTCATGACTTATACATGTTCCTATGACTATGAGATTATGCAACTCCCGTTTGCCAGAGGAACACTTTGTGTGCTACCAAACGTCATAACGTAACTGGGTGATTATAAAGGTGCTCTACAGGTGTCTCCAAAGGTACATGTTGGGTTGGCGTATTTCGAGATTAGGATTTGTCACTCCGACTGTCGGAGAGGTATCTCTGGGCCCTCTCGGTAATGCACATCACTTAAGCCTTGCAAGCATTGCAACTAATGAGTTAGTTGTGAGATGATGTATTACGGAACGAGTAAAGAGACTTGCCGGTAACGAGATTGAACTAGGTATTGGATACGGACGATCGAATCTCGGGCAAGTAACATACCGATGACAAAGGGAACAAACGTATGTTGTTATGCGGTCTGACCGATAAAGATCTTCGTAGAATATGTAGGAGCCAATATGGGCATCCAGGTCCCGCTATTGGTTATTGACTGGAGACGTGTCTCGGTCATGTCTACATTGTTCTCGGAGACGTGTCTCGGTCATGTAACTTCAGATCAAATTACTACCAAACCTCGTAGGTCAACCAGAATAAGATCCGCACCAGAGTGGTATGGTAATCCTGTTCAGGAGGTCATGTTACCTGACCATGACGAACCTACAAACTATGAGGAAGCGATGATGAGCTCAGATTCCGCAAAA
Source organism: Aegilops umbellulata (assembly GCA_032464435.1). Taxonomy (NCBI): domain Eukaryota; kingdom Viridiplantae; phylum Streptophyta; class Magnoliopsida; order Poales; family Poaceae; genus Aegilops; species Aegilops umbellulata. The sequence goes on along the minus strand of CP136059.1, from coordinate 441,036,509 downwards.
TGGCTTGAGGCCATGAAAACTGAGATGGGATCCATGTATGAGAACAAAGTGTGGACTTTGGTTGACTTGCCCGATGATCGGCAAGCCATAGAAAATAAATTGATCTTCAAGAGGAAGACGGACGCTGATAGTAGTGTTATTATCTACAAAGCTAGACTTGTCGAAAAAGGTTTTTGACTAAGTTCAAGGTCTTGACTACGATGAGATTTTCTCACTTGTAGCGATGCTTAAGTCTGTCTGAATCATGTTAGCAAATTGCCACGTTTTATGAAATCTGGCAAATGGATGTCAAAAACTACATTCCTTAATGGATTTCTTAAAGAAGAGTTGTATATGATGCAACCAAAAGGTTTTGTCAATCCTAAAGGTGCTAACAAAATGTGTAAGCTCCAGTGATCCATATATGGACTGGTGCAAGCATCTCGGAGTTGGAATATACACTTTGATGAGATAATCAAAGCATATAGTTTTATACAGACTTGCGATGAAGCCTGTGTTTACAAGAAAGTGAGTGGGAGCACTACAACATTTCTGATAAGTATATGTGAATCGGAAATAATGTAGAATTTTCTGTAAAGCATAAAGGAGTATTTGAAAGGAGTTTTTCAAAGAAAGACCTCAGTGAAGCTGCTTACATATTGAGCATCAAGATCTATAGAGATAGATCAAGACGCTTGATAAGATTTTTTCAGCGAGTAAAAACCTTGACAAGATTTTGAAGTAGTTCAAAATGGAACAGTCAAAGAAGAAGTTCTTGCCTATATTACAAGGTGTGAAGTTGAGTGAAGACTCAAAACCCGACCACGACATAAAATCGAAAGAGAATGAAAAGTCATTCCCTATGCCTCAGTCATAGTTCTATAAAGTATGCTACATTGTGTACCAGGCCTATTGTGTACCTCACCATGAGTTTGGCAAGAGGGTACAATAGTGATCTAGGAGTAGATCACTAGACAGCGGTCAAAATTATGCTTAGTGGAATAAGGATATATTTCTCGGTTATGGAGGTGATAAAGAGTTTGTCGTAAAGAGTTACATCGATGCAAGCTTTTACACCGATCCAGATGACTCTACGTCTCAATTTGGATACATATTGAAAGTGGGAGCAATTAGCTAGAGTAGCTCCGTGCAGAGTATTGTAGACATAGAAATTTGCGAAATACTTACGGATCTGAATATGGTAGACCCGTAGACTAAAATTTCTCTCGCAAGCAAAACATGATCACACCTTATAACTCTTGGGTGTTAATCACATAAAGCGAAGTGAACTAGATTATTGAATCTAGTAAAACCTTTGAGTATTGATCACATGGCGATATGAACTATTGGTGTTAAATCACATGGTGATGTGAACTAGATTATGGAATCTGGTAACCCTTTGAGTGTTGGTCACATGGCGATGTGAACTATTGGTGTTAAATCACATGATGATGTGAGCTAAATTATTGACTCTAGTGCAAGTGGGAGATTGAAGGAAATATGCCCTAGAGGCAATAATAAAGTGGTTATTTATATTTCCTTATATCATGATAAATGTTTTTTATTCATGCTAGAATTGTATTAACCGGAAACTTAGTACATGTGTGAATATATAGACAAACAAATTGTCACTAGTATGCCTCTCCTTGACTAGCTTGTTGAATCAAAGATGCTTAAGTTTCCTAGCCATAGACATGAGTTGTCATTTGATTAACGGGATCACATCATTAGAGAATGATATGATTGACTTGACCCATTCCGTTAGCTTAGCACTTAATCATTTAGTATGTTGCTATTGCTTTCTTCATGACTTATACATGTTCCTATGACTATGAGATTATGCAACTTCCGAATACCGGAGGAACACTTTGTGTGCTACCAAACGTCACAACGTAACTGGGTGATTATAAAGGTGCTCTACATGTGTCTCCGATGGTACTTGTTGAGTTGGCATAGATCGATATTAGGATTTGTCACTCTGATTGTCGGAAAGGTATCTCTGGGCCCTCTCGGTAATGCACATCACTATAAGCCTTGCAAGCAATGTGACTAATGAATTAGCTGCGGGATGATGCATTACTGAACGAGTAAAGAGACTTGCCGGTAACGAGATTGAACTAGGTATTGAGATACCAAAGATCGAATCTCGGGCAAGTAACATACCGATGACAAAGGGAACAACGTATGTTGTTATGCGGTTTGACCGATAAAGATCTTCGTAGAATATGTAGGAGCCAATATGAGCATCTAGGTTCCGCTATTGGTTATTGACCGGAGACGTGTCTCGGTCATGTCTACATAGTTCTCGAACCCGTAGAGTCCGCACGCTTAACGTTCAGTGACGATCGATATTATGAGTTTATGTGCTTTGATGTACCAAAGGTAGTTCGGAGTCCCGGATGAGACCGGGGACATGATGAGGAGTCTCGAAATGGTTGTCGTGGTTCTAAGTCTGACAGTAAGAATGGGGGGTAAGTATGGAGAGGCAAGATCCTAGCTATGGAGTAGTTGTATGCGCAAGGAGTTTACGAGTTCGGGCCCTTCTCTGAGGAAGTAACAGCCCTACGTCTCGGAGCCCGGAGGCAGTCGACTGGATTATGTGTGTGTGTGTTACAAAGTTGCGAACCCCTGTCCTAGTGGAGGGGGGTGGCTTATATAGAGTTCGCCAGGACCCCAGCCAGCCCACATTACAAGGAGTTTAATGTACATAAAGAGAGGGGGTTACTGGTAACGCCTGTAATAAAGGACCATGAAGGCCATAAAAGCTATTTATGAGATGACCGTTTGTAGGCAGTGCCTTTAGGTCTTCTTATAGTCGAGTGGCTGTCTTCATGGTCGACTGCTTGTGCTTCTGGTCGAGTACGCTCATGTCCGTCGACTGGGCTGACCAGGTCGACTGAAACGTTGATACTTCTTAGAATGTCTTTCATTGTAGGAGTCATGTCCTTGATTGGGTACCTCAGGTATGATAAGTTACCCTACCCTAGGTACGTATCCTCGTCATTAGCCCCCGAATGGGTCAGGGGTTAAGTGAGAATGGGGCCGAGCCTATGCTTCCGACTCAACCTCCATGCTTCGGTTGCATCTGTCTTTGGATAAATGGAAGTTACGGTGGGAACCCGTTCTTCAGTTGCCTTGATCCATTCAGATGTCCGTCGAGTGGTTTCATATTACCATCGAGTGCGTTTACGTGACGAGTCTCTTGGGAGACTTAAGGAAATGGATCTTTTCGTCTGACAAACCGTCCTGTCGATCGCGGATCTTGCGGGATTTGAAAATTGGGAAGCGCACCGGATGGAGAAAATCGCGCGAATCGGCTGGATAAGGCAAGGGCGCCTCGATCTCCGCGCCACCTTTTTCGCCACGTACTGCGCGCGCGCCTGTTGCGGGATCTGACTGGGGGGCGCAGGCCCACTGATCAGCCACTCGGGTGTGGCCTTATATAAGGTAACGATTCCGATTTTTCCCTTTTCACTGTGCGCCCTTGTTCCTCTTCTCCTTTCCTCCGTAAGCCTACGCCTCGCTCTTTGCTGCGATCTCGACACCGCCGCTCGGCCAAGACCTCGTTCGAGACAATGGGGACGGACAAGACGGCGGCGGCGGAACGCGCGAAGAAGGCCGTGGCAAAAGGTAAGGGGAAGAAATCTGGCCGAGGCGGGTCGTCCTCGCGGGCCGCTCTGCCGTCCGGCTGGTTACAGGGAGATTGGATGCCCTCCATCCTTACTCAAGCGGATATCGACGACATGGTGGAGGGGGGACTCATTCCCTACAAGGCTGCTCGCCTCCCTGGGAAGGAGACGGAGCCGAAACCTCGCGAGGGTGAGCGCGTCCTGATAGCCACCCATGTCGACCGGGGGTTTTCCCTGCCCCCGAGTCCTTTTTTTAGGGCCTTTCTGAACTTTTTCGGAGCGCAGCTCCACCATTTCACGCCCAACTCCATAGTCTATCTTGCTGCTTTCGTGTCTCTGTGTGAGTGTTTCTTAGGCTGTCGACCTCACTGGGGCCTCTTCAAGCATATCTTCACTTGCCGATCCCAGTCGGTTAAAAAGCTTAACCCGGACGGGGAAAGGACGCAGGTGATCCAGATGTGCGGGGGCCTCGGGATCCAGACGAGGGGTAAGAGTTGTTTTCCTCCCATGACACTTCCCGATTCCGTGCGCGGGTGGCAGTCGACTTGGTTCTACTACAAGGACCAGCCGACCCCTGGCCACTCGACCGGCCTTCCTCCTTTTACCTTGGACCGAGTGCAGAAACCCGCTTCTTTGAAAGTGGTTCCAGAGGAGAAGGCTCAGGTGAAGGTGTTAGTCAGTCGAGTGGTTGAGTTGGTTCGGGAAGGCGTGACCGGCATGGATTTGCTCGAAGTCTTCCTCCAGCGACGAATCCAACCTCTCCAGGCTCGGGATCACTCGATGTGGTTGTATTACGGGCCCGACGACTCCACTCGGATCCACCCGGAGGGGGTCGAGGCTTCTGTACTGGAGAGCTGGCTGACCAGCATGACCGGGAATAAGGACAACCCCAGGGGTTCTAGGAGGATTGCTCCGCTTGATGGGATGATGGAGACAGACAAGGTGCGTTTTACTTCTTCCGACTGAAATTTTCACTTCGTCTAGTAACTGGCTTGCGATAAGTCGACTGATCCTTGCTCTGCCCGTTGTCTTGCAGGAGATCAACGACATGTATTCGATGCCGAATGGGAACCAGGAGCAAGTATCTGAAGGAGGAGGGAGTGGAGGCGAAGGAAGTGAGGGTGGAGGTGAAGTCGAGGGTGAAGTCGAGGAGTGGGAATCTGATGATGACGTAGAGGAGGAGGCCAGCGACGACTCAGGTGATGAAGATGAAGAGGTGGAGGTCGACCTTCCTCGACGCGAGAGACGCTCCAAGAACGCTCAGGATCCCGCCGTGGAGCGCGGTCAGTCGAGTGCTCCGGCGGGCCAGTCATCCAAGCGCCCTCGGACCGCGTCGCCGGCCCCAACTGAGAAGGCACCCAAGCAGCCCAGAGCCATCCCGACCAAGCCACCCAAGGCCTTGCCCAAGATCAGGGTCGCCATCCCTGTCATCTCTGGGTAAGTGACTGTTTTTATCTTTCTTGAGTCGACTAGAACGGATTCTTAGTCGATTCACTTTCAAATTATTCGCTTGGAATCGTGCAGCGCCGCTACTTCCGAGACTTCCATCCAGAATGTCGATGAGACGATGGAGGACGCCGTCACTTCCAACTTAGGTATAATCTTTGACATGATCCGACTGTTTAACTGCTGAGTCGATTGGATATTCATTTCTGAATTTTTGTAGCTCCGACCAACATTATTGACCTTCCGGATGATGAGGAGGAGGCGGAAGTGCCGCTCAGGCCTTTTGGGAGGAGAGGCCGGAGGGCCCCGGTCGACAAGGCTCCTCAGACCGCGTCGACTGCTGAGGCGGTGGTCCAAGGGGGTGACGACACCGCCCGGACTACTGTGACTTTTGCTGAACCACTGACGACTGCCCGGCCTTCGTCGTCGACTGCTCCCCCACTGGTCGACCCGCCCTCGTTCTTCGCCGCCTACCAGACCCCGGAGGATCAAGTGAGTGCTGCTAAGGAGGCTATACGTCAGGCGGGGCTCGTGATGGAGCAGACCAAAGCGGCTCGGGATGCCAGTCAAGCGGCCTATGACATCAGCTCGGCGTTGCAGCAGAACGTCCAGGTTAGTTGGTCTTCACTTGCGTTGTACACCCACTGGGTGCTGTTGATCTGAAATTTCTCATTGGTGGGGGCACGCTGAGTGCACCCACTGGGTGTAGTCCCCAAGGCCACGGTCGACTGCTGGCAGTCGACTGCGGTCTTTATACTGTCTTTCTGTAGTTGTACTTCTTCACTCGGTTTGGTCAGGCCATGTCGAATGGAACTGTATCCGGTCGACTGCGGGCAGTCGACTTTTTTTTTTTTGAAAACCAGTGGGGGCACGCTGAGTGCACCCACTGGGTGTAGTCCCCGAGGCTACTGTCGAATGTTTTGATTCGGCTGTAGTCTTAGAAGTGTTGTGCTCTTTCTTTCAGTCACTCGGGAGTAACTTGCCTTTGATACCCTTTGTCGATTGACTCTTTGCAGAAGTCTTGTGAGCTTGTTGCTCAGCTCGCTGATCTGAAGGATAAGCAGATCCAGCTTAATCTTGATTTACAGTTTGCTCAGGAAAGCGTGCAGAAGGCGAAGGATGAAGCAAAAGGTACGGCTGGTGAGGACTCGACGTCCATCTCTGTTCCTCTGCCCGTTCTGAACTCTGTGTCTGTTGTTGCTTTGCAGACGAGCTAGAGAAGGCCCTGAAGAAGAAAGATCTTGACCTTGCGGAGGCGCAAAAGGCAGCTGCGGAGAAGTTAAAGCTCGCTGAAGAGAAACTTGCTTCAGTCAGCCATCTTGAGAACGAGAACGCCAGGCTGAAGTCTGCTCTTGACACGGCCAATAAGGAAGCGAGTCGACTGAAGACTGACAAGAGTACTCTGAACGACAAGCTCGGCCAGCTGGCGGGGAAGCACAAGGACTTGGAGGATTATCTTGGGGGTCTTGCCAAGAAGCTATACCTCATGCTTGAAGGTAACCTCCTTTGTGCGATTAATCTTGTTGTTGTCGACTCACCATTTGGTTACAGTTTTGCTCTGTCGAAACTTCTTTCAGAATTCTGCCGGAATTTTGAGGAAGAGACTAGTCGAGTGGAGACCAGCCTGGACCCTATCAATTCTCCTGTGAAGGATGAAGTGGCCATGAATGTCCTCCGGTTGGAATCCCGTATCGCTGGTGTGGTGGACTACCTGGCTCGACTGAAAGCTGCAGTGTCGCGGATCGACTCCGCACTCTGGCCCAAGGAGACGCTTTAGAACGACCTTGAATCCTTGGTCACTCGACTAAGTGAGGTTCCAGGCCGAGTGCAAGAATGGAAAAAGTCTTCTGCCAGGTGTGGTGCCGATGTTGCTCTGTCGCTGGTTCGTGTCCACTGCAAGGAGGCTCGAGAAGAGAAGCTGGCCGCCCTCCAAGTTGCCAATACGAGGAAGCATAACTTTCAGGACTTCATGGAGACCTTCATCGCTGCTGCCACTCGGATCTCTGATGGGATTGACTTGGACGAATTTGTTGCACCATCCAGTCCTCCACCGGAGGAGTAAAAAACTGTTGTTCCTTGCCTTAAATTTGCCTCGGAATGCCGAGTTGTTTATGTAACCGATAAACTCCGTCGAGCTTATAGCTCGAGTACTTTTATTTGCGATCTAGGATCTTTTGATTTTATCCGAACATGGCTCAACGTTGAATGTCTTCGTGACTTGATCCGCCGATCTACTATTCGTTGTTCCCTCAGAGGCTGCTATTCGTTGTTCCCTCAGAGGCTGCCTGGTTTGCACGATGCTTATCGCCGCGATGGTGTCTGTCAACATGGCTTAGGCGAGCACTGGGCTGCAGCTAAGTCCCCGAGTGGGAGGTTTGCTCTCCACTCGGTAGGATTCCAATTACTTAGTCGAGTGCTTGGACTGCAGCTAAGCCCCCGAGTGGGAGGTTCGCTCTCCACTCGGTAGGATTTCAATTACTTAGGCGAGTGCTTGGACTGCAGCTAAGCCTCCGAGTGGGAGGTTTGGTCTCCACTCGGTAGGATTTCAGTTACTTAGGCGAGTACTTGGACTGCAGCTAAGCCCCCGAGTGGGAGGTTTGCTCTCCACTCGGTAGGATTTCAATTACTTAGGCGAGTGCTTGGACTGCAGCTAAGCCTCCGAGTGGGAGGTTTGCTCTCCACGCGGTAGGATTTCAATTACTTAGGCGAGTGCTTGGACTGCAGCTAAGCCCCCGAGTGGGAGGTTTGCTCTCCACTCGGTAGGATTTTTATTACTTAGGCGAGTGCTTGGACTGCAGCTAAGCCTCCGAGTGGGAGGTTTGCTCTCCACTCGGTAGGATTTTTTCAAACTTAGGCGAGTTCTTGGACTGCAGCTAAGCCCCCGAGTGGGAGGTTTGCTCTCCACTCGGTAGGATTTTTTCAAACTTAGGCGAGTACTTGGACTGCAGCTAAGCCCCCGAGTGGGAGGTTTGCTCTCCACTCGGTAGGATTTCAATTACTTAGGCGAGTGCTTGGACTGCAGCTAAGCCCCCGAGTGGGAGGTTTGCTCTCCACTCGGTAGGATTTCAATTACTTAGGCGAGTGCTTGGACTGCAGCTAAGCCCCCGAGTGGGAGGTTTGCTCTCCACTCGGTAGGATTTCAATTACTTAGGCGAGTCCTTGGACTGCAGCTAAGCCCCCGAGTGGGAGGCTGGCTCTCCACTCGGTAGGATTTTTTCAATTACTTAGGCGAGTGCTTGGACTGCAGCTAAGCCCCCGAGTGGGAGGTTTGCTCTCCACTCGGTAGGATTTCAATTACTTAGGCGAGTCCTTGGACTGCAGCTAAGCCCCCGAGTGGGAGGTTTGCTCTCCACTCGGTAGGATTTTTTCAAACTTAGGCGAGTACTTGGACTGCAGCTAAGCCCCCGAGTGGGAGGTTTGCTCTCCACTCGGTAGGATTTCAATTACTTAGGCGAGTCCTTGGACTGTAGCTAAGCCCCCGAGTGGGAGGCTGGCTCTCCACTCGGTAGGATTTTAACTTCTTAGGCGAAACGGATTCGCAGCTAAGCCCCCGAGTGGAAGACTTGCTCTCCACTCGGTAGGATTTTCTGAAAACTTAGGCGAAGCGGATTCGCAGCTAAGTCACCCACTGGGGGAAATTTAAACAAACAGAAAAAGAAATAGCAGTCTTTTGCTTGAAATGAAAGAACTACAGAGGTACTTTTATTACATCTCAGTCGAATGAGTTTTTAAGAGTAAAAAGGACGGAGCAGGTCCGCGTTCCATGCTCGAGGCTCGTCGATCCGTCGATCGATGTTGTAGAGGTGATATGCTCCGTTGTGCAGGACTTTGGTGATGATGAAGGGGCCTTCCCAGGTCGGGGCAAGTTTGTGAGGTTTTTGCTGATCCACGTGGAGGACCAAATCTCCTTCCTGAAAGGCTCGACCCTTCACATTTCTGGCGTAGAACCGACGCAACTCTTGCTGGTAGATGGTCGAGCGGATTAGAGCCATCTCTCTTTCCTCCTCTAAGAGGTCGACTGCATCTTACCGGGCCTGTTCTGCTTCTGCTTCGGAATATAACTCGACTCGAGGCGCGTTGTGGAGCAGGTCGCTCGGCAAAACCGCTTCGGCTCCATAGACCAGAAAGAATGGTGTTCTTCCAGTCGACCGGTTAGGGGTGGTCCTCAACCCCCATAGAACTGACGGAAGTTCGTCGACCCAGGCGCCTGCTGCGTGTTTGAGATCACGCATCAGTCGGGGTTTTAGTCCTTTGAGGATGAGGCCATTCGCGCGTTTGGCCTGTCCATTCGACTGAGGATGAGCAACTGAAGCGTAGTCGACTCGAGTGCCCTGAGAGGCGCAGAAGGCTTTGAATCTGTCATTATCAAAGTTTGATCCGTTATCCGTGATGATGCTGTGCGGAACTCCATATCTGAATATCAATCCCCTGATAAAACTGATGGCAGTGCTTGCGTCGAGGTCCTTTATGGGTTTGGCTTCTATCCACTTCGTGAACTTGTCGACTGCAACCAACAAGTGGGTGAAGCCACTCCTACCAGTTCTCAGTGGTCCGATCATGTCTAGACCCCAGACAGCGAAAGGCCAGACGAGTGGAATGGTCTTCAAGGCGGAGGCGGGCTTGTGAGACATGTTGGAATAAAACTGGCACCCCTCGCACTTGTCGACTATATCCTTTGCCATTTCGTTCACCTTTGGCCAGTAAAACCCCGCTCGGTATGCTTTGGCCACGATGGTCCGAGAGGACGCATGATGGCCACAGGTCCCCGAGTGGATGTCCTCGAGAATTATCTGTCCTTCTTCAGGTGTGATGCACTTCTGACCAACTCCAGTCGTGCTTTCTCTGTATAGCTGCCCTTTGATTACTGTAAAGGCTTTGGATCGACGGACGACCTGTCGAGCCTCTTCTTCATCTTCTGGGAGCTCTTTTCTCATGATATACGCAATGTACGGCACTGTCCAATCGGGAGTGGTGATCATAACTTCCATAATCAGGTCGACCACAGCCGGAACCTCCACTTCGGTCGGGTCAGAGGCGCTTTTTGGTTGTGGAGGCTCTTCTGTGAAAGGATCTTCTTGCACTGATGGTGTGTGAATGTGCTCTAAACACACATCTTTAGGGATGGCCTCCCTTTTGGACCCTATCTTCGCCAGATCATCTGCAGCTTGATTTTTCAGTCGGGGTATATGATGGAGCTCCAACCCCTCGAATCGTTTCTCCAGTTTCCTCGCTGCGCTGCAATATCCCGTCATGGATGGGCTTCGGACGTCCCACTCCTTCATCACTTGATTAACAACCAGATCTGAGTCGCCGTAGACCATGAGGCGACGGACGCCGAGTGAAATGGCCATACGTAATCCGTATAGAAGCGCCTCATACTCTGCCTCATTGTTGGAGGAATCGAAGTGAATCTGGAGGACATACTTGAGCTTATCTCCTCGGGGGGAAACCAGTACAACCCCCGCACCGGATCCGTTCAGCATCTTGGAGCCATCGAAAAACATAGTCCAGTGCTCCGAGTGAACTTGAGTCGGAAGCTCCTGCTCGGTCCACTCGGCGAGGAAATCAGCTATTGCCTGGGACTTAATAGCTTTCTTTGCCTCGAACTTGATATCAAGAGGAAGAAGTTCAATTGCCCATTTCGCCACTCGACCGATTGCATCTCTGTTATGAAGAATCTCTGATAATGGAGCGTCGCTGACGACTGTGATAGAGTGATCAGAGAAATAATGAGCAACCTTCTTCGTGGTCATGTAAATCCCGTAAACAAGCTTCTGATAGTGGGGATATCTTTGCTTCGACGGGGTCAGAACTTCAGAGAGATAATAAACTGGGCGTTGAACTTTGAAGGTCTTTCCTTCCTCTTCCCGCTCGACCGTAAGAACGGTACTAACGACTTGTCCCGTGGCTGCTATGTAAAGCAACAATGGCTCTTTGCTGACAGGAGCAGCAAGCACCGGCTGGGTGGAGAGCAGAGCTTTTAGCTCTGCAAATGCTGCATCAGCTTCTGGAGTCCATTCGAACGTGTCTGACTTCTTCATCAGTCGGTAAAGAGGCAGCGCCTTTTCACCGAGCCTGGAGATGAATCGACTTAGGGCGGCCAAGCATCCAGTAAGTTTCTGGACATCGTGCACACGCACGGGGCGTTTCATCCGGAGTATGGTGCCAACTTTTTCGGGGTTAGCGTCGATTCCTCGTTCGGAAACAAGAAAACCGAGTAACTTTCCTCTAGGGACTCCAAATGTGCACATCGACGGATTAAGCTTGATATCATAATTCCTGAGATTGGCAAAAGTTTCAGCTAGGTCAGTCAGCAGGTCGAAACCTTTTCGTGACTTGACCACTATGTCATCCATGTATGCTTCTACATTCCGACTGATTTGAGTGATTAGGCACTTCTGAATCATTCTCATGAATGTAGCTCCGGCGTTCTTGAGACCGAAAGGCATGGTAACATAGCAGAAACACCCAAATGGGGTGATGAAGGCTGTTTTTATTTCATCGGGCCCATACAGACGGATCTGATGGTATCCAGAGTAAGCATCTAAAAAAGATAACCTCTCGCATCCTGCGGTCGAGTCGACTATTTGGTCGATGCGAGGAAGAGGAAAATGATCTTTCGGGCAGGCCCGATTGATATGCTTAAAATCGATGCACATGCGCAACGATTTGTCCTTCTTAGGGACCATCACAACATTGGCGAGCCACTCGGAGTGGTAGATCTCGCGAATGAATTCTGCTGCTAGGAGTCGGGCCACTTCTTCGCCAATGGCCTTTCTCTTCTGAACGGCAGACCGTCGGAGATGCTCCTTGACTGGTTTGACCTTTGGGTCGACTCGAAGGCGGTGCTCGGCCAGTCCCCTGGGCACACCTGGCATGTCAGCAGGCTTCCATGCAAAGATGTCCCAGTTCTCACGGAGGAACTGGACGAGCGCTTCTTCCTATTTGGAGTCGAGTGTAGTGGAGATGATGGTTGGAGCCGCATTTGGATCGGTCGGGTGGATGTGGACTTGCTTGGTCTCACCAGTCGACTGAAATGCTGACTCTGTGGCGGGCTTCTTGGCTCGTAACAACTCACTCGGATCCGCAGTCTTCTGGTACTCTTGTATCTCTATCTTGGCCATCTGAGCATCAGCAATTTTGGCGCCTTTCTGGAAGCACTCCTCTGCCTTCTTCCGATTGCCAACGATGGTGATTACACCTTTGGGGCCAGGCATCTTCAGCTTGAGGTATACGTAGCATGGTCGAGCCATGAAACGAGCATAGGCTGGCCTCCCAAGAATGGCGTGGTAGCACTCTGAAAATCCACGACCTCAAAGGTTAACTTTTCTTTCCGGAAATTCTTCGAGTCACCAAAGACGACGTCGAGAGTGATTTGACCGAGTGACTCAGCTCTCTTCCCAGGAATGACTCCGTGGAAGCTCATGTTGCTGGGGCTGAGTCGGGACATCGGAATGCCCATCCCCTTCAACGTCTCTGCATACAACAAGTTTAGCCCACTGCCGCCGTCCATCAGAACCTTGGTCAGTCGAGTGCCTTCAATAATTGGGTCGACCACCAACGCTTGCCTCCCTGGGGTGGCAATATGAGTCGGATGATCGGACTGGTCGAAGGTGATGGCGGTCTGGGACCACTTCAGGTACTGGGGTGTCACCGGAGCGACCATGTTTACTTCGCGATTGATGACCTTCAGTCGACTTTTACTTTCGACATCAGCGAAAATCATCAGAGTGGAATTGACTCGGGGGTATTCTTCACCGCTGTCTTCCTTGTCTTCAACTTTGTCTGACTCTTTCTCTTTGTCCTTGGCCTGCTTCCCTTGGAACTGTTGCATCAGGAGTCGACATTGTCGAGTGGTATGCTTAGGGTAAATGAGATTTCCCTCTTCATCTTTCTTCGTGTGAATGTGGCATGGTAAGTCCATCACATCGTTCCCGTCCTGGTCTTTCACTTTCTTGGGGTTCCAAGGACCCTTGGGTTTCCCCTTAAACTTCGCTGGGGTCACAGCTAAGGCTTCCCCGGGGGCGACTGGCTCGGCCTTGCGCTTCTGCTTCCGACTGGAGTGTCCTCCGCCGGCCTCATTAGCGGCTGCCTTATACTTGCCACTCCGGAGTCTATCTTCCTCCTCTCTGTTCGCGTACTTGGTGGCGATTTCCATCATTCGACTCAGGGTCATATCCCCGGTTCGACCGAACTTCAAGGTTAACTCCCTGTTTCTGACGCCTTCCTTGAAGGCGCAAACTGCCTGATGATCGGACACATTCTCGACCATGTGATTCAGAGTGATCCACCTTTGGATATAATCCCTCAGGGTTTCACTCGACTTCTGAACACATGACTGCAATTCTGTCAACCCTGCCGGTCGCTTGCAAGTCCCTTCGAATGTCCTGACAAACACCTGGGCTAGATCTTCCCAAGTATAAATACTGCTGGGAGCCAACTGATTCAACCACGCTCTGGCTAATCCTTCCAACATGAGGGGCAAATGCTTCATGGCCACCTCGTCATTGCCGCCTCCGATCTGAACAGCCACTCGGTAATCCTCGAGCCATGTGTCCGGCTTGGACTCTCCGGTGAACTTGCTGACTCCAGTCGCCAACCTGAAGTTGGGAGGAATCACTGCAGCTCTGATTGCTCTGCTGAAACACTCGGGACCTGAGACGTGAACTCTGCTGCTGGACGGCGCGCCTCTGTCACGGTCTTCTCGGTGAGCTCTATTTCGGTCGACCAGACCTTGAACGATGATGGATCTCGCATCAAAGCCTGGTTCCCTGGGGTCGACTGGGACCCTTCGCCCAGTACTGAACTGGCGTCTGTCCTCTTGCCGTCGAGGAACGTACGACCCCGCTCTTGGGGCAGGAGAAGGCACTCGACGTTGATCGTTGCGATCGAACCGGTGCTCATATCGCTCGTGCCCTTGGTATTGATCCTCGTGCCGGCCTCTGTGTCCTTCACGCCTCGGGGGCGACCTTGGACTATGAGCCGACTGAACGGAATTCGCAGCGACGGATCGACTGTGAATCCTGTTGCGCGACTGAGATACGGCTGAATTCTGGTCACCCGCTGCACGGAGCAAATCTCTGATCTGCAACAGACCTCTCCCTGCCTCTGACTGTGAAGGCTGGATCGACTCCGCTATGTGAGCCGCAGCTGCCAAATTCTGAATCGGGGTACGGTATACCTGGGTGGGCGGCTGGAAGAGGCGACGACGACTGGACTCGGGAACGGGCGGTCGTGCGCGCTCGTCGAGTGCTCTCTGGAGATTCTCCAGTTGAGTACGTTCAGCCAGGTTGGCCAAGCGCGCTTCCTCCAGGGCTCGTGCCTCAGGGGTTTCTCCAACGATAGGAGTGTGAAGGGCGTCCATGTTCCGGCGACGGAGTTCCTCCCTCTGCACTGAGGTAAGGGGCTCGGGTCTATACTCTTCGTGGCCCCGCACCGGAATCCCCCCTGCGGCAACCTCTTCGGTGTGGGGGAATCCGGGGGGACTACGTGGTCCGTCGACCATTAGTACTTCCGCCGCTGGATCACTGCTGTCGCACTCGGACGCAGTCTCTACGGGGCCAGTCGACAGGTCGAACAGGCCGTAGAGTGACTCGTCGGGCTCGATTGCCGCGACTTGGGGGATGGCCGACTGGCGGGCCAGTGCGTGCTTCACCCACCGCTGGAGTCTCGACCGACCGGTGCGCTTGCGCCGGTGGGAAACTGATGACGATGATGGCGAAACGAATGCCGACCCGTACTGGGTCGACGGTTGCCGCAGGAGGACGCCGCGGACGCATGCGCGAAAGTGCGTGGCTCCGCGGGCGGGAAGCGCGTCCACGTCGAGTGGAGCCTCCTGCAGCCAAGCAGAGTTGTCGACGATGAAGGAGAGAGCGCCGAGACGGATCTCGCGGCTCTCGACCATGACTCCGCTCGAAAACATGATGTGGGTTGAAAGAATCCCAACTCCTCCAACAAATCGCTAGAACACCTGCCCCACGGTGGGCGCCAACTGTCGTGGTTCTAAGTCTGACAGTAAGAATGGGGGGTAAGTATGGAGAGGCAAGATCCTAGCTATGGAGTAGTTGTATGCGCAAGGAGTTTACGAGTTCGGGCCCTTCTCTGAGGAAGTAACAGCCCTACGTCTCGGAGCCCGGAGGCAGTCGACTGGATTATGTGTGTGTGTGTTACAAAGTTGCGAACCCCTGTCCTAGTGGAGGGGGGGTGGCTTATATAGAGTTCGCCAGGACCCCAGCCAGCCCACGTTACAAGGAGTTTAATGTACATAAAGAGATGGGGTTACTGGTAACGCCTGTAATAAAGGACCATGAAGGCCATAAAAGCTATTTATGAGATGACCGTTTGTAGGCAGTGCCTTTAGGTCTTCTTATAGTCGAGTGGCTGTCTTCATGGTCGACTGCTTGTGCTTCTGGTCGAGTACGCTCATGTCCGTCGACTGGGCTGACCAGGTCGACTGAAACGTTGATACTTCTTAGAATGTCTTTCATTGTAGGAGTCATGTCCTTGATTGGGTACCTCAGGTATGATAAGTTACCCTACCCTAGGTACGTATCCTCGTCAATGGTCGAGACGTAAAGATAGATATATTGGACGACTATATTCGTTTAACGCCCTCGATGCGGCTATATCTCCTACGCGTCGAAGCACGACTTAGAGGCATAACCGCATTGAAAGCAATGTCGCAAGTGAGGTAATCTTCACACAACCCATGTAATACATAAGGGAAAGAGATACATAGTTGGCTTACAGTCGCCACTTCACACAATACATAAATAAACATCCATCATCCAAATTACACTCAAGGTCCGACTACGGAACCAAAATGAAAGAAGACTACCCCAAATGCTACACAGATCCCCGATCGACCCAACTGGGCTCCACCACTGATCATCAGGAAAAGACACATAGTAACGACCACGTTCCTCGTCGAACTCCCACTTGAGCTCGGATGCGTCATCTGCACTGGCATCGTTGGCACCTGCAACTGTTTTGGTAGAATCTGTGAGTCACGGGGACTCAGCAATCTCACACCCGCGAGATCAAGACTATTTAAGCTTAAAGGTATGATAGGGTTGTGAGGTGGAGCTACAGCAAGCGACTAGCATATATGGTGGCTAACAACGCAAAAGAGAGCGAGAAGAGAAGCAAAGCACGGTCGTGAAGCTAGAAGCGATCAATAAGTGATCCTAGAACAACCTACGTCAGACATAATTCCAACACCGTGTTCAAATCCCGGACTCCGCCGAGAAGAGACCATCACGGTTACAATCCGGTCCTCGAAGAAAAGAGTATCTCTGTCATCAACGCGATATCACTTGTATTTGGAAATGCCCTTGTCAATACCATGTTTCACCTTCTTCACCATGGTATCCAGCAGTTGTGCCTCACGAATTTGACCTTCCAAAGTAGGAGAGACTATGAGGTTGGCAAGAAAACCTTGAGGAACAACTTGGAGATTCAACTTGCGGAAAGCTTCACAAAGGTCCGGTTGAAAGGGCTTGAGGATTAAGCTGTTGCAATAAGTCTTCCTGATCAATGCGTCTGCAATCACATTAGCCTTGCCTAGAGTATATTCAATACTCGGATTATACTCTTGAATCATTTCGACCCATCGAGTTTGCCTGAGGTTGAGGTTGGGCTGAGTGAAGAAGTACTTGAGACTCTTGTGATCGGTGAATATGTCCACTTTCCTTCCCAACAAGAGATGTCTCCATGTTATCAACGCATGGACAACTGCCGCCAACTCAAGATCATGAGTGGGGTAGTTCTTTTCGTTGGGCTTCAACTGACGAGAGGTATAGGCCACAACCTTCTTCTCTTGCATTAACACAGCACCGAGACCTTGAAGAGAAGCATCACAGAAAACTTCATAAGGCTTGGATTCGTCAGGGGGAGTCAAAACTGGAGCAGTGACGAGTTTCTCTTTGATAGTGTTGAAAGCAATGTCACACTCAGGAGACCAGACATACTTCACATGCTTCTGGAGGAGGTTGGAAAGAGGCTTTTCAATCTTTGAGAAATTCTCAACGAATCTTCGGCAATAGCTTGCAAGTCCAAGAAAACCACGAAGCTGCTTGACACTCTAAGGAGGTTCCCAATTCAAAACTGCAGACACCCTCTCGGGATTAATAGCAATGCCCTTGGCAGAGATGATATGCCCAAGGTAGAGGACTTCATCAAGCCAAAATTCACATTTGGAGAACTTCGCATAGAATTGATACTCTCTGAGCTTGTCGAGCACCAATCGCAAATGTTTGGCATGATCCTTCTTATTCTTGGAGAAGACCAATATATCATCGAGATAGACCAAGACGAATTCATTGGTGTAGGGGTTGAAGATGAAGTTCATCATTCGAGAGAAAGTTGGAGGAGCATTGACAAGGCCGAAAGACATGACAGTATATTCATAAGAACCAAAGCTTGTTCTGAATGCTGTCTTGGGAATATCTTCTTCACGAATGCGAAACTGATGATAACCCATTCGAAGGTCAAGCTTGTAGAACACTTTAGCACCTTTAAGTTGCTCAAATAGCTCATTGATGTTGGGAAGTGGGTACTTGTTCTTGATTTTCTTCTTGTTCAATGGATGGTAATCGACGCAAAGTCGGTCCGTGCCATCCTTCTTCTGGACAAAAAGAACACCACAACCCCAAGGAGATGAACTCGGTCTGATCAGACCCAGACGCTCTTGTTCATCGAGTTGTTTCTTCAATTCCTTCAACTCTTTTGGCCCAAGCTTGTAAGGACGCTTACAAACGGGTTCCGTGCTAGGCTCAAGATCAATAACGAATTCGACTGACCGGTGAGGAGGCATACCCAGAAGCTCTTCTGGAAAGACATCTTGGTACTCACAAACGACTGGAATTTGAGAGATAGCATCCAATTCGCCCTTCTCATTGAGAGAAAACAACCGAATGGTTTCATCGCGAGCGGCATAGATGATCACATCGTCAGAAGAGTGAGTCAATTGAATTTCCCTGGCAGCACAATCAAGCTGAGCCTTGTGCTTAGAAAGCCAGTCCATCCCGAGAATAAGATCAATATCAGAGTCACCAAGAACAATTGGTTTAGCCAGAAATCTATAGTCGCCCATCTTGATGGAAACATCCGGGACACAAACATTAGATGTCATTTGCTTGCCCGGGGACACAATCTTCAATGGAAAAGGAATCTTCTCGGACACAAACTCATGTTTGGCAACAAAAGGTCTCGAAATGAAAGAAAGCAATGCACCAGTATCAAATAAGACTTTTGCAGGAATATCATTAACTGAGAGATTACCCATGATCACTTCTGAAGAATCCTCTGCCTGAGCCGCGTTCATCATGTTCACCTTGGCATGCTTAGGATTATGCTTGACCACTTCATTGCTGGAAGATCTCACAGGAGGAGGAGGCGGAAGGCGCCTTTGGTTGAAGCACTTGTTCGTATAGTGACCCTTTTGCTGACATTTGTTGCAAGTCACCCATGAGAGCGGACGATGATAAGGAGCATTTGGCCTTGGAGCTTGGTTCTGAGACTTGTTCTGATAGCCAGGGTTGGGTGGGTGGGAAGATCCACGACCACCTGAGTTCTTCTGCTGATAAGGCTGACGGAACAGAGGAGGAGGAGGCAACCAGAACTTCTGTTGCTTGGCTGCCACTAGTGAGGAAGAAGAGGACTGAACTGCGTCCCTGACTCTCTTCTTAGATGCCTCACACTTGAGATGAGCAGCTTCTTGTTTCAGTGCCATGTTGTAGAATTCATCATACTTTAACGGCTCAAAAAGCACGAGAGCTAGTTGCAAATCTTCTCTGAGGCCACGCCTGAACTGGTAAATCATGCTCTTCTCATCAGGGATGTCTTGCTTAGCAAAACGAGAGAGCTTCTGGAACTGAGTGTTGTAATGATACACAGACATGTTGCCTTGCTTGAGATTGCGGAACTCCTCACGCTTAGTCTCAACAACACTTTCTGGAATGTGATGAGCTTTGAAGTCACGGCGGAAATCATCCCAGGTAATCACGCGACCTCCTCTAGAATCTTTGTATTGTTGGAACCACTCAGCAGCTTGATCCTTGAGTTGAAAAGAGGCAAACTTGACAAAGTCCTCAGGTCTGACATTGCTACATTCGAAGTGCTTGTTGATGTCCACGAGCCAATCATCGACGTCTGTGGCCTCGACACAGTAGCTGAAAGTCTTTGGCTGATTTGCAAGGAACTGATTGAGGGTAGCAAAATGCGGCTGATTGTTGCCTTGGCCTTGATTTCCCTGATTACCTTGCCCTTGGTTGCGATCTTGCAAGAGCTGAATCAGAATCTGAGCATTGGCATTGGTGGCTGTCATCAAGGCTTGCCATGCCTCCGGAGGCGGAGGTGGTGGCGGAGGGTTAGCCTGACTTCCTTCATTGCGTTCCGGATTCTGACGCGTTGGCGGAGCCATCCTGAAGAGCGTGACATCCATTAGCATCTTGAAAGACATATATTCAAGTTGAATCAAAGGATCGAAATTGCAACATATAGTCTTCACAATAAACAATTGAACAAGAATGAACGAATGAATTCCAAAGTAAATCATCACACTTCCATAAGCTGAGAAGCCACTTAGATAAAGGTATGGAATCACCATCTGCCTTCGAAACAACTCGAATATCACAACTGAAAACAAAACAAAGGATTGGCTTGTAGAATAAGCCGGAACAAATACATACGATAGAGATTTACCCAATCCCATATCATGCATCTGTCGGAAAGATATTCTAGGAGCTACTTGAATTCCCACTTATAAACTCCCGAAACTTTCTGGTTATGCAATCAGGTGTTGGGGATACAGGGGACACAAAATATATCACCCAAACTAACAATACCTAGATCCAGCTGTATCCATCCTTCAACACATAACCAAGAAACCTTCAGAAATCGTTTACCTCAACCTTCGAAAAGAATCCGTTATACGAGTTATGGCAATACTCCCGCACTCGCCTCCGTACTGGGCTATCAGGGTTATCTCACCAACAACCGTACAAAAGAGATTTTCGATGTCGGCGTACTAAACTCAGGTATTCCAGAACTGCAACGATAAAATTATGACGACAACACCTCAGAGCTCAACTCCCCGGGACACTTCCACTAAACCCCTGCTGACAGGAGGCACCAAGACAATGTTGTCATCACAAAACCATCGGAACGATTCTAAGATACCCGCGTGATCCTTAAATTTTTTTTAGTGAAATTTGAGAAGAGAAGAGTCAAAACTCTACATCAGGATGCCTTACCAGAGCGATGAGGAGACTGGGAAGTAAAAAGAATTCCTAAACTCTCCGATACATATTTCCTAAATGACTCAAAACATTTTTCTAGACACAACTCGGCCGCTAAAAACGATCAATCAGTGGGGGCTCCTGAGGTCGGGGAAGGCTCTGATTACCAACTTTTAACGCCCTCGATGCGGCTATATCTCCTACGTGTCGAAGCACGACTTAGAGGCATAACCGCATTGAAAGCAATGTCGCAAGTGAGGTAATCTTCACACAACCCATGTAATACATAAGGGAAAGAGATACATAGTTGGCTTACAGTCGCCACTTCACACAATACATAAATAAACATCCATCATCCAGATTACACTCAAGGTCCGACTACGGAACCAAAATGAAAGAAGACTACCCCAAATGCTACACAGATCCCCGATCGACCCAACTGGGCTCCACTATTGATCATCAGGAAAAGACACATAGTAACGACCACGTTCCTCGTCGAACTCCCACTTGAGCTCGGATGCGTCATCTGCACTGGCATCGTTGGCACCTGCAACTGTTCTGGTAGAATCTGTGAGTCACGAGGAGTCAGCAATCTCACACCCGCGAGATCAAGACTATTTAAGCTTAAAGGTAGGATAGGGTTGTGAGGTGGAGCTGCAGCAAGCGACTAGCATATATGGTGGCTAACAACGCAAAAGAGAGCGAGAAGAGAAGCAAAGCACGGTCGTGAAGCTAGAAGCGATCAATAAGTGATCCTAGAACAACCTACGTCAGACATAACTCCAACACCGTGTTCACTTCCTGGACTCCGCCGAGAAGAGACCATCACGGTTACACACGTGCTTGATGTGTTTTAATTAAGGTCAACTTCAGGTTTTCTACAACCGAACATTAACAAATTCCCATCTGCCTCATAACCGCGGGTACGGCTTTCGAAAGATAATACCCTGCAGGGGTGTCCCAACTTAGCCCAATAAGCTCTCATGGTCAACGAAAGATATTCCTTCTACCGGGAAGACCCGATCAGTCTCGGAATCCCGGACTACAAGACATTTCGACAGTAATAAAACAAGACCAGCAAAGCCGCCCGATTGTGCCGACAAATCCCGATAGGAGCTGCACATATCTCGTTCTCAGGGCACATCCGGATGAACACTACGTACGGCAACCGAAGTTACCCCAAGTTGCCTCAGGGCGGCACCGCAACTAGTTTGGACCAGCAATCGAAGGAGAATTGGCCTGGGGGTTAAAATAAAGATGACCCTCGGGCTCGCGAAAACCCGGGGGAAAAAGGCTTAGGTGGCAAATGGTAAAACCAAGGTTGGGCCTTGCTGGAGGAGTCTTATTCAAAGCGAACTGTCAAGGGGGTCCCATAAATCACCCAACCGTGTAAGGAACGCAAAATCAAGGAACATAACACCGGTATGACGGAAACTAGGGTGGCAAGAGTGGAACAAATCACCAGGCATAAGGCCGAGCCTTCCACCCTTTACCAAGTATATAGATGCATTAATTAAATAAGAGATATTGTGATATCCCAACATAATCATGTTCCAACAAGGAACAAACTTCATCTTCACCTGCAACTAACAATGCTGTAAGAGGGGCTGAGCAAAGCGGTAACCTAGCCAATCAACGGTTTGCTAGGAAAGGATGGTTAGAGGTTTGACATGGCAATATGGGTGGCATGATATAGCAAGTGGTAGGTATCGCAGCAGAGGCATAGCAAAAGAGCGAGCATCTAGCAAGCAAAGATAGAAGTGATTTCGAGGGTATGGTCATCTTGCCTGCAAGGTTCTCAGAGTTGTCAAAAGCTTGATCCTCGTAAGCGTTCTCAACAGGTTCCTCGTTCACGTACTCGTCTCCCGGCTCTACCCAAAACAAGAACACAAGCAAAGGAACAACTATCAACCACGATGCAATGCGCAATCAACATGATGCAAAACATGGCATGATATGCGAGATGTGGTATGCAATGCATATGCGTGCTCCAGAAGGAAAAGATGAACAAAGCATAATCATGACAAACCAAGTATGCAACTGGATAGGTGAGGTGATTTCGGTTGAAATCGATATAAAGATCACCAGAATCGGATGCACGGTTTGCAAATGACAAGACAAACAAGAATGACAAGATTCTGCCATTAACAGCATGATGCTACTTAGCAAGCAACAAGAAATTATGCTACTGCACCCAAACGTACCAACAAAGCATATGACAGTGAACTACTCAAGATGCTTGAAAAAAGATGAACACTGAGCTACGGCTAAATCACACCACAACAGGTTCAAACCAGCATGGCGAAAGTGCAAAAGATAACAGGTTCACCGACTTGGTGAAAATACTATCATGCCAGAAATTAACATCAGGATGACATGTTTAGAGCAAGGAAACATCATGCTACAGGAACATGACATAGCAAAATATGGCGTGTCATGAATCTACTCAAAGCATTGAACAAAAGTCCCTTACTGACCATGAGCCAAAAAGGACCAGAAAATATAATAGCACCCATGTCAATTAAGCAAGTTTCGTTACAGTTTTCAGACGGCAGAAAACTGGACATGTCAAAAACAGATAACAAGTAGGCATGTTTACGAGCTTGATGCACTCACTACAGAGCTTTTCGTGATAAACTAAGCATACACCCATCAAGAAGACATGGCATAGGAACTATACGTGGCAAGAACAACATCATAGCATGTAAGGATCAACTACAACAAGCTTGGCAAAATCGAATAACATGTAAACAATCTGCCAGAAACATTTTATAGCAAAAGTAGAGCTCGATTGACTCAAGCTATGGCACTCCATAATTACAAACAAAGGCATGGATGGATAAAGCAAATTCATATGTTCAAAACACACTTACTGATCATGCTCAAAAGAGGCATAGATCTCTCTGAAACAACATGAACACATAGCATAAAAATAACAGCAGGACATGACTTAGTGAAATTACTAAGTCTCTGAAATCAGCAACATTATGATCCCTAGTTTGCATGCTTGTGCTAGTCACCACCGAGATCACAAAAAATACATGGCATACACCTCTGTAAAGATGGCATGGCATAGAACAAAACACATGTAGAGCTCATGCCTATAAGATGCACACAATAAATGTAGCAAAAATGACAAGGCAACATCATGAAGTAAAATGACATGTTTATGAACTTGCTCAAATGCAGAAACTAATGCCACCACTGGATTGGTGGGATTTTTCTACCCCCAAAACATATATAATATGTTGGGGTTGCTGTAGAAAAATCATCACAAGTGCAATAAGTTAAAAACTGCCCTAAATGGAATATGACCGAATTGGCATTTCCTTG
Source organism: Aegilops umbellulata (assembly GCA_032464435.1). Lineage (NCBI taxonomy): Eukaryota > Viridiplantae > Streptophyta > Magnoliopsida > Poales > Poaceae > Aegilops > Aegilops umbellulata. Next base: position 441,012,883 of record CP136059.1, on the reverse strand, counting down.
TTTGGAAACGTCCAGAAATGGCCTTGCCCGAAAGGGAAAACGGGGACTTGCCATAAATGGAAAGCGCGGGGATAAGGGGAAAAAAATAGAAGGAGGAGGGCGCTGAGAGGCTGACTGGTGGGACCCTGATGTCATAGAAACAACTGCTAATAAAGGGATTAAAAAGGGGGCGCGCATAGGATTCGAACCCAAGACCTCCTGCTTCAGAGAGCACTGGAGCAACCAGCTGGGCTAGGACCGTGTTCTTGTTAGGTAGGGTTCGACTCTACTTGGTGAAACCTAAAGCTGCTACGGGTCTTCTTCCTTCCTGCAACAGAGAAGACCCGGCCAACACCGGCGAGCGAGGCTAACACATCCGGCGATGTGGTGTACCGGCGGGGGTGCGGGATTGGGAGGCATTGCTGCTCTGGGTCGTGCGTGTGCATGCGCGCGTGTGTGGGTGTGTGCACACCTGAACTTGTGTCCATGGCGTCTAGGTGCAGCGAGGTGAAGCGAAGGCGAGCTGCGGCATGAGCACGGGCTGAGGGACGCTGCTCTGCTGCGAGGCCGCGAGCAGGCCGTGATGTGCGAGGGTATCCAGATGGGGAACACTCGGGCACGCTACGGTAGAACAGCAACTTCGCACAAAAAAATTCAGAGATCGCCGGAGCACTGCGAGCGCGGCGAAGACATGGATCGGACGAGTCCTACAGGTGCCTACATGTCATGGTATGAATGGGAGAGGGATGTGCGTTACCCAGCTCACCCTAGGACACGACGGGGTCAACGTAGACGTGATGGAGGCGACGAGAGGGAGCTCTGAACTTGGTGAGGCTGCTGTCCGCGAAGCAGAGGAAGCAGAGGAAGATCCAGGCGGAGAACTTGGCTTCTACCTAGGCGACGCAGTGGAAGCAGCGGACGAAGGGGACGACGGGGAGGCGGACCGACTTGAAGAAGGCGGCTAGAGGTGACCGGGGAAGCGACGACAACGACTATCCCGAGCTCGAGCTGAAGCTTCGTCGGTTCATGGCGGGCAGGGTGACGCGACGGCTTACCTGGCGGCGGCGAGGGAAGGAGAGGAGGGGGGATCGGTAGAGGGGAGACCCTAGGGCACCGGGGACAGCTTTATAGGGGTCTAGGGAGCTTCTCCGGCCGTCAAATCGACGAGGTTGTCGACGTGGACACGCTGGATGCGCGTCGTACAGGAGGTTGACGACGCCTCTGTACGCGTGGGCTGGAAGGGCTGCTGGACTGCGCCTGGCTGCGGTGCCTAGGTGGGCCTCGGGTGGGCTGAGGCTGCTAGCTGCTGCTCTTCTATTTCCCATTTGCTCAAACAGGAAAAGAAACAGAAAAGCACAGGGTAAAAGGAGAGGAGTTTAAGAATAAAGAAAATATGCTCAAGCTCCTGGAATTGTGATCTAATTGAATATATTGCATTGGACCTTTTTAGAGGTATAAAAATAAAACAAGTTTGAATTATATTCAAACTTGAGGCATTTTTGAACCTAACCAAAGCAACTTTAATAAGGGATGCAAAAAAAACAGTGAGGGTGTAGGCATGGTACAAGATTTATAGGGAGAAGATGAACATTATGGAGTAGGGCAAGATGGCACTTGCAACAAGGAAGAAAAGAGAAGGAGATATGGTGATGCATGGAGGTGGTCATGTATGGATCACACATGGGTCAAGCAACAATACATCATGCATGAATCACGGTTTGCAAATGACAAGCAAAACAAGAATGACAAGATTCTGCCATTAACAACATGATGCTACTTAGCAAGCAACAAGAAATTAAGCTACTGCACCCAAACGTACCAACAAAGCATATGACAGTGAACTACTCAAGATGCTTGACAAAAGATGAACACTGAGCTATGGCTAAATCACACCACAACAGGTTCAAACCAGCATGCCAAAAGTGCAAAAGATAATAGGTTCACAGACTTTGTGAAAATACTATCATGCCAGAAATTAACATCAGGATGACATGTTTAAAGCAAGGAAACAACATGCTACGGGAATAGGACATAGCAAAATATGGCATGGCATGAATCTACTCGAAGCATTGAACAAAAGTCCCTTACTGACCATGAGCCAAAAAGGAACAGAAAATATAATAGCACCCATGTCAATTAAGCAAGTTTCGTTACAGTTTTCAGACGTAGCAGAAAACTGGACATGTCAAAAACAGATAACAAGTAGGCATGTTTACGACCTTGATGCACTCACTACAGAGCTTTTCATGATAAACTAAGCATACACCCATCAAGAAGACATGGCATAGGAACTATACATGGCAAGAACAACATCATAGCATGTAAGGATCAACTAAAACAAGCTTGGCAAAATCGAATAACATGTAAACAATCTGCCAGAAACATTTTATAGCAAAAGTAGAGCTCGATTGACTCAAGCTATGTTACTCCATAATTACAAACAAAGGCATGGATGGATAGAGCAAATTCATATGTTCAAAACACACTTACTGATTATGCTCAAAAGAGGCATAGATCTCTCTGAAACAACATGAACACATAGCATAAAAATAACAGCAGGACATGACTTAGTGAAATTACTAAGTCTCTGAAATCAGCAACATTATGATCCCTAGTTTGCATGCTTGTGCTAGTCACCACCGAGATCACAAAAAATACATGGCATACACCTCTGTAAAGATGGCATGGCATAGAACAAAACACATGTAGAGCTCATGCCTATAAGATGCACACAATAAATGTAGCAAAAATGACAAGACAACATCATGAAGTAAAATGACATGTTTATAAACTTGCTCAAATGCAGAAACTAATGCTACCACTGGATTGGTGAGATTTTTCTACCCCAAAACATATATAATATGTTGGGGTTGTTGTACAAAAATCATCACAAGTGCAATAAGTTAAAAACTACCCTAAATGGAATATGACCGAATTGGCATTTCCTTGTTTGGAAACGTCCAGAAATGGCCTTGCCCGAAAGGGAAAACGGGGACTTGCCATAAATGGAAAGCGCGGGGATAAGGGGAAAAAAATAGAAGGAGGAGGGCGCTGAGAGGCTAATAAAGGGATTAAAATGGGGGCACGCCTGGGATTCGAACCCGAGACCTCCTGCTTCGGAGAGCGCTGGAGCAACCAGCTGGGCTAGGACCGTGTTCTGGTCAGGTAGGGGTTCAGCTCTACTTGGTGAAACCTGAAGCTGCTACGGGTCTTCTTCCTTCCTGCAACAGAGAAGACCCGGCCAACACCGGCGAGCGAGGCTAACACATCCGGCGATGTGGTGTACCGGCGGGGGTGCGGGATTGGGAGGCATTGCTGCTCTGGGTCGTGCGTGTGCATGCGCGCGTGTGTGGGTGTGTGCACATATGAACTTGTGTCCATGGCGTCTAGGTGCAGCGAGGTGAAGCGAAGGCGAGCTGCGGCACGAGCACGAGCTGAGGGACGCTGCTCTGCTGCGAGGCCGCGAGCTGGTCGTGATGCGCGAGGGTATCCAGATGGGGAACACTCGGGCACGCTACGGTAGAACAGCAACTTCGCACAAAAAAATCCAGAGATCGCCGGAGCACTGCGAGCGCGGCGAAGACATGGATCGGACGAGTCCTACAGGTGCCTACATGTCATGGTATGAATGGGAGAGGGGTGTGTGTTACCCAGATCACCCTAGGACACGACGGGGTCGACGTAGACGTGCTGGAGGCGACGAGAGGGAGCTCTGAACTTGGTGAGGCTGTTGTCCGCGAAGCAGAGGAAGCAGAGGAAGATCTAGGCGCGGAACTTGGCGTCTCCCTCGGCGACGTAGTGGAAGCAGCGGACGAAGGGGACGACGGGGAGGCAGACCGACTTGAAGAAGGCGGCTGGAGGTGACCGGGGAAGCGACGGCGACGGCTATCCCGAGCTCGAGCTGAAGCTTGGTCGGTTCATGGCGGGCAGGGCAACGCGACGGCTTACCTGGCGGCGGCGAGGGAAGGAGAGGAGGGGGGATCGGTAGAGGGGAGACCCTAGGGCACCGGGGACAGCTTTATAGGGGTCTAGGGAGCTTCTCCGGCCGTCAAATCGACGAGGTTGTCGTCGTGGACACGCTGGATGCGCGCCGTACATGAGGTTGACGACGCCCCTGTACGCGTGGACTGGAAGGGCTGTTGGACTGCGCCTGGCTGCGGTGCCTAGGTGGGCCTCGGGTGGGCTGAGGCTGCTAGCTGCCGCTCTTCTATTTCCCATTTGCTCAAACAGGAAAAGAAACAGAAAAGCACAGGGTAAAAGGAGAGGAGTTTAAGAATAAAGAAAATATGCTCAAGCTCCTGGAATTGTGATCTAATTGAATATATTGCATTGGACCTTTTTAGAGGTATAAAAATAAAACAAGTTTGAATTATATTCAAACTTGAGGCATTTTTGAACCTAACCAAAGCAACTTTAAAAAGGGATGCAAAAAAAACAGTGAGGGTGCAGGCATGGTACAAGATTTATAGGGAGAAGATGAACATTATGGAGTAGGGCAAGATGGCACTTGCAACAAGAAAGAAAAGAGAAGGAGATATGGTGATGCATGGAGGTGGTCATGTATGGATCACACATGGGTCAAGCAACAATACATCATGCATGAATCACACAATGCACATGAAGTGGATGATGAAATGCAACATGACAAGAAGCACAAATGCAAAAATGACCAGGTAAGCAAGGCAATGAAATGAGTAGAACAACAAAACAAAACAAAAAGAGACCAAAGGATGGAACCCCAAATGGAATTGGATGGAGACCAACATGGATATATTGCCAAATGTGGAAGTTTTACATCTGGGGTGTTACAACTCTCCACCACTACAAGAGGATCTCGTCCCGAGATCTAGGACTGAAAGAACTCCGGATATTCGGAACGGAGGTAATCCTCGCGCTCCCTGGTGGCTTCTCGGTCTGAATGGTGAGACCACTTCACTTTCAGGAATTTGATGGACTTGTTGCGAGTCTTGCGCTCAGTTTCTTCAAGAATAGCAACGGGATGCTCATGATAGGAAAAATCTTCTTGAAGATCAATCTCTTCGAAGTTGATGGTGCGCTCAGGCGTCTTGAAGCACTTGCGAAGCTGTGACACATGGAACACATCATGCACATTTGCAAAGTTTGGGGGAAGCTCAAGTTGATAGGCGAGATCGCCTCATTTGCTGATGATCTTGAAAGGACCGACGTATCTAGGGGCAAGTTTCCCTTTGATACCGAAGCGACGAGTGCCTTTCATTGGAGAGACGCGAAGGTAGACATGGTCTCCGATCTCGAAAGCCAAATCACGGTGTTTGCTATCGTAATAGCTCTTCTGGCGCGATTGAGCGGCTTTGAGATTCTCACGAATGACTTTACACATATCTTCAGCCTCTGTGATCAAATCGTTGCCAAGAAGTTGGCGTTCGCCCGTCTCAGACCATTTGAGAGGAGTACGACACTTTCTGCCATAGAGAATCTCGAATGGGGCCTTGCCCGAGCTCGCTTGAAAGCTGTTGTTGTAAGAGAACTCAGCATATGGAAGACAATCCTCCCACTTCATGCCAAAAGAGATAACACAAGCCCTGAGCATATCTTCAAGAATTTGCTTGACACGCTCGACTTGTCCACTAGTTTGAGGATGGAAAGCTGTGCTGAAGCGAATGTTGGTGCCCCTGGCCTTCTGGAAGGAGTCCCAGAATTTAGAGGTGAAGATGCTGCCATGGTCTGAAGAAATCAATTGTGGAATGCCATGCAAGGAGACAATTCTGGAGGTGTAAAGCTCTGCCAGCTGCGCTGCTGTGATAGACTCTTTGATAGGAAGAAAATGAGCCATTTTAGTGAGCTTGTTGATGATGACGAAGATAGCATCATTTCCACGCTTGGACTTAGGAAAGCCAGTCACGAAGTCCATTTCGATATGATCAAACTTCCATTCTGGAATAGCAAGAAGTTGGAGTAGACCAGCTGGTCGTTGGTGTTCTGCTTTCACCCTTCGACAGACATCACATTCATTCACGAATTGAGCAATTTCTCGCTTCATTCGAGTCCACCAATACGACTGCTTGAGGTCATGGTACATCTTCGTACTTCTAGGATGAATGGATAGGAGTGAATTGTGAGCCTCGTTCATAATGACTTTCCGTAGATCACCCTTTAGAACCACAATCCGGTCCTCGAAGAAAAGAGTATCTCTGTCATCAACGCGATAGCACTTGTATTTGGAAATGCCCTTGTCAATACCACATTTCACCTTCTTCACCATGGTATCCAGCAGTTGTGCCTCACGAATTTGACCTTCCAAAGTAGGAGAGACTATGAGGTTGGCAAGAAAACCTTGAGGAACAACTTGGAGATTCAACTTGCGGAAAGCTTCACAAAGGTCCGGTTGAAAGGGCTTGAGGATTAAGCTGTTGCAATAAGCCTTCCTGCTCAATGCGTCTGCAATCACATTAGCCTTGCCTGGAGTATATTCAATACTCGGATTATACTCTTGAATCATTTCGACCCATCGAGTTTGCCTGAGGTTGAGGTTGGGCTGAGTGAAGATGTACTTGAGACTCTTGTGATCGGTGAATATGTCCACTTTCCTTCCCAACAAGAGATGTCTCCATGTTATCAACGCATGGACAACTGCCGCCAACTCAAGATCGTGAGTGGGGTAGTTCTTTTCGTTGGGCTTCAACTGACGAGAGGTATAGGCCACAACCTTCTTCTCTTGCATTAACACAGCACCGAGACCTTGAAGAGAAGCATCACAGAAAACTTCATAAGGCTTGGATTCGTCAGGGGGAGTCAAAACTGGAGCAGTGACGAGTCTCTCTTTGATAGTGTTGAAAGCAACGTCACACTCAGGAGACCAGACATACTTCACATGCTTCTGGAGGAGGTTGGAAAGAGGCTTTGCAATCTTTGAGAAATTCTCAACGAATCTTCGGCAATAGCTTGCAAGTCCAAGAAAACTGCGAAGCTGCTTGACACTCTGAGGAGGTTCCCAATTCAGAACTGCAGACACCCTCTCGGGATTAATAGCAATGCCCTTGGCAGAGATGATATGCCCAAGGTAAAGGACTTCATCAAGCCAAAATTCACATTTGGAGAACTTCACATAGAATTGATACTCTCTGAGCTTGTCGAGCACCAATCTCAAATGTTTGGCATGATCCTTCTTATTCTTGGAGAAGACCAATATATCATCGAGATAGACCAAGACGAATTCATTGGTGTAGGGGTTGAAGATGAAGTTCATCATTCGAGAGAAAGTTGGAGGAGCATTGACAAGGCCGAAAGACATGACAGTATATTCATAAGAACCAAAGCTTGTTCTGAATGCTGTCTTGGGAATATCTTCTTCACGAATGCGAATCTGATGATAACCCATTCGAAGGTCAAGCTTGGAGAACACTTTAGCACCTTTAAGTTGCTCGAATAGCTCATTGATGTTGGGAAGTGGGTACTTGTTCTTGATTGTCTTCTTGTTCAATGGACGCTAATCGACGCAAAGTCGGTCCGTGCCATCCTTCCTCTGGACAAAAAGAACACCACAACCCCAAGGAGATGAACTCGGTCTGATCAGACCCAGACGCTCTTGTTCATCAAGTTGTTTCTTCAATTCCTTCAACTCTTTTGGCCCAAGCTTGTAAGGACGCTTACAAACGGGTTCCACGCCAGGCTCAAGATCAATAACGAATTCGACTGGCCGGTGAGGAGGCATACCCGGAAGCTCTTCTGGAAAGACATCTTGGTACTCACAAACGACTGGAATTTGAGAGATAGCATCCAATTCGCCCTTCTCATTGAGAGAAAACAACCGAATGGTTTCATCGCGAGTGGCATAGATGATCACATCGTCAGAAGAGTGAGTCAATTGAATTTCCCTGGCAGCACAATCAAGCTAAGCCTTGTGCTTAAAAAGCCAGTCCATCCCGAGAATAAGATCAATATCAGAGTCACCAAGAACAATTGGTTTAGCCAGAAATCTATAGTCACCCATCTTGATGGAAACCTCCGGGACACAAACATTAGATGTCATTGGCTTGCCCGGGGACACAATCTTCAACGGAAAAGGAATCTTCTCGGACACAAACTCATGTTTGGCAACAAAAGGTCTCGAAATGAAAGAAAGCGATGCACCAGTATCAAATAAGACTTTTGCAGGAATATCATTAACTGAGAGATTACCCATGATCACTTCTGAAGAATCCTCTGCCTGAGCCGCATTCATCATGTTCACCTTGGCATGCTTAGGATTATGCTTGACCACTGCATTGCTGGAAGATCTCACAGGAGGAGGAGGCGGAAGGCGCCTTTGGTTGAAGCACTTGTTCGTATAGTGACCCTTTTGCTGACATTTGTTGCAAGTCACCCATGAGAGCGGACGATGATAAGGAGCATTTGGCCTTGGAGCTTGGTTCTGAGACTTGTTCTGATAGCCAGGGTTGGGTGGGTGGGAAGATCCATGACCACCTGAGTTCTTCTGCTGATAAGGCTGACGGAACGGAGGAGGAGGAGGCAACCAGAACTTCTGTTGCTTGGCTGCCACTAGTGAGGAAGAAGAGGATTGAACTGCGTCCCTGACTCTCTTCTTAGATGCCTCACACTTGAGCTGAGCCGCTTCTTGTTTCAGTGCCATGTTGTAGAATTCATCATACTTTAACGGCTCAAAAAGCACGAGAGCTAGTTGCAGATCTTCTCTGAGGCCACGCCTGAACTGGTAAATCATGCTCTTCTCATCAGGGATGTCTTGCTTAGCAAAACGAGAGAGCTTCTGGAACTGAGTGTTGTAATGATACACAGACATGTTGCCTTGCTTGAGATTGCGGAACTCCTCACGCTTAGTCTCAACAACACTTTCTGGAATGTGATGAGCTTTGAAGTCACGGCGGAAATCATCCCAAGTAATCACGCGACCTCCTCTGGAATCTTTGTATTGTTGGAACCACTCAGCAGCTTGATCCTTGAGTTGAAAAGAGGCAAACTTGACAAAGTCCTCAGGTCTGACATTGCTACATTCGAAGTGCTTGTTGATGTCCACGAGCCAATCATCGACGTCTGTGGCCTCGACACAGTAGCTGAAAGTCTTTGGCTGATTTGCAAGGAACTGATTGAGGGTAGCAAAATGCGGCTGATTGTTGCCTTGGCCTTGATTTCCCTGATTACCTTGCCCTTGGTTGCGATCTTGCAAGAGCTGAATCAGAATCTGAGCGTTGGCATTGGTGGCTGTCATCAAGGCTTGCCATGCCTCCGGAGGCGGAGGTGGTGGCGGAGGGTTAGCCTGACTTCCTTCATTGCGTTCCGGATTCTGACGCGTTGGCGGAGCCATCCTGAAGAGGGTGACATCCATTAGCATCTTGAAAGACATATATTCAAGCTGAATCAAAAGATCGAAATTGCAAGATATAGTCTTCACAATAAACATTCGAACAAGAATGAACGAATGAATTCCACAGTAAAGCATCACACTTCCATAAGCTGAGAAGCCACTTGGATAAAGGTATGGAATCACCATCTGCCTTCGAAACAACTCGAATATCACAACTGAAAACAAAACAAAGGATTGGCTTGTAGAATAAGCCGGAACAAATACATACGATAGAGATTTACCCAATCCCATATCATGCATCTGTCGGAAAGATACTCTAGGAGCTACTTGAATTCCCACTTATAAACTCCCGAAACTTTCTGGTTATGCAATCAGGTGTTGGGGATACAGGGGACACAAAATATATCACCCAAACTAACTATACCTAGATCCAGCTGTATCCATCCTTCAACACATAACCAAGAAACCTTCGGAAATCGTTTACCTCAACCTTCGAAAAGAATCCGTTATACGAGTTATGGCAATACTCCCGCACTCGCCTCAGTACTGGGCTATCAGGGTTATCTCACCAACAACCGTACAAAAGAGATTTTCGATGTCGGCGTACTAAACTCAGGTATTCCAGAACTGCAACGATAAAATTATGACGACAACACCTCAGAGCTCAACTCCCCGGGACACTTCCACTAAACCCCTGCTGACAGGAGGCACCAAGACAATGTTGTCATCACAAAACCATCGGAACGATTCTAAGATACCCGCGTGATCCTTAAATTTTTTTTAGTGAAATTTGAGAAGAGAAGAGTCAAAACTCTACGTCAGGATGCCTTACCAGAGCGATGAGGAGGCTGGGAAGTAAAAAGAATTCCTAAACTCTCCGATACATATTTCCTAAATGACTCAAAACATTTTTCTAGACACAACTCGGCCGCTAAAAACGATCAATCAGTGGGGGCTCCTAAGGTCGGGGAAGGCTCTGATTACCAACTTTTAATGCCCTCGATGCGGCTATATCTCCTACGTGTCGAAGCACGACTTAAGAGGCATAACCGCATTGAAAGCAATGTCGCAAGTGAGGTAATCTTCACACAACCCATGTAATACATAAGGGAAAGAGATACATAGTTGGCTTACAGTCGCCACTTCACACAATACATAAATAAACATCCATCATCCAGATTACACTCAAGGTCCGACTACGGAACCAAAATGAAAGAAGACTACCCCAAATGCTACACAGATCCCTGATCGACCCAACTGGGCTCCACTACTGATCATCAGGAAAAGACACATAGTAACGACCACGTTCCTCGTCGAACTCCCACTTGAGCTCGGATGCGTCATCTGCACTGGCATCATTGGCACCTGCAACTGTTCTGGTAGAATCTGTGAGTCACGGGGACTCAGCAATCTCACACTCGCGAGATCAAGACTATTTAAGCTTAAAGGTAGGATAGGGTTGTGAGGTGGAGCTGCAGCAAGGGACTAGCATATATGGTGGCTAACAACGCAAAAGAGAGCGAGAAGAGAAGCAAAGCACGGTCGTGAAGCTAGAAGCGATCAATAAGTGATCCTAGAACAACCTACGTCAGACATAATTCCAACACCGTGTTCACTTCCCGGACTCCGCCGAGAAGAGACCATCACGGTTACACACGTGCTTGATGTGTTTTAATTAAGGTCAACTTCAGGTTTTCTACAACCGGACATTAACAAATTCCCATCTGCCTCATAACTGCGGGCACGGCTTTCGAAAGATAATACCCTGCAGGGGTGTCCCAACTTAGCCCATTATAAGCTCTCACGGTCAACGAAGGATATTCCTTCTACCGGGAAGACCCGATCAGTCTCGGAATCCCGGACTACAAGACATTTCGACAGTAATAAAACAAGACCAGCAAAGCCGCCCGATTGTGCCGACAAATCCCGATAGGAGCTGCACATATCTCGTTCTCAGGGCACATCCGGATGAACACTACGTACGGCAACCGAAGTTACCCCAAGTTGCCTCAGGGCGGCACCGCAAGTGGCTCTAGTTTGGACCAGCAATCGAAGGAGAACTGGCCCGGGGGTTAAAATAAAGATGACCCTCGGGCTCGCGAAAACCCGGGGGAAAAAGGCTTAGGTGGCAAATGGTAAAACCAAGGTTGGGCCTTGCTGGAGGAGTCTTATTGAAAGCAAACTATTAAGGGGGTCCCATAAATCACCCAACCGTGTAAGGAACGCAAAATCAAGGAACATAACACCGGTATGACGAAAACTAGGGTGGCAAGAGTGGAACAAATCACCAGGCATAAGGCCGAGCCTTCCACCCTTTACCAAGTATATAGATGCATTAATTAAATAAGAGATATTGTGATATCCCAACATAATCATGTTCCAACAAGGAACAAACTTCATCTTCACCTGCAACTAACAACGCTATAAGAGGGGCTGAGCAAAGCGGTAACCTAGCCAATCAACGGTTTGCTAGGAAAGGATGGTTAGAGGTTTGACATGGCAATATGGGTGGCATGATATAGCAAGTGGTAGGTATCGCAGCACAGGCATAGCAAAAGAGCGAGCATCTAGCAAGCAAAGATAGAAGTGATTTCGAGGGTATGGTCATCTTGCCTGCAAGGTTCTCAGAGTTGTCAAAAGCTTGATCCTCGTAAGCGTTCTCAACAGGTTCCTCGTTCGCGTACTCGTCTCCCGGCTCTACCCAAAACAAGAACACAAGCAAAGGAACAACTATCAACCACGATGCAATGCGCAATCAACATGATGCAAAACATGGCATGATATGCGAGACGTGGTATGCAATGCATATGCGTGCTCCGGAAAGAAAAGATGAACAAAGCATAATCATGACAAACCAAGTATGGCACTGGATAGGTGAGGTGATTTCGGTTGAAATCGATATAAAGATCACCGGAATCGGATGCACGGTTTGCAAATGACAAGCAAAACAAGAATGACAAGATTCTGCCATTAACAGCATGATGCTACTTAGCAAGCAACAAGAAATTAAGCTACTGCACCCAAACGTACCAGCAAAGCATATGACAGTGAACTACTCAAGATGTTTGACAAAAGATGAACACTGATCTACGGCTAAATCACACCACAACAGGTTCAAACCAGCATGCCAAAAGTGCAAAAGATAATAGGTTCACAGACTTTGTGAAAATACTATCATGACAGAAATTAACATCAGGATGACATGTTTAAAGCAAGGAAACAACATGCTACGGGAACAGGACATAGCAAAATATGGCATGGCATGAATCTACTCGAAGCATTGAACAAAAGTCCCTTAACGACCATGAGCCAAAAAGGAACAGAAAATATAATAGCAGCCATGTCAATTAAGCAAGTTTCGTTACAGTTTACGAACTGGACATGTCAAAAACAGATAACAAGTAGGCATGTTTACGAGCTCGATGCACTCAGTACAGAGCTTTTCATGATAAACTAAGCATACATCCATCAAGAAGACATGGCATAGGAACTATACATGGCAAGAACAACATCATAGCATGTAAGGATCAACTAAAACAAGCTTGGCAAAATCGAATAACATGTAAACAATCTGCCAGAAACATTTTATAGCAAAAGTAGACCTCGATTGACTCAAGCTATGGTACTCCACAATTACAAACAAAGGCATGGATGGATAGAGCAAATTCATATGTTCAAAACACACTTAGTGATCATGCTCAAAAGAGGCATAGATCTCTCTGAAACAACATGAACACATAGCATAAAAATAACAGCAGGACATGACTTAGTGAAATTACTAAGTCTCTGAAATCAGCAACATTATGATCCCTAGTTTGCATGCTTGTGGTAGTCACCACCAAGATCACAAAAAATACATGGCATACACCTCTATAAAGATGGCATGGCATGGAACAAAACACATGTAGAGATCATGCCTATAAGATGCACACAATAAATGTAGCAAAAATGACAAGACAACATCATGAAGTAAAATGACATGTTTATGAACTTGCTCAAATGCAGAAACTAATGCCACCACTGGATTGGTGGGATTTTTCTACCCCAAAAGCATATATAATATGTTGGGATTGCTGTACAAAAATCATCACAAGTGCAATAAGTTAAAAACTGCCCTAAATGGAATATGACCGAATTGGCATTTCCTTGTTTGGAAACGTCCAGAAATGGCCTTGCCCGAAAGGGAAAACGGGGACTTGCCATAAATGGAAAGCGCGGGGATAAGGGGAAAAAATAGAAGGAGGAGGGCGCTGAGAGGCTAATAAAGGGATTAAAAACGGGGCGCGCCTGGGATTCGAACCCGAGACCTCCTGCTTCAGAGAGCGCTGGAGCAACCAGCTGGGCTAGGACCGTGTTCTGGCCAGGTAGGGGTTCGGCTCTACTTGGTGAAACCTGAAGCTGCTACGGGTCTTCTTCCTTCCTGCAACAGAGAAGACCCGGCCAACACCGGCGAGCGAGGCTAACACATCCGGCGATGTGGTGTACCGGCGGGGGTGCGGGATTGGGAGGCATTGCTGGTCTGGGTCGTGCGTGTGCATGCGCGCGTGTGTGGGTGTGTGCATACATGAAATTGTGTCCATGGCGTCTAGGTGCAGCGAGGCGAAGCGAAGGCGAGCTGCGGCACGAGCACGGGCTGAGGGACGCTGCTCTGCTGCGAGGCCGCGAGCAGGTCGTGATGCGCGAGGGTATCCAGATGGGGAACACTCGGGCACGCTACGGTAGAACAGCAACTTCGCACAAAAAAATTCAGAGATCGCCGGAGCACTGCGAGCGCGGCGAAGACATGGATCAGACGAGTCCTACAGGTGCCTACATGTCATGGTATGAATGGGAGTGGGATGTGCGTTACCCAGATCACCCTAGGACACGACGGGGTCGACGTAGACGTGCTGGAGGCGACAAGAGGGAGCTCTGAACTTGGTGAGGCTGCTGTCCGCGAAGCAGAGGAAGCAGAGGAAGATCCAGGCGCGGAACTTGGCGTCTCCCTCGGCGACGTAGTGGAAGCAGTGGACGAAGGGGACGACGGGGAGGCAGACCGACTTGAAGAAGGCGGCTGGAGGTGACCGGGGAAGCGACGGCGACGGCTATCCCGAGCTCGAGCTGAAGCTTGGTCGGTTCATGGCGGGCAGGGCGACGCGACGGCTTACCTGGCGGCGGCGAGGGAAGGAGAGGAGGGGGGATCGGTAGAGGGGAGACCCTAGGGCACCGGGGACAGCTTTATAGGGGTCTAGGGAGCTACTACGGCCGTCAAATCGACGAGGTTGTCGACGTGGACACGCTGGATGCGCGCCGTACAGGAGGTTGACGACGCCCCTGTACGCGTGGGCTGGAAGGGCTGCTGGACTGCGCCTGGCTGCGGTGCCTAGGTGGGCCTCGGGTGGGCTAAGGCTGCTAGCTGCTGCTCTTCTATTTCCCATTTGCTCAAACAGGAAAAGAAACAGAAAAGCACAGGGTAACAGGAGAGGAGTTTGAGAATAAAGAAAATATGCTCAAGCTCCTGGAATTGTGATCTAATTGAATATATTGCATTGGACCTTTTTAGAGGTATAAAAATAAAACAAGTTTGAATTATATTCAAACTTGAGGCATTTTTGAACCTAACCAAAGCAACTTTAAAAAGGGATGCAAAAAAACAGTGAGGGTGTAGGTATGGTACAAGATTTATAGGGAGAAGATGAACATTATGGAGTAGGGCAAGATGGCACTTGCAACAAGAAAGAAAAGAGAAGGAGATATGTGATGCATGGAGGTGGTCATGTATGGATCACACATGGGTCAAGCAACAATACAGCATGCATGAATCACACAATGCACATGAAGTGGATGATGAAATGCAACATGACAAGAAGCACAAATGCAAAAATGACCAGGTAAGCAAGGCAATGAAATGAGTAGAACAACAAAACAAAACAAAAAGAGACCAAAGAATGGAACCCCAAATGGAATTGGATGGAGACCAACATGGATATATTGCCAAATGTGGAAGTTTTACATCTGGGGTGTTACAATTCGGACATCGGAAAGGTTCCGAGAGGTTCGGGTATTTTTCGGAGTACCGGGGAGTTACGGGAATACGGGGGAAGAAGTATTGGGCCTCATGGGCCAAGTGGTGGAAGAGAGGAGGCAGGACAAGGCAGGGCGCGCGGCCCCACTACTAGGGAAAAGCTTATACACAGACTCTTACTAGCAGCGCAGGTTTATACCCCTCGCTACTGCTACTTACTAGCAGCGCGTGTTTATACCCCTCGCTAGTAAGCTTATACACAGACGCTTACTAGCAGCAGCAGCGCTAGCGAGGGTTATAAACCCGCGCTACTACTAAGTTTTTACCCCTCGCTACTACTAAGAGGTCTCAACCGTGCCCCTCCGGGACATGCCATAGTAGTAGCGAGGGGTAAAACCTCTCGCTACTACTAAAGATCCCATTTTGAAACTCTACCGCCCCCCCATGGATCCCCTTTTCGGTTTTGTAAAAAGCAAAAGAAAATGATAAAAACTTCAAAAATTAAAATCCTTCGAGATGTAGTTATGTTACTACATATACTAGTTAGGAAAATTTTAAAACTTAAATTTGGACATGTTTTGCAAAAAGTGTAGGGAAAATGTAAAACGGCTATAACTTTTGCATACGATGTGAGAAAAAAATGTATAATATATCAAAATGTTCAGCACGAAAATCCGCATCCGGTTTTGACAGCCTACGACCTGTTTGCAAATTTTTAGAATCCTCAAATTCTAAAAGGAAAAAAGTTATGCTCAAATTTCAGTTTGTTTTTAATTTTGGTCAAATCTGGTCAAACTATGGTCAAACTACTTATTCAAGAAGTATTAGTGTTACTAAATAATTATTCAAGAATATTAGTGTTACTAAATAATTATTTCAGATTTTTAGAATTTTGGTCAAACTGTGGTCAAACTGTGGTCAAACTACTTATTCAAGAAATATTAGTGTTATTAAATAATTATTGTTTTTTAGAACAATAGTTTTAAACTCAAACAGTGAAATGTGTGACTTCATGCTCAAGCTAAACTCCCGAGGGTTAATAGGATTGACATCTTACTATTGTCAGGAAAACAACAAGTGCAGACTTGGAATCGAGGCAGAATAGAACCCTAAAGTTAAGCGTGGTCAGGCTGGAGTAGTGAGAGGATGGGTGACCGTCCGGGAAGTTAGATGATTTGGAATGATGAGGGGTGATTAGAGATTAAATTGAGCAGCGATGAGGGGTGATTAGAGATTAGAGGATAAAATAATTCAGAAATTTGAAATTTTGGGCAAAAAAATCGAAAAAGAAAATTCACCCACGCTACTACTAACGGACGTAGTAGTAGCGCAGGTGGCACCCGCGCTACTACTACCTATTAGCTGTAGCATCGTATCAGTAGTGCCCCGCGCTACTGCTAGGCTTTTCCCTAGTAGTGCCCCTAGCCCAAACCGAATTGGACTAGGGGGGCAGCCCCCCTTTCCTCCTTTCCTCCCTCTCCTTCCTTCTCTCTCCATTCCTCTTGGTGGACTCCTACTAGGGCTCAAGTCCTAGTAGGACTCCACACTTGGGCGCGCCTCTAGGGCCGGCCGGCCTCCCCTCCTCTCCTCCTTTATATACTGAGGCAAGGCGCACCCAATGGACACGCAAGTTGATTGTTCCAAGCCGTGTGCGGTGCCCCCCTCCACCACATTCCACCTCGGTCATATCGTAGCGGTGCTTTGGCGAAGCCATGGGTCGGTAACTTCGTCATTACCGTCATCACGCCGTCGTGCTTACGAAACTCTCCCTCGGCCTCAACTGGATCAAGAGTACGAGGGACGTCATCGAGCTGAACGTGTGCTGAACACGGAGGTGCCATGCGTTCGGTACTTCGATCGGTCGGATCGTGAAAACGTTCGATACATCAACCGCGTTGATATAACGCTTTGAAAGTGCAACTATCCCTAGGTGGTTTTGGTAATTCATAACAACATATAGCTCATTGAGCTAATGCTATTCCAAGATGATTATTTCAGGAAAGCTCAATGATTGGCATGGCATGGATGATGAAAGTAGATTCCTCAAAATGCTAAGGACAAAGGATTGGCTAAAGATTCAAGCTCAAGACTCTTCATTTTATATTTTAGTGATCCAAGATCACATTGAGTCTATAGGAAAAGCCAATACTATCAAGGAGGGATGAGGTGTTGCTTAATGAGCCTTTTGCTTTATGTGCTTAGTGATATGCTCCAAAACCCTCAACTACTTCCCCATATCCACATTTGACCTAAACCCAAAGCCAAACTCGGTCATACCGATTCTTTCAATCCGGCGCCACTGAATTTCATTTGTCATAAGCCACTGCCAAACCCTAGCAAATCGGTTCTACCGATAGGGATCTCGGTCTCACCGAGATGGGATTGCAATTTCTCTGTTTCCTTTTTGTAACTTTTCGGTCTCACTGAAAGAGCGGATCGGTCCCACCGAGATTGCAATGTAAACTCTCTGTTTCCTTTTTGTAACTTTTCGGTCTCACCGAAAGAGCAAATCGGTCCCACCGAGTTTACCTGACCAACTCTCTGGTTAGCTTATTACCAAATCGGTCTCACCGAGTTTGTGTAATCGGTCTCACCGAGATTACGTTATGCCCTAACCCTAACCATATCCGTCCTACCGAGTTGCATCTCAGTCCCATCGAAAACTCTAACGGTCACTAGGTTTACTAAATCGGTCCGACCGAGTTTGTTGATTCGGTCCCACCGAGATTGGTAGATTGTGTGTAACGGTTGGATTTTGTGTGGAGGCTATATATACCCCTCCACCTCCTCTTCATTCGTGGAGAGAGCCATCAAAACACATCTACACTTCCAACTCATATGTTCTGAGAGAGAACCACCTACCCTTGTGTTGAGGCCAAGATATTCCATTCCTACCATATGAATCTTGATCTCTAGCCTTCCCCAAGTTGCTTTCCACTCAAATCTTCTTTCCACCAGATCCAAATCCTATGAGAGCGAGTTGAGTGTTGGGGAGACTATCATTTGAAGCACAAGAGCAAGGAGTTCATCATCAACACACCATTTGTTACTTCTTGGAGAGTGGTGTATCCTAGATTGGCTAGGTGTCACTTGGGAGCCTCCGACAAGATTGTGGAGTTGAACCAAGGAGTTTGTAAGGGCAAGGAGATCGCCTACTTCGTGAAGATCTACCGCTAGTGAGGCAAGTCCTTCGTGGGCGATGGCCATGATGGAATAGACAAGGTTGCTTCTTTGTGGACCCTTCGTGGGTGGAGCCCTCCGTGGACTCGCACAACCGTTACCCTCTGTGGGTTGAAGTCTCCATCAACGTGGATGTAGGATAGCACCACCTATCCGAACCACGACAAAAACATCCTTGTCTCTTGCGTTTGAATTCTCCAAACCCTTCCCTTTACATTCTTGCAAGTTGCATGCTTTACTTTCCGCTGCCTATATACTCTTTGCATGCTTGCTTGAATTGTGTGATGATTGCTTGACTTGTCCTAAAATAGCTAAAATCTGCCAAGAACTAAAATTGGGAAAAGGTTAAGTTTTTATTGGGTCAAGTAGTCTAATCACCCCCCCTCTAGACATACTTTCGATCCTACACACTTCCGCTTACGGTCTACGAGGGTACGTGGACGACACTCTCCCCTCTCGTTGCTATGCATCACCATGATCTTGCGTGTGCGCATGAATTTTTTTGAAATTACTGCGTTCCCCAACACCATGCGTCTCGTCCCGATCGCTCATCGTACCATCATCCAATCGCAATCGGCCTTCATTCACAGACGCCACATCCTGGAGGGCCGGCTAGCCCTGCAAGAAACCCTACACGAACTCAAACGCACGAACGAACCGGCCATCCTTCTCAAACTAGATTTTGAAAAAAGGGTATGACCGCGTCAACTGGTATTTTTTGCGCCAAGTCCTCATCAGCCGAGGTTTCTTGCCTATTTGGGTTCATCGAGTAATGCAGCTGGTCTCGAGGGGCCAAACTGCGATCTCGGTTAACGGAGAAGTAGGGCACTTCTTCCGGAACAAGCGTGGACTCCGTCAGGGTGACCCCATGTCCCCGATCTTGTTCAATTTCATTGTCGATGCGTTGGTTGCAATGCTGCGGAGAGCCACCGACGCTGGACACATCAAAGGTGTAATGGGACACCTCATCCCAGGGGGATATCCCACCTGCAGTACGCGGACGACACGCTACTGCTGTTCCAGCCGGATCTCCACAGCGTGGCCACGGTCAAAACTCTTCTTCTTAGCTTCAAGCTCATGTCAGGGCTCAAAATTAACTTTCGCAAATGTGAAGTTCTGCCCATAGGCTTGGAAGCGGAAGAAGGCAGGAGCACTGCGGACTTGCTCAACTGTAAAGTTGGCAAGCTTTCGTTTACTTACCTTGGTTTGCCATTAGACGCCAAACGTATCATGATTGATGGATGGGCACCGCTTAGGTCCAAGGTGGGGGGACGGGTCTGTCCGTAGAGGGGCAAGTTCCTCTCCTCCGCAGCCAGGTTGGTACTCACGAACTCGAGTCTCTCCTCCCCGCCCCAGTTTGCGATGGGCCTCTTCCTCTTGGCTGAAGGTGTTCACGCCAAAATGGACACACCCCGCCCGCGGTTTTTCTGGGAAGGCTCGGGGCCGAAGTGCAAATACCACGTGGTAAAATGGGCCACGGTCTGCCGTCCCAAAGACTTGGGGGGCCTCGGGATCACAAACACTAGACTCCTCAACATTGCACTTATGTGTAAATGGATTTGGAAGATATCCCAAGGGGCGACCGGCCTGTGGGTCGACCTGCTGCGGGCCAAGTACTTCCCGAAAGGGAACTTTTTCGAAGGTGCAGCGAGGGTCTCACCTTTCTGGAACGACCTACAAGACCTTTGTCCGGCCTTTGCCATGGGAGCAAAGTTCAACATCAGAAACGGTAGAGCGGACAGGTTCTGGCTCGATTTTTGGGTCGGCTCCCAACCTCTCTGGTCGGAATTCCAGGACTTATAAGCTCTGGCCGTAAACCCGAACCAGTCTTTGGCCTCGGCCCTTGCCTCGGCCCCCAGCGATCTACTTCCGTAGGGAGCTCAACGGGCAAGAACAAGTTAACTTAGCGACGATGCTTGCGCTAATCAGCCCGGTTGTGTTGTCCACAACCGCGGACTCGGTGACGTGGGCGCTCACCGCGTCTAGCAAGTTCTCGGTCAAGTCCCTATATCGTAAACTTTGCCAAGCACCGTCCCTCCCAATAGCAAAGGGGCTATGGAAAGCACGTCTCCCGCTCAAAATCAAGGTGTTTTTCTGGCGGATGTTCAGGAACATACTGCCCACCTCTGAAAACGTGGCCAAAAGGCAAGGACCGGCAACCGGCATGTGTGCGATATGTAACGTTGCCGAGGACGCGAACCATGTTTTTTTCGGTGCCCGCTGGCCCGGTTTGCCTGGAGCACGGTGCAGACCGCGGCTGGCGTTTCCTCGGACCCGAGGTCATCCAACGACCTTACGACTATCCTTGACTCCGTCCAGGGGAGCAACAAGCGTTTGTTGTGGAGCTGTGTCGGGGCACTGTTCTGGGCATTGTGGTTAACTAGGAACAAGATAGCGATTGAGGGGATCTTCGCCACTCACCCGGCTAACTTAATCTACAAATGCAACGTATTCCTGCAGCAGTGGAGTCCATGGCGAGGTGCAATGATGATGGGAAGATGAAGCAAGCTCATGACTGTCTGCGTCATGTGTATGTTTTGGCTAGGGAGCCAGCCGCCACTCCTTCGTCTTGAAGTGGCCCTTTTGTTCGTGTGCGAGCCTGCGTGCTCAGTGATCTGGCCTACGCGCCATGTAACTCTTGGCTCGCGCTCTTTTGGTCGCTTAACTCTAAACTTTCCCGCGCCAGTCTGGTTTGAGCATTTCGGTGTCTTGTAAGATGACTTGGTTGGTACGCTGTCTATGTTGTGGACTTTATTATTTTAAAGCCGGACGCTCCTAGCGTCTTTGTTCTAAAAAAATTGAAGGAGAGAGTGTTGAGTGATTTCGTTCACATCGATGTGCGTTTCCACCATTCCATGCCGATGGAACGTTTCCACCATTTCGTTCACGTCAGTCCGTCACGGCGCCGTTCCACCCCGTTGCCAGGTCATATGCGTACACACACCATACATGAACTTTTCCCACCTGGTATCTTTGGCCGTATTTTCATCAGCACTAAATGCAACCTCCCACGCCTCGCCATACCATTTGTCCACCAAGCGGGAGCGCGCAAGCTCGTCCTCTATATCGCCACTCTCGCTATAGAATGAAGAATTTTTTTTTCTGCGAGAACAACTTCCAATCTATTCATCATCTGTCAAGGCAGTACAAAGAACACTAGAAATAAAAATTGCATCCATGTCCATAGACCACGTAGCGACGACTACATGCGCATGAGCAAGCCGAAGGCGGGCCGCCATCATCTCCTGTTCCTCACTGAAGCTGAGCAAACCTTGTTGTAGTAGACATCCGGAAAGTCCTCGTGATAAGGCCCAATAGGACCAGCGCACCAGAACAGCGACTGCCTTCGATGAAGAGAAGCGTAAACCAAAAGGTTCCAAACTGAAGACGCACGAACACAGACAAACTAAGACTGGATCCAAGTAGATCCACGAAAGACAAGTGCGAACCGAATTCCATGAGATCCGCGTTGGGGGTGCAGGGCAGGATGTTGCACGGCGAGGGCGCGGCCATGTTGGGGTGCTGAAACCGCGGGGGCGTGAACACATGCGGCGAGTCACCGATCGACTGGCACAGTCGTACGGAGACAGCAGTCGGCGGCTCAAAGTCGTTGCTCTGTGTGCGTGTGTGTTTGGACGAAGGAAAGGGACGAATCGGTGCGGGAGCAAGATAGAGATCAGATGGCTCACACGAAGCGCATCTGACTGCTAGGTGTCGACCGGCCGAAAGTTTGGGCCGGCCGGCGGGTGCCTAGCACTCGCCTAAAATTTGGCATGGGCGGTGAAAAAAGACCCGGATGAGTACGTGAGGAGCATTCACTGGTTAGGAGGAGAAGCTGGCGTAGGGATGGCGGAATCTTGAGGATGAATCTGGAACTTCAACGAGGGTCGGTGAAAGACATGCGCATGCGCCTTCCCCTCCAAGTTGATCGTCAGAGGTAAGAAGTTGAAGCGAAGTTAACAGGAGCAGGACACTAAGGTACACGTGCATTCTTCCTCCTATAAATATAGCCCTACGTCCAGGCCACGATCCCATCCCATCCCCATCTCCCTCCCTCCACGGCACCCTCTCCACCATCTCCTTCCTCGCCGGGCGCCGGACGGCTGCCCCCGCAGGCTTCGCGGCCATGAAGCTTCCGCCGGCTGTTGTCAGTCTTCTCCTGATCCTCGTCTTCTTTGATGGTACGCACGCATTGCCCCCATGTCTCTCTTTCAGATGTTTGCTGCTAGCGTGCCGCCTTGTTTTCCTCTTGGATATCTGTTGCTAGTGTTATATTACTACATCGCTTCAATCTTGTCCCCTTCTTCATGTTCTCCCAGCATGCACGCACGCACGTACTGACATGATTGATCCATGTTGCAGCTGCTCGCGTGGAGGCCCGAGGCACACCTTCTGCCCAGGGGTCGAGGAACCAATGGTCCAGCATGTTCGTCTTCGGCGACGACTTTGTCGACAACGGCAACCGTCCCAACATCACCGGTGAAAAGACATCGCGCCAATGGAGCTACCCCTACGGCTCCTATCTCAACTCTCATTATTCTACGTCTCCTGTTTTGACCGGACGCTTCTCCAACTACAGGATGCAATCAGATTTTATAGGTGCGTGTACTCAAATATTATTCAAGTATTTGGTTAGCTAGAGAATTTTATTATACATCTAGGTGCATGCATCCAAAATAATCGTTCCTATCTACTGCCTTGTCCTTGCAGCAAGGATGTTGGGTCTCCATGAAGCCCCTCCAGCGTACGAGCTCACAGAAGATCAATCTTGTGACTCATCTGGCATGACCTTCGCTTCTGGTGGCGCTGGTGTCTTCAAAGTGAAGACCAAGAAGGTGCCGACCCTTGCCGCGCAGGTTCAAACTTTCAAGAGGCTTGTCAAGGACGGGGTCATCTCAACACATCAGCTTCACCACTCCGTCGCGCTCATCGCCATCTCCGGCAATGATTACATGAGCGACTCCGACATTGAGACTGGCTTCTACACAAGCTTCGATGATGTAAGTAGTACCTAGCATACTCACACATGCATACAAGTTACGCCATCAATTAATATATCGATCGATCTCCACCTTGCTAATTAACTTCTCCTGCCAGCTTGATACTTATGTCGGAAACGTGGCGACTGAGATCCTAGATAATGTGGCACAACTGCAGATGCTTGGTGTGAGAAAGGTGTTAGTAAACAACTTGCATCCCATTGGTTGCACGCCTTTGCATACTAGTTCGAACAACTATACCACGTGTGACCTTCTCGGCAATTATGGCGCATCCGTGCACAACAAGTATCTAAGGCAAATGCTCGAAGAAAGGGACAACGTTCACATACTGGACCTCTACACCGCTTTCACTGACATCATCAATCATGCCCCTGGTAAATACACATATCCGCGTGTATGTTGTAAGCCAAATCTGGTTTCTAATGTAGTATGAATTTGATTCTGTAACTATGCATAATTGTTTTTGTGCATGCATGCAGGTGGAGGGTCTGCCGAGTCCAAGAATTTCAAGGGCAAACTGACCCCATGCTGCGAGAGTACCTATAAGGGAGGGTACTGTGGAGAGCGTAGCCATTCAGGGAAGCGCTTGTACGACCTATGTGAAACTCCTGACAAGATGTTCTACTGGGACCAGACACACCCAACACATGCTGGGTGGGAAGCTGTAATGAAGGCGCTGCAACAGCCTTTGATGGAGTTTCTTGATGAGGACTACGTTGCATGATTGGCCTAAAAACACTACGTTGCATGATGCAGCAGCTTGATGGCTAGCTAGTTGCTGGTGCAATATCTTTTAGGTTAGCTTTATAAATGGCATGCGTGTTTAGGAAGAAGGTTGTGAGTTTTTTCCCCTTGTGTGTTGATGGAGTTTTAGTCAGTACAGTACTCTTTATTATGTATGGAACATGAACGGATGTTAATTTTCTTATTGTTTTATTAGTTGAGATTGAAAAGTTGCTCGTATATGTGGGTCAATATCTAGTAGCAAATGAGAACGTGCTTGGGCTTAGTGAGATATAGCGTGCATGCATATGCATGGGTTTGAGCTCATGACAGAGTCAGTAAGATTATACTCTAATCGGTACGCATGCTCCGTCGTCTGCCCATGGGGTCGTGCATGTTGGGGTTGCTATTATACGGCACGGTGCACGGGTTAACCAAGGCCATGTTCGTCGAGGCGAAGCCATCGGGCACTGCTCAATGAACCAGAAAATAAGGCTGATGAGAGGTGCATGCGCAGATAGTTTGCTAGTTAGGAGGGGTCCCCTAGAAGATTTTGGTTTCAAAGACTGTGGTAACCCTGCGCGTGCTGCACAAGACAACCCGATTCTGCGCTGCGAGCCGAGGAGGAGGCCGCGATGCACGACCCTTCCAAATGACTTCACCATGCGCCTGCTAGATTGAGCTATTTAGTCTGCAAGTGCAGTAATGTTGCTTTTGTATACATCTTGTGACCCCGTTTTTATTATATCTGACTTAAAATTTTGTTTGTCTGAAAAATATGGTGACGTCCTTCTTGAACTGATTGGTATCAAACCCATCAACCCCACATCGATCGCTTTCTTGCAAGAATCAAAACTCAAAAAAAAAAATTGACAACCAAAAGGCTAAGTCGTTCCTCCCTCATAAATAAACCAGGCAACAGGCTGGTTCCTATGGCGGAATTCTCTGGCGCTATATGTTCCAAGCACTTCATCCGGTTCCTGTTGTCCACCACTTTCCAAACCCATCTTTCCCACTGTTTTTGTCTCCACCGTAGCATCCCTTTAACCAATTTTCTTCTCAAAAAGCTATGATAAAAGATGCTTTCCTCCTTGACTTGACATTGCCCCTCTTAATGTGTATATATATCTGGCTTGTCTTTGTGCATTTCAACGTGATGAGAGACCCATTGCACAAAGATTACTCCTCCTTCCGGGAAGCTGTAGCTGATAAATTAAATAGTGCTATTAATTTGCAAGCAAAGCGGCCCCTCCTAAACCGAAGGTACACCTGGTCAACAGGTCAAGCAACAGAGATTACCCGAATTGAAAAGAATTGATAGGGTCTTTTTTAACTAAGCCATGGAAAATATATTCCTACACTTTCCTGCCTTACTCGATTTTTCTTTGTGTCCGTCCATTGGTAATTTCAGTGGCCACCAACATTCTGTGTGCCAAAACCTCTATGTTCGAAAATGCCTAGGGCGTAAACTGGCATGGCATATGAAGTTATCCACTTGCCATGGAGTTCTGATCATCACAATTTAAATTAGGCATATAGCTTTATTACTGCCCTCAAACGCACTCAATCCAGGCTAAAACATTGGCGTCAAAACTTTCTTGACCATTCTGAAACACGGTGTAAAATTGTCATATCTATCATAAACTTCACCGTAAAATCCGCTATTCTAATGCTTCTGGAAAGCTAACTTATTTAAGCCGTTGTCGTTTCCCACCATCATGCAATCAAAGAGAAAGTTAAGCACTGGAGGGAACAGGGAAAAGGTCGTGCCACAATTGAGTGTTGAAGTTTTATGGGCCCTAGGCACATATCTCTATCTATATCTATATCTATACCTACTATTAAAAGGAGGTCATATTCTTAGTTTCGTCCCGATTCATTTGGTCCCGCTTTAATTAATTTCACGTACGCTATTTGGTTTCATTATTTGCCACCCGTTTTGCCCCAACGAAGGAAGCCCATCTGGCGGCGCACTGTGGCCCAGCTCCGGAGAAAAATGATGAAGAAAATGCTTTGTCGAGTACAAACTTTGTAGTGCATGTTAAATGATGTGATGCATTTCTAGAGATGCATCAGTTACAAAGCATGGCTGTAATTTGAATGACTTGATAGGTGGCTGCAATCAGGCATGGTGGCACAGAACACAAACGAGGGAGGTAACGAGGTCACACAACGCCCCCGTGTCACTCCCAAGAGCGACTCAAACGGAGCCCTAGGGTCGCCGCCACCTCCTGTATTCTCCCTCCTCCTAACCGTCATTAGCTCACACCACCGGGCCAAGCCCGTTGGTGGCCAACGGTGGTGGGATTCGTCTCACTGGCTTGCTACAGCTCGGGGGCGGGGCACTCCCATGGCAGCGTGGATCCATCTAGTGGTAGCTGTTGGGGAATGTTGCATGGGAAATAAAAAATTTCCTACGAACACGCAAGATCCAATCTAGGAGATGACCAGCTACGAGAGGAGCGATTAGGTCTACATACCCTTGTAGATCGCTAAGCGGAAGCGTTAAGAAACGTGGTTGATGTAGTCGAACATCTTCGCGATCCAATCACTATCCGTCCCGCGAATGTCTTCGTGGTCCAATCACGATCCGTCCCACGAATTCCCGATCCAAGTGCTGAACGAATGGCACCTCCGTGTTCAACACACCTACGGCTTGATGACGCCTTCACCTCCCCGATCCAGCGAGTGATGGTGAAGTAGTAGCTCGAGTCCTCTGGCAGCACAACGGCGTGGTGACGGTGGTGGTGGCGGAATCTCAGCAGAGCTTCGCTAAGCACTACGGAGAGGAATAGGGATGCGAGGGAGAGGAGAGACAGCACCGTGGCGTGGAGATGTCCTCTTGGGGTACGTCTGCCCTCTCTCTACCTCTCTATATATAGGGGGAGGGAGGAGGGGGTGGCGCCCCTAGGGTTTCCCCTAGGGGGCGGCGGCCAGGGCAGATGGGATGTCCCCTAGGGTGACTTGCCCCCCATGCCGGGGAGGGAACCATAGGGGGGCGCCCCAACCCTCCTGGTTACGTGAGATGGGGTGAGGTGGCGCTCAACTCCTTAGTGGGCTGGTTTTTGCCCCCTCCCCTTGGCCCATGGGGCCCCCCAACACTTGCCGGGGCCCCTCGAAACCCCTTTCGGTGACGCTGGTCATCACCCGGTACCCCCGGAACAATTCCAGACTCCAATACCCTTCGTCCAATATATCAATAATAATCTTCGACTCTTCCGGAGTTTCTCGTCATGTCTGAGATCTCATCCGGGACTCCGAACTACCTTCGGTAACCACCATAACAACTCAACTATACTTATATCGTCACCAAACGTTAATTGTGTAGACCCTGCGGGTTCGAGAACTATGCAGAAATGACCGAGACACCTCTACGGTCAATAACCAATAGAGGGACCTGGATGCCCATATTGGTTCCTACATATTCTATTAAGATCTTATCGGTCGAACCTAGATGTCAAGGATTCCGCTAATCCCGTATGTAGTTCCCTTTGTCTATCGGTATGTTACTTTTCCGAGATTCGATTGTCGGTATCTCCATACCTAGTTCAATCTTGCTACCGGCAAGTCTCTTTACTCGTTCCGTAATACAAGATCCCGTGGCTAACTCATTAGTCACACACTACTGGAATCAGCTAGTTTGCCATCTGCCAGTTCTATGCCGTCCGCTAGCGGACGGCAAAGAAGCTCTTTGCCATCAGCTTGCGAAAAGCAGACGGCAAAGAAATGGCTGATGGCAAAGACCAAGTTTGCCATCTGCCAGTTCTTTGCCGTCCGCTAGCGGACGACAAAGAAGGAGGGGCCGCACTGACGAACTGCAAAAAAAAACCTAACGGGCTCCCTCTTTGCCGTCCGCTAGCGGACGACAAAGAGCAAGAAGGCGGACGGCAAAGAGGGAGGCCCCACGTAACGTTAACGGGGCCGCGCCCCACACACCGGCCTCTCTCTCTCTCTCTCTTTCTCTCCCCGTCGCACCACGCCCCGCCGTCGCCCCGTCGCACCACGCCCCGCCGCCGCCCCAGCGCCCCCCGCCGCCGCCCCGGCGCCCCCCCGCCCCCCGCCGCCGCGCCAGCGCCCCCCGTCGCACCACGCCCCGCCGCCGCCCCAGCGCCCACCTCCGCGCCCCGCCGCCCCGGCCGGGCCCGGCGCCGCCGCCCCAGGTCGCCCCGCCCCCCTCCTCCGCTGCCCCAGGCCGGCCCGCCCCGCTCCTCCGCCGCCCCAGGCCGCACCGCCCCCCTCCTCCGCCGCCCCAGGCCGCACCACCCCAGGTGAGCTTCTTCCTTTTTTCCCGTTTTTCTGTTTTTTTAGTTTTAGGTTTATGTTTAGTTTAGATTTAGTTTTAGTTATAGGATTAGTTTTAGGTTTATAGGTTTAGTTTTAGTTTAGTTTTAGGTTTAGATTTAGTTTTTTTCTTTTTCTATTTTTTTAGTTTTAGTTTTAGGTTTAGTTTAGGTTTAGGAAAGAAGAAAAAGAGAAAAAGAGGAGATCAGGAGAAGAAGAAGAAGAGGAGGAGGAGAAGAAAAAAGAAGAAGAGGAAGAAGAAGAAGAAAAAAGAGGAGAGGAGGAGAAGAAGAAGAGGAAAAAGGAAAGGAGGAAGAAGAAGAAGAAAAAAGAGGAGAGGAGGAGAAGAAGAAGAGGAAAAAGGAAAGGAGGAAGAAGAAGAAGAAGAAGAAGAAGAAGAAGAAGAAGAAGAAGAAGAAGAAGAAGAAGAAGAAGAAGAAGAAGAAGAAGAAGAAGAAGAAGAAGAAGAAGAAGAAGAAGAAGAAGAAGAAGAAGAAGAAGAAGAAGAAGAAGAAGAAGAAGAAGAAGAAGAAGAAGAAGAAGAAGAAGAAGAAGAAGAAGAAGAAGAAGAAGAAGAAGAAGAAGAAGAAGAAGAAGAAGAAGAAGAAGAAGAAGAAGAAGAAGAAGAAGAAGAAGAAGAAGAAGAAGAAGAAGAAGAAGAAGAAGAAGAAGAAGAAGAAGAAGAAGAAGAAGAAGAAGAAGAAGAAGAAGAAGAAGAAGAAGAAGAAGAAGAAGAAGAAGAAGAAGAAGAAGAAGAAGAAGAAGAAGAAGAAGAAGAAGAAGAAGAAGAAGAAGAAGAAGAAGAAGAAGAAGAAGGAAAAAAGGAAGAAAATGAAAAAGAGGAAGAAGAAGAAAAGGAAAAAAACCGACCCGACACGGTACCCTGACCCCGACCCGGCACCCCGACACGACACCCCGACCCCGAGACCCCGACCCCGAGACCCCGACCCCGACCCCGAGACCCCGACCCCGACACCCCGACTCCGACCCCGACACCCCGACTCCGACCCCGATCCCGACACCCCGACCCCGATACCCCGACCCCGACACCGACACCCCGACCCCCCAAGCCTGACCCGACACCCCGACCCCGACCCCGACCCGACACGGTACCCAGACCCCGACCCGGCACCCCGACACGACACCCCGACCCCGAGACCCCGACCCCAACCCCGAGACCCCGACCTCGACACCCCGACCCCGACCCCGACCCCGACCTCGACACCCCGACCCCGACCTCATATATTTGTGAATTATTAGTTAGGTCATATATTTTTCGATTTTGTTATGAAAAACATCATATATAATTGTGTTGATCGTGTAGTTTTAAATGTGCAGTTGTTTCATCGCTGCGAGGTTTGGTGTTCGACGACCTCGCCGTGCGTTTGACGAGCTCTGCCCCTTCGTTCGTGTGTGAGCACAAATGACAAGTCCTCCTCCCCCATTAATTATTTGATCTATTCCGATGAAACTTGATAGCTAGCTATATATGTGTCTTGAATCATCAGTATGCGTAACCAATATGTGTCTCCCGTTCGAAAGCGTCATAGTTATAAATATGCATGCATTTGCATATTTATAACCTTGATTCTTTCGAATTGTCCAACGTTATCCATGGACAGCCCGAGTATGTGTAGATTGGGTTCGTTTTCCCATATGCTTTGCTCCGGATCCGACGCATAAATTTCATCAGTGCCTCCCCTGTTGTTCTCCGGGTACACTTCCTCTCTGTTTATTGCAGAGACGTGTATCAGGAGAACAGCGGGGAGGTGCTGCCGAAATTTTGCGTCGGATCCGGAGCATAGCATGGGAAAATGAACCCAATCTACACATACACGGGTGGGATTAGGACCTATGATTACCTATTAGAGTGTAGGTTGCATGGACGTAATAAAATTGACAAAGTAGATCAACTGATGAATATATACATGGTGAATT
Organism: Aegilops umbellulata; assembly: GCA_032464435.1. Lineage (NCBI taxonomy): Eukaryota > Viridiplantae > Streptophyta > Magnoliopsida > Poales > Poaceae > Aegilops > Aegilops umbellulata. Next base: position 440,982,480 of record CP136059.1, on the reverse strand, counting down.
ACATATATAATTGTTGTGTGTCCAGTAGCTCTGAAAGTCAAGATGAGTGACCGTGCTTGGATGTATACCGGTCACACTGGTCAGAACAAATGGAGCGCTGAATGGTTCACAAAAACTAAGGGGTTTGTGCAAGCCGCATTTGCAAATGGCCAAAAGAAAACCTGGTGCCCCTGTTTTCGGTGCGGCAATTAGGAAAAGAAGACAGAGGCTGAAATGGGCAAACACCTGCAGAAGAGTGGTTTTACGCCCGATTATACGGTGTGGACATTTCATGGTGAGTCTGCCCAACGTGACCGAGCTGAGGTGGATCGTCGTCGCACCGACGAGCATGGTACCGGGATGGAAAACATGGTGCAAGGCTATGATGATGCTCGGGATTCGGACGAGGAGATGGAGGAATCTGCAAAGGCCTTCAATGAAATGTTGGAGTCTTCGAAACGTCCGCTACACGAGCACACTGAGCTTTGTCAGTTGGATGCCATCTCACAAGTAATGGCTCTGAAGGCTCAGTTCAACTTGGGCAGAGAATGCTATGACGCAATTATGACAGTATTTGGACGCTTTCTACCCAAAGGCCATGTAATGCCTGCAAACCTGTACCAGTCGGACAAAATCCTCCGTGCACTGAAGATGCCCTATGAGAAGATACATGCCTGTGAGAAAGGATGTGCCTTATTTAGGCTTGGCTATGCGGACTTGAACTATTGTCCCATTTGCAAGTCTTCCAGGTATATTGTGGTAGACAACGGTATGGGTGAGAAGACACAAACCAAAATCCCCGTTAGTGTTCTTCGGTATATGCCAATCGTACCAAGACTTCAACGTCTTTTCATGGTCGAAGAGACGGCCAGACAGATGACATGGCACAAAACAGGCAAAAGAACCGAACTAGATGCAGATGGGAATCTGATGATGGTACACACATCGGATGGTGTTGCGTGGAAAAAGTTTGATGAATTACATGCTGACAAAGCGGCAGATCCGAGGCATCCTCGAGTCGGCATCAGCACGGATGGGTTCAGTGTGTTTGGTATGACGGCAGCCCAATACAGTTGTTGGCCCGTATTTGTCTTTCCACTCAATCTCCCCCCGGACAGATTATGCAAAGAAAGAACATTTTCCTGACGTTGATAATTCCAGGACCCAACTATCCGGGCAAAAATATGAATGTGTACATGCAGCCGCTTAAGGACGAATTGCAAGAAGCCTGGGATAATGGGTTCAAGACATACGACGCCTTTAGCAAACGGAACTTCATAATGCGTGTCTGGTACATGTACTCGACGCATGACTTGCCGGCGTATGCGCTATTCGTTGGCTGGTGTGTGCGTGGAAGGTTCCCGTGCCCCACATGCAAGGGAGCTCTTGAGTTTCGTTGGCTTCAGGCCGGTCGCAAGTTTTTTTGCTTCGACATGCATAGACAGTTCCTGGATCCTCGCCATAATTTCAGGAAAGACAAGAAGAACTTCATCAGGGGTAGAGTTGTCAAAAACTCTGCACCACCTGCATTGACAGGCCAACAGACCCTGGATCAGTTAAACGCTCTCGAGCCAGATCCACAACGTCAAGGGTACTTCAAGGGGTATAATACTAAGCACGCGTGGACTCACAAAACATGCTTATGGGATCTGCCTTACTTCAAAGACCTCCTTTGCCCACACAACATCGATGTGATGCACACTGAGAAGAATATCGCTGAGGCACTTTTTGGTACATTGTTCGGCATAGATGGGAAGTCAAAGGATAATACTAAGGCTAGAGTCGATCTGGAGGCGCTATGTGATAGGCCATTACAAAACATGAAAGAACCGAAAGGAAAGCAGAACTGGACGAAGCCAAAGGCATGGTTCAATCTTGGAAGGCCAGCTATGAGGGAAATTCTCTTGTGGGTGCAACAACAGTTGATGTTCCCCGATGGGTATGCAGCGAATCTAAAGAGGGGAGCGAATCTTGATAAACCGAAGATATTTGGTCTCAAGAGTCATGATTGGCACATATGGATTGAGCGGGTAATGCCGGTGATGTTGCGTGGCTTCATCCCTGAGGATGAATGGCTAGTACTGGCAGAACTCAGCTATTTCTTTTGTGTTCTTTGTGCGAAAGAACTATCGCCTGGCGTGCTAGAAGAAATGGAAGAGTTGGCGCCGGAGTTGATCTGCAAGTTAGAGAAGATCTTTCCACCGGGCTTCTTTAATCCAATGCAGCATTTGATTTTGCATCTCTCGACCGAGGCAAGATTGGGGGGGCCCGTGCAAAATCGTTGGTGCTACCCAACTGAGAGGATGCAGAAGACGCTTCGAGAAAAATGTAAAAATAAACGTAGAATTGAAGCATCGATGGCTGAGGCATTCATCACAGAGGAGGCGGCAAACTTCGTAACAGCGCACTACGAAGCCAAAAATCGTCATTTGCATAATCCGAAGCCTCAGTACAATGCTGACGAGTCTAAAAAAGGTGGATCCAACCTCAGCCTATTCAAAGGGAATCTCGCACCAGTTAGTGTTTCACATCCAGTATCTTTGGATAACGAAGAATGGCAGACCATTTCGTTGTATGTCTTCAACAACCTGATAGAAGTGCGACCGTACATCGAGTAAGTTCTCGGTACATTGTTTCGCAACTTCTATTTCCTTTGAACTACTCTTATTCCTGGATATGTCATACAGTCGATACGTCACCATATTCTCGTATGGAGCGGAGATCCAAAAGGATTCCGTCGAAGAGTATGAGCTTCTCGCAAAGCAAGGAGGTGGCTATCCTGGTTTCATCTCTTGGTTCAAACAAACGGTAATTTCTATTAGACAATTTCATTTCATTCGCTAATTTGTGCATAATGCAACAATCCTTTCATATTAAACTTGTAGGCTAATTCAGAGTCTATGGACGCCGAATTGAGACAAGTCGCTAATGGTTTTGACTATAAGGTCCGCTCATTTGACAAGTACGACATCAACGGGTATCGCTTTCGTACCTATGGCAAAGAGCTATCTATGGCCAACCGAAAGTCAACCAATTGTTGTGTATCTGCTATCGGCGAAGGAGGTACCGAGTATTATGGGAGAGTTGAAGCAATTTATGAACTTCTGTTCTATGGTGAAAATCCACCGAATGTCGTAGTCTTCAAATGTTATTGGTTTCAGCCGAAGGAGACTAGAAGGACTCATGAACATGTAGGGCTAGTTGAAATCAACCAAAGCACTCATTTAGATGTTCCTGATGTCTATATTATGGCTCAACAGGCGACCCAAGTATTCTATCTACCGTGGGCCTGCCAAACTAATCCAAATCAGAAAGGTTGGGATGTCGTTTATGAAGTGCCGCCACGTGCTAGACTTTCTCCCCCAAAGGAAGAAGATTATGAACCTCACATTAACCCAGACACATATGAAGGAGAATTCTTCTAAGAGACACGTCTTTCCAAAAAGCGTTTCAAGAACCGCTATACTTCACCCCTTTACGTCAAGGTGGAACAAGAAGAGGTTACTGCTGCGGATGACGTGTCAATGCTTGACCGATTACGTCAAGGTGGCCTTGCACATGTTGATGCCAATGAACCCTATGAGCCCGTCATTGATTATAGTGATGATGATGATTATGCATTTATTGATGATACTGATCGAGATTATTAGTAGTGTTAGGTATTACATTTTTTTATGTTGTACTTGATGATGATACACTTAAGTGATACACATATTATTATTCATGTCGGTCTTTTTTTATGTTGTACTAATTTCGTTTACTGTTTGTCATGGCAGGTGTTGAAAGATGGTGGGCGCTGGTCGGGAGCGTGGTCTGAGGTCTTCCATTCCAGACGCACCTCTCCGCCGAGCGTTGCTGGACAGTATGGCCACACCGCCGAGCCCTTCTTCATCGACCGCGGTGCCCAGCAGGGGACGAGGTAGGAAGAGAGGAGGTGGGGCACGTGGTTGTGGGAGAGGAGGTAGGGTGACTGCTACGACGCCTTCCTCGCCGCCACCCCCAGCCGTTTCACCCGAGCACGTGACTGCTAGGGTGGACTCGTCCGAGGAGGAGGCTACACGGACTCCGGTCCACGAGCCTCCGGTCCACGGGTCTTGGGCCCACGAGCCTCGGGTCGACTGGCCTTCGGCCCCCGAGAGTTCGGCCCACGTGACCTCGGAGGAGCACACGTCCGGATGGGGTACCTGGCCGGATCAGCCCGAGGAGCCGAGTGGCCATGCTGATGATGGCGGGGAGCCGACTGATCTTGAGGAGGTGGGGGGCACCGTCTACCAGCGTGGTGCTACACGGCTCCCATCCGTGCCGGTGACCCGCGAGCAGAGGTGGTTGATTTTCCCTGATGGGGAGAGGTACGTAAGTGCATTTAATATTTTTGTACCTTGTGCATTCACGTTTTTTCAAATAACTAATGCGTTGGCCTTGTCATGTTGCAGGGGTTGGGACCACCATCATAGTGTCCGCCGGCCCAACTCCGTCCTTGGAGTTCTTTGCCGGCAAAACTTCCCGGGGTTTGTCACGTTGCCTGGTGAGGGTCGGCTTCCAGAGCTCGGATTGAGCTGGGAGCACTACGTGGCTGCCCCGGCCCCGCCGGATGAGATTATCGATGGTGTCGTGTGCGACACGAGGGCAGACATGGTGATCAGAAAGTTCTGGGTAATTTCTCCTTTACACATTTAAAAATCTTCAACTAGCTAGTTATTAATTGTACTAATCAATATTGTCTCATTTGATTGCTGACATTCTACAGGTGTGAGGAGGGATACGAGGAGGACGCGGCACATGTTATCGAGAACGTCTGCAAGCGCCTACTCCAGAACTTACGACACGAGGCTCGGGTGCAGGCTGTTCGAGACTACTACGCCTTGCGTGGTATCAGGAAGACCAAGCCGGCGTGCCGCGATAAGTTCCTGAGTAAGGAGCAGTACATGAAGGTAATTGTTAAGGCCTTCTCTACTTAAGTTCCTTCATTTAGTAATTCTTAGTCGTAGCGCTCAAGTTTCTATTTGCTAACTTAGGCGCCTCCGAGATGGTGTGCGGATCGGATGGATTGTGGGGAGGTGTTGGTCGATGAGTGGTGCTCACAACGATGGCTAGCCCTCCACAAGGAGGCCAAGGACAAACGTGCCCAAATGGAAGGTGTGCCACACCATCAAGGCAGCTCCAACTTATATCAGTTCGGGCGCAACTGGGTATGTGGTTTGCTTCATGATTCATGCAATTCATTCATCATGCTAGCTTGAGCCCTTTAATTACTAATTTTCATTGTTTCTCTCTTTCAGGCACGCTACAATAAGGCGGATAAGGTGCCAGAGGTGTACGACCTGTATGCCATGGCCCACACTGCCTCTTTCAAGAAAGTCAAGGCTTTCTCTCAGTCTGACCTCGATGATGCAAACAACTTCACCAACATCTCCTCCCACAACAAGCTCGTGAGATATAGAGATGAGGGGAAGGCGAGGAAAGGGGAGGACTTTAACCCAAGCCAGGGTCCCATTGATCCAGAGCTGTTGATGATATCTGGTGGCGGGAGGTCCCATGGCTCCATAGCCATTGGAGATGGACTTATCCGTTGTCCTAGCACTCTCCCGGAGATCAAGGCGCGTCAGTTGAGCTCCGCTCCTGAGATAAGGCCTCGTGAACGGCCAGTGCAAGTCGCCATCATGGTTAGTGATACGTACTCAATTATCTTTCTCCATTACATTGCGTGCGCTTCCATCAATGATTACAAATGGTCATGTGAGTGGTGTTGCAGGCTGCTATACAGAGTGAGAGAGATAGAACAGAGAAACTTCTGGCGGAGGCGGCGGAGAGGCAGCGGGAGTTGGAGGAGAGGACGGCAAAGATGATGGAGGAGGAGAGGGCACGGAATGACATGCAGGCAAGGGCCATGTACGAGCTCCTTGTGGTAAGTTTCTTCTGCAGATTAGCCAAAACATTCATGTAGTGTTTGTCTCATTACTAACTAGTATGACTGAGTCGTCAAAACCAAATGTGCAGTCTGTGTGTGAGAAGACAGGTCAGACCGCTCCGCCGATGCCAGTGATTGCTCCTGGGACCACGGTGAGTTTTATTTGAATGGACATTACTTGCTAGTCTTAACATTTGAGTGTCATCATGCTAACAAGACATTGGAAATGATCTTTGGTGCAGCGTAACTCCAGACAAGCATCGCACGATCCTTCTCCAGCTACCGACACGAGCCAGCCCGCTCCTACACCTCCTGGATCTTGGTAAGTTTATCTAGTGTTTTGCTTAACACATGCATAAAGACCTAGATTTAGTTTTATTTCCTCCAATGCTTACCATAATGACCTAGACTTAGCTTCTTCTCCTCCAAAATGACTTAATAAGCTTACTGACCTCCAAAACCATCCATTTTACCTAAGTTAGCTCTAAAACGATCTGTACTTAGCTTACTTATGTCAAAAATTGCATAATTAGCTTAGTTAGCTCATAGACGATCCATTTTACCTAAGTTAGCTCTAAAATGACCCATTTTACCTAGGTTAGCTTATAAATGATCCAGTTCATCCAAGTTAGCTCAAAAATGACCCATTTTACCTAGATTAGCTCCTAAATGATCCATTTTACCTACGTTAGCTTTAAAATGACCCATTTCACCTAGGTTAACTCCAAAATGACCAATCTTACCTAGGTTATCTCATAAACAATCCATTTCAACTAATTTAGCTCATAAACGATCCATTTCACCTAGGTTACCTAAAAAACGATCCATTTCACCTAGGTTACCTAAAAAACGATCCATTTCACCTAAGTTAGCTAAAAAACGATCCATTTCACCTTAGTTACCTGAAAAACGATCCATTTGACCTTAGTTAGCTCATAAACGACCCATTTCAACTAAGTTAGCTCATAAATGATCCATTTCACCTTAGCTATCTCATAAACGACCCATTTCAACTTAGTTAGCTCATATATGATCCATTTCACGTAAGTTAGCTCATAAATGACATACTCTTCTTGTTCTAGTCTTCTTCTTATTCTACTCTTCTTGTTCTAGTCTTCTTCTTGTTCTACTCTTCTTGTTCTAACTTTCTTATTTTTCATTTTGCAGATTTCATTCACTTGATGAAAGCTTGCATAGATGGAGTGCTCCTTATCCCTTTCTCTGTTTCTTTTGTATCGTTGAACTATATGCATGTATCGTTGGATGAAACTATTGTAATATATATGGTTGGATGCCTCTATGTTGAACTTGTTATGTATGATGGAACTATGCATGTAATATATATGGTTGGATGATGAAGTTATGTGTTGGATATCTTATATGTTTGCTCTATAATGGCCTTTTGAAATATATCTATATATGTCATATATATTTGTGATGAAAATTGTTGGATTTAATAAAAAACAGATAAAAGAGCCAATATGCAGGCTCTTTGCCGTCTGCCACCGACGGCAAAGGGCTCTTTGACGTCTGCCACCGACGGCAAAGGGCTCTTTGCCATCCGCCGCGGACGGCAAAGAAGACACGTGGCATCCAGCTGTGCTTCCTGGGAGCTGACCCATTTGGCCAGTTTGCCTACAGTGGCAGACGGCAAAGACTTTGCCATCAGTGGCAGACGGCAAAGACTTTGCCATCAGTGGCAGACGGCAAAGAACCTGCCATGCAGTGACATGTAGATGACATCATACGGCGGACGGCAAAGACAATGGCGGACGGCAAAGGCCTGCTGTTAGCCACTTAACAGACTGACAGCGCAATTATTGCCGTCCGCTCTCTTTGCCGTCTGTCGCGCTCTCTTTGCCGTCTGCGGCGGACGGCAAAGACTTTGCCATCAGTGGCAGACGGCAAAGTAGCTGTTTACCGTAGCCTACGTTGCCGGAGCCTTTTGCCGTCCGCGGCTGACGGCAAAGGCCTTTGCCGTCCGCCGTTCATGCCTTTGCCGTCCGCCGTGGCAGACGGCAAAGTAGCTGATTCCTGTAGTGACATTGCTTGCAAGCTCATTGTGGTACTGTATTACCGAGTGGGCCCTGAGATACCTCTCCATCATATGGGGTGACAAAACCCAGTCTTGATCCATGCCAACTCAACGGACACCCTCGGAGATACCTGTAGAGCACCTTTATAGTCACCCAATTATGTTGCGACGTGTATATATATATATATATATATATATATATATATATATATATATATATATATATATATATATATATATATATATATATATATACTTGACATGTAGAAAAACAATAGCAATAAACTTCATTTGATCATATGCTAGGTTAATAGTTTGGGTCTTGTCCATCACATCATTCTCCTAATGATGTGATTCCGTTATCAAACGACAACTCATGTCTATGCACTAGTAGAAAACAGGGCATCAGTCCCGGTTCCAGAGGGCCTTTAGTCCCGGTTCTAGAACCGGGAAAAAAAGTTCGGGGCTAAAGCCCAAAATCTTTAGTCCCGGTTCGCTTACGAACCGGAACACATGGGGCTCCACATGGCCGCTGCGGGGCGCCCAGGTAGGAGGTCCTTTAGTCCCGGTCGGTCCCTAGGGCGCGCCCCCTACCTCATGGGTCCCCTGGACACTTTTCGACGCCAACTCCAACTCTATATATTTGCTTTCGGGGAGAAAAAAATAGGAGAGAAGAAACCATCGCGTCTTATGATACGGAGCCGCCGCCAAGCCCTAAAACCTCTCGGGAGGGCTGATCTGGAGTCTGTTCGGGGCTCCGGAGAGGGGGATTCGTCGCCGTCATCATCATCAACCATCCTCCAGCACCAATTTCATGATGCTCACCGCCGTGCGTGAGTAATTCCATTGTAGGCTTGCTAGACGGTGATGGGTTGGATGAGATTTACCATGTAATCGAGTTAGTTTTGTTAGGGTTTGATCCCTTGTATCCATTATGTTCTGAGATTGATGTTGCTATGACTTTGCTATGCTTAATGCTTGTCACTAGGGCCCGAGTGCCATGATTTCATATCTGAACCTATTATGTTTTCATGAATATATGTGAGTTCTTGATCCTATCTTGCTAGTCTATAGTCACCTACTATGTGTTATGATCCGGCAACCCCGAAGTGACAATAATCGAGACCACTCCCGGTGATGACCATAGTTTTAGGAGTTCATGTATTCACTATGTGCTAATGATTTTTTCCGGTTCTCTATTAAAAGGAGGCCTTAATATCCCTTAGTTTCCATTAGGACCCCGCTGCCATGGGAGGGTAGGACAAAAGATTTCATGCAAGTTCTTTTCCATAAGCACATATGACTATATTCGGAATACATGCCTACATTACATTGATGAATTGGAGCTAGTTCTGTGTCACCCTATGTTATGACTATTACATGATGAACCGCATCCAGCATAATTATCCATCACTGATCCGATGCCTATGAGCTTTCCATACACTGGTTTACGCTTATTTACTTTTTCGTTGCTACTATTACAATCACTACAAAACACCAAAAATATTACTTTGCTTTCATTACTCTTTTTGTTACCGCTACCACCACTATCATATTACTTTGCTACTAAACACTTTGCTGCAGATACTAAGTTTCTAGGTGTGGTTGAATTGACAACTCAGCTGCTAATACTTGAGAATGTTCTTTGGCTCCCTTTGTGTCGAATCAATAAATTTGGGTTGAATACTCTACCCTCGAAAGCTATTGCGATCCCCTATACTTGTGGGTTATCAAGACCTTTTTCTGGCGCCGTTGCCGGGCAGCATAGCTCTATTCTTTGAGTCACTTGGGATTTATATCTGCTGGACACTATGAAGAACTTGAAAGACGCTAAGACAACAATTTGTCCCTCAACTACGAGGGAGGTAAGGAACTGCCATCTAGCTCTGCACTTGATTCACCTTCTGTTATGAGTAAGCTTGCGACACCTAAACCTGCTTCTGCTATTCGTTCCGATATGTCGCATGTTATTGATGATGCCACTTCTGCTATGCATGATACTTATGATGGAAGTACTTCTATGCTTGATACTGCTGTGCCCCTTAGTGAATTTCTTGATGAACAAATTTCTAGGTCTAGAGAGAAAGAAATTATTGAATCTGATTACATTGATGAAAATGATGATGAGGATAGGCCTATTATTCCTGAAGGTTATATTTTTGATAGAGAGGCTTCTGCTGCCATTTTAGCTTGCAATGATAATGATGAGCTTAGAAGGTTAATAGCTAAATGGAACAAAGAATCACTTAGAGATAAAATGAGGCCTGATCCTGCTTTTGCTACTTCACCTATTTGTGTTCCCGATAAGGATTATGAATTCTCTGTTGATACTAATATAATTACTTTGGTTGAATCTGATCCTTTCCATGGTTATGAATCTGAAACTATTGTGGCACATCTTACTAAATAAATGATATAGCCACCCTGTTTACTAATGATGAGAGATCGCGCTACTTTTACATCCACAAAATATTTTCGTTCTCATTAAAGGGTGATGCTAAGATATGGTTTAATTCTCTTGATCCTGGTTGTGTGCGTAGTCCCCAAGATATGATTTATTACTTCTTTGCTAAACATTTCCCTGCTCATAAGAAACAAACTGCTTTAAAGGAAATATACAACTTTGTGCAAATTAAAGAAGAGAGTCTGCCACAAGCTTGGGGGAGGCTTCTCAAGTTACTTAATGCTTTGACTGATCATCCTCTTAAGAAACATGAAATACTTGATATCTTTTATAATGGACTAACAGATGCTTCTAGATATTACCTGGATAGTTGTGCTGGTTCTCTTTTCAGGGAAAGAACACTGGATGAAGCTGAAATTCTATTGAATAATATGTTGACAAATAAAAATAATTGGGCACCTCCTGAGCCAACTCCTGAGCCAGTTCCCGCTCCAATTAATGATCCTATTCCTAAACCAACTCTGAAGAAGAGAGGTGTGCTATTTCTCAGTCCCGAAGATATGCAAGAGGCAAAGAAATCTATGAAAGAAAAAGGTATTAAAGCTGAAGATGTTAAGAATTTACCTCCTATTGAAGAAATACATGGTCTTAATCTACCGCCTGTTGAAGAAACATATGATCTTAATCCTCTATTTATTGAAGAACCTCCAGATCCCGATAACGCAACACAGGTAGTAAAGTTTAATTCTCTCTATAGATATGACAAAGCTGAAGTCCCTCCTACTAAAATTGCTAGTCAGTGCTTGGATGAGTTTGATAACTTTATGTTGAAGCAAGATGACTTTAATGCCTATTTTGGTAGACAATTAAAACAAAATGCTTATATGATTAAACGCTTGGGTGATTATATGGCTAATATTAGAGGTGAACTTAAACTTGTCAGCAAACATGCTTCTATGGTTACCACTCAAGTAGAACAAGTACTTAAGGCTCAAAAAGAATTGCTCGATGAAATGAACAGTAAGAAAAATGATTATGCTGTTAGAGTTGCTACTAGAACTGGTAGAATGACTCAGGAACCTTTGTATCCTGAAGGCCACCCTAAGAGAATTGAGCAAGATTCTCAAAGAAATAACATTGATGCACCTAGTTCTTCTAAAAAGAAGAGAAAGAAAAATGATAGAACTATGCAAACTTCTAGTGAACCTATTGCTGAACCACCTTTGAATCCAAATGATATCTCTATCTCTGATGCTGAAACACAATCTGGTAATGAACATGAACCTAGTGAAAATGTTAATGATGATGTTCATGATGATGCTCAACCTAGTAATGTTAATGATGTAGAAATTGAACCTGCTGTTGATCTTGATAACCCACAATCAAAGAATCAACGTTATGATACGATAGACTTTGTTGCTAGGAAACATGGTAAAGAAAGAGAACCTTGGGTTCAGAAACCCATGCCTTTTCCTCTGAAACCATCCAAGAAAAAGGATGATGAGGATTTTGAGCGCTTTGCTGAAATGATTAGACCTATCTTTTTGTGTATGCGATTGACTGATATGCTCAAAATAAATCCTTATGCCAAGTACATGAAACATATTGTTACAAATAAAAGAAAGATACCGGAAGCTGAAATTTCCACCATGCTTGCTAATTATACTTTTAAGGGTGGAATACCAAAGAAACTTGGAAATCCAGGAGTACCTACTATACCATGCTCCACTAAAAGAAACTACGCTAAAACTACTTTATGTGATCTTGGAGCCGGTGTTAGTGTTATGCCTCTCTCTTTATATCGTAGACTTGACTTAAATAAGTTGACACCTACTGAAATATCTTTGCAAATGGCTGATAAATCAACTGCTATACCTGTCGGTATTTGTGAGGATGTTCCTATTGTGGTTGCAAACGTTACTATTTTAACGGACTTTGTTATTCTTGATATGCCCGAGGACGATAGTATGTCCACTATTCTTGGAAGACCTTTTCTTAATACTGCAGGGGCTGTTATTGATTGCAACAAAGGCAATGTCACTTTTCATGTTAATGGTAATGAGCATACGGTACACTTTCCAAGGAAACAACCTCAAGTCCACAGTATCAATTCTATTGGAAAAATTCCATCGATTATATTTGGAGGTTTTGAATTTCCTCTTCCTACTATCAAAAAGAAATATGATATACTTATTATTGGGGATGTGCATATCCCCGTTGAGGTAACCTAGTGTTATTCGAAATTTCTCCGGTTTCATGATTATCAGAATGAGTTTGTTAACAAGACTTGATCAACCTTGTTAGTGGATTCCTTTTTGATGAGCATGAGATGGATGAAACTAGAAGCACAACCTTCTGTACCCTCTCTATACTTTCTGTCATTTAGTTGAAATAAAGTAAAAATAGTGTTTTTCTGTCTGTTTCCTTATTTATCCGTGCTATATAAAAATATCCCGAAAATAGAAGTCCTCGGAATGACATGCCAATTTAATATGATTTTTTCGGAAATATTTGAGGATTTATGGTGCAAAAACTACCGCGGGGGAGCTGCCACCTGGCCACGAGGGTGGAGGGCGCGCCCTACCCCCCTGGCGCGCCCCCTGCCTCGTGGGCCCACGGTGGCCCTTCTCCACTTATTCCAGCACCTATCTTCTTCTTCTTCCTCACACAACCACGAAAAACCAACTCAAGCACGGGTTCCAGCTCTCTTTGATGTAATTTTCGATCTCCTTGCTCCAAGCACCTCTCGCAAAACTGCTTGGGGAGATTGTTCTATGTGACTCCTCCATTGGTGCAATTAGTTTTTGTTCTAGTGCTTTATTCTTTGCAAATTTGTGCTGCATAGGTGACCATGTTCTTGAGCTTGCATGTCAAATTTATATGGTTCCAAGTAGTTCTAATGCTTGATATAGGCTCTAGGCACTTGTAGGAGTAGTTGCTATTAGTTTTATTGAGCTTTGTTCACTTTTGTTTTAAGTTACTAAAAATTTCAGATTACTTCAGAAAATAATGAAGAGACTTTTGAGGGGCTCATCGAGCCGAAGCTCGAAGGAGAAACAAAATGAAGAAGCACAGAGGCCCAGATATAATTTGCCTCATACCGCGGAGATCCGGCCGTGTGAATGGCCTTCCGATAATTCCTTCAGACAGGCCGTGATTTATGAGGATTTCTATTCATTGATTGAGAATGCCGGCCTCACCGACTTCGTGCGCAACCAATGTCATCAGTATCTCTTACTCACAAATACTTTTGTGCAAAACTTCTACTTTTTCCCTAAGGAATCACCTCCTTCAGTAGAGTTTCATTAATATAACGTTGTTAAGAAGATGCCATTGTCTGAATTTTGCGAAGTCTGCAACATACCCCCTGAGGGTACCTTAGAGGAACCACACCGTAAAGAGGTGGAAGCGTTTATTAACACTATCTCTGTGGGAGAAACCAGGAAGTTTTCTGATGCAAGAATCACTAGCATACATTGTCCTGTATTACGCTATTTTGCCTTATTTGCTAGTCGTTGCTTGACTGGTCACGGGAACTGTGGGAACCTTAGTGTTCCTGATATTATTATTTTGTTCCATGGTTTATACCGCGATAACACTGTTAGTATGGGCGGAATTATTGCTAGACGGTTAAGTATGAACCGTACTAAGGGTCCAATCTTTGGAGGCATTTATGCTTCACGCCTCGCTGCACATTTTCATATAGCTATTGGGCTTCATGAGAAAGAAGAAAAATTGCTGCCTAGTGCTTATTTAGATTATAAGAGTATGCTAGCGCATGATTTTCTCGTTAAGGGCAGGGAAGGAGAGCTCAAATATAAATTATTCTTTCATAAACATCATCCTGAAACTATTACCTTGCCTGCTCCCTCTTTGTTTAATTTTGTAGAACCCTATCTCGTTACATGGGTTGCCATCCAACCTTACAAGAATCCTGCACCAGCCCCGGAACCGGAACCACAAGAGGAGCCTCCACGACAATCTGTTTATTCTTGGGATCCAGAGATGGCTGTCAGCCAATGGCAGTCAGAGTCTTCCTCATCACAGTACAACCCCAACTATTCTTCGTCGCAGTACGACCCCAGCTACACCTACGGGTATCCGCCAGGCTATCCCTGGCAATAAACCTACTTAGGCCAAAAGCCTAAGCTTGGGGGAGTACGTATTTCTCACCGACATTACATTTATGTTCACACACACTCATTGCTAGATGTCGGTGCTCATACTCTTTCGCTGTAATCTCCATGCTAGTTTATTTTCTTTTTCCTGCTTTCTTCTTGTGTGTTTGATAAACCTTAAGAAAAACAAAAAATTAGTAGTAGTTTACTTTCCTGCTGTAGTAGTAATAATTAAAAAGAAAAACCCAAAAATATTTCCCGTTCTTCTTTTGTTTGTTGGGAGCTTTCCCGTGTAAATAGTTTTTATTTCTTTTCTTTTCTCTGGGGGTCAGTAGGAGAAGACCATGATTAAATTATTGAAGTGGCTCTTGTATGCATTATTGTTGATTTAACCAAGAGCCCATATTGCCTTGTCTTCTCCTATTTATTGAATGCTCGCAGATTCCAGCTTAGTCGAATGCACGTGCACTCTTATTATTATTCACACCGTTCGGTCGTGCAAGTGAAAGGCAATTATGATGATATATGATGGACTGACTGAGATGAGAAAAGCTGGTATGAACTCGACCTCTTTTGTTTTTGTAAATATGATGAGTTCATCGTTCTTGATTCAGCTTGTTATGAATAAACATGTTTGCAATGACAATTAGAGATCATAGTTGCTTGTGCCATGCTTGATTAGCTATGAGTTACAATGGTTTACCTTGCGTGCCAACATGCTATCAAAATGGTTATGATGTGGTATGGTTAGGTGGTATCCTCCTTTGAATGATTTAAGTGACTTGACTTGGCACATGTTCATGCATGTAGTTGAAACAAATCAACATAGCCTTCACGATATTTATGTTCATGGTGGATTATATCCTACTCATGCTTGCATCCAATGTTTATTGATTTTAATGCATGTACATGGCTGTTGTCACTCTCTAGTTGGTCGCTTCCCAGTCTTTTGCTAGCCTTCACCTGTACTAAGCGGGAATACTGCTTGTGCATCCAATCCCTTAAACCCCAAAGTTATTCCAGATGAGTCCACTATACCTTCCTATATGCGGTATCTACCTGCCGTTCCAAGTAAATTTGTATGTGCCAAACTCTGAACCTTCAAATAAACATTCTATTTTGTATGCTCGAATAGCTCATGTATCAACCAAGGCTGCCCTTATCTTCCATGTTAGGCAGGTCATTCTCAAGAGGAGTGGACTCCGCTCCTCACTCACGAGAAAATGGCTGGTCACCGGGATGCCCAGTCCCATGCTTTATGCAAACTAAATCAAAATTAATTGCAAACAAAACTCCCCCTGGGACCTGATGTATGTTGGAGGCACTCGTTGTTTCGAGCAAGCCATGGATTGATGCTTGTTGGTGGAGGGGGAGTATAAACTTTACCATTTTGTTTGGGAACCGCCTATAATGTGTGTAGCATGGAAGATATCGACATCTCTTAGTTGCTATGTTGACAATGAAAGTATACCGCTCAAAATATTATTTATCTCTATTTCAAAACCGAGCTCTGGCACCTCAAATACCTGCTTCCCTCTGTGAAGGGCCTATCCATTTACTTTTATGTTGAGTCATCACCCTCTTATTAAAGAGCACTAGCTGGAGAGCACAGGTGTCATTTGCAGTCATCACTGTTAATTTATATTGGGTGTGACTATGATTGGATATATTTTACCATGAATTACAATGTCTAGTCAGTCCTTGATCTTTAAAGGTGCTCTGCATTTATGTTTTGCGGTCTCAGAAAGGGCTAGAGAGATACCATCTTGTTATATCATATTATGATTGTTTTGAGAAAGTGTTGTCATCCGAGATTTATTATTATGGCTCGCTAGTTGATTATGCTATTGATATGAGTAATTATGAGACCTGAGAATTATTGCAAATGTGGTTAGTTATAATCTTTGTTGAAAACTTGAATGCTGGCTTGACATATTTGCAACAAGAAGAGCAAACAGAGTTTGTAAAAGTCTTCCTTTTTCTCTTTTAGTTTGTCAACTGAATTGCTTGAGGACAAGTAAGGGTTTAAGCTTGGGGGAGTTGATACGTCTCCGTCGTATCTACTTTTCCAAACACTTTTACTCTGACTTGTATTATTTGAATGGAACTAACCCGGACTGACGTTGTTTTCAGCAAAATTGCAGTGATGTTGTTTTATGTGTAGAAAACAAAAGTTCTCGGAATGACCTGAAACTCCACGGAATACCTTATAATAAATAATAAAAAATCTTTGCCAAAGATGAAGACCAAGGGGCCCACACCCTATCCATGAGGGTGGGGGCACGCCCCCCCTAGGGCAGCCCCCTACCTCGTGGGCCCCTTGGACACCTTCCGACACCAACTCCAACTCTATATATTTGCTTTCGGGGAGAAAAAAATAGGAGAGAAGAAATCATCGCGTTTTACGATACGGAGCCGCCGCCAAGCCCTAAAACCTCTCGGGAGGGCTGATCTAGAGTCCGTTCGGGGCTCCAGAGAGGGGGATTCATCGTCGTCGTCATCATCAACCATCCTCCATCACCAATTTCATGATGCTCACCGCCGTGCGTGAGTAATTCCATCTTAGGCTTGCTGGACGGTGATGGGTTGGATGAGATTTACCATGTAATTGAGTTAGTTTTGTTAGGGTTTGATCCCTAGTATCCATTATGTTCTGAGATTGATGTTGCTATGACTTTGCTATGCTTAATGCTTGTCACTAGGGCCCGAGTGCCATGATTTCAGATCTGAACCTATTATGTTTTCATGAATATATGTGAGTTCTTGATCCTATCTTGCAAGTCTATAGTCACCTACTATGTGTTATGATCCGACAACCCCAAAGTGACAATAATCGGGACCACTCCCGGTGATGACCATAGTTTGAGGAGTTCATGTATTCACTATGTGCTAATGCTTTGTTTCGGTTCTCTATTAAAAGGAGGCCTTAATATCCCTTAGATTCCATTAGGACCCCGCTGCCACGGGAGGGTAGGACATAAGGTGTCATGCAAGTTCTTTTCCATAAGCACGTATGACTATATTCGGAATACATGCCTACATTACATTGATGAATTGGAGCTAGTTCTGTGTCACCCTATGTTATGACTGTTACATGATGAACCGCATCGGGCATAATTATCCATCACTGATCCGATGCCTACGAGCTTTCCATATATTGGTTTATGCTTATTTACTTTCTCATTGCTACTGTTACAATCACTACAAAACACCAAAAATATTACTTTGCTTTCATTACTCTTTTTGTTACCGCTACCACCACTATCATATTACTTTGTTACTAAACACTTTGTTGCAGATACTAAGTTTCCAGGTGTGGTTGAATTGACAACTCAGCTGCTAATACTTGAGAATATTCTTTGGCTCCCCTTGTGTCGAATCAATAAATTTGGGTTGAATACTCTACCCTCAAAAGCTGTTGCGATCCCCTATACTTGTGGGTTATCAGACGCTAGCTACTATACATATAGAGAGAACTCGACACGCTAGCTAGTAAGCAAATGAACAAACCATTAATTACACAAGATCGTCATGAACATATACAGAGAGGAGTGACCTCTCTTTCTCCGAGAGATTGGTCGAACAACAAGTTTTCGTATATCTATCCCACGCTACTAGCTACATATATACAATATAAGATATCTTACAATCCCTAATGTCAAAAGTCTATATCAATTTCCACATGGTATTCTCTGGCTTTATGTATGACGTGGTCAAGAAAGAATCCCGCCAATTCCTCTTGAGTTGCTCGTATGCGATCATGTGGTAGGAGTTCATCCCACATCTGCCAGATCTAATTTAAAGAAGGGGGTCAATACATATATATGAATGAAACTCAAGATAAATGATGGTCATAAAATAAAATTGTGAATATTATTTTTTACGTACTTGATATTGTTTTTCAGAGTAGCCCCGTTGAGAGGTCGCGTTGTACATGAACTCGCAAACGTAGTATCCAAAAAAATCATTCCCGGCTTCCTGTCACAAGCACTTTACGAGAAATAGAGTTCAACCAAACTGATAATCAAGCATGATAAATGGTATTGATGAAACTAGAATCAGTGGGAGATGCACGGAACTAGCTAGTAGTACTTACTTTCAGGTGTGTAAATCGCAGCTCCCTCGGCAGTCCTGGAACAATTCTGGTGAAGTCTTTCCAAACCCTACCAGACAAAGAAAATAATTACTTGATATCAGGAAATGAACAGCGTTGCCGATATGGTGCGGTAATGATCGATTGAACTTCATTCCGGAGCATTTCAGTCATATCCGCATAGTCCAGGGGATATTTTCGTCTCAGGTCTAAGACAGTTACTACTCCCCGGTCAAGCTTAATCTCTAGCAGAATAAAGTGGAAGCTGCACATGCATGCATAACTCATCAATTACATTCCTATAACCTCGAGTAAGGGAAACTGAATATGCACAAGACAGTAACACTCACTTGAAGTTGTAAGGAAAGAGTATTTTCTCTTTGTTTTTATTTTTAAGCAACGATTGTAGCAAGTTATCCTTGGTATCTATGACTCTGTTTGTAACCAACATTCATTTATGGTATTTGGGTTAATGAACCCAATGTCATAGATTTGTGATTTTCTGCATTCGACAATCTTCAATCTGCATAATATAGTGAGGATAATTATAAATACATGCAATGAAAGAGCTGAGCTATATATAGAGACTTAATTACAGAAGTAATACTTATAGACAGTAGCGAGTCACGAGTTGTTTGTCGAGGGCAAATTGATTGTATAACTGGAATAACTCCATAAATTCAACAGGCAATAGCTCAGTTCCAATGAGGTCGTTGAGGGAGTCCTGGATTAAGGGGTTCTCGGGCGTATGGACTACGGTACGTGGGCCAGACTGATGGGCTATGAAGATACAAGGCCGAAGACTCTCTCCCGTGTTCGGATGGAACTCTCCTTGGCGTGGAAGGCAAGGTTGGCTCCCTGATATGAAGATTACTTTCTCTGTAACCAACTTTGTACAACCCTAGTCCCCTCCGGTGTCTATATAAACCGGAGGGCTTAGTATGTAGAGGGGAGAATAACCATACAGGCTAGACTTCTAGGGTTTTAGCCATTACGATCTCATGGTAGATCTACTCTTGTAATACTCATATTCATCAAGATCAATCAAGCAGGAAGTAGGGTATTACCTCCATAGAGAGGGCCTGAACCTAGGTAAACACCGTGTCCCCTATCTCCTGTTACCATCGATCTTAGACGCACAGTTCGGGACCCCCTACCCGAGATCCGCCAGTTTTGACACCGACATTGGTGCTTTCATTGAGAGTTCCGCTGCGTCATCTTCAAGAGGTTCGATGGCCCCGTCAATCATCTACAACAATGCCGTCCAGGGGGAAGTCTTCCTCCCTGGACAGATCTTCGTATTCGGCGGCTTCACACTGCGGGCCAACTCGCTTGGCCATCTAGAGCAGATCGACGGCTATGCCCCTGGCCATCAGGTCAGGTTTGGAAGCTTGAACTACGTCGCTGATATTCGCGGAGACTTTATCTTTGATGGATTTGAGCCTATGGCAGCCACTCCCTGCCACCGCAATGAACATGACTTAAATATGTCATCGGACCACACCCAGGAGATAGCGCCTGTAACTGCTCTGGCCCTAGATCCGGAGCAGATCGCGTCATCCGAGGACGGGAAGCTCAACCCGCCAAGGAAGCCGCAGTCTCAGCGGCGTTGGAGCCGCACACAGACCCAACCTCGGGTGGAATATGTGCCACCGGAACCTCAGACTCGTGTCCGGCTATAGGTTCCGAACCACGTGCGTCCGCATACGTCGAGCGTGATCGGACATCGATCGTCGAATTGAGCTCCGCAGACATCTTCCAGAACTCACCTTTAGGCGATGTGCTAAATTCATTAAAAACACTCTCCTTAGCGAGGGACTCACAGCCGAATTATACCTGGATCGAACTGGAGGCTGATGACGGAGAATTTCGCTTCCCACCCACCGCCCACTTCATAGCCACTGTCGAAGACTTAACCGACATGGTCGATTACAGCTCCGAAGACATTGATGGTATGGACGACGATGCCGAAGAGGAGCAGGGCCAAAACCCGTCGTTTACCGGGCGCTGGACGGCCACCTCCTCATACAACATATACATGGTGGATACACCCAAAGAGAATAGCGGCGGTGACAAGGAAGATCAAGTCGAGGATGAACCTCCTAAGATACAACCAAAGTGTCGACGTCAGCGGCGCCGCTCTAAATCACGCCACAGAAAAAACAGCAATCCCGACACAGGAGAAGATAACACTCTGGATGGTCCCGAAGACAGAGAAGACCCCGACGAGCAAACTGCTAAACAGGACGGTCGGGAAGATGGGCAAGTTAGCCCTAATGAACAGGCCATAAACGAAGACGCGGAGGACAGCAATTATCTACCACTCTTCGAGGATGAGGTGAGCCTCGGTGATGAAGACTTCATCGTACCTGAGGAACCTCTCAAGCAGGAGCGCTTTAAGCGCCGGCTAATCGCCACTGCAAGGAGCCTAAAAAAGAGGCAGCAGCAGCTTCAAGCTGATCAGGATCTGCTCAATTACAGGTGGACTACTGTCCTGGCAGCTGAGGAATACGGCCTCGAGTGCCCAACCAAAAGTTAGCCGAAGCACAAATTGCTACCTCAGTTCGATGACAAGGCGCTGGAGCTCGTACCACCATCGTGCAATGCGGCTGACCGACCACTACGTGGCCGGGACAAAGCGGCATCTCAAGCCGAACACCAGCCCGCAATACCTCATTTTAAAGGCAGAGATAAAATAGCTCGGGGACATACATATGACCTGCGGCAGAACTTGGACAGCAGAGCATGGCAGAACAGATCGATCTATTGATCACAGGGGCATGCCCGACACGCGACAACGGCTTCCTAGCCGGACACATCAATCATAATCACGCCCGGGCCGAGAACCGTAGACAGACTCCATCCGAGCTACGTCGCGACATGGCCCGATATAGAGGCGCTGCATACCCACTTTGCTTCACTAACGAAGTAATGGAGCACGAATTCCCAGAAGGGTTTAAACCCATGAATATTGAATCATACGATGGAACAAGAGATCGCGCGGTATGGATTGAAGATTTTCTTCTCCATATCCACATGGCCCGTGGTGGATCTCCACGCCATCAAATACCTCCCACTAAAACTAAAGGGACTAGCGTGACACTGGCTAAATAGCCTTCCGGAGAACTCCGTTGGCAGCTGGGAAGACCTGGAAGACGCCTTTTGCGATAACTTCCAAGGTACATATGTCCGGCCACCAGATGCCGATGACTTAAGCCACATCATCCAACAGCCCGGAGAGTCAGCCAGGAAGCTCTGTACTAGGTTCTTAATTAAAAAGAACCAAATTGTCGATTGTCCGGACGCCGAAGCCCTCACGGCCTTCAAACACAGCGTCCGGGATGAGTGGCTCGCCCGCCACCTCGGTCAAGAAAAACCAAAATCCATGGCAGCCCTTACTGCTCTAATGACCCGCTTTTGCGCGGGACAAGACAACTGGCTCGCTCATAGAAGCAACAGCGCCAGCGATCCAGGCACTTCTGAAGTCCGAGACGGCAACGGCAAGCCACGACGCAATAAACACAAGCGTCGCAATAATAATGAAAGAACGCAAGACATGGCGGTCAACGCCAGATTCAGCGGCTCCAAACCCGGTCAACGGAAAAAGCCATTCAAGGCAAATAGAGACGGACCATCCAATCTAGACAAGATACTGGATCGGCCCTACCAGATTCATGGCACCCCCGATAAACCAGCTACTCACACCAACAGTAGCTGTTGGGTCTTCAAACAAGCCGGCAAGCTTAATGCCGAACACAAGGGGAAGGGGCCGCCCAGTGACAGCGATGACGAAGAGACTCGCCAGCCGAATACCGGGGGTCAGAAGCAATTTCCCCCCGAAGTGAAAACCGTAAACATGGTATACGTGACGCACACCCCTACAGGGGAGCGCGGGGGCGCACTACGGGACGCATACGCCATAGAGCCTTCCCCCCAAAATTTAGCCATATCCGTCCTGAAGGTTCGGCAGCTCTGATCATCGATCCAATTATCGATGGGTTCCATCTCACGAAAGTCCTTATGGACGGCGGCAGTAGCCGTAATCTACTCTACCAAGACACTGTCCGCAAAATAGGAATCGATCCTTCAAGAATCAGCCCATCACAACTACCCTCAAGGGAGCAGTACCCGGCGTAGAAGCTCACTGCATGGGCTTCATCACATTGGAAGTTGTTTTCGGTTCGCCGAACAACTTCCGAAGCGAAGGCTTGACCTTTGATACTGTCCCGTTCCGCAGTAGCTACCATGCACTTCTGGGGCATACCGCTTTTGCTGGTTTTAATGCGGTCCCACTCTACGCTCGCGCAAAACTTAAGATGCCCGGTCCATGCAGCGTCATAACAATAAATGGAAATACGGAACACTCCCTCCGTACTGAGGGTCATACTACGGCTACTCCAGCCGAAGTACGAAGCGGCCTCATCAAGCCGCATATCTCATCGCCATTAAGCCGCCGGTCTCTATTAAATGGGACCAATCAATCTCAGAGCTGGATTAGCAGTTCAGCCTCCGTTGTTCGTCTCATATACCCGCGAAGTTTGTACCGCATGTACATAATTATGTACATAAAATACCCTGGTCATCGGCGGAGGCACAATACGGATGGGCCTACAAGCACTCCCATAGCCTCCTTTTCTTTTCTAACTATTTTTTATCTTTTACCACAGGTGTCTCAAAGAATGGTCCTCTCATGGACTCTTTCGGAGTTCGGCTTCGTACACTTACCCAAAGGCTATTCCTATTAATGAGTCCTTTCATCGAGGCAAGGCGGTGCAGACATGCGACAGGAGGTCCAAATAATTTTTCATGGACCCCACTCTCTATTTCAAGCCTATAAGGTGCCTTCTCTCTCAGCCTTCGACCACCGGCATGTCAAATAGCCCGGGTCATGGCGTTATTATCTGTAAAATGGCAATTGAAATATCAATCAGGTTCCAGTGAACATAATCCGTATTCAGTATTTGTTTTTTGTAAAGAACTGAATTTTGCTTCTCCGGTTGTTTCACACACGCACCTCGGCACAAATTGCCAGGGGCTCAATATGGGAACAAATGAATTACCCGCAAGTCCGAACAGCTTTATAACACAACTCGGCGTCACGAGTTGGCCTTATATGCATCAGCTCTGAATCATGTGTTTGGTCAATAGTTGGGTTGCCCTGCTCCTGTGCTTACTTTCTTACGTTCCGCTCTATCGGCTAGGGTAGTAAAGGAAGAACTACTGCGATTGTGTCCTGGTTTATCCGGATGAGCACCTCAGTAGAGAAAGCCGAAAACTGACTGTCACGATGCGGCGAGAGCTGGTCAACCACTCGATGACTTATCAGAATCTTTGGCGATTCCTTCCGTATTACACGAAGGACCATTCTTCTGGTCAGCTATGTAACGCACCGTATTCGGATAACTGCGTACATCTTCATCTTGCCCCCAGGTGGACTCTTCGCTGCAATATCGGTGGCCTTCATCTTCTCCCAATACGTCTTGACACGGGCAAAGGCCATCCATGCACCTTCAATGCACGTTGGTCACTTCACGGCGTCGATACGCGACACCACATACACAAGTCGCTGCACCAAACCGAAATAACTATTCGGAACTGGCTCTATCGGCCACAGCCGGACCACGACGTCCTTCATGGCAGAACCGGATATCTTGTGGAGCTCGGCCCACTGGGCCATCTGTTCGTTCAGCAACAGCGGGCGCTTTGGCGTGCCGAATTGTGACCAGAAAAGCTTCTCCGTTACATACCCTTCTTGCGCTTGGTAAAATTGCACCGCATCGGAGGCGCTCTTTGGCAAGTCCAAGAATGCGTCTGGAGAGCTCCAGATTTGATTAAGCGGGGCATACTTCAGATCGCCGAATTTAGTCTGTAATAAGAAATGCTTACCGCTCGCTATCTCCCC
Organism: Aegilops umbellulata; assembly: GCA_032464435.1. Taxonomy (NCBI): domain Eukaryota; kingdom Viridiplantae; phylum Streptophyta; class Magnoliopsida; order Poales; family Poaceae; genus Aegilops; species Aegilops umbellulata. The sequence goes on along the minus strand of CP136059.1, from coordinate 440,958,041 downwards.
AGCTTGCCGGATTGTCGGTGAGAAACGACACCTATGGGATCACAAGAATCCCTACAACGGTTGCCGGGGCGCGGGGTTGTGAGAAGAGCAGGATCAACAGTCAACACAAGGATTGTTTACCCAGGTTCGGGCCGCGAGCATGCGTAATACCCTAGTCCTGCTTTGGTGATTGTATTGAGAGAGTTCTTGAGCTCTCGAACTAGCTACGGTGGCTGCGTAGTCCAAAAGAGCCAAATCCCTCTCCAGTATGCCATGGGCCTCCTTTTATAGTCGAAAGGGGCTGCCACCGTGGCACACAGGAGGTGGAAAGGTCTACAGTGCTGCGAGCTTATCGCCCGTGTTACAGTACAAGACGTATTTAATGCATCCCTTAGGTTCCCCTTGCTTTATCAGGGACGGGAACGGAGCACGTCCCGTTCGTCGTCGCCTCGCCTCGCTTCGACACGCGCCCAGGCCAGTGATGCATGTGGCGCCATGTAGGCAGGCAGGTAACTGAGGTGGTGTGATGGTAGGGTCTGCACGAAGATCTGCATGCCACCATGCAGGTGCTTGGTGAGTTGGCCCGGAAGCCGCATGTTGCCATGCAGGTGCCAGCCCAGCTGGTTGGGCTGGCAGCTGCATGCGAACAACAGTGGAGTCTTGGTTGGTGCGGGCCTGGCTGTGGCCCCGCTGATGTTCTCAGCAAGGGCCTTCCCGGGGGCCCGGCAAGGGTCTTGCCGCGGTGTTGCGGTCGTCCCCGACAAGACGCTTCCCGGGGGTCTTGTGGATTCCCTCTGCTGGGATCCTGCCGAGGGTCGCGGTCTTCTGGTCCTCATCTGATCTCATATGTTTATGGTCTTGACGAAGATCTGCATGCCACCACAGAGGTGCCTCCCGAGCCTTGGTTCCAATACAGCTGTTGGCGATGCTTGGAACCTTTGGGCTCAAGGGTGGCTCACTCTGCTTGCGTTGGGCAAGTTGCCCCGGCAAGGCTCTTGCCGGGGTCGCGGAGGTTGCCCCTGCAAGGGCCTTGCCGGGGGAGTCCACTTCGCCCTCTTGCTCTTTGGTGTGTCTGGTCTTGGTCGTCTTGTGCTTCAGCTTCTCTCCGGCTTCCCTCCTTTGCCCTGCTACATGCGGCTGTGGCGCGCGGCTCTGACTGACCATGTACAAGTAAAGGGGCAAAAGGAGAGCCCCTACTTTTGTACACCGACAGGAGCTCCCGGGCCTGGGCCACACATAAGCATGACACGTTGTTGGGCCAGGCCCAGAATGGTGCGCAGGCAGGTGGGCAGATTTTACCGTGGTAACTCTTCATCCGCTGTGCTTCCCCACGACCCGCGTTGAACGCGTGATGTGGGGGGTCGTGCGTGACGTGGGGGGCATGCGTGGGGCGGTTCCCGGACGCATGCGTCACATAGCAGTTAATGGTAAAGGAGGCGGCCCGCGCCTTCCTTGTAAAAAGGAATAACCGCGGGCGCGCTGCTCACTTACCCACTTCCCGCGTCTTCACCAATCTTAGAGCCGTCGCCACCTTTCTCCCTCCTTCTCGAGCTCTCACCTTCGCTTTCCTACCCTGCGCCTTCGCCATCCTCTGCCCCTGCTTCTCAGAGCTGCCATGGCTCCCAAATCCACCAAGGGCAAGGGAGTGGCCAAAGATGCCGGGGCGACGGAGCCACCTGAGAGTGAGCAGGCGGCGCGACGGACACAACTCGCCTACTTTCCTTCGATGGTCTATGTGTTCGAGCTCCGGGACTGCGTCAGGCCCTTGTGGGGGTGCAAGACGGGGGAGAGACGATGGGTCATCCAGCCACGCGTGTCATTGCCGCCAACTGCGCCGAGGCCTCCCCAAATCGGCATCCTTTCTTTGTCGACTACTTCTCCTGCGGGCACTGTCCCCCTTCTTCGATTTCTTCAATGACGTCATGCACACCTACGGCTTCCACCTTTTGGATTTTACTCCAAATGTCGTGGCGTGCATGGCTCTTTTTGCACACCTCTGCGAGGGCTTCGCCGGGGTGCATCCCAACATGGCGCTCTTCCGCCACTACTTCTTCCCTCGGATCCAACCGAGGGGCGCCATTTCCGGTTGCGTCGCCTGGATCTCCCGGTCCAAGGGGGCATACCCGAAGGGCGCCATGAAGGAGAGGTGGGAAGAATGGCGGGGCCGGTGGTGCTAGATTGAAGAGAAGAACCCGCCAGACTTTTGCCGGGTCCGCGACGCGCCGCCGGTTCAATGGGGCTAATGGAGCGACGTTGACACCGGCGATGCTAAGCTCACGGTCGCCACCACCAAGATCATTCTCCTTACCGAGGCCGGGCTCACCCTTGAGATGATCAGGGCGGATTTCATCCGCCGCCGAATCGCTCCACTACATAAGAAGCGGAGGCCGGCCTCGCTCTTCACGAACGCCGCCGACATCATGAGGCTTCGCCCCGGCCTCGACCACAACTTCACGGTGATGGGGCATGCCCACTTTTGCCAGCGGCTCTTCCAGCTGGACGTGAACCGCGACGGTGAGGTCGAGCAGACCGGCAAGGCCGTGAGGGCCGCCGCGAAGGCCGACATGATCGCCAAGGGGCCCTTGTTCAAGTTGTCAGTAGGAGTGGTCTCGCTGAGCAACAACTCGTGCCGGAACGACATCATCGCCATGATGCCAGACTTCAATGCGCATGGCCTTGACCCGAGCTAGGTCGAGCCGGAGGAAATTCAAGTGCAGGAGTTCTTCGACACCATGCATGAGGGGTACGTCACCGCCGAGCCGCGGGTCGTCCAGGACAGCACCCAGGCGGAGCTGGACTACATCACCGCAAGGGCGATGGAGGCGAAGCTTGCCGAGGAGGCCGGTGGCGTGGAGGACAAGGCCGCGACGGAAGCGGAGGAGAAGGAACTCGCCCAGTGGGCGGAGGCCGCTGGGGAGGCCAGCAGCGCCGGCACCGGGGCTCCTCTCGTCGAGGATGTAGTCGACGAGTCGTCGGAGGAGGAGGCCGAGGCTGTTGACCCTCCGGCCATGGGGAGAGGGCGAGTCCTGCGACGGGCCACTTCCGGCGAGCCGGTCCAGCCCTTCAAGGCCGCGCAGCGGCCAAAGGCTCCGGAGGAGTCCGTGCGTCAGACGAGGGCCGTGGCGGCGAAGAAGGTGGTGAAGGCCGCGGTGGCGAAGAAGAAAGCATATGCCTCCTCTTCATCCAAGTGCGTCCAGACTCCGCCCTCTTCCACTCCTCCAACAGACATCAACACGGAGGTCACCTTTGACTTCGGGTCCCTCAGCCCAAGGAGGAAGAGGAAGGCAACAGAGGAGGAGGTGGATGACGAGTAAGTATCTTGTTCCTTTTTGTCATCCCCGTCTCCTCAACCTGTGCCGCTTGTATTGACTTGTTTTCACCTTTACAGGGATGCGGAGACGCTGGCCCAGAGGGTGAAGAGGGCCAAGGCCTCGGCGGGCGGCCAGCCCCCGGCGGGTACTTCGAGGGCGCCACTGGTGGTGTTGAGCAGCCCGGACAGCAGCCCCCAGAACAGCCCCCAGCGTAAGTTTACCACTCACCCCTCGTCGACGTGTGTTGGGGTCACGATCTCTTGGTGCTTACCTTGCCGTGGTTGCAGGAGGAGGGTAACAGCAGGAGGGGCCACAGAGGGCTACCCCCAACATGCCACCCCCATCGACCAAGTCGCCCCGAGGGGCGTCCCCAGCGAGGGCTCCAAGCACCGAGCCCATGCACACGGAGGACGAGGAGAACTCAGGCGCTGATGGCTTTGCCTCGGAGCTAAATGTTGGCGGGGAGGGGACCTCTGCTTCCCAGCCGGGCGTTGGTAAGCCATTCGCCTTTCGTCCCTATTCATTTTCTTTTCTTTCTGAATCTTGGTCTCGGCCTTGCCTCATCCCCTTCTCGGTGTCCAGACCCCCCCTCGGCGGACCCAGAGGAAATTGACACCGTCATCGAGGACGTCGCCAAGGCCGCCGAGGCGGAGGCCGAGAAGATCGCCACCGAGGAGGCCGCCAAGAGCGCTGCTGAGGACGCCGCCAAGGGGTCTGCCGGGGAGCACGACAAGGCTACTGCTGAGGAGGCCGGCAAGGGCCTGCCGAGGAGGCCGGCAAGGTCGCTTCCGAGGAGGAGGTGGCTGATGACTAGCCTTCCTCCTCCGCTGCCTCTGGCTCCGGCAGGTATCTGCGGGTGAGCGATGACCTTTTCGTCCACCTTCCAGGGGCGTCGTGCACCAGGGCGCCCATCAAGGGAGAGGTGTTCGGAGAAGAGGTGCTTGCCGCCGCTGGGCTCGAGGCCGTCGACGAGCCAGGCGCTGGAGGCGATGGTTCTCAGGAGGAGCGGCTTCTCTAGGCCATGGGCGCCAATTTCCGGAAGCTCCAGGCGCTCCACCGCGCCCGCTTGGACAAGGCCAAGTCCAGGATGGCAATGGTGGACAAGGCAGAGGCGGACCTCAAGGTGCGCGTTGCCGAGGCGCAGACTTGGTTCCGCCAAGCTAGTGAAGAGCTGAAGGCCGCCCAAGGCGAGCTGGCCAAGCATGACGTGGAGCTCACCATGAAGCTGGCCGACATCGAGAAGGCCCAGGAGACGGCGGAGAGCTTGGCCGCCGCAGCCGAGGCCGCTCGGACCCAGCACCAGGCCGCGCTGAACTCCCCGGAGGAGGACCTCGCCAAACGCGAGGCGAACCTCGATGCCAAACTCCGCGCCAAGGACGATGAGGAGGAGAAGCTCGTCTTGTAGTGGACCCAGGAGCTGGAGAAGAGGCATATGGAGGCACTCAATGCCCAGGCTCTAGTTCACACCGGCAAGGTGAAGGAGCTGGAGGTGGCGCGGGACGAGCTGAAGAAGCAGGCCCTGGAACTGACGGGGGAGAGGGACGCGGCCAAGGGCGCCTTGGCTGACGCGCAGGCCGCGGTCCTTGGCAAGGCCGAGCTGCTCTCCACGGCCAAAAATTCTATCAGGGACCTGAAGCTGAAGCTAGAAGGCCTTGAGTGATGCTCTCGTAGGCCAAGGCCCAGGAGGGGACCCTGGCCAAGGAGCTGGAGACCGAGAAGCAGCTGCGGAAGAACGAGGCCGCCAACCACAAGGAGTCTGTGGAGGGTGTGAACCGCTGGATCGGCCATCTCGTGGACGTCGCTGGCAGGATCACCTCACAGCTGGCTACCATGGGGATGCCAAATGTGAGGTACGCCCCAGAGCGCAGCGGGACTACCAACGCCAAGCTGACCCTGTTCTTCGAGGGCGTCCTCGGGGCCTTGGAGCAGCTTCACTCCAACCGGGCGGCTTACCTGGCCGATGAGTCCCGGAAGCTTTGCCGGGGTGCCATGACCAAGGTCCTCACCAAGGTGGCGTACTGGTACCCCAACCTCGACTTCGACGCCGCGCTGGAGAGCTTGCCGGAGGATACTGACCTAGCGCCGCTCAGGGAGCGCATCAAGCCCGTCATCAGCGGTATCGGCGGAATTCAGAGGGTGGAGGGCCAGCACCGGGATTAGGCACCCCGTTTCTCATTGCTGCTGCAGGTCCATGACCAAGACAATTTATATCTTTAGTTAGAACCGCGGCAACAATTTATGTAATATAACTCTGCAGCACTTTTGATATTATGCATGTTACTTTCCTGTTCGATTTTCCTTTGTATTTCCACCATATGTTAACCGGGTAGGCTTGCCGGCGCGTAAACCCAGGGCGGCGTCTTGAGGATGGATCCTCAATGGCCTGCCGGGCGTGCTTGCCACCGGGCGAACCACCTTGCCGCCCTTAACGCGGCCGCTCGAACTGTCGAGCTTGACTCGAGTCAGAATCGAGAGCATTGCCAATTAGGGAAGGCTACCCTGCCACTCTCGACGCGGCCGCTTGAGCTGTTGAGCGGACTCAAAACAGAACAAGGGCGTTGCCAATCGCGGGAGGGCCCCTTTGCATGCAGGTTTTCCATACAAAGAACAATATCTCCGAGGGGAATAACCTTATAAAAAAGGAGTATCTAAAGTTTTGCATGACTTAGCTTTCTTGTCGCCGAACTGGTGCCCTTCGTGTATGCAGGCGGCGCCAACCTCTTGGCCATCTCCTTCCTTAGAAACCATGGCCACAAGGAACTGCTAAGCTGGTTGCTAAACCAGATTCTCACAATTGCACCCCCCCTACCTGGCGCGCCAAAGATATCGGTGGGAAACGACACGTATGGGATCACAAGAATCCCTACTACGGTTGCTGGGGCGCGGGGCTGTGAGAAGAGCAGGATTAACAGTCAACACAAGGATCGTTTACCCAGTTTCGGGCCGCGAGGATGCATAATACCCTAGTCCTACTTTGGTGGATGTATTGAGAGAGTTCTTGAGCTCTCGAACTAGCTAAAGTGGCTGCGTAGTCCAAAAGAGCCGAATCCCTCTCCAGTACGCCATGGGCCTCCTTTTATAGTTGAAAGGGGCTGCCACGGTGGCACACATGAGGTGGAAAGGTCTACAGTGCTGCGAGCTTATTGCCCGTGTTATAGGACAAGACACATTTAATGCATCGCTTAGGTGTCCCCTTGCTTTATCGGGGACGGGAACGGAGCCCGTCCCGTCCGTCGCCGCCTTGCCTCTCTTCGACAGGCGCCCAGGCCAGCGATGCATGTGGCGCCATGTAGGCAGGCAGGCAGCTGAGGTGGCGCGGTGGTAGGGTCTTCACGAAGATCTGCATGCCACCACGCAGGTGCTTGCTGAGTTGGCTTGGAAGCCGCATGTTGCCACGCAGGTGCCTGCCCAGCTGGTTGGGCTGACAGCTACATGCGAGTGGCGGTGGAGTCTTGGCTGGTGCGGGCCTGGCTGTGGCCCTGCTGATGTCCTCGGCAAGGGCCTTGCCGGGGGCCCGGCAAGGATCTTGCCACGGTGTTGCAGTCGTCCCCGGCAAGGCGCTTGCTGGGGGTCTTGTGGATTCCCTCGGCTAGGATCCTGCCGAGGGTCGCCGTCTTCTGGTCCTCATCTGATCTCATATGTTTATGGTCTTGACGAAGATCTGCATGCCACCACAGAGGTGCCTCCCGAGCCTTGGTTCCAATACAGCTGTTGGCGATGCCTGGAACCTTTGGGCTCAAGGGTGGCTCACTCTGATGGCGTTGGGCAAGTTGCCACGGCAAGGCTCTTGTCGGGGTCCTAGAGGCCGCCCCGGCAAGTGCCTTGCTGGGGGAGTCCACTTCGCCCTCTTGCTTTTTGGTGTGTCTGGTCTTGGTCGTCTTGTGCTTCGGCTTCTCTCTGGCTTCCCTCCTTTGCCCAGCTACGTGCGGCCGTGGCGTGCGGCTCTGACTGTCCGTGCACAAGTAAAGGGGTCAAAAGGAGAGCCCCTACTTTTGTACACCAACACGGATCTCCTACCGAGCCGCTCTAGACTCGAATCGTGCTTCTCTCGCCTCTTGTTTGGCCTTGTCAAGATCGGTCGTTTTGGCTTTGTTATCCCTCTCGAGGAATTCGCACCGGACAGTGGCTTCCTTTAGCTCGCGCGCCATAGTAGACATTCTCTCCTCGCACTGGCGCCAAGCAGCTTGTTCGGCTTTTAACTCATCAGGTGCCTTCTTGGTAGCCACATTATTCATCCAGGCTTGCTCCTTGGCTCGGGCAAGTTCAGCCCGAAGGGTCTCCACTGCGGCAACACTATCTGCAGTTATGCATGTCTCAGTATATAATTATTAGCTTCGTGCTCATGTTATTATACATACATACACTGACCGCCCCAAAACATACCTTACACCTCATCGAGCCGCCTGTTAATAAACATGATGTCGTCGTCCGCCACATCAAGTTTCTGCTTTAGACCTGCGACCTCTGTAGCGTGGGAAATCGTCATGGATGTAATAGCATGTGTTCCAATTAATTAGATTATTTCCTAGGCATATCTTTTTCCATGCTCTGATTGCCTCCCTTTTGACGCCAACCAGAGTCTCAGGGGATACTATCTATACACAGGTGCATTTTGCGTATAGAGCACAATTGAAAATATTACATTATGTACCTCGAAGCCTCTTAGCAGGCCCATGAAGGCTTCATTCAATACACTTTTCACGGACAGAATCCTCTCAACCACCATACCCATCAAGGTACGATGTTCCTCTGGGACGGACGAATATCACAACATGTCCATAAGTGTATCCGGCACCTCCGGATTCCTGGAAGTAGTTGTGGGAGTACGGACTCCCTTTGAGGGGATATGTTTGCTCGACCCTAGAGTCGTCTCCGGATGTAAACCGGATAGTCCGGGGCCTTTATTGTTGGTCCCCGTAGGGACCGCACACCCCGGACCCTGGGCGATCGAAGTTTCACCTTGGGGCGTTGTCTGCATTATCCTCTGCACCACTTGTTAATCGGGAGAGATCCTCCGGGACGACACCTCGAAGTCATCCGCACTATTGGGCGAGGAAGCCTATGGAGGCGTCCCGCTTTCCATCGTCTCCGGAAGAAGATCCCCCGAGGAAGAGGATTGTTGAGGAAGACTGTGTGCCGGACTGAAAAACATATATTCTACATGTTACCCTTGTAACAAGAAAAGGAGCGGAATGTGTTTAAAACACCCTTGTTCACTTACGTTTCGGCTAAAGGCTTGTCCTTACGGAGGAACTATGCGACAACGTCGCCTTCCGAGCCCGAACCGCCCGACAGGGGCGTCTTGCCTCGCTTAGGAGCCTTTACCTCCCAACCTTCGGAGGCGTCCCTTTTCTTACCACGGGGAAAAAGGATGCCAGCTTCTCCTTTTCTTTTGTCTTCGGAAGAGGGAGCCTTAATCTCCCCGGACACAGTGTTTGGTGTAACTTCAGAATGGAGGCCACCTTTGGCCTTCCTGCTCTCCTCATTGTCCCCTTTCACCGGCACCTGGTATGGTGCCGGGAACAGCATCCTTGTTAGCATAGGACTAGCTGAGTCTTTGGGAAGAGGGGCCGAACACCTAATTCGCTCCGCCTTCTTTATCCAACCCTGGAAGAAGATGGTTTTCTCAGTATCTTATCACGGGATATCTAACTAAACTGTGTTCAGGAGTCAAGTGCTAACTGAGGTATCCAGATGGTTGCAGTCGAGGACGATGTCCTCGGTGGTGTCTGGCCACTGTTTTCGTGTCTCGAAAAATAACTTCCACATTCCTCTGTGCGTCATGCTGAAGAAGTTCTGAAGGGTTTGTGGTCCTTTCGGATTAAACTCCCACATACGGAGGGGCCGTCGCTGGCACGGGAGGACCCGGCGGACTAACATTACTTGAATCACGTCGATAAGATCAGTGTCCTTCTCAAGGAGACTCCGGATGCGACTCTGTAGAGTCTGCACTTCGTCGATTGATCCCCAGCCCAACCACTTATTGATCCATGATGCGAGCTGAATTGGAGGGCCAGATCAGAATGCAAGTGTAGCTGCCCACTTGGTACCACGGGGTTCAGTGATGTAAATCCACTCCCGTTGCCATAAGTTGGAAGATTATGCGAAGGGTCCTTTTAGCCAAAGAGCGTTGGTGAGCTTGCTCACCGTGGCACCACCACACTCCGCTTGCTTCCCCTCGATCAACTTCGACTTCACATAATACGAAAAGGTCTTGAGCCATAAGCCAAAGTGTGGGGGAATATGGAGAAAGGCCTCGCACATGACGATGAACGCCGAGATGAGTAGAAAAGATTCCGGGGCTAGATCTTGAAAATCTAGCCCGTAATACAACATGAGCCCGCGGACAAAGGGATGGAGAGAGAACCCTAGCCCTCGATGGAAGTGGGGGATGAATACGACCCTCTCGCCGGATCTGGGGGTAGGGATAACCTGCCCTTTAACAGGGAGCCTGTGTAGGATTTCCGCAGTTAGGTATCTTGCTGCTCGGAGCTTCGCAATATCCTCCTCTGTGACAGAGGAGGCCACCCACCGGCCTTTAGAGCTGGATCCAGACTTGACTGAGAGGCTCTTAGCAATTAAAACCCGGGCACTGGAACTCAAGGTTGGAAAGGTTGAGGAAGAGGCAGGCGTAGAGGAGAAAGACGGGTCTGTACCCCTTTATAAAGGCGGTGTCGGTGTCAAAACCGGCGGATCTCGGGCAGGGGGTCCCGAACTGTGCGTCTAGGCGGATGGTAACAGGAGACGAGGGACACAATGTTTTACCCAGGTTCGGGCCCTCTTGATGGAGGTAAAACCCTACGTCCTGCTTGATTAATATTGATGATATGGGTAGTACAAGAGTAGATCTACCACGAGATCGAGGCTAAACCCTAGAAGCTAGCCTATGGTATGATTGTTGTATGTTGAGGTTGTCCTCTACGGACTAAAACCCTCCGGTTTATATAGACACCGGAGAGGTTAGGGTTAACAAAGTCGGTTACAATGGTAGGAGATCTAAATATCCGCATCGCCAAGCTTGCCTTCCACGCCAAGGAAAGTCCCATCTGGACACGGGACGAAGTCTTCAATCTTGTATCTTCATAGTCCAGGAGTCCGGCTAAAGGTATAGTCCGGCTATCCGAACACCCCCTAATCCAGGACTCCCTCAGTAGCCCCTGAACCAGGCTTCAATGACGACGAGTCCGGCGCGCAGATTGTCTTCGGCATTGCAAGGCGGGTTCCTCCTCCAAGTTCTTCATAAAAGTTTGTAAACACCAAGGGTAGTGTCCGGCTCTGCAAAATAAGTCTCCACATATTGCCATAGAGAGAATAATATTAACACAAAGCTAATCTGCTGACGTATCCCGTAGCGTGACATCACACCACGGCCAAGCCTTTATTCGAATCGTTTTTACTTCCCCACCTCAGGGCATTCTGCGAGGCGGTTTCCTTGGCACGTCTTGTCAAAGCAGAGATCGTGTCCCCCATTTATCATGGCGCTTGGGAGATAAGCGATTTTTACCAGGCTGGTGGGGACGCATAGTCGCATCCGCCCATATAATGGGATAAGGACCCACCTTTTTACCTACGCCTTCTTCCTCCTCTGCCTATCCATCTCCTGCGCACCCGAGCTCCAGTGCCCAAGTCCGCACTTCCCACCTCAACCTTCTCCAGCCATGTCCGGAGCGGGAGGCAAGTGGATGGTCTCCTCCGTCACGGAGGGCCATGTCAAAAAGCTAAGGAAGGCCCGATACTTGTCCGACGACATCGCGCACCGGCTTCCTGAAAAGGGGCAGCTCCTCCCCACCCCAAGGCCCCATGAGAGGGTAGTATTCCTTCCCCATTTCCTCCGCGGACTGGGCTTTCCTCTCCACCCGTTCGTCCGGGGGCTCATGTTCTACTATGGCCTAGATTTCCATGATCTGGCCCCGAACTTCGTCCTCAACATCTCGGCGTTTATCGTCATGTGTGAGGCCTTCCTCCGTATCCGCCCCCATTTCGGCCTTTGGCTCAAGACCTTCAACGTCAAGCCGAAGGTGGTGCGCGGCAACCAGGCGGAGTGCAGAGGTGCCATGGCGGGCAAGATAGACAACGTCCTATGGCTCGAGGGCTCTTTTGTGGAGACCCTGAAGGGGTGGCAATCGAGGTGGTTTTACATCACCGTCCGGACCCCCTACGCGGCTCACGTCCTGGAAGGAGACGGGCCTGTCGTGGGCCGACGAAGAAGAGGTGACCGGAGTGCAAAAATGCATCCAATCCCTGTTGAACAGGCAGCTCAAGCTTGTCAATATAGTCCAGGTCATGCTCGTCCGCCGGATCCTCCCGTGTCAACAACAGGCCTTTACTCTGTGGGAGTTCGATCCGACGCAGCACCAAACCTTGAATAGGCTCTTCGACACGACATACGAAGATGCCTGGAAGGTGCTATTCAAGGGCGCTGAGGCTCCCACATCCGCATCCGAGGATCGCAGATATAGCACGCAGCGTCAAGCTAGTGCGGTGAGTTATCTTTACCTTTTACAGGACGTTTGTTGCTCATAGTTTGACTCTATGCGGGATCTAAACTCCCTTACCTTTGACAGGAGTGGCGGGCAAAGTCCGGACAGGTCAACTGTCTGGCCCCTTTGCCCGAAGACCCAGCAGATGCTCGTTTATCGAAGTTGCTGGCTCCGACACCTTACGTGGTGCTGGAGAAGAAGGCCAAGAAGAAGGCCACGGGGACTCGAAAGAGTTCCCGGTGCCCGGAGGTGTCGGATTCTTCATCCGACGAATCCGGGACGCGCTCCTCCTATGAAAACAAGGAGGAGGAAGAAGAAACCTCTCCCCCTCCAGCGGGGGGAGGAAACAAGAGGAAGGCTTCCCCAACAGGGGAGGCCGAAGGGTCCAAGAAGGGGAAAACCCTTCCCCCGGACTACTCCGCCAACACCAACGAGGGCGAAGAGGAGTGGCCGCAAAGGGCTAGGCGCCCGGCGGGATCGTAAGTATTCGGATGCCAGATTAACTCATAGCATTCCCTTGTTGCACAACTTTTCCTTATGTCGAATATAATTATGCAGCCCGCCCAAGGCCGGGCTCGACGAGTCGTCGAGCGGCTCCCTAGATTCATCGGACGTGAATTCAGTTCCGCCCGCTGCCTCCCCGCGCACTGCGGACGACACAAAAGTGGCGTCGCGACAAGCTCCGGGCCAAGAGGAGGTGGTCCTGGAGGAGCCGCGAGGCAACCTCCCGGACTCTAGGAGTAAAGGGGACAAAACCCCCAGGGCTCCAAGTCCGGCTTTCAGCCGGACACCGCGCCGGAATGTTCAACGGTTCCGGACCGCGATAGGCGAACTCCTTCCAAGAGGAGCAAGCCTTCTGAGCCGGCGGCCTCCGTCCAACCGGAGGTGCCGGACAATCTGCGGGAGGTGTTAACGGCGCCTCCATCGACGAGGAGCGACGTACTATTATGAGTACGGTGATCCAAAAGGTTCAGTCCGCCAAGAGCGGACTGACCGAAGCTTGTGCCAGCCTTCTAACAGGCTTCGAGGTAAGTAAAAAATATGTAAAAATATTACCGCATAGATAGTAGCCCCTGATGCTCTGTTTGGCGTTCGGAAAGAAAAGCCGAATAGAGGATCAAATAAATTTCGCAGGAGTCTAACAAAAGAGAGTCAATATGTGTATGCAGGCTTCGCTGCTTGCAACCGCCGCACTGACTGTGGAGGTAGGCGCCCTGAAGCAGGGTCTTGAGCGGTCCGAGCAAGAGCTTGGCCTGGCTAAGCGGCAGCTCGAGGAGAACGAAGGTAAGACATACCTTATAGAAATATATAAAAAGATGCAATTGCAAAAAATGATAGGATTATGCTGCTTATTACAGGGGCCACAACTGAGGTGGCGACCCTCAAGCAGGCGTTGTCCGAGGCCGAGAAGAGAGAGACCTCAGAGCGCACCGAGCGGGAGAAATTTGAGGCGCAGGCCGGCGAGGTGCAGCAAGAGCTTCACGCTCTCATGAAAAAACATGAGAGTTTGGAGCTTGACTCGAAGACGCGAGCGTCCGAGCTCGCCGCGGCCATCGAGACTGCCAAGTCTGCCAAGGCCGAATCCCAGAAGGCCCTCCAGGAGTTGGATGCGGTGAAAAAGATAGCGGCAGGTAAGGCATTCTTTATGCAAAGCAAACATACAAAAGTAAGCTACTTGTTACTTACCGCAATCCGGAGCTCTCCAGGGGCGTTCGCAGATCTTCCCCATAGCGTGTCTGATGCCGCCGCATTCTACCGAGCCGAGGAGGGCAGTTCGGCGGAGAAGGTGTTCTGGTCTCAGTACGCTAAGGCCTAACACCCTGTTCCTTTGAGCGACCAGCTGAAGCAGCTGGTCGAGCTCCACAAGGCGGCCGAACAGGCCATGAAGGGCTTCATAGTTCTGTTGTGGCCTGGAGAGGCCCTGCCTGGGAGCTACTTCCGACTGGTGCGGCGGCTGGTGGAGGCCTGTCCAAGGCTCGAGATCATCAAGCGCTCCGTCTGCATTGAAGGTGCCCGGAGGGCCCTTGCCCGTGCTAAGGTGCACTGGGGCAAGCTGGACGACGAGAAGCTTGTGAAGGACGGGCCTCCGCCGGGGAAAGAGCATCGCAAACCCGAGAACTATTATAAGGATGTTCTGAAGGGTGCCCGCCTTATGGCGGATGAATGTACCAAGGATGTAATTTTTGAATGAACTCGCTCGTGTTGTCCTGTGCGCTGAAAACTTGTTCATATGCGCTAAGCAATGCTTTTTGAATTTAAAATTTTACTTTTTGTGCGGCCATTTATCAAAAATTGAGAGATGGCTAGTCGTCGGCTTTTGCCCCCATGCCACTAGTGCTGGGGTGTTCGGGATAAACCTGAGCGCTCTTTTTCTCATGCTTGGGTCCTCCGCGGGAGGCGCTCAGCACAACGAACAAGGCAATCAGACTATAATGCCTGAACACTCTCACTTAGCCATAGAACTCTATAATTTTAAATTTCGGTGAAGCCCCTAGTATTCGGAAGACCGAGTTCGGGGCGCTATCCACGCCTTGGCCAGACAAAATCCGGTTCCTCGCTCTAAGCGGCATAAGACATTAAGGACTCGAAAAACCTCTCGAACAGCGACCGGTCTCTCGCCTTATCATGACAGCCAGTTTTAGCTTTCTCTACTGAGGTGCTTAGCCCAGCTCAACTGGGGTACAATCACAGTAGTTATCCTAGTGCTACCTTAGCCGATATAGCGGAACGTAAGGCACCAAAACATAGGAGCCGGGCAAACCCAACTATCGACCCAAATCATGATTCGGAGCCGATGCATATAATACTATAAGTTCGGGGTGCCGCACTTGTGATAGTGTTCGGACTTCTCACACCATATTAAGGGGTACTGGAGCCCCTGGCGTATTTGCCGTACCACAGTGTACGGGTGCAACATGTCATTAATGAACATATATATAAAGAGAGTGTAATGCAAAAAATAGACAAAAAGCTATGCATTGTTTATAAGAAGGCTGCTATCCAAGCAGAACGATACAAATAGTGTGATAAGCAAAAAAAAATTGGACTATTTAACATGTCCTGTCCAGGGGCAGGCCGCGGAATTGTATTGAAAATAGGTATACTGCTCGTAATAGAGACCACCTGGGAGTTCCATAATGCGGCACGGTTTGTCTGCTTCCCTGGTTCTTGCATCGTTTGTGCGGCAGTTGAATTGCCGAACAGGTCGTCCGAAGTATGGAGTCCTGAAAGTAAGAGAAAATAAAGAAAGAATTCGGCAGCCCCTAGTATGGTTTAAGCCATTTTCTGGGCATGCCGTGATGGTGCCCCGTCCCCTGCGCCCATGGTACTTTGAGAGCATAGTTATGTACGCGAAGCACTGGTTTTGCTATTTCGCGAGGGCTGGGGTTGGGACCGCATTGCTATGCCTTCTCCGAACGTGCCACGCGGTCTTGTTGTAGGTTACTCCGGGCGTGCTTGACAGTGTCTGGCTTTTTGAAGGCCGGACTGGAGAGTTGCCTGGAGAGGCTGCTTTGTACTTCTGTTGCGAGCGCTACCGTATGCTTCTCCGTTCGGAGAGAGTGTTCGGTGTTTCCGTTGACCATGATTACTCCTCGCGGGCCTGGCATCTTGAGCTTGAGGTATGCATAATGCGGTACCGCATTGAACCTTGCGAATGCGGTTCGTCCGAGTAGTGCGTGATAGCCACTGCGGAACGGGACCATGTCGAAGATTAACTCCTCGCTTCGGAAGGTATCCGGAGATCAGAAGACCACTTCAAGTGTGACCGAACCTGTACAGTTGGCCTCTACACCTGGTATGACGCCTTTAAAGGTCGTTTTGGTGGGCTTAATCCTCGAGGGATCTATGCCCATTTTCCGTACTGTATCCTGGTAAAGCAGGTTTAGACTGATGCCACCGTCCATAAGGACTCTTGTGAGATGAACTCCGTCAATAATTGGCTCTAGAACCAATGCGGCGAACCCGCCATGATGGATGCTAGTGGGGTGGTCCCTTCGATCAAAAGAGATCGGGCAGGAGGACCATGGGTTGAACTTTGGGGCGACTGGCTCCAGCGCGTATACGTCCCGTAACGCACGCTTCCGTTCCCTCTTGGGGATGTGGGTTGCGTATATCATGTTCACCGCCCGCACTTGTGGGGGAAAACCCTTCTGTCCACTGTCTTTCGGCGGCCTGGGCTCTTCCTCGTCGTCGCTACGCAGCCCCTTGTCTCTATTTTCGGCATTTAACTTGCCTGCCTGCTTGAACACCCAACAATCCCTGTTGGTGTGATTGGCTGGCCTTTCGGGGGTGCCATATATCTGGCACAAGCGGTCGAGTATTCGGTCCAAACTGGACGGGCCCTGAGTATTTCTTTTGAATGGCTTTTTCCGCTAACCGGATTTGTAGCCTCGGAATCCGGCATTGACTACCGTATCCTCGTTGTTGTCGCTGTTTACGCGGCGTTTTTGCTTGTTCGGGCGCGGCCTGCCACTTTTGTCCTTGGTATCCGAATTACCAAGGTTCTTGGTTAAGTTGTTGCTGCGAGCTAGCCAGCTGTCTTCTCCCGCGCAAAAGCGGGTCATGAGTGTCGTGAGGGCTGCCATAGATTTCAGCTTTTCCTGTCCCAGGTGCCGGGCAAGCCACTCGTCGCGGATATTATGCTTGAAGGCTACTAGGGCCTCTGCGTCCCGACAGTCGACTATTTGGTTTTTCTTTGTTAGGAACCGTGCCCAGAATTGCCTGGCCGATTCCTCTGGCTGCTGAATTATGTGGTTTAGGTCATCAGCGTCCGGTGGTCGCACATAGGTACCCTGGAAATTGTCGAGGAATGCGGCTTCTATGTCCTCCCAAGAACCGATCGAATCTGCTGGCAAGCTGTTAAGCCAATGTCGGGCTGGTCCCTTAAGTTTGAGCAGGAGGTATTTGATGGCGTGTAGATCATCGCCGCGGGCCATGTGGATATGAAAGAGATAATCCTCGATCCATACCGCAGGATCTGTTGTGCCATCATATGATTCGATGTTCATGGGTTTGAAACCCTCAGGGATTTTATGATCCATTACTTCATCTGTGAAGCATAGTAGTTGTGTGGCGCCTCTGTATTGGGCTATATCACGACACAACTCGAATGAGCTTTGTCTACTGTGTTCGGCCCGGCCGGATTTATTATGTCCGGAGTGACAATCCCCGTCACGTGCCGTAGGGCGCCCACGCGATCTGTAGATCGATCTTGTTTGTCTTGCCTTGTCCTCCAGTATCTCTCGCAGGTCTGGCGCGTTTTCCCGTGCCTTAGCATGTTTTGAGCGGCGTCGGGGCGCGGCTTGAGTGGAGGGCCGGGAGGCCTCTCTGTCACGGCCACGAGGTGGCCGGTCGGCCATGTCATGCGCTGGTGATGCAGGTACTTCCTCCTCTAATCGGGGTAGCAGCCTGTGCTTTGGGTAACTCTTGAAGGGGCGTTCGATTTCATACTCTTGGGCCGCAAGGACTTCAGTCCATCTGTCAGCTAACAAATCTTGATCAGCTCTAAGTTGTTGCTGCTTTTTCTTGAGGCTGCTTGCCGTGGCTATAAGCCTGTGTTTAAAACGCTCTTGTTCGGCGGGATCCTCTGGTATGATGAATTCGTCGTCGTCGAGGCTTGCCTCGTCTTCAGAGGGAGGCATGTAATTATCATCCTCAACCTCTCTGTCTGCCGCTCTCTCGTGAGGGATGGCTTCTCCATCCTCTTGCTGGAGGGGGTGTTCTTCGGCGCTATCCGGAGTATTATTATCTCCCGTGCCGGAATCACCGTTTTTGCTTTGGCGGGATTTAGAGCGGCGCCGCTGACGCCGGCGCTTGGGCTGTTTCTTGGATGTGTCATCCCCCGTTGTTCCATCGCCATATCCATCTTTTGGAGTGTCCACCATATATATGTCGTATGACGAGGTGGCCTTCCAGCGCCCTATAGGTGTTGGTTCTTGGTCGTCTCCTACATCGTCGTCCATACCGTCGATGTCTTCGGAGTCGAAGTCGAGCATGTCGGTTAAGTCGTCGACAGTGGCTACGAAGTGGGTGGTGGGTGGGCTTTGAATTTCTTCATCATCCGTATCCCAACCTTGTTGACCGTAGTCCGTCCAGGGCTCTCCTGATAAAGAGAGAGACTTTAGTGATTTCAGAATGTCGCCAAAGGGCGAGTGCTGAAAGATGTCTGCGGCGGCGAACTCCATGATCGGCGCCCAATTGGATTCGATCGGCAGGCGCGCGGAGGGCTCGGAGTCCGTAGAGGAATCCGGCCCCTCGGAGTCATAGGTCTTGCGGAGTGCGGGGCTGGTGTTCGGCTCGATCGCCTTTGAGATCGCAGCCCCCGAGGCGGCGTCCAACCACTCATCCTCGATTGGCGCAGTAGGCTCCGAATTAAGGGTCGGAACGGAAGCGTGTGCGGCCTCCAGGGCACTGTTCGGCGGCAGAGCTAGATCATGCCCATCGAGACAGTGCGGCGCGCTCGGCTGTGGCTCGAATCCGTCGAAGATCAAGTCCCCGCGGATGTCAGCCGTGTAGTTTAAACTGCCAAATCTGACCTAATGGCCAGGGGCGTAGCTTTCGATCTGCTCTAGGTGGCCAAGCGAATTGGCCCGCAGTGTGAAGCCACCGAAGACGAAGATCTGTTCGGGGAGAAAAGTCTCACCCTGGACCGCATCATTGTTGATGATCAAAGGAGCCATCGGGCCTAAAAGCGATGACACAGAGGAACTCTCAATGAAAGCACCAATGTCGGTGTCAAAACCGGCGGATCTCGGGTAGGGGGTCCCGAACTGTGCGTCTAGGCGGATGGTAACAGGAGACGAGGGACACAATCTTTTACCCAGGTTCGGGCCCTCTTGATGGAGGTAAAACCCTACGTCCTGCTTGATTAATATTGATGATATGGGTAGTACAAGAGTAGATCTACCACGAGATCAAGGAGGCTAAACCCTAGAATCTAGCCTATGGTATGATTATTGTCTGTTGAGGTTGTCCTCTACGGACTAAAACCCTCCGGTTTATATAGACACCATATATAGTTAGTGTTACACAAAGTCGGTTACAATGGTAGGAGATCTGAATATCCGCATCGCTAAGCTTTCCTTCCACGCCAAGGAAAGTCCCATCCGGACACGGGACGAAGTATTCAATCTTGTATCTTCATAGTCCAGGAGTCCGGCTGAAGGTATAGTCCGGCTATCCGAACACCCCCTAATCCAGGACTCCCTCAGGCGGTGAATATCAAACGCCTCCTCATAGGCCTTAAAACTTGCCTATTCCCAAGGAATTATGCCGACAGGGCGGTTGGATTACCCACACCCGTGTTGACAAGAATCCCGCAATAAGGGGACATGATCTCTGCTTTGACAAGACGTACCAATGGAACCGCATCTAAAAACGTGGAGCGGCAGGCCGAAAAATGGTCCGAAATAATAACCAGGCAGGGACATGATATCATGCTACAAAAAGTTCTCAGCGGATTGGAGTCATGAAATATTATACTCTCTGCGGTGGTGTGTGGTACTTGTTTTGCAGAGCCGGACACGTTCGTTGTGTTCTAACACTGTGTTGGAGTATTCGGAGAAGGAACCCGCCTTGCAATGTCGAAGACAATCTGTGCGCTGGACACCTCATCATTGAAGCCTTGTTCAGGGGCTACTGAGGGAGTCCTGGATTAAGGGGTTCTCGGGCGTCCAGACTATGGTATGTGGGCCGGACTGATGGCCTATGAAGATACAAGACCGAAGACTCTCCCCCGTGTCCGGATGGGACTCTCCTTGGCGTGGAAGGCAAGCTTGGTGCCCTGATATGAAGATTCCTTTCTCTGTAACCGACTTTGTACAACCCTAGTCCCCTCCGGTGTCTATATAAACTGGAGGTCTTAGTCCGTAGAGGGGAGAATAATCATACAGGCTAGACTTCTAGGATTTTAGCCATTACGATCTCGTGGTAGATCTACTCTTGTCATACTCATATTCATCAAGATCAATTAAGCGGGAAGTAGGGTATTACCTTCATAGAGAGGGCCCGAACCTGGGTAAACATCTGTCCCCTATCTCCTGTTACCATCGACCTTAGACGCACAGTTCGGGACCCCCTACCCGAGATCCGCCGGTTTTGACACCGACAATTGTGCTCCCCTTTAATTCTTAGCCGCAAACTATCCTCCCCAGACCTGCTGCAGGTTTTCATGTACAATTCATGCAAACTTGGCATCATCGTTGTTAGAGGAGGATGATCAGGTTTGACAAGAAGCTGACCGCACTTGTATCTGAAGCTGTCCACCTCCATTATTTCAAACTCTACATGATCATTTAGGTAATTAGCAGGAGCGGTACCGGGCAGTCGCCTCGGATGATTAGCGACGATATCGCTAGACACCTTGAGCGGGAGGCACGATTGGCTCGCCTGTTTGCCAACCTGGGGAATTTTTTCCCACATCTTCGTTCTGCTAACCTTGCATCACTGGAAGTACTACCCGACCGCCGCGCATCTTCATATGTCTCTTTAAGAAAGCGGGCATAGTTGGAATCCGGCGGAGGCGGTGGTGGTCGCTTCAGTGCATCGATAGTGTGCTTCACTTTCATCGGGTCTACCATCTCCATCGGAGGTGGAGGTTTCTTTGCAAAATGTTCCCTCACTTCGGCAGCACATATGTCCTCGTTTTCCTTGTCGGTCCTCTCATATGGTAACTTTTCCATAGGCTTGAGAGATGGACTGTATCTGAATTGCTTCCCGCCTCTGCTTGTACTGCTAGCGGCCGGAGCGACGACGTCTCTCTTCCGCCGTTGCTGACGAGGCGAAGAAGAAGGCGGAGTGCTCCGACGCGCCGGAGGAGCCGGAGCGGCAGTGTCTGTCTTCCATCATAGATGATGAGGCGGAGGAGGAGGCAGAGTGCTTCGATGCGCCGGAGGAGGCGGAGGAGGAGGCGGAGTGCTCTCACGCACTGGAGGAGGCGGAGAAGGAGGCGGAGTGCCCTGATCACTCTCCAGAGGAGAAGGAGGGGAAGGAGGCAGAGTGCCCTGACTCGCCAAAGGAGGAGGAGGAGGCGTCCAGTTTGGAAGCTAGATGTACTCCTTCCTCCATAGACTTCTACTCCTCAAATCATAAACCAGCTAATTCTCCCCTTCACCTGTAGGGTGGTCAAGCTCCAGCTCCTCAAATCCCACCATTATTTCATCCACTGTCACAACAGCATAGCCATCTAGAATCGGACGACAGTGAAAAGTTCTGTCGGCTTGAGGAGGTGCAACAGAGCCCACAGCTGCCTTCAAAGTCAGGTTCTACCATTTTGTCATAAGCTCGCAATGTTGAGCCTCCGTGATAGTATCCACGGGGTTGCGAGGAGCTGTGAAATCAGGCTGAACGAGCTCCGTGGAAGCCATGCTGCTTCTCCACTGAGATGGTAGGGTAGCTTCTGAGGTAGCTTCGTGTCGCTGAGATGGTTGGCCGGCAGGTGCAAGTTCCTCTAGCTTTGATATTCTTGCATTGAGCTTCTGCATTTCGCTCAACTCCGCTTTCCTCTTTCTCTCTCGCCTTATGTAACCTCCTACGCCGGGAAACCCAACCACCCACGGAACGAAGCCTGGTGTGCCTCGTGTTCGTCCAGGGTGCTCAGGATTCCTGAGGGCCTCAGTCAGCTTGTCCTTCTCTCTATAGGTAATGAACGTCCCGTTCTGTGTTGCGCTAATATATTGCTGAAGCTTCTTGATGGGTATTGCAAGTTGCTCGTCTGTCTAATGACACTCCCCTGTTTCTGGGTCCAAAGTTCCCCCAACCCCAAAGAACCAAGTCCTTGAACGGTCTGGCCAGTTCAATATCGCTGGTTGGACCCCTCTAGCAAGCAGGTCTTGCTCAGCTTTGTCCCACAACGGTCGGGCTCTATGGTACCCACCTGACCCCGTGTGATGCTGATACTTCTTCTTTGCAGCATTTTTATAGTTTTTCTCTGACCTTTTCTTACTCTTATCTGATTTCTTGTAGGCCACAAATGCGGGCCAGTGATCTCTTATCTTCTAATATCGGTCGGTGAATTCTGGAGTCTCCCCTTTGTCGACAAACTTGTTCAACTCTTTCTTCCAGTTCCTGAATAGATCTACCATCTTATTAAGAGCAAACGCCTTGACCATTGGCTCTATAATTGTCTTACTTGGATCGTCCTCTGGCGGTAGGGTGAAATTTGCCTTCAGTGAAGTCCAAAGATCATCTTTCTGTCTATCCTGGACATAAGAAACTTCAAGGTCGTCCTTATTCTTATTCCATTGCTGGATGCTGATTGGGATGCTGTCCCTAACAATAGCTCCGCACTGACCAACAAATGCTTCCTTGGTCCGCTTGGGTTCAATCGATTGGCCATCGTCCATGATTTCTGTGATCGTGAACCTTTCATCCTAGCGCAACCTTTTCTTCATGCCTCGTCTCTTTAGGGAAGTTTGGCTCGATCCGGAGGGCTATAAAAGAAGAAAGAAGCATTAATATACATACGTACCAAAAAAATTAATGCATCAATTAGTCAGCACGGGCTTAATTAATATATATATACCTCGCCGGACTTTGCAACAGCCCCCTCCTTCGTTCGGTCACCGGAGCCGTCATCATGGTCTTCTTCCTCCGCCATTCAGTCACCGGAGCTGGCACGATCTCCTTCCTCCTCCATTGTTGGACTACCAGAGCCGTCATCCTCTCCTTCCTGACCATCGGTGTCATTGAGAAACAACGAGACATCACCTTCGTCGCGGATTATATCCCCCAACAACTCTTCTTGTTCTAAGTCTCTGTCCATATTTTCTGCAAATATTACAACATAGCTATTAATATAACAAACATGAGAGGTGGATATATTAGTGGCAAACATAGACCTAACTAATATCACAACAAGGAATCATATGCATATATGAGCAATGGATTAGTTGCAGACCGCCTCTCTCATGCATGTCCGACGTCCCCCCTCATGTCGAAGTTAAGGGCCGGGGTTATACTTTCAAGGCTTGGGTGGCATCAATATATCTAGACTTGTTCTGGTTTGGGGTGGCCTCGAAAACGCTTTCTCAGTCCCGGTTTGGGTGGACTCGAGAGTTGGTCGGGCGAGAGGGGGTTGATCAACGCCCCCCCTCATGTCGAAGTTACCGGAGTCGGTCGGGCGAAAGGGGGTTGATTGACGCTCTATGCTCTACTTCAGCCTTGCTCTCACTTATGGGTAGGAAGGACAATAAGCAGGAATTCATGTTGGATAAGTATTCTATCCAAGGGGAAGTTGTTTTCATAGGAAAGACGAAAGGTTTTGCACGTTGGTTGTATCGAATTTCCCTTTCTAATAGCATACACAAATAGATAAGAAAGTTACAACGATGATAAGGTAAATGAAAACCAAGGGCATGGCATTGAAGTACATGTCAAGCACTACAAAACATGATTACTGAGAAACTGCTGGAAACCACTAGAACATGTTTGAAACTTCATGGCAAGATTTGATTACCCACAAGTATAAGGGATCAATTGTAGCCTCTTTCAATAAGTAAGAGTGTCGAACCCAACGAGGAGCTAAAGGCCGAACAAATATTCCCTCAAATTCTATCGACCACCGATACAACTCTACGAACGCTTAACGTTCGTTTTACCTAGAACAAGTATGAAACTGGAAGTACTTTGTAGGTGTTGTTGGATAGGTTTGCGCGAATATAAAGAGCGCGTAAATAAAAAGTAGGGGCTTTTTAGATAAAGACACAACTAAATTAGTTTTAGTAGAGAGCTTTTTGTTACGAGAAAGTTATTTGTCCCTAGGCAATCGATAACTAGACCGGTAATCACTATTCCATTTTTATTTGAGGGAGAGGCATAAGCCAACATACTTTCTCTACTTCGATCATATGCACTTATGATTGGAACTCTAGAAAGCATCCACAACTACTAAAGATCATTAAGGTAAAACCCAACCATAGCATTAAAGTATCAAGTCTTCTTTATTCCCATACGCATACAACCTACTTACTCGGGTATATGCTTCTGTCACTCACGCCACCCACCATAAGATAATCATGAGCATATTGCAAACCCTACAGCGGGGATCCCTCATGCTTGCGCGACACGGAGAGCACCATAGGACAGCACCAATAATAAAACATGCAACTCAAACTAATCACGATCATCAATTAACCCATAGGACAACACGGATCTACTGAAACATCATAGGATAGCCATACATCATTGGGAAATAATATATAGTGTTGAGCATGTTTAAGTAGAGATTACAACGGGTAAAAGAGGGGTTACACCGCTGCATAGAGGGGGGAAGAGTTGGTGATGATGGTGGTGAAGTTGTTCGTGAAGATTGAGGTGATGATGATGGCCGCCGGTGGCACTCCAGCGCCACCGGAAGCGAGGAGGAGAGAGACCGCCTCCTTCTTCTTCTTCCTTGACCTCCTCCCTAGACTAGAGAAGGGTTTCCCCTCTGGTCCTTGGTCTCCATGGCATGGGAGGGGCGAGAGCCCCACCAAGATTGGATCTGTGTCTCTGTCTCTCTTTGTTTCTGCGTTCTGGGATTCTGCCCTTTCACCGTTTCTTATATATCCGGAGATCCGTAACTCCGATTGGAGTGAAAACTTCGCCCAGAGTTTTCTCTGAAAATTAGCTTTCTTGCGGCCAAAGAAGAGCAGCAACCGCCTAACGGGGGCCCCACGAGGGTCAGGGCGCGCCCCCTACCTCGTGGCCCCCTTGGGCACCGTCTTGCGTTGATTCTTCTTCCCATATTTTACAAATATTCCAAAAATATTCTCCGTCCGTTTTTATCCCGTTTGGACTCCGTTTGATATGGGTTTTCTGAGAAACATAAAACATGCAACAAATAGGAACTGGCTCTGGGCACTGGATCAATATATTAGTCCCAAAAATAGTATAAAAACTTGCCAAAAGTATATGAAAGTTGTATAATATTGGCATGGAACAATCAAAAATTATAGATACGACGGAGACGTATCAGCATCCCCAAGCTTAATTCCTGCTCGTCCTCGAGTAGTTAAACGATAAAAAAGATAATTTTTGATGTGGAATGCTACCTAGCATAATCTTGATCACATAATCTAATCATGGCATGAATATTAAGACACGAGTGATTCAAAGCAACAGTCTATCATTTGACATAAAAACAACAATACTTCAAGCATACTAACCAAGCAATTATGTCTTATCAAAATAACATAGCCAAAGAAAGCTCATCCCTACAAAATCATATAGTCTAGCTATGCTCCATCTTCACCACACAAAGCATTCAAATCATGCACAACCCCGATGACAAGCCGAGCAATTGGTCCATACTTTTTAACGTGCTTCAGCCTTTTCAACCCTCACACAATACATGAGCGCAAGCCATGGACATAACACTATGGGTGGAATAGAATATGATGATGGAGGTTTGTGTGAGAAGACAAAAAAGGAGAAAGTATCACATCGACGCGGCTAATCAACGGGCTATGGAGATGCCCATCAATTGGTGTCAATGTGAGGAGTAGGGATTGCCATGCAACGGATGCACTAGAGCTATAAGTGTATGAAAGCTCAAACTGACACTAAGTGGGTGTGCATCCAACTTGCTTCCTCATGAAGACCTAGGGCATTTGAGGAAGCTGATCATTGGAATATACAAGCCAAGTTCTATAATGAAAATTCCCACTAGTATATGAATGTGATAACTCAAGAGACTCTCTATATGAAGAGCATGGTCCTACTCTGAAGCACAAGTGTGGTAAAAGGATAGTAACATTGTCCCTTCTCTCTTTTTCTCTCATTTTTTTGGGCCTTTCTCTTTTTTTGTTTTTTTTTGTTTTTTTCGTCCGGAGTCTCATCCCGACTTGTAGGGGAATCATAGTCTCCATCATCCTTTCATCACTGGGACAATGCTCTAATAATGATGATCATCACACTTTTATTTACTTACAACTCAATATTACATCTCGATACTAGAACAAAGATATGACTCTATATGAATGCCTCCGGCGGTGTACCGGGATGTGCAATGATCTAGCGTAGCAATGACATCAAAAAACGGACAAGCCATGAAAACAACATGCTAGCTATCTTACAATCATGCAAAGCAATATGACAACAAATTCTCAAGTCATGTATATGATGATCATGAAAGTTGCATGGCAATATATCTCGGAATAGCTATGGAAATGCCATGATAGGTAGGTATGGTGGCTGTTTTGAGGAAGATATAAGGAGGTTTATGTGTGATAGAGCGTATCGTACCACGGGGTTTGGATGCACCGACGAAGTTTGCACCAACTCTCGAGGAGAGAAAGGGCAATGCACATGCACGGTACCGAAGAGGCTAGCAATGATGGAAGGGTGAGAGTGCGTATAATGCATGGACTCACATTACTCCTATAGAAATCATATACTTATTGCAAAAGTTTATTAGCCCTTGAAGCAAAGTACTACTACGCATGCCCCTAGGGGGATAGATTGGTAGGAAAAGACCATCGCTCGTCCCCGACCGCCACTCATAAGGAAGACAATCAATAAATACCTCATGCTCCAACTTCGTTACATAACGGTTCACCATACGTGCATGATACGAGACTTGGAAACCTCAACACAAGTATTTCTCAATTTCATAATTAATCAACTAGCACGACTCTAATATCACCACCTTTATATCACAAAACTATTGCAAGGAATCAAACATATCATATTCAGTGATCTACAAGTTTTATGTAGGATTTTATGACTAACCATGTGAATGACCAGTTCCTGTCATCTCTCTAAATAGATATAAGTGAAGCAAGAGAGTTTAATTCTTTCTAAAAAATATATGTCCATGATCTAACAAATATAAGTGAAGCAAAAGAGCATTCTGCAAATGGCGGTTTTCTATGTGAAGAGAAACAGGCAATCCAAACTTCAAATGATATAAGTGAAGCACATGAAGCATTCTATAAAGCCATACTCAAAAGAATATAAGTGAAGTGCAATGAGAATTCTATAAATCAACCAAGGACTATCTCATACCAGCATGGTGCATAAAAGAAAAAGTGAAAACTAAATGCAAAAGACGCTCCAAGATCTGCACATATCACATGAACGAAACGAATCCGAAAACATACTGATACTTGTTGAAGAAAGATGGGATGCCTTCCGGGGCATCCCCAAGCTTAGACGCTTGAGTATCCTTGAATATTTACTTGGGGTGCCTTGGTCATCCCCAAGCTTGAGATCTTGCCTCTCCTCCTTCTCCTCACATCGAGATTTCTCGATCATCGAACACTTCATCCAAACAAAACTTCAACAGAAAACTCGGTAAGATCCGTTAGTATAATAAAGCAAATCACTACTCTAAGTACTGTTGCAAACCAATTAATATTTTGTTTTTGCATTATAGCTACTGTAATATAACCTTTCCATGGCTTAATCCACTAATAGGAATTGATAGTTTCATCTAAACAAGCAAAGTATGCATCAAAAACAGAATCGGTCTAAAACAGAATACTCTGTTACAATCTGAACATTAACCATACTTCTGGTACTTCACAAATTCTACCAAAATTAGGAAAAATAAACAATTTGTATAGAAAGATAGTGCAAAATGTTTCAGAACCATTTGACGTTCCAGTAAAAAATTAAAAATCGCGCACTACAGCCAAAGTTTCTGTCATGCACCGTACAGACCAACAAGCATTGTAAACATCCTAAAGGCAAACCTTGGCACATTGTTTTTATAATACAATGGAATTGTACAAGGGGATAATTATTTTTATTGAAAAGTTTCTGTAATCAAGATTCACAAAGTTTCCGTGAGCATGAACAAAGTTCAAGGAGCTCTCCCACTTCAACAATGCTTGTCTTTCTCACTTTCACTTTCCTTTTTGAAAAGTTTTAGGTTCCCCTCTTTATTTTTTAAACTATATAAAAGCACTCAACAGAAATTAATGACTCTCTAAAACTTCCGGGTTGTCTCCTTGGCAGCGCTTTCTCTAAAGCCATTAAGCTAGGCATATAGTGCTCAAGTAATGGATCCACCCGGATCCCAAGGTATATCAAAGACAATTTTAATTAGCAATGATTTGGCATTTAGTAGTGAGCACAAAGTAACATATATCATGTAAGGACGACGTATAACTCTCTTCCTATGCATCGGCATGTCATAAAAGAACAATTCATGCACACAAAGTAAAGGCCAATGCATGGTATAAACAGTTTCTTGCAATTTTATCATATTGGAAACATGGAGAGGCGGAGATGTAGTTGCTCTCTCATAATAATCGCAAGTACGAGCAGCAGGCACATGCATATTATACTTATCAAAATCATCATGTGTAGTAGTAAAAGGCAACCCATCAATATAATCATTAATAAGCACAAACTTCTCCGATAGTGTAGTTTGGAGAATTCAAAAAGATAATAGGACTATCATGTGTGGGTGCAATAGCAACAATTTCATGTTTAACATAAGGAACTATAGCAAGTTCATCTCCATAAGCATAATTCATATTGGCATCTTGGCCACAAGCATAGCAAGCATCATCAAAAAGGGATATTTCAAGAGAATCAATGGGATCATAACAGTCATCATAGCAATCATCCTTCGGTAAGCACGAAGGGAAATTAAACAATGTATGAGTTGGAGGGTTACTCTCATTAGAAGGTGGGCACAGGTGATCAATCCGCTCTTACTCCTTTTGTTCTTCGCTCTCCTCCTCATCTTTTTCATCCAATGAGCTCACAATTTCATCAATTTCTTCTTCCATAGACTCCTGCAAAATATTAGTCTCTTCTTGGACAGCAGAGACTTTCTCAATAAATGCATCAATATCGACATTGTATTCATAATTCTCATAGCAATATTTAAGGATAGCTAAATTTTCAGGTCTATAAACAGCATCATAAAGATTTTCACACTCTTTAAATACAAATTCAATTTCATAAGCACCCATGAAAGCAACTAATTCTTCTATTTGTTCCACATCATAGTAATCATATATACCTCTAGCATAAGAAGCCAAGGTTTCATTATCATTAAATTTGCATAAAAAGGGAAGGTGTGGGGACTTCATCCTAGAGCAACAAGTATAATCATATCTCAAGCATAGTTGCCTAGCATACCACTTCAACATATAAATTTGATCCCATAATAGTTTCCCCTTTTGAGTCAAGCGATAATCCCTAAAGTATTCACGTTGATCCAACATGTCTCCCATTACCAAATTGAATGGGGTTTTCTCAGGATTATCAAAGTAGTACGTAATATCTATCACATAACGAGCATCGAGGGTTTTTAGGAGGTTCCCCATCTCCATGAGCAGCAAGTACACCTAATTTTTTTGGTATTTCGTGTTCGATATCCATAACTAAAGATAGAGAACAATTTAGAACAGCAAATAAAAATTACTTAGTGATAAAGCAAACAAGCACACACGAGATATTCACCCCACGCTATTGCTCCCCGGCAAAGGTGCCAGAAAAAGGTCTTGATAACCCACATGTATAGGGGATCAATTGTAGCCTCTTTAGATAAGTAAGAGTGTTGAACCCAACGAGAAGCTAAAGGTAGAACAAATATTCCCTCAAGTTCTATCGACCACCGATACAACTCTACGCACGCTTAACGTTCGCTTTACCTACAACAAGTATGAAAACTAGAAGTACTTTGTAGGTGTTGTTGGATAGGTTTGCAAGAATATACCGCGCAAATAAAAAGTAGGGACTGTTTAGATAAACACACAACTAAATTAGTTTCAGTAGAGAGCTTTTTGTTACTAGAAAGTTATTGTTCCCTAGGCAATCGATAACTAGACCAGTAATCACTATTGCAATTTTATTTGAGGGAGAGGCATAAGCTAACATACTTTCTCTACTTGGATCATATGCACTTATGATTGGAACTCTAGAAAGCATCCGCAACTACTAAAGATCATTAAGGTAAAACCCAACCATAGCATTAAAGTATCAAGTCATCTTTATTCCCATACACAAACAACCTACTTACTCGGGTATATGCTTTTGTCGCTCACGCCACCCATCGTAAGGAAATCATGAGCATATTGCAAACCCTACAGCGGGGATCCCTCACGCTTGCGCGACACAGAGAGCACCATAGGACAACACAAATAATAAAACATGCAACTCAAACCAATCACGATCATCAACTAACCCATAGGACAAAACGGATCTACTCAAACATCATAGGATAGCCATACATCATTGGGAAATAATATGTAGCATTGAGCACCATGTTTAAGTAGAGATTACAGCGGGTAAAATAGGGTTTACACTGCTGCATAGATGGGGGAAGAGTTGGTGATGATGGTGGTGAAGTTGTTGGTGAAGATTGTGGTTATGATGATGGCCCCCGGTGGAACTCCGGCGCCACCGGAAGCGAGGAGGAGAGAGACCCCATCCTTCTTCTTCTTCCTTGACCTCCTCCCTAGATGGGAGAAGGGTTTCCCCTCTGGTCCTTGATCTCCATGGCATGGGAGGGCTGAGAGCCCCTCAGAGATTGGATATGTGTCTCTGTCTCTCTCTGTTTCTGCGTTCTGGGATTCTGCCCTTTCACAGTTTCTTATATATTCGGAGATCCATAACTCCGATTGGATTGAAACCTTCGCCCATATTTTTCTCTGAAAATTAGCTTTCTCGCGGCCAAAGAAGAGCAGCAACCGCCTTACGTGGGGCCCACGAGGGTCAGGGGCGCGCCCCCTGCCTCGTGGCCCCCTCGGGCACCGTCTCGCGTTGATTCTTCTTCCCATATTTCATAAATATTCCAAAAATAGTCTCTGTCCGTTTTTATCCCGTTTGGACTCTGTTTGATGTGGGGTTTCTGCGAAACATAAAACATGCAACAAACAGGAACTGGCACTGGGCACTGGATCAATATGTTAGTCCCAAAACTAGTATAAAAAGTTGCCAAAAGTATATGAAAGTTGCATAATATTGGCATGGAACAATCAAAAATTATAGATACACGGAGACGTATCAGCATCCCCAAGCTTAATTCATGCTCGTCCTCGAGTAGGTAAATGATAAAAAAGATAATTTTTTATGTGGAATGCTACCTAGCATAATCTTGATCACATAATCTAATCATGGCATGAATATTAAGACATGAGTGATTCAAAGCAATAGTCTATCATTTGACATAAAAACAATAATACTTCAAGCATACTAACCAAGCAATTATGTCCTATAAAAATAACATAGCCAAAGAAAGCTCATCCCTAAAAAATCATATAGTCTGGCTATGCTCCATCTTCACCACACAAAGCATTCAAATCATGCACAACCCCGATGACAAGCCGAGCAACTGATTCATACTTTTTAACGCGCTTCAGCCTTTTCAACCATCACGCAATACGTGAGTGCAAGCCATGGACATAACACTATGGGTAGAATAGAATATGATGATGGAGGTTTGTGTTAGAAGACCAAAAAGGAGAAAGTCTCACATCGACGCGGCTAATCAAGGGGCTATGGAGATGCCCATCAATTGATATCAATGTGAGGAGTAAGGATTGCCATGCAACGGATGCACTAGAGCTATAAGTGTATGAAAGCTCAAACTGAAACTAAGTGGGTGTGCATCCAACTTGCTTGCTCATGAAGACCTAGGGCATTTGAGGAAGCCCATCGTTGGAATATACAAGCCAAGTTCTATAATGAAAATTCCCACTAGTATATGAACGTGATAACTCAAGATACTCTCTATATGAAGAGCATGGTGCTACTCTGAAGCACAAGTGTGGTAAAAGGATAGTAACATTACCCCTTCTCTCTTTTTCTCTCATTTTTTTTGTTTTTTTGGGCCTTTCTCTTTTTTTCGTCTGGATTCTCATCTCGACTTGTAGGGGAATCATAGTCTCCATCATCCTTTCCTCACTGGGACAATGCTCTAATAATGATGATCATCACACTTTTATTTACTTACAACTCAATATTACATCTCGATACTAGAACAAAGATATGACTCTATATGAATGCCTCCGGCGGTGTACCGAGATGTGCAATGATCTAGCATAGAAATGACATCAAAAAATGGACAAGCCATGAAAACATCATGCTAGCTATCTTAGAATCATGCAAAGCAATATGACAACAAATTCTCAAGTCATGTATATGATGATGATGAAAGTTGCATGGCAATATATCTCGGAATGGCTATGGAAATGCCATGATAGGTAGGTATGGTGGCTGTTTTGAGGAAGATATAAGGAGGTTTATGTGTGATAGAGCGTATCGTATCACGGGGTTTGGATGCACCGGCAAAGTTTGCACCAACTCTCGAGGAGAGAAAGGGCAATGCATGGTACCGAAGAGGCTAGCAATGATGGAAGGGTGAGAGTGCGTATAATCCATGGACTCACATTACTCATATAGAACTCATACACTTATTGCAAAAGTTTATTAGCCCTCGAAGCAAAGTACTACTACACATGCCCCTAGGGGGATAGATTGGTAGGAATAGACCACCGCTCATCCCCGACCGCCACTCATAAGGAAGACAATCAATAAATACCTCATGCTCCAACTTTGTTACATAACGGTTCACCATACGTGCATGCTACGGGACTTGCAAACCTCAACACAAGTATTTCTCAATTTCACAATTACTCACCTAGCGCGACTCTAATATCACCACATTTATATCGCAAAACTATTGCAAGGAATCAAACATATCATATTCAGTAATCTACAAATTTTATGTACGATTTTATGACTAACCATGTGAATGACCAGTTCCTGTCATCTCTCTAAATAGATATAAGTGAAGCAAGAGAGTTTAATTCTTTCTACAAAAGATATGCCCATGCTCTAACAAATATAAGTGAAGCAAAAGAGCATTATGCAAATGGTGGTTTTCTATGTGAAGAGAAACATGCAATCCAAACTTCAAATGATATAGGTGAAGCACATGAAGCATTCTATAAAGCCATACTCAAAAGAATATAAGTGTAGTGCAATGAGCATTCTATAAATCAACCAAGAACTATCTCATACCAGCATGGTGCATAAAAGAAAAAGTGAAAACTAAATGCAAAAGACGCTCCAAGATCTGCACATATCACATGACCGAAACGAATCCGAAAACATACCGATACTTGTTGAAGAAAGATGGGATGCCTTCTGGGGCATCCACAAGCTTAGACGCTTGATTCTCCTTGAATATTTACTTGGGGTGCCTTGGTCATCCCCAAGCTTGAGATCTTGCCTCTCCTCCTTCTCCTCACATCGAGACCTTCTCGATCATCGAACACTTCATCCACACAAAACTTCAACAGAAAACTCGATAAGATCCGTTAGTGTAATAAAGAAAATCACTACTCTAAGTCTTGTTTCAAACCAATTCATTTTTTTGCATTATAGCTACTGTAATATAACTTTTCCATGGCTTAATCCACTGATAGGAATTGATAGTTTCATCTAAACAAGCAAAGTATGCATCAAAAACAGAATCGGTCTAAAACAGAATACTCTGTTACAATCTGAACATTAACCATACTTCTGGTACTTCACAAATTCTACCAAAATTAGGAAAAAAATATGTATAGAAAGACATTGCAAAAAGTTTCAGAACCATTTGATGTTCCAGTAAAAAATTAAAAGTCGCGGAATACAGCCAAAGTTTCTGTCCTGCACCGTACAAACCAACAAGCATTGTAAACATCCTAAAGGCAAACCTTGGCCATTATTTTTATAATACAATGGAATTGTACAAGGGGATAATTATTTTTATTGAAAAGTTTCTGTAATCAAGATTCACAAAGTTTCCGTGAGCATGAACAAAGTTCAAGGAGCTCTTCCACTTCAACAATGCTTGTCTTTCTCACTTTCACTTTCCTTTTGGAAAAGTTTTAGGTTCCCCTCTTTATTTTTTATTTTTTTAAACTATATAAAAGCACTCAACATAAATAAATGACTCTATAAAACTTCCGGGTTGTCTCCCTGGCAGCGCTTTCTTTAAATCCATTAAACTAGGCATATAGTGCTCAAGTAATGGATCCACCAGGATCCCAAGGTATATATATCAAAGCCAATTTTAATTAGCAATGATTTGGCATTTAGTAGTGAGCACAAATTAACATATATCATGTAATGACGAAGTCTAACTCTCTTCCTATGCATCGGCATGTCATAAAAGAACAATTCATGCACACAAAGTAAAGGCCAATGCATAGTATAAACAATTTCTTGCAATTTTATCATATTGGAAACATTGAGAGGCGGAGATGTAGTTCCTCAGCAGCAAGCACATGCATATTATACTCATCAAATTCATCATGTGTAGTAGTAAAAGGCAACCCATCAATATTATCCTTAATAAGCACAAACTTCTCTGATATAGTGTAGTTTGGAGAATTCAAAAAGATAATAGGACTATCATGTGTGGGTGCAATAGCAACAACTTCATGTTTAACATAAGGAACTATAGCAAGTTCATCTCCATCAGCATAATTCATATTGGCATCTTGGCCACAAGTATAGCAAGCATCATCAAAAAGGGATATTTCAAGAGAATCAACGAGATAATAACAGTCATCATAGCAATCATCTTTCGGTAAGCACGAAGGGAAATTAAACAATGAATGAGTTGGAGGGTTACTCTCATTAGAAGGTGGGCACGGGTGATCAATCCGCTCTTCCTCCTTTTGTTCTTCGCTCTCCTCGTCATCTTTTTCATCCAATGAGCTCACAGTTTCATCAATTTCTTCTTCCATAGACTCCTGAAAAATATTAGTCTCTACTTGGACAGCGGGGACTTTCTCAATAAATGCATCAATATCGGCATTCTATTCATAATTCTCATAGCAATATTTAAGGATAGCTAAATTTTCAGGTCTATAAATAGCATCATAAAGATTTTCACACTCTTTAAATACATATTCAATTTCATAAGGACCCATCAAAGCAACAAATTCTTATTTTTGTTCCACATTATAGTAATCATATATACCTCTAGCATAAGAAGTCAAGGTTTCATTATCATTAAATTTGCATAAAAAGGGAAGGTGTGGAGACATCATCCTAGAGCAACAATTATAATCATATATCAAGAAGAGTTGCCTAGCATACCACCTCAATATATAAATTTGATCCCATAATAGTTTCCCCTTTTGAGTCAAGCGAAAATCCCTAAAGTATTCACGCTGATCCAACGTGTCTCCCATTACCAAACTGAATGGGGTTTTTTCGGGATTATCAAGGTAGTACGTAATATCTATCACATAACGAGCATCGAGGGTTTTAGGAGGTTCCCCATCTCCATAAGCAGCAAGTACACCTAAATTTTTTGGTATTTAGTGTTCCATATCCATAACTAAAGATAGATAACAAGTTAGAACAGCAAATAAAAATTACTTAGTGATAAAGCAAACAAGCACACACGAGAATATTCACCCCACGCTATTCCTCCCCGGCAACGGCGACAGAAAAAGGTCTTGATAACCCACAAGTATAGGGGATCAATTGTAGCCTCTTTCAATACGTAAGAGTGTCGAACCCAACGAGGAGCTAAAGGTAGGACAAATATTCCCTCAAGTTCTATCGACCACCGATACAACTCTACGCACGCTTAACGTTCGCTTTACCTAGAACAAGTATGAAACTAGAAGTACTTTGTAGGTGTTGTTGGATAGGTTTTCAAGAATATAAAGAGCGCGTAAATAAAAAGTAGGGACTGTTTATATAAAGACACAACTAAATTAGTTTTAGTAGAGAGCTTTTTGTTACGAGAAAGTTATTTGTCCCTAGGCAATCGATAACTAGACCAGTAATCACTATTGCAATTTTATTTAAGGGAGAGGCATAAGCTAACATACATTCTCTACTTGGATCATATGCACTTATGATTGGAACTCTAGAAAGCATCCGCAACTACTAAAGATCATTAAGGTAAAACCCAACCATAGCATTAAAGTATCAAGTCATCTTTATTCCCATACACAAACAACCTACTTACTCGGGTATATGCTTTTGTCGCTCACGCCACCCATCGTAAGGAAATCATGAGCATATTGCAAACCCTACAGCGGGGATCCCTCACGCTTGCGCGACACAGAGAGCACCATAGGACAACACAAATAATAAAACATGCAACTCAAACCAATCACGATCATCAACTAACCCATAGGACAAAACGGATCTACTCAAACATCATAGGATAGCCATACATCATTGGGAAATAATATGTAGCATTGAGCACCATGTTTAAGTAGAGATTACAGCGGGTAAAAGAAGGGTTACACCGCTGCATAGAGGGGGGAAGAGTTGGTGATGATGGTGGTGAAGTTGTTGGTGAAGATTGCGGTGATGATGATGGCCCCCGCTGGCACTCCAGCGCCACCGGAAGCGAGGAGGAGAGAGCCCCCCCCCCATTCTTCTTCTTCCTTAACCTCGTCCCTAGACGGGAGAAGTGTTTCCTCTCTAGTCCTTGGTCTCCATGGCATGGGGGGGCGAGAGCCCCTCCCGGATTGGATCTGTCTCTCTGTCTCTCTCTGTTTCAGCGTTCTGCGATTCTGCCCTTTCACCGTTTCTTATATATCCGGAGATCCGTAACTCTGATTGGATCGAAACCATCGCCCAGATTTTTCTCCGAAAATTAGCTTTCTTGCGGCCAAAGAAGAGCAGTAACCACCTTACAGGGGGCCCACGAGGGCAGGGGTGCGCCCAGGGGGGGCAGGCGCACCCCCAGCCTCGTTGCCCCCTCGGGCACCGTCTCGCGTTGATCCTTCTTCCCATATTTCACAAATATTCCTAAAATATTCTCCGCCCGGTTTTATCCCGTTTGGACTCCGTTTGATATGGGGTTTCTGCGAAACATAAAACTTGCAACAAACAGGAACTGGCACTGGTGTCGGTGTCAAAACCAGCGGATCTCGGCTAGGGGGTCCTGAACTATGCGTCTAAGGCGGATGGTAACAGGAGACGGGGAACACAATGTTTACCCAGGTTCGGGCCCTCTCGATGGAGGTAATACCCTACTTCCTGCTTGATTGACCTTGATGATATGAGTATTACAAGAGTTGATCTACCACGAGATCATAGAGGCTAAACCCTAGAAGCTAGCCTATGGTATGATTGTTGTTGGTCCTATGGACTAAACCCTCCGGTTTATATAGACACCGGAGGGGGCTAGGGTTACATAGAGTCGGTTAAAATGGGAGGAGATCGACATATCCGTATCGCCAAGCTTGCCTTCCACGCCAAGGAGAGTCCCATCCGGACACGAGACGAAGTCTTCAATCTTGTATCTTCATAGTCCAACAGTCCAGCCAAAGCATATAGGCCGGCTGTCTGGATACCCTAATCCAGGACTCCCTCAGTAGCCCCTGAACCAGGCTTCAATGACGATGAGTCCGGCGCGCAGATTGCCTTCGGCATTGCAAGGCGGGTTCCTCCTCCGAATACTCCATAGAAATTTTGAACATAAGGATAGTTTCCAGCTCTGCAAAATAAATTCCACATACCACCGTAGAGAGAATAATATTTCCACAAATCTAATCTGCTGACGCATCTTGAAGCATGACATCACACCACGGCTCGGCCATTATTCGAACCGTTTTTCTCAACCAGCCTCGGCGCATATCGCGAGGCGGTTCCCTTGGCACGTCTTGTCGAAGCAGAGATCGTGTCCCCTTATCATGGGATTCTCATCAATACGAACGTGGGTAACCCAAGCGCGCCATCAATTACGGCGTTTGGGGAGTAAGAGGTTTTACCAGGAAAGTGGGGAGGCGCATCGCCTCTTCCGTCCTTATAAGGGGACAAGGATTTATTCTTCTAACCCACGCCTCATAGTGGCTTAGTATTTTAACTTATGCCATATATTTTTTTGAAGTCCGGCGAAGTCCCATACCGAGCAATCCTCGTCAGAGGACCTGTTGAGCTCAAATTCTATGGAGACCGGGACGCCCCCAAAGGCCCCTTCCTCCGAACCGGCGCATAACACCGAGGCCCCGTCCCAAAAGGACCACGGCTAAGGAGGAAAGGAAAAAGCCGTGAAGGCGACGCCTGGAGGTCAAACCTCAGGGGCCGGACACGCAAGGGAAAAGATTCCCATGGGGGCTGACGGCGGGGGCGATCCTGAGTTCGGCTCTCAGCAAGATGCTTTGTTGGTGGCATTGAAAGACGCCTCCATTATTTATGAACACTGTGCCCTTATGGGTGCAGTGATTGAGAAGATTCAGTCGACCGAGAGTGGACTGAACGAAGCCTGTATCAGCCTTATAAGAGACTTTGAGGTATGTTTTATGGGTTGTCAAAGAGTGTCGTAGTATAGATAGTAGCCCCTGATACACTGTTCGGTAAAGAAATAACCGGACAGAGGATCGAATCTATGATCACGGGGAGACACAGTGAATGACGTCGATATCTCTTCTGTTATAAGCAGGCATCTGTAGCAGCTGCTACTTCTCATACTGCAGAGATCTCCGGGCTGAATCAAAGTCTGGAGCAGTCCAGAGAAGAACTTGGCCAAGTGACATGCAGTTGAGGGGTAAACAAGGTACGCACCCGTCAAATTTGCGCTAATTGAATGTTTAGTATGATTTGAGCTTTATGACTTGCGCTAGGGGTTGTGACCGAAGTCGAAGCCCTTAAGAAGGTTGTGGCCGAGGCCGAGGAGAAGGCAGCCACTGAGCAGGCTTTTCGTGAGAAGCACGAGGCCAGGGTCATTAACGCTGAGCAAGAGCTGCAAGAGGTCGTGACGAAGTGCGAGACCTTGGAGCAGAGTTCAAAGGAGAAAGAATCCGGACTTAAAAAGGCTCATCAGGCCCTAAGCGAGGCCTGGGAGGAAACCCACGGCGTCCGGCAGGAGATCCAAGAGGCGTGGAAGATCGTGGCGGGTAAGGATTTTTCTCTGTAAAACATTGCGGAGAAAATTATCTTTCTAGTTTTAAACTTGGAATTCTCAGGGGTATTTGCGGAGCTGCCCTGCAGCATATCAGATGCTTCCTATTTCTACCGAGCCGAAGAAAGGAACACTGCGGATAAGCTCTTCTGGTCGCAGTATTTGGCACCGAATTATCCGGTGCCTTTTGCCGATCAACTAAAACAGCTGATCGAACTGCATAAGGCGGCAGAACTAGCCATGAAGGATTTGATTATCCGGCTATGGCCGGCCAAACCAATTCCGAACAGCTACTTTGGGCTCATGAAGCGGCTTGTAAGTGCCTGCCCTCGTCTTGATGTCATCAAGCGGTCGGTCTGTATTGACGGTGCGAGAATGGCCAGCGCAAAAGTGCACTGGGGGAAGATGGATGCTGAAAAGCTGATGACCGAAGGACCGCCTGAGGGGAAGGACCACCGCAAGACCGAATTATATTATGAAGGAGTCCTGAAGGGATCCTACCTTGTGGCAGAGCAATGTGCCAAGGACATTATATTTCCAT
This sequence comes from Aegilops umbellulata, assembly GCA_032464435.1. Taxonomy (NCBI): domain Eukaryota; kingdom Viridiplantae; phylum Streptophyta; class Magnoliopsida; order Poales; family Poaceae; genus Aegilops; species Aegilops umbellulata. The sequence goes on along the minus strand of CP136059.1, from coordinate 440,918,918 downwards.
GAATGTCAATCATATTGTCCTTTGTAAAGTTGGAATGAGGTCATTTATTTATTGCCTGTTGTATAAAAGTTTACCCTCCTGTGCGGCCGTTTAATATGTTAATCCTGAGAGTTGGCCAGTCGTCGGCTTCTGCCCCCACGTAAAAATACAGGGGTGTTCGGGATAAACCTGAGCACTCTTGATCCCAATTTTGGGTCCTTCGAAGGAGGTGCTTAGCACAACGAACTAGGCAATCGGACTATAGGGCTTTATCACTCTCACTTAGCCATAGGAGCTTTAGTATGGTATGCGCAGCCCCTGGTGTACGGAAGACCGCACGAGGGGCTCTATAGGCGCCTGATCGGAAGAAAAACTGATTCATCGCACGCTGCATTGGTTATGGCATTGTGCGGAAGAAATCCTTAAAGATTTTGCAACCTCTCGAACAGCTGACCAGCTCTCGTTGTATCATGACAGTCAGTTTTGGCTTTCTCTACTGAGGTGCTCGTCCGGAAGAACCGGGACACAATCGCAGTAGTTCTCCCTGTGCTACCTTAGCCGATATAGCAGAACGTTAAGGTACCAAAACATGGGAGCCGGGCAAACCCAACTATTGACCCAAGACATGTGTCGGTGTACTAAAGTAGGGGTACCTTAGTACCCCAGACTTGTGCACGGGCAGTTGTAGCACCCTGCGGCGAGGCCCGCCCAGGAAGCGCCAAGGGAAGGCCAAGCATTCAAGACAAGGCCCCCGGCAAGAGGAGCTTGCCGGGCCAAGGAGACAAGACCCCGGCAAGAGGAGCTTGCCGGGACGACTAAGCCCATGTAATACCATCCAAGAACAAAGTATAAGAGACAGAAGATCGAGACCCCGACAAGAGGAGCTTGTCGGGAAGGCCGAACCCAGGCACCACAAGAGAAGCCCACCACGGCGCGCCATGCGCCCTGGCATGGCCTGATAGCCGGCAAGCTATCAGGCACAGGAAGACGACCCCCGCGGCAAGCCACTTGCCGCGGCAAATCGCCACCTCAGGGCTGCGCTCCAGCTCACCCGCCCACGCGTCGCTCCGGGGTTTCCCCCAAGGGCACGTGGCGGGGCACCGCGCAGCCTGGGGTATGCGGTGGCATGCAGCCACCACCGTGGCGAGCGGTGGCGCACCTAACGGTCCGCCTCGGTGCTGTCCAGGCGACCGTGACAGGCATTTAATGCCCTTGTCCCCTACCGTCAGAAGTAGGTATGATAACACTGTGCCGCACTGTAGCGCCACCGTTCCCGCACTATTACACTTTTACCCCTTTCTCTTACGTTGACACCTGTCGGTGACCCCTTTGCGCTATAAAAGGAGGCCCGTGTGCAACGTAGAGGGGGTTCGGAGATTCAGAATCCGGACAGCCATACGCTCGGTGTAGCTAGCTCTCCAAGCTCCCGAGCTCCCCAGTTCAATACAACCAAGCAGGAGTAGGGTTTTACGCGTCCATCGCGGCCCGAACCTGGGTAAACCGCCCGTGTGCTCGCCTCGATCTGCTCTCCGTGCTCCCTCCGCCCCCCTCACCGGACAACGAAAGGGGCTCCGGCCCCATAGGTGCTCGCGGGGGGACACCGTCCACCCCGACATCTTTGGCGCGCCAGGTAGGGGGCTCGAGGTGGAGCGCGTGCTGCGGAGGCATTCTTTCCCACGGGCTCGTGTGCGGCCCTCCTCGAGTATCCACTCGCGCAGAGACTGGGCAAGAAGCAGCTGCTCCTTGAGGAGGACCGCCTTCTGGCCGCTGGGCGAAGAATTCGCCTCCAGCGAACTCTGCGCCGCTCCCGTAGCCGCAGAAGTTAGCGCCAGAAGTCACGAGAAAGGCGACCTCGTCCCCCGGCGCGCCTCGTCCGCCGGGGTGCCGAACGAGTTGACGCCGACCGTGGGAGGAATCTTGCCAGCGCGGTTGCCGGAACCCGTTCCGCCAACCATCCTCTCTGCCCAAGTCTTGCCGCAGTTGCATGTGATCCTTGGCGCAGAGAGGGGCGCGATCCCCAAGCATAGCTACGCCTAGCTCCGGAGGGTCGTGAGGCCCTGCGCCTTTGCCTACCCCCAGGATGGGCTGGATGCTGCCCAACGAGGTTTTACCCTACCGGGCGGCAAGCGATAAGAAAAGATAAGTTGCCGGAGCTCGAGCAATTGCCCCATCAATTTTTAAGAGTTATCTCCCTCGAACGACCGAGCCTTGGTTGAGAGGCCTGAGCGCGGAAGGACCGGCACGAGACTGGTTGCGCCCTCATTTCGTTTCGAGTCCGCTCAACGACTTGAGTGTGCTACACCCCGAGTAGCGTCCTCACTTTGTTTCGAGCTCGCCCGGCACCCTAAGCGTGCTGCGACCGCAGTCGCACCGCTTACTTGGCCTTGAGCCTGCTCAACAATCTGAGTGAGCGGCAACCAGCCGCGGCGAGGTTTCTTGCCGGTGGTAGCCCCGCCAGCGGGTCGCTGACGTCCCGCACTCGGCGCCCGTGGCAAGGCGGAGGCCTACGCCGGCAAGTCCCCGAAAACGTAGGGCGGAAACAAACAAGGCGCCGGTCAAGTAGAGGAGATAACAGTGCGACGCATTGCCTAAGATAAAAAGTTATATTACAAAATGCCTTACTGCTGCTCTAACCAGCCGTTTCCATGGCATATTTAACAGCGGCAGGGAAAGGAGATAGAAGAAAGGGGCAGGCGGCCTAGTCCACGCGGTCGCCCTCGATCCTCTTGACCCCGGCCGCCTTCTTGACGATAGGGGCGATGAGGGCCTGGATCCCCGTCAGGTCTGCGTTCTCCGGCAAGGGCCTGAGGACGTTAGTAAGCCTGATGTCGGGGTTGCGGAAAACGATCTTCACCAGCACCCTCTCGAGGGCCCCGGAGATGGCCTCCCGCGTCTCGTCGGCCAGCTCCTTCGGAAGCGACGTTCGGAGGTGCTGGAGCGCCTGCACCACCCCCTGGAAGAAGGAAGTGAGCTTGGCGCTGGGCACGACGTCCTCGTCGGTGAGGGACTGGTGGCCCTCGATCCCCAGCAGCGTCAGCTCCTTGTCGATGGTGGCGGCGATGTCGACGAGGCCCTCGGTCCACCGCTCCACCGTATCCCTGAAGGTGTTCTGGGAAACGGCGGCGCGCCTCAGCAGCTCCTCGTTGCCGTCGACCTCCTTCCGTAAAGCCGCCTCCCGCTCCTTAGCGCTGTCCAGCGCCTTGCCGAGCGCCTCCAATTTCAGTTCCAGAGTGGAGTTGGAGTTCTTGGCGGCGTCAAGCTCCTGGATCTTCTCGGCGAAGCGACCCTGAAGCTCACCGAGGGTGAGCGCACCCTTCTCGCGCTCCTGCCGGAGCGCGGCGAGCTCCTCGTCCTTCGCCTTGAAGTCGGAATCGAGCTGCGCCACCCTCGCCTCCAGCCCCTTCTTGGTGACCTCAGCGGCTGCAGCAGCGTCCTGCGCCTTCTTCAGGTCTCCGCAGAGCGCCCGCTCGCGCGCGGCAACCTCCTCCTCGTGGTTGGCGAGGCTGGCCGTTTTCAGCACCAGCTCGCCTTCCCGCGCGGATAACTCCGCGGCGGCAAGCCTCTGCTGCTCCTCGGCCTCCGCCTTCTCAAGGATAAAGGCCGTCCGCGCCTCGCCAAGCTGCCTCCGCTCCTCCGCCAGGGACTGGACGGCCTGCTGGTTGAGCTCCCGGAGCTCGGCGGCGCGCTTCTCCATGTCCGCACCCGCCTTCGCGACAAGGGCCTCTCGCCGCTCCACTTTGGCCTGCCGGGCCCGGTAGAGCGACACAAGCCTACGGAACAGCTGCTCCTCCTCGGGCTCATTGCCGCTGGAGTTTGGCACGTCCACCACCGTCAGCCCGACGGAGGCAAGCACCTCTCCGTCCAAGGCCTCCCCCTCAACAGGCGCCCTGGAGCTAGACTCCCAGGGGAGCCTGATGAAGACGCCGTCGCCTGCTTTCAGGTAGGCGCCCGCCGGGGGCTCCTCGGAGTCCCCCGCGGCGGCGGCGGCAGGGTCGCTGGCCGGCGGAGTGCCCGACGCCCCCGTCACCTCGGGGCCGTCAGCACGATTACCGGTCCCCTCGCCCCAGGCGGCCGCGTCGGCTTTGGCGGCCTCGGCCTCCCCGTCGCCCGCGGGGATATCAACGCTGTCCGCCTCCCGAGCGCCGGCAACGTCGTCGGCGTCGCCATGCGCGCCCTCCTCGACGACGACCTCAGCCTCTATCGAATCCGAGGCGGGCGGGTCGGAGGAAAGGAGAAGGATCAATCGAACGAGTCAAAGGAAGAAAAGACCAAGGGGAGCTTTTCTGCGCGAGGGAGAGTTACCGGCGACGGGGTCCGAAGCCGCGCTCGCCGCGGCTGGAGGATCGTTGGCCGCGTCCCCCGTCGGAAGGTCCTCCCTTGCCGGGGGCTCCTCCCTCGCCGGGGATCTCTCCCTTGGCAGGGTAGTAGACGCGGTCGGCACGGCGGGGGCGCCCTCTGGATGCGCCCGCCGGGGCTGCTCCGCTCCTGCCCAAAAGCAACAACGTCGCATCAACAACAAGAAGAAGGAGAGCTCGCGTACGCGCCAAGCGGCAGGAGCAAGTCATGTGCTCACGCTGGGGGCTGCGTTGCGGGCTGCCCTGAGGATCCCCTGCCGGGTCCGGTGAGGGCGCCTCCGACACGACCTCGCTTGCCGGGGGAGATTCGTCATCAAGGATGACCCACGGGATCCTCGATCTCTTCGCTCTCCTCTGAGCCAGGGTCCTGAAAAGGGGACCGGGTTAAGGGAAGGGCGAACGAGCTGTCGAACAGGACGAACCAACAGGGAAAAAAGGTATGAGCTCCATAGGGAACTTACTCTCCGTCCTCCTCGTCGTCGGAGCTGAGCGCAGAATAGTCGAAAACCGGCTCGGCCCTGACGCGGGGGGACAGGGGAGTGGGTTCCCGGGGCCGCTTGGCGGGGGCAGTAGATGACTCCGCCCCCGTCGACGCCGCGGCGCGGGGCGCAGCGGCAACCGAAGCCCCAGCCCGCGAAGACCCCGCTCCCGCTGCCGACCCGGCCCTGCGGAGGCGCCTCCTCGGCTGGGCCGGGGGCTCCGCCCGCGACGAGCCGCCCGGAGGCTGCAGGAAGGCAACGCCGACCTCCGGCAAGCCGCTCGCGTCTTGGGCAGGCTCGTCCTCGCCGCCGTGCCCGGCTGGTTCCCCCTGGTCGACAAGCTCCATCGGATCGGCGAGGCTCTCTGCCTCCGCCGCCTCCGCCTCGGCCTCGGTGAACCCAGCTTCGCCCGCGGCCGCGGCGGCCGCCGCCTCCTCCATCCTGGAGGCAATGTAAGCAAACTCCGCCGGGGTGGTGTCTCGGATGAGGCCGTCCTTCTCGGCGGGATTGACTGGCCCCTCCTCCAGGCCGTCGAAGAAGGCCCGCACGACATCCTCCGGCGGCTCCTGCCAGGTCGCATTGATCCCATGCGAGTCGCACAATGGCATCATCGCAAGGATATGGCTGAGCGACGAGTTGTTGCACAAGGGAACGACGCCCGGCGGCAGCCAGAACCACTCCGGGTGGTCGGGGTCGTGCCTGAACAACTCCTTCAACATCGCGTCGTGCTCCAGCACGGTGAAGTTGAAATTGAGGCCCGGACGCAGCCTCATGATGTCCGCCGCATTCTGGAACTCCCAGGCCGGCCTCCCCCTCTCTTGCAAGGGGGCGATCCGGCGGCGAAGGAAATCCGCGCCGACGGCGCCGACGGTGAGACCGGCGAGCCTGAGACGCAGGATCTGGTTGATGGCGATCTTCAATTTGGCATCGTCCGGAGACACCTCGCTCCAGCCATCGCCGCGCACCACCGGAGTTCGGCGCACGACGGTGAACGGCTGCGGATGGTCCTCGACAATCAAGCACCATTCCGCCCTCCACTCCTCCCACCTGCCGCGGAGGTCCCCATCTAAGTAGGCCTCCTTCTTGCCGGACCGGGAAACCCAGGCGATCCCACCGGACAGCGGCTCTCCTTTCTCCACCCGAGGGGCAAAGAAGTGCCGGAAGAGGGCCACGTTGGGACGAACTCCGACGAAGTTCTCGCAGAGGTGCGTGAAGACCGCCATTGTCAGGACGGCATTGGGGGTAAAGTCGAGGAGGCGGAGGCCATAGGTGTTCATGATTTCACAGAAGAACTCCGAGTAAGGCGGGCAGAGCCCGCAGTAGAAGAAGACGACGAAGAAAGGATACCCGGTCGGGTACTGCTTCTGGGCGTCGGCGGGAAGCACCCGCGTGCGCGGATGCGCTCGCGTCTGCGTCGACCAGAAGAGGCGGTACTTGTCCCTCAGCTCCATCGCACCGAGCTGGGGGGGGGACGTCTCCGTCTCCTTCCGAAGCGCTTCGAGCCGTAGCGCCTCGGCCGATTTTGCGGCCTTCCCCTTCGCCTTATCGCTCTTCGGGGCCATGGCGGGGGCGGGGGAGGGGGATCGTCGAAGTTGACGACGCCGGGCGCTCCAAGGACAGATCGCTGCTGTCTCTGGGAGAAGGAGGTGGCAGAGGTTTTAGAGAGGTATCAACCAAGGGAAGGGCGAACCGCCCCTACTTTCCTCCGCTTATAAGAGGAAGAGGTGGGGGGGGGACGCTTCGCCTCTCCGAATAAAGAGATCGTGCGGGACGTGACGCGCGCCTGCGCGGTTCAGCCCCGCGCACGCCACCCACGTCACGCTCACCCCGGGCGTCTCACCCCCACGACGCCGCGATAAGCGCGCGCCGCCTGGGGAAGGTGCGACGGACGCGGAGTTAAGGAGCAGCGCGACCAAGGCCACGCGTGCCCGTGCACTGTTAGGGCCTAGCCCAACGACGCTCGGCACCGTGTGTGGCCCAGGCCCGGGGGCTCCTGTCGGTGTACTAAAGTAGGGGTACCTTAGTACCCCAGACTTGTGCACGGGCAGTTGTAGCACCCTGCGGCGAGGCCCGCCCAGGAAGCGCCAAGGGAAGGCCAAGCATTCAAGACAAGGCCCCCGGCAAGAGGAGCTTTCCGGGCCAAGGAGACAAGACCCCGGCAAGAGGAGCTTGCCGGGACGACTAAGCCCATGTAATACCATCCAAGAACAAAGTATAAGAGACAGAAGATCGAGACCCCGACAAGAGGAGCTTGTCGGGAAGGCCGAACCCAGGCACCACAAGAGAAGCCCGCCACGGCGCGCCATGCGCCCCGGCAAGGCCTGATAGCCGGCAAGCTATCAGGCACAGGAAGACGACCCCCGCGGCAAGCCACTTGCCGCGGCAAATCGCCACCTCAGGGCTGCGCTCCAGCTCACCCGCCCACGCGTCGCTCCGGGGTTTCCCCCAAGGGCACGTGGCGGGGCACCGCGCAGCCTGGGGTATGCGGTGGCATGCAGCCACCACCGTGGCGAGCGGTGGCGCACCTAACGGTCCGCCTCGGTGCTGTCCAGGCGACCGTGACGGGCATTTAATGCCCTTGTCCCCTACCGTCAGAAGTAGGTATGATAACACTGTGCCGCACTGTAGCGCCACCGTTCCCGCACTATTACACTTTTACCCCTTTCTCTTACGTTGACACCTGTCGGTGACCCCTTTGCGCTATAAAAGGAGGCCCGTGTGCAACGTAGAGGGGGTTCGGAGATTCAGAATCCGGACAGCCATACGCTCGGTGTAGCTAGCTCTCCAAGCTCCCGAGCTCCCCAGTTCAATACAACCAAGCAGGAGTAGGGTTTTACGCGTCCATCGTGGCCCGAACCTGGGTAAACCGCCCGTGTGCTCGCCTCGATCTGCTCTCCGTGCTCCCTCCGCCCCCCTCACCGGACAACGAAAGGGGCTCCGGCCCCATAGGTGCTCGCGGGGGGACACCGTCCACCCCGACAACATGATTCGGAGTTGATGCATATAATGCTATAAGTTCGGGGTGCCCAACTTCCATGAAGGTGTTCGGACTTTACTGCCGTATTATGGGTAAAACGTAGCCCCTGTCATATTTTAAGGCGTATCGCTATTTGCAGATGCCACTTTGACAAAAGAATTTCAATAAGAAATAACAGCAGATAAGCGTCATATAAATCCACATGTTGTATTTAGGTGGTACGTCTATGCGTATAGGTACAAATAATGTGATATATAAAAGAAAGGAATATGATTGCGGAACCTGCTGCAACCAGGTGGAAGAGGCTGAGTGTGGATCTGTAGTATAACCGGATGTCGTTGCGGGGAATGTCTAAGGATTCCCTTATGCGTTCAAAATGCCTTCATGTAGTCCGTCCTGGTCGGCGCAAAGGTGAACCTGCGAGGGAAATGTAAGAAATATTTATGTGCCGCAGGGCGGTTAAGCCGCCGAGTGCGGCCTGTCCTGGCCTTCGCCGGAGTGTTTAGGTGAGCCCTGGACGGGCCGGGCAATTCTTCCGTGAAGTAAGTCGGAGTCCCCTGACGGTGTCCGGAAGCCTGGACGTGCGCTCGAGGTTAGGCTGCGAGGTGCTGCTCGTTGTTTCTGTTACTAGAGCCGTGGTGAGTATTTTGGGGCCGAGGGAATGTTCGGCCTTGCCATTAACCGTGATGATGCCACCTGGACCGGGCATCTTGAGCTTACGGTAGGCATAATGTGGCACCGCATTGAACCGAGCGAATGCGGTTCGTCCGAGCAGTGCTTGATAGTTACTGCAGAAGGGGATGATTTCGAAGACTAACTCTTCGATACGGTGATTTTCTGGTGGTCCGAAGACTACCTCAAGGCTAATGGAGCCTGTACAGCAAGCCTCCTCACCTGGTATGATGCCTCGGAAAGTGGCTTTAGTGGGTTTGATCGCTGAATGATCGATGCCCATCTTGCGCACTGTGTCTTGGTAGAGCAGATTTAGACTGCTTCCGCCATCCATGAGGACTCGAGTGAGGTGGAACCCATAAATTATTGGGTCCAGGACTAGTGCGGCTGGGTTGCCCTGACTGGCATTGACTGGACAATCCGTGCGGTTGAAGGTGACTGGCCCCAGCTTATATTGTGGGACGACAAGTTCCGTTGATCCGCCATCCCGAAGGATGGATATCCGGTACTAGTTTGTAATTTGGGTGGTATGTACCACGTTTACCGATTGAATATGCGGGGGAAATTTCTTTTGCCCTGTTGTGTTTTGTGGTCTGGGCTCTTTGTCGCTATCGTCGCTTTGAGACTCTCCTGTGTCTCTCACGCCTGCCCTGCCGGCTTGTTTGAGGACCCAGCATTCTCTGTTGGTATGGGTGGCTGGTGTTTCTGGGGTGCCATGAATTTGGCATTGGCGATCGAGTATGCGGTCCAGACTGGAAGGACCTGGATTTTAATTTTTGGGTTTTCCATTCCGCTAACCAGACTTTGAGCCCCTGAACCCGGCATTGACTGCCGTGTTTTCAGCATTTTCACCATATTTGCGGCGCTTATGTTTGTTGCGTCGTGGTTTGCCGTTACCATCCCTGGCTCCTCATGTGTCAGGTTTGCTTGCTGTATTGGTACTACGAGTCAACCAGCTATCTTCGCCCGCACAAAAGCGGGTCATAAGTGTCGTGAGGGCTGCCATGGATTTTGGCTTTTCCTGGCCAAGGTGTCGGGCGAGCCATTCGTCACGGATGGTGTGCTTAAATGCCGCTAAGGCCTCTGCATCCGGGCAGTCGACAATTTGGTTTTTCTTGGTTAAAAACCGTGTCCAGAATGTCCTGGCTGATTCCCCTGGCTGCTGAATTATATGACTTAAGTCATCAGCGTCTGGTGGTCGCACATAAGTGCCTTGGAAGTTGTCGAGGAATGCCTCTTCCAAATCCTCCCAACTGTCGATGGATTCTGCTGGCAAGCTATTCAACCAATGTCGAGCTGGTCCTTTGAGTTTCAGTGGGAGGTACTTGATGGCGTGTAGGTCATCACCGTGGTCCATGTGGATGTGGAGGAGGAAATCCTCAATCCATACTGCAGGGTCTGTTGTGCCATCATACGGTTCGATATTTATGGGTTTAAAACCCTCTGGGAATTCATGATCCATCACTTCATCAGTGAACCATAGGGGGTGTGCGGCGCCTCTGTGCCGGGCTATATCACGACGCAGCTTATATGAGTCTTGCCTACTGTGTTTGGCCCGGCTAGATTTACTTTTACTGTATCCGGCGTGATGGTCATCGTTGCGCGGAGGCGCGCGCCCTCGTGGTCCATAGATCGATCTTGCGTGTTTTGCCCTATCTTCCAATACATCTCGCAGGTCTCGTGTGTTGCCCCGTGCCTTGGTATTTTTGTTTGAGTGGCGGCGGGGTGCGGGCGGAGCTTCAGGCTGGAATGCCTCTCTATTTCGGCCGCGAGGTGGCCGATCGACCGCATCGTACGCTGGTGATGTAGGTTTCAGTGCTTCCTCCTCAAGTCGGGGTAGCAACCTGCGCTTTGGGTAACCCTTGGAAGGGCGTTCGAGTTCATATTCCTCGGCCGCAAGGACCTCAGTCCATCTGTCTGCTAGCAAATCCTGATCAGCTCGAAGTTGTTGTTGCTTTTTCTTCAGGCTATTTGCTTTGGCTAAGCCGGCGCATAAAGCGCTCCTGTTCGACGGGATCCTCAGGCACAACAAATTCTTCATCGCGAGGCTCACTTCGTCTTCGGAGAGAGGCATGTAATTGTCTTCCTCCGCCTCTCCCTCTGCCGCTCGCTCAGGAGGGTTGGCTTGTTCATCCTCCGGCCCTAAATCTTGCTGGAGGGGATTGTCATCGTCTTCGGCACTGTCCGGAGTACTATTATCTCCTGTGGCGGTATCACCGCTTTTGCTGTGGCGAGACTTAGAGCGGCGCCGCTGACATCGGCACTTGGGTTGCATCTTGGAGGGGTCAGCCTCCGCTGTCTTGTCGCCGTTTCCTTCTTTGGGTGTATCCACCATGTATATATCATATGACGAGGTGGCGGTCCAGCGCCCTGAGGGCGGTGGTTCCTGTTCGTCTCCTGTGTCGTCGTCCATACCGTCGATGTCTTCGGATTCGAAGTCGAGCATGTCGGTTAAATCGTCGACAGTGGCTACTAAGTGGGTGATGGGTGGGGAGTGAATTTCTTCGTCATCTGCATCCCATTCTAGCCGGACATAGTTCGGCCAAGGTTCTCCTGACAAGGAGAGATATCTTAACGAGTTTAGCACATCTCCGAAGGGCGAGTGCTGAAAGATATCCGCGGAGGTGAACTCCATGATCGGTGCCTAATCGGATTTGATAGGTGTGGGCGCAGGCGGTTCGGAGTCCGTGGCCGGAGATGAATCCAGTGGTTCGGCATCACGGCTCTCGTGAGGGGTAAGGTCAGTATCCGGCTCTACCGCCACTGAGACTGCAGCCTCCAAGGCGGGGTCTATCCGCCCGTCCTCGGATGGCGCAATTTTCCCCGGATTGAAGGCCGGAGTAGTTGCCGGTGTGATCTCCCGAACACTGTCCGACGGCAGAGCTATATCATGCTCGTTGTGATCGTGCGGCACACCTGGCATGGGATCGAATCCGTCGAAGATCAAGTCTCCACGGATGTCGGCAGTGTAATTCAAGTTTCCGAACCTGACCTGATGGCGAGGGGCGTAGCTCTCGATCTGCTCCAGATGGCCAAGCGAGTTCGCCCGCAGTGCGAAGCCGCCGAATACGAAGATCTCATCCTGGACCGCATCGTTACCGATGATCGAAGGAGCCATCAAGCCTTACGGTGATGGCACATTGGAACTCTCAATGAAAGCACCAATGTCGGTGTCAAAACCGACGGATCTCGGGTAGGGGGTCCCGAACTATGCGTCTAAGGCGGATGGTAACAGGAGGCGGGGAACACAATGGTTACCCAGGTTCGGGCCCTCTCGATGGAGGTAATATCCTACTTCCTGCTTGATTGATCTTGATGATATGAGTATTACAAGAGTTGATCTACCACGAGATCGTAGAGGCTAAACCCTAGAAGCTAGCCTATGGTATGATTGTTGTTGGTCCTACGGACTAAACCTTCCGGTTTATATAGACACCTGAGGGGGCTAGGGTTACACAGAGTCGGTTACAATGGGAGGAGATCTACATATCCGTATCGCCAAGCTTGCCTTCCACTCCAAGGAGAGTCCCATCAGGACACGAGACGAAGTCTTCAATCTTGTATCTTCATAGTCCAACAGTCCGGCCAAAGGATATAGTCCGGCTGTCCGGATACCCCCTAATCCAGGACTCCCTCAACTGGGCACTGGATCAATATGTTAGTCCCAAAAATAGTATAAAAAGTTGCCAAAAGTATATGAAAGTTGTGTAATATTGGCATGGAACAATAAAAAATTATAGATACGACGGAGACGTATCAAGATTGCAAATGATAACTGGTTTTCAGACTGTGGAGTTTACTGGACATGGAAGAAACAAAATTAAGTAGGCATGTTTGCACACTTGTTTAGCTCAACACACAACATATCATGGCATCAAAATACAACCAACAGTAAGATGGCATGTTTGTGCATATACTCATGTCAGGAATATGGTCATATGAAGCACAAAACACTAACTATGCACCTTGCAAAATTGAACTTACTGCTAACAGGCTGACAAATATATTTTTAAGCAATTTGAGAGCATGAAAAGAACAAGCTACGTTAGGACAAAAATGCAAACAAGGGCACGGATGGATAGAGCATAACATGTTCTTCAAAACATGATTACTGAACATCTCCAAAATATGCATAGATTTGATGGTAGCATCAAGTAAACATGACAGCAAACAGTGAGTAGACCACTTTGCAAGCTTGTGCTAGTCACCACAGGGCGTATCATAAGAAATCGATCACATCATTGCAAAGATGACTTGATTATCACACAAAAGAAAATCACATGTCGGCATGTTGCTCAAAAGAAAATCACACAAAATGCTATGAAAAAAACAAAATGACATGTTACAGCAGTTTTCTGAACTTAATATCACTTTGGACTTTTGCAACAATGATAATGGCATCAAGATGAATCCTAACATTAATGAAAATGCAACCATCATGTAGAGCATGAAGAGCAGAACATTTTGACATACTGCACAATCCAAGTTTTCATACATCATCATGTCATCATCATCATCATTTTGCATATGAACATACATACATACATAGATAAAATTTTGGAGATGCAAAAAAACGACAACGCTTGGGGTGGCCTCCACAACGCTTTTTCAGTCCCAGTTTGGGTGGACTCGAGAGTTGGTCGGGCGAGAGGGGGTTGATCGACGTCCCCCCTCATGTCGAAGTTACCGGAGTTTTCTTCTAGGGGTTTGGGTGGCCTCGAGAGTTTGTCGGGTAGGGGATGGAGGGGTAGGAGATCGACAACGCTTCTTTTCTAGGGTTTGGGTGGCCTTGAGAGATCATCATGATAAAGTAACCACATTGGTCATTTGGTCACCCAACTCCTCATTTTGTTATTTTGTTATTTGGTTATTTTAAAATTTTAACATTTTAACCACATTTTAAAATTTCTCCAAAACAATGTATTTGGTCAACTTTGATAATAACCAATGATCATCTATGAAAAAAAGATCATATAATATGAACAAAAAAATATGAAAAATTATTAAAAAATACATCATATGATCATATAGCTAGACATACATATCATCATATACACATGTACATACATATTATCTATATATGAAGAACAAAACATGAATATATTTAAAAAAACAGGGGCACGGGAGGGAGGAGGACAGGGAGGGCACCGGCCGAACCAAGGTGAGAGGGGTAGGGGCGTGGGGTCGGCGGCGAGGATGGCGCCGGCGACGACGTTGACGGGGCAGGGGCGCGGGCACGGGGCAGGGGGCGACGGCGACGATGGGGTCGGGGCAGCGGCGCAGGCTCGGGGCAGGGGCGACGGCGACGACGGGGATAGGCCGAGGCAGGGGCGGGCGACAGCGACAGCAGGGGCGGCAGATGGCGCCGGGGTAGCCTGGCGGCGTCGATGTCGTCGGCGTCGTCAGGGGCTACTGTGAGATGAGAAGTGAAAATTCCTAAGCGTCATCTTATATATCAAAGCCTTTAGTCCCGGTTGGTGGCACCAACCAAGACCAATGCCCACCTTTAGTCCCGGTTCGTGCCACCAACCGGGACCAAAGGTCAGTTTTCGTCAGCCCGAAGGGCGGGAAGTAGAGGCCTTTGGTCCCGGTTGGTGGCACCAACCGGGACTAAAGGGGGGCATTGGTCCCAGTTGGTGCCACGAACCGAGACCAATGCCCCCCTTTAGTCCTGGTTGGTGCCACCAACCGGGACCAAAGGCCTTGTGCTGGCGCGGTCACTACAAGAATCTTGTTAATTCATGACAGTCTCACTCCGTCACGGATCAGTCCAGAACCATCATGAACGGGCATGCGTGACGGACTAGAAATTCGGCATGTATATCGCGTCATAATTGATCATGATGCGCTCCATGACGGTTTTTGTCCGTCATGAACGTCACTTAACTGGCATGCTCATAACGGCGTTAACATACTTGCCACACCATTAGCTGACATGGATCTTACGTGGCAGCCCATGAATTGATCGGTCCAATTAGAATTTTGGAGACCAACGGCCCATGTATTATTCGACCCAATTGAAATATGTGTCCATTAAACTTCAGCTCAATCCAAGGCCCACTAATTTCAATAAGAGTTTAGCTCATTGCAAATATTGGTACTTGAAAAATTTTAGCCATTGCAAATTTTAAAAAATATATGCACATATCATTTAAACAAAGAAAATTACATAAGCACATCAAAAAACGCGTAGCATTTTACAGACAAGAAACAACACAAAAAACTTAAAAGTACAGACAACTATAAAAAAAAGGTCTCGCAGAACAACCTACGCTCCTCGGAAGCCACTACCGCCCGCTCAACGCCGACGAGATCTCGCGGGATGACAACCGGGGGGTCATTTCCTTTGCGTTTCGAGACGCGGATCCGGCAAATTCCCGCCACATCACCAAAAGGAGAAACATATCTGTCACCATCTCGCCTCAACACATACTCCTTAGCAGCCATGGACCCGGATCCAGCCCGGGGCGTTGAGGCCGTCGTAGACCTGCGAGGACATGGATGCGAGCGTGTGTACCGCCCGGGAGCCATAGCAGATGGTGGTGCCCTGGTGGATGCCGTCGGAGTAGGCGCCGGGACGGGCACGCGCAGATCTGGCGCACGCAACACCAGGCGATCTCGGAGGATGCGGCCGGCGGGGTCTGGGATGGCGAGGTCGGCCTTCAACGGGGTCGCCTCCTCCGGGGACGAGGTTGTCATCGCGGCGGCAGGCGCAACCAACCTTGACGGTAGGTAGCAGCCGACGCCATGCCTGCCATCGAGGCGGGAGCAGATGCAGAGCGAAATATGGCCGTGGATGAGTTAGTGGTGGCGGTCTCCTTCCTTTTTCCTGGTGAAGTGCAAGCGGCAGCGAATTGGGAGGTTGGAGGTGAAAGATGGAGGCGGAAAGATCTAGAGTCCTATCGAAAGAGGAAGAAGGAAGAGCAGGGGGTGGTTGGGGCGTGGAAGAGAGGCCCGCAGCTGCGTAGGAAAGAAGATGAGAGAGGGGCCGGGGTTTCCCTTGCCGTTGGATTTAGAGGATCAAACGGTGGGGACGCTCGATCTGTGTGATGGTTGGTTGGACCAATCAGAACGTCAGATTTGCCTCACGCGGGATCACTTTCGGGTACACCGTTCTGTAGCATCGCCCGTTAACAACGTTCTGTAGCACTGCCTCCTACTGCCACGTTGGTTCATTCAACCAACAAATGTTCCCTAAAAATGTTTTTTCCTTTGATTAAACATAAGGCAGTCCAGTGTAAAAAAACACAAGGCAGTCCACCGTAAAAAAACATAAGGCAGCCCGTGCGGTCATTCTTTGCCTTGGCGATGCTATGATATGTAGGATAGGATCGATGTTAGTTAATGTGAAATGGTTTGAATCATTCACAAAACTGTTTTCTTTCTCAACACAAGATATTCACCCACTACAAAAAATAGTCAAATTAATTTGATAAAATATGATCACCTGGATTGTTGAGAATGTTTAACTCCATGGAGAGAAATGTTTTGATATGGTCTCAAATTGTTCTTTTGTTCAAGAACATGCTCATGGTCATTAACAAAAAGGTTGAACATAAGAAAATAATGATTTGGTATATCTTGTTTGGTAGGAGTTTCAATAACTTCCAAACTAATTTAATATTTCTATACTTCAAATGAATTTCCGCCTACTCATTAAAATTACTTCCAATTTGAATCACATGTTTCTCAAATAGGTTTAAACATTTCCACACCGCCCGAATATGTTTGGCCCTGAGGTTGTTCAGTTTGCGACACGCTAGATAGTGTTAATAAAATAGCATGGCTAGTCTATCCACGACGGTTTCCGTGACGGTCCGTTGATGTCTGTCATAAAATAGCTACATTTTCGAGGCTCATCCGTATCTTAATGATCCGTGACGGTTTCCATGAGAGTTTCCTTGAATGTCATCAGAAATCTGTCATGGATTAACAGATTTCTTGTAGTGGGTGCGGTGTTTAATCCCACCTCGCTAGCTGAGAGGGCTCGAGAGTGGTTTATAAGCGCTGTTGCGCCAACCCTCTCGAGCTCCTCTCAACTGCAGGCTTACGGGCCTAATCTAACACTCCTCTGCATGTGGGCCTGCTGGGCCTACTACGGGCCTGAATCCTGGCCCAACTAGCTGGTTGGGTTTCTAGTCGTATTCAGGTCGTGGTGGCCCACTAGGCGGCATTTTTTCCATTTTTTATTTTTGCTTTATTTATTTTCTTTTGTTTCTACTTACAACTAAATACTTACAGTTTTTCAGTGATTCTTTTCGCTTTTAGGTCACAAAAATTATAAACTTTCTGTTAGTGCCATTAGTTTTCAAATTTGAATAGTTTATATTTGAATTATTTTTAATTTGTGTGAATCATTAGTTTGTGAATAAGTTTATTATAAAAAATAGATTTTTGAGTGACTCTTTTTCCTGCTATTTAACATTACAGTGTTTTATCATTATATTCAATTTGGTAATTTTGAGGTTATTTTAATTGTCAGTTTAAATCAAAACAGATTTTGTTACTTTAGTTCGCTATTAAAGTTTCTAACAAAAAAAATCTTTATGAAAATTCTTTTTACTATTAATGTTTTGGACAAAAAATACTTTGATAATTTTAGTTTTAAAAATACTAGAGGTTTATAAAATCTTTTTAGTTGATTCCTTTTGCTATTAGAGTTTTATAAAAACTTTTTAGTTGATTCTTTTTTCTATTGAAGAATATTATAGTTTTGTTTTAGTTGGTCATAACAGAATATTTTAATTGATTATTTTTAGGTCATTCTTTTTTTCTATTAGAGTTTCATAAAAGTTTTCTAGTTCATTCTTTTTGCTATTAGTTCGTTCTTTGAGCTAAATGACCCTGAAATTGAAAAGCACTTTAAATGAACTCTGAAAAGGTTGAAGTTGGCATGCTATCATCATTTCACCCAAATAGCATGTTCTAAAAAGTTGAGAGGGTTACGGCAAAAACTGGATGCACTTCATGTAAAAAACGGACAGCCTCTTTCGAAGTATGAAGGTTTCGGACGAAAACTCATATGTTACAAAGGGATTTCATTTTTTTGAACTTATTTGAACTTCAGACTTTTTGTGTGTTCAAAATGCACCGTTCAAAGCCACATCATCAATTTTCAACCCTTTCTGACTTCATTTGATATTTTTATGCATTTACTGATTTTTTTTTGAGCTAAATGACCCTGAAATTGAAAAGCACTTCAAATGAACACTGAAAAAGTTTTAACTTGGCATGGTATCATCATTTCACCCACATAGCATGTTCTAAAAACTTGAGAGGGTTACGACAAAAGCTGGATGCACTTCGTGTACAAAATGTACAATCTCTTTCGAAGTATCAGGGTTTCATATGAAAACTCATTGTCGGTGTCAAAACCGGCGGATCTCGGGTAGGGGGTCCCGAACTATGCGTCTAGGCCGGATGGTAACAGGAGACAAGGGACACGAAGTTTACCCAGGTTTGGGCCCTCTCGATGGAGGTAAAACCCTACTCCTGCTTAATTAATATTGATGATATGGGTAGTACAAGAGTAGATCTACCACGAGATCAAGGAGGCTAAACCCTAGAAGCTAGCCTATGGTATGATTGTTGTATGATGAAGTTGTCCTACGGACTAAAACCCTCTGGTTTATATAGACACCGGATAGGGTTAGGGTTACACAAAGTCGGTTACAATGGTAGGAGATCTTGAATATCCGCATCGCCAAGCTTGTATTCCACGCCAAGGAAAGTCCCTTCCGGACACGGGACGAAGTCTTCAATCTTGTATCTTCATAGTCCAGGAGTCCGGCTGAAGTTATTGTCCGGCTATCCGAACACCCCCTAATCCAGGAATCCCTCAGTAGCCCCCGAACCAGGCTTCAATGACGACGAGTCCGGCGCGCAGATTGTCTTCGGCATTGCAAGGCGGGTTCTTCTCCAAATTCTGTGTACCTGTAGGAATAATGTCCGGTTTTGTAATGTAGCGCTCCTTGGCTTCCACGCCCAATAATGGTCGTCTTCCACGTGTCAAACGAATGCGAAAAGCCGGGGCGTTTTTACATCCACACCCCTAGCCGCATAAACGAGCCGCCTATTTAATGGGATGGGGATTAAGATCCAAACCACACCTTCTCCTCTCCGCGAGTAATCATTAGAGCACCTCCAGCAAAGGTCCATTCCAACATGGCCAGCCGTCACAGCTCCTCCTCTCGCCCTTCCAGTCCTAAACCTGGAGACTGGGAGAGTTGCTCCATCCCGCACAGCGAGTTAGTGTCGCTCCAGGCCAAGGGATTTCTCCCTCAGGCCTATATGGTCCCGGTCCGAGATGGACTCGCCACTTATAATGGCGGAAAACAAGCGGAGAGCGCCCCCAATCCCTCCAAAGGAGAGCGGGTGTGCCTCGTCCCTTATCTAATAAGGGAACTGGGATTTCCAATTCATCCATTTCTCCGTGAGCTTCTGGAGTTCTATGGCCTCCAGCTGCACAATCTCACGCCCGCATCTATATTGCATATCGCGGGCTTCGTCGCCCTTTGCGAGTTATTTTTGGGTGTTGAGGCTCATTTCATGCTGTGGAAGAGGATATTCTGCCTGGTGCCCCGTTCTCAAGAGGGGTCTATATATCAAGTGGGCAGAGCCGAAGTGTGGCGCATCGCCGGGACCGGATACCTATCCGGAACCCCGAAGAAGGCGTCTGAGGACTGGCCTTCGGAATGGTTTTATATAGATGACGTCCCGCTACCGGACCCTGTCCGGGTCGGTCTCCTCGAGTTCAACAGTGCCCCATTAAAGAAACGCCTAAGCTGATGTCCGTGGAGCTCTCAAAGGGAAAGCGACAGGGATGTCCTTTACCTGATAGGCGGATAAGATTATTGGCTCATTCCGGACTAACCATGATTGGAGTCATGGACGCATGCGTTATGCGGGGGGTGCAGCCGCTTCAATATAGAAGCCACCCCATGTGGGATTTTGACGGGGAGGACGATGCCACCCGTTACGGTCGTAAGGGACCAGCCTCGGCTACCGCTCTGGTGAAGATCTTATCCTCTTTGTACAAGGGAGAAGAGGAGGAATTCCTCCGCGTCGACCCGCAGGGCGGATTTACTATGTATAACCCTCCGAGTTGGGTAAGTGGACGATTTTGCTCACCCATCCGCTTTATACTCCCATGATTAAATATGTAGTCTAACGACTTTGGTGCAGGAACTGCGTCAGGAAGTAAAGGATATAAGCAGCCGCCCTCCACAGCCCGAGGATCCAGAACGATCCCTCGATCCGGACTCTGAAGAGGATCCGTACATGTTGGTGGAGCTAATTGACGGGGTGTTTCATCAGCTAAGCAAGGATAATACCTTGGTGGCCATTATGGCCGACTACCCAGGTTTAATCCCGGCCTCCCAGGTGACAAAGACCGAAGCCTCATTCCCTTGAGAAGGATTCCATTCTCACGCATTTCAGTTTTTCTAACGATAACCATCTTTTGCAGGGAAGGTTTCTGAGGCGAGAGGCCGAACCTGCGGCGGATAGCCAACGAGGGGCCGCAGGGCCCCGTGGGGTAAAAAGAAATGTAGTCCGGACTGAGACGTCGGCGCAAAGGTATAGCGCACCATCTATATCTCTGGTGTTATCCCTTCAGGGCATACTAACGCTCGTGCTCTCTTTAGGACGAAGAGACCTTGCCGGACTATATCCGGGGAGGTTGCCAATCGCGCCTCCACTAGCCAGGCTCCGACGCCTGGTCCGGAAGCGGCGGCGAACACAAGGCGCGCACCGGACACTCCTCCGACAAAGGATGCGGACAGGCTGTCTGCCACCAATTCCGAAGTGGAGAGTGCCATGAACCACAGGCGTCGCCGGACAGTTCTTCGCAACGCTTGTTTCTCCCAAGAGGCATTGAATGCCTTCAATTCGGGAGATGCGTACCTCCGTGCCGCTCAAAATGGTTTAGCCAGAGCCACGGAGCAATATGTAAAAGACATATGGGTAAGAAAATTTTGGTAAATATATGTATATACCAGTAGCCCCCGAGACTTGAAACAGTTAGAACAACTGATTTAAGGATCATTTGTTATGAAGGTTCTTACAGAAAAGAATACCCTACTGTCCCAGGAGCTGGAAGAGTGCAAAGCCCAACTTGAGGCCGCACGAGCCGCGGCAGGGGAGCCCAAAGAGACCCCCTCTGGTAATCCATGCTTCGAAAGATAAATGCGTTGCGAAGTGCGGCGTGGGTGTAAATATGACAAATCATGTTGCAGATGGCACTGGAATTGATCCGGAGAGGCAACAACTCTTACGCCGGCGAAAGGCAGGTGAGAGTATGCTGACAAGGGTGAGGCAGGAGAAGAATGATCTGCAGGATGCCAACACCAAGCTGGACGTTGAACTTAAAGATGTTCGTGGCCAGCTATCGGACTCCACTAAGGAGAATCAGCGGCTTCGACGCGGCATATTTAGTAAGTGATTAAACGAACTTTGAAAAAGGAGTTCGGCGAGGAAGTCGACTAACAGAGTAATGTCTGTAGGAATGCTAACAGGTCATCCTGCAGAGGATATGCCCGGTTCTACGGGTGCCCTTCTTCCCGAGCTCTCGCAGCCGCACGAGCGAGTTCGGCAAGCGATGCGGGGCATTGCCCAAGCCTTATGGCCTTCTCACTACATGCCCGAGGGCCTTGGAGAGCTTGCGGAGAAGCTTAAGGGAGCTCGGCGGCGCTTCCGGTTGTGGAAGATATCGGCCTGCCGACAAGGCGCTAGGGAGGCCTGGGCCATGGTGAAGACCCGGTTTACGAAGTCTGACCCAAACCACATGGCTCACCCTGTGCAAAACCGAACCAAAAACCATAAACCAAACCAAAAAAACCAAACCGAACCGAAATTTCGGTTTTTTCAGGTTCTGGTTATGGTTTCAGTTTGCAAAATAGCAAACCATATTCAATTTGGTTTTTTCGGTTAATAACCGAAAACCATATGGTTAAACCGAAAAAACCGAAAAAATATAACTTGTCTCGCACTAGAGAGTACAGAGAAGAAACACCTACACAGTGTGCTGCACAATGAACGGACACCTACTAGTCTTATACTACTCACCTTCCTTTATTTCTTGTAGCTACCCGAGGTGGTACTAAACTAGCGCATGAATTGCCTGCGCGCCAGCGCCTCTCGCCGTTGCCGTGTTGTACTTCTACTTACATTGGCCGATGGATCAACAAGTATTGGGCTGTGATGCTAGAAATTGTGTGCGAGTGAGTCTGTGAGAGAAAGATCAAACTTTCAAGGCCTACACAGTACACTAGCGTTTCTAAAAAAATACAGTACACTAGCTACACATGGACAAACGTGTGCTACTTTATGTTCCTTAAATATAAAAAAGAAAATAAAAGAGCAGTTTCACCGTGGAGTAGGCTTTGGTCTTTGACTTGAGGCTCTCGGTATAGGACAACGAGGCCATGTATTGTCATGTATGTGTCATATATTGAATAAATTTCATGTTTGTGTCCTGCCGTTGTATACTAAATTTGTTTATTCATGTGCCCAAACATTGTGTTGCTCAAAAATTCGCGTCAACTTTGGTTATTACCGAAACCGAACCGAAAGTAAACGGTTATTACCGAAACCGAACCGTATCTATGTATAAAACCGTATAAACCGAAGTATAAAAACCGTATAAACCAAAAACCGTATAAACCGAACCGAATCAAACCGAAAAAACCGAACGCACACCCTGACACATGGCCGAGGTCGGACCTGTGGGGCCTGATGGGAAGGAGATCCCTGTAAGCTTAGTATACGGCCAAGTAGAATTGGCCGCAAAGTATTCCCAGCAGGACTGTAAATTAGACAGCTTGTTAGATGGTATAGAAGAGGAATACAATCAGTCAGAGTGGCTATGTAATTTTTAATTGACATGTGTAATGCCTTCTAGCCGGATTGTAGATCGTTTGTCATTGCCGACCTTTTCGCTTCGACCTCGAGACCTGACGGTCCGGAGTGTGTCCGAATACCCTACCGGTTATGTACGAACCGGTGTATGCATGGAGACCAGGCGTAGGGGTCATTAGTGCTTTATCAGACAAGTGCCCAACTAGTTATGTTATATTACATGGTTAGTAAGAAACATCTTCCAGAGAGAATAGTTCCGTTAAGGGTTCCTTTCTCTGGGAGGCATGCCCTAAAGTGCATGTCCGGACTGCAAATGCAGGAAAATCATCTGGGGGCATGTATATAAATAAGTAAAAAAGGTCGTCTTTTAGTTCACCGACCGAATATTCCCTTAAGAACGCTAGCTTTCGGCTTCACCCAGTCTGAGGTACACATCCGGCTGATCCGGCAGTAACAATCACAGAGGTGCTCCCTTTACCGCCTAGCCGAACAATCGGGAACGTAGGGGTAAGCACAGGAGCCAGGCAACCCAGCTTGGCCAAAACTTAAGTCATATCGATGCATATAATGGTGAAGAAAAGGTACATGCGGAAGTTTGACGCATGTGTTGGACGTGAAGCCCATATAGATAAGCTTCTGTTAAAGAAGCCCCCAGGTTTTACGAACGCGGTAGCATATCACTTAATGGGCCTTTAAGGGCTATAAGAGAAAAAGGGGGGAAGAAAAGAAATGTAAGACAGAAAATGTAAAAAATGGACAGAGGAAGGAGACGAACACAGAGTCCGGCGCTAGGCATAGAATCTTCGGAGACGGGCGGCGTTCCATGGGTTCGGCTCGAGTCGGTTGTCCGACGCATCTCGCAGGCGGTACGCTCCACCGGTCAGGACTTGGTCGATTATGAAGGGACCTTCCCACTTGGGCTTGAGTTTGTCCTTTTTCTTATCCGGCAGGCGTAGAACTAATTTGCCAACATTGTAATTTTTGGCCCGTACTTCTCTGCTTTGATATCTTCGAGCCTGCTGTTGATAAAATGCGGAACGGGCTTTTGCCACGTTACGCTCCTCCTCCAAGGCATCCAAGTTGTCCTGCCGATCGAGCTCGGCTTCTCTTTCTTCGAACATGCGCACTCGAGGTGAGTCATGAATTATGTCGCAAGGCAGAACTGCCTCTGCGCCGTACACCATAAAGAACGGTGTGTATCCAGTGGTACGATTCGGCATGGTCCGCAGCCCCCAGAGTACGGAGTCGAGCTCCTCTACCCAGTGCGTGTTAGATTCCTTGAGGGACCGCACTAGTCTGGGTTTAATACCGCTCATGATAAGACCATTTGCGCGTTCGACCTGGCCGTTAGTTTGTGGCTGATAGACGGAAGCATAGTCGAGCTTGATGCCCATGTTTTTGCACCAGAGTTTTACCTCGTCGGCGGTGAAATTTGTGCCGTTACCAGTGATGATGCTGTGGGGGACGTCGTAACGGTGTACAACCCCGGATATGAAGTCTATCACAGGTCCGGCTTCGGCCGTCTTAACAGGCTTGGCTTCTATCCATTTGGTGAACTTATCCACCATGACCAGTCAGTATTTTTGCTTGTGGGTTCCTCCTTTAAGGGATCCGACCATGTCAAGCCCCCAAACCGCGAAAGGCCAAGTGATGGGGATAGTTCGGAGGGTGGTGGGTGGCATATGGCTTTGGTTTGCAAAAAGCTGGCAACCGACACATCGTTGGACCAAATCCTGAGCGTCTGCTCGGGCCGTCGGCCAGTAAAAGCCCATACGGAAAGCCTTGCTTACAAGGGACCGAGCTGCAGCGTGGTGGCCGCCGAGTCCGGCATGAATTTCAGCCAGCAGGTTCCGCCCTTCCTCTTCGGAGATGCACCTTTGAAGGACTTCGGTAGTGCTTTTCTTATAAAGCTCTCCCTCGTGGACTTTATAGGCTTTAGATCGCCGCACTATGCAGCGTGCCTCGTTTTGGTCCTCTGGGAGTTCCTACCTAGTAAGGTAGGCTAGGAATGGTTCTGTCCACGGGGCGATGACTGCCATTATTACGTGGGCTGAAGGTGTAATTTCGATGGCAGAGCCTCCAATTATGTCAGATTGTTCGACGTCGAGTGGTGCGGTTAGGTCCGGGTTGTTATCTGTGGGTTCCCCCTCCCATGCTACGGATGTCTTGAACCGTCTTTCTAAAAAGATGTTGGGGGGGACTGCATCGTGTTTTGCTCCAATGCGTGCTAGGACATCCGCTGCCTGATTGTTTTCTCGGGCTATATGATGAAACTCCAACCCTTCGAACCGAGCTGACATTTTTAGGATGGCATTGCGGTAAGCTGCCATTTTTCGATCCTTGGCGTTGAAGTCGCCGTTTATTTGGGATATCACGAGGTTCGAGTCCTCGCGTACCTCTAGGCGTTGAATGCCCATGGATACTGCCATCCGGAGTCCATGTAGGAGGGCCTCATATTCGGCTGCATTGTTGGAGTCCGTGTACATGATCTGGAGCACATATTGAACTGTGTCTCCTATGGGGGACGTCAAGACGACGCCAGCCCCTAGTCCGGCCAACATTTTGGAGCCGTCGAAATGCATGATCCAGTTTGAATATGTGTCGTACTCTTTAGGGAGCTCGGCCTCCGTCCATTCTGCGACGAAGTCGGCCAAAACTTGCGATTTAATAGCTCACCGTGGCTTATAGGTTATATCGAACGGGAGGAGCTCGATGGCCCATTTTACAATCCGGCCCGTTGCATCGCGGTTGTTGATAATATCGTTGAGTGGTACCTCCGAGGCTACTGTTATGGAACACTCTTGAAAGTAGTGTCGTAGCTTCCGGGATGCCATGAATACCGCGTATGCAATCTTTTGATAATGCGGGTACCGTGATTTGCATGGAGTGAGGATAGTGGACACGTAGTAGACCGTCCTTTGAAGGGGGAGTTTGTGTCCATCCGTTTCCCGCTCAACGACGAGCACTGCGCTGACAACTTGATGAGTTGTTGCAATGTACAATAGCATTGGTTCGCCGGTGTTTGGCGCGGCCAGGACTGGGTTTGTTGCCAATATGGATTTTTTTTTCATCGAGTTCGGCCGTGGCAGCATCCGTCCTTCGAAGTGTTTGGTGTGCCGAAGGAGGCGATAAAGGGGCAGTGCCTTTTCCCCCAAGTGAGAGATAAAGCGGCTTAGAGCCGCCACGCATCTGGTTAATTTTTGTATTTATTTGAGGTCCTTTAGGATATCCAGTTGCAACAAAGCTCGGATCTTGGCCGGATTTGCTTCAATTCCTCTATCGGATACAATGAAGCCCAAAAGCTTTCCGACTGGAACGCCGAAAACGCATTTTCCCGGGTTGAGCTTGATGTCGTATTTTCGGAGGTTGTCGAATGTTAGCCTCAAGTCGTCTACTAGAGATTCGACATGTCTTGTTTTGACGACCACATCATCTACGTACGCCTCTACTGTCTTGCCGATCTGGTTTGCCAGACATGTCTGAATCATGCGCTGATAAGTTGCGCCGGCGTTTTTCAGCCCGAAGGGCATTGTGTTGAAGCAGAATGGGCCGTATGGTGTGATGAATGCCGTTGCGGCTTGGTCTGATTCCACCATCTTTATTTGATGGTAACCGGAGTATGCGTCGAGGAAACACAACGAATCGTTTCCTGTGGTGGCATCGATAATTTGATCGATACGGGGGAGGGGGAAGGGATCCTTGGGGCAAGCCTTGTTAAGGTCCTTAAAATCAACACACATGCACCAGGATTTGTCCTTTTTGGTACCATCACCAGGTTTGCTAGTCAGTCCGGATGTTTTATGTCTCTAATGAATCCGGCCTCCAATAGCTTGGCTAGCTCCTCTCCCATGGCATGTCTTTAGGGTTCGGAGAAACGCCGAAGGGCTTGTTTGACAGGTTTGAATCCTTTTAGGATATTTAAGCTGTGTTTGGCCAGCCTGCGTGGGATTCCTGGCATGTCTGAAGGGTGCCAGGCGAAGATGTCCCAATTTTCGCGTAGAAATTCTCGCAGTGCGGCGTCCACATCAGGGTTTAATCGTGCCCCGATGGAAGATATTTTATTGGGGTCTGTTGGATGGACCTGGAATTTTACTATTTCGTCCGCTGGCTTGAAGGATGTGGACTTGGATCTCTTGTCGAGTATCACATCATCCCTGTTAACCGTGGAGCGCAGCGCTGTTAGTTCCCCAGCCGCTAAGGCTTCGGATAGTGCTTCAAGGGCCAATGCGGCTGTCTTGTTTTCGGCGCGGAGCGCTATGTCCGGATCACTAGCGAGAGTGATAATTTCGTTTGGCCCGGGCATCTTGAGCTTCATGTACCCGTAATGGGGTATTGCTTGGAAGATTGTAAATGCTTCCCGCCCTAGTAGGGCGTGATACCCGCTACTGAACGGGGCCACCTGAAACGTGACCTCTTCGGACCTGTAATTATCCGGCGTGTCGAACACCACATCTAGTGTGATTTTTCCTGTGAAGCGCGCTTCCCGACTAGGGATTATTCCTCTAAAGGTTGTGCTGTTTCGCTCGATCCGGTTCCAGTCTAATTCCATTTTTTGAAGGGTTTCCTCGTAAATGAGGTTCAGTCCGCTGCCTCCATCCATGAGTACCTTGGTGAGGCGAAAGCCGTACACTATTGGACTGAGGACCAACGCGGCTGGTGCTCGGGCTGTTCGGAATTTAGGTTCATCGCTTGCATTGAAGGTAATAGCTGTGTCGCTCCATGGGTTTATTGTTGCTATCTGATAGACTTCGGCAAGGCTGCGGAGTGTTCTTTTTCGCATATTGTTTGATGCGAAAGTCTCGAAGACTGTGAGAACGGTACTAGTGTCCCGGGATGGCTTTCTGCGGCCTCCGAAATTAAGAGGTCCTCGCCAATTTTGGCCACCTGCCGGAGTATCCAACATGCTCTAAGGCTATGAGTTGGTGTGGCGTCCTCTGTACTATGGATTTTACAGGGTCCATCAAGCCATCTTTCCAGTACGGTTCCATGCTCTGTAGAGGATTTTGGTTTTTTGGTGTTTGACCCGGGTGTCTTACGATGATGCACCCTCTTAGTTCGGACAAGATTGCTGTTCAGGGCCGGATTATCCCAAAATCTTATTTCGGTTCTCCAGGCACTTTCCATCGCACAGTACTTTTGTACTATGGACGTCAAGTCAGTGAAGCGTGTAATATCACGACGACTTATGGCGTTAAGGATTCCCTCATCCGTGCAATTACTGCAGAAGATTGAGATGGCGTCTCCCTCACGGCAGTCCTTTATCCTGTTCATAACCAGGAGGAATCTGGCCCAGTAATGATGTACTGTTTCCTCGGGCTGTTGCCTGATTTGGGAGAGATCGCTTATGTTCGGGTGGGTGGGTGGCGTTGAATCTGAAACCTCACCCAATATAAGATTCAGAGGCCGAAGAGCTTCCGAACTCTGAAGTTCGGATTCTTGGATGTTGTCCAATGAGTCTAGCCCGTTGCCTGATTCTATGCCCAGGTCTTGAGTTAACTCCTCCCCTCCGCGGGTATCCGGTTTGGAAGGGTCGGGAATTCGGACGTAGCTAGTCCTTAAAATAGATGAAGGGTCGCCGCACTGCGCCTCTACCACGGCGACGTGGTGAGTGACCTGGGGAGATTTAATTTCTCTTAGATCGGGTTTAAGCCCAACCTGGTCGTAATTCGTGGCGACCCCCAGGGCGGCGACGCGATCCAAGAGCTCGTTTACAGAAGAGAGCTCCATCGGATCTAGCTGCTCGACAAGTTCCGAGCTGACGTGAAGGTTGCTTTTGATGACCCGAGAGGTCACCGTCGGCGCAACGGCCGAACAGGCGGTCATGAGGAAACCACCTAGCCGGAGAGTTTGGCCGACAGCCAAGGCTACCTTAGTGACATCGCCGTCTTTAAAGACGGGAGGAGGCATCCTTCCTGATTGCGACGGCACAGTGGAACTCTCAATGAAAGCACCAATGTCGGTGTCAAAACCGGAGGATCTCGGGTAGGGGGTCCCGAACTGTGCGTCTAGGCCGGATGGTAACAGGAGACAAGGGACACGAAGTTTACCCAGGTTCGGGCCCTCTCGATGGAGGTAAAACCCTACTCCTGCTTGATTAATATTGATGATATGGGTAGTACAAGAGTAGATCTACCACGAGATCAAGGAGGCTAAACCCTAGAAGCTAGCCTATGGTATGATTGTTGTATGATGAAGTTGTCCTACGGACTAAAACCCTCTGGCTTATATAGACACCGGATAGGGTTAGGGTTACACAAAGTCGGTTACAATGGTAGGAGATCTTGAATATCCGCATCGCCAAGCTTGCCTTCCACGCCAAGGAAAGTCCCTTCCGAACATGGGACGAAGTCTTCAATCTTGTATCTTCATAGTCCAGGAGTCCGTCTGAAGGTATTGTCCGGCTATCCGAACACCCCCTAATCCAGGAATCCCTCACTCATCTGTTACTAAAGGCATTTCATTTCTTCACATGTAACTATAGTGATATTGTTCACTTTTTGTTCGCTTGTGTCCTTTGCTTATTGCGTCGTAACCATGGATAATCTTCATCGTTTAACAGGGTGCTTGGGTCAGCCTTGACTTTGAAGGGAGGAATTTCATGAAACTTTTCATAATCTTCAGACATGTCTGTCTTGCCCTCCACTCCCATGATGTCTTTTTCCTGAAAGAACTATGTGGCACTTTGGCTCATCGTATGATGTATTCACTTCCTTATCTTATCTTTTTCTCGGTTTGGTAGACATGTCCTTCACATAGAAAACCTGTGCCACATCATTGGCTAGGATAAATGGTTCGTCTGTGTACCGAAGATTGTTCAGATCCACTATTATCATTCTGTACTGTGGGTCTACCTGTACCCCGCCTCCTGACAGATTGACCCATTTGCACTGAAACAAAGGGATCTTAAAATCATGTCCATAGTCACGTTCCCGTATGTCCACTATGTAACCATAAGAAGTGTCCTTTCCCTTCTTGGTTGCTGCATCAAAGCGGACACCACTGTTTTGGTTGGTGCTCTTTTGATCTTGGGCAATCGTGTAAAATGTATTCCCATTTATCTCGTACCCGTTGTAAGTCAATACAGTCGAAGATGGTCCCCTGGCCAACAAGTACAGCTCATCAAAAATAGTGTTGTCACCCATGAGACATGTTTGCAACCAACTGCCGAAAGTCCTGATGTGTTCACATGTAATCCAGTCGTCACACTGCTACGAATGTTTGGAGCGCAGAATATTCTTGTGTTCATTGACATACGGGGTCACCAAGGTAGAATTCTATAGAACTGTGTAGTGTGCTTGAGACCAAGAATGCCCTTCCTACATATTATTGAGTCCGCTCCTAGCGTGCCATTTCCGGTCAGTTTCCACTCATACCGTGATTGAGGGGGAGCAATCTTCTTAAGGTCAGGAATGAAGTCAACACCAAAACCCAATAACCTTCTCTGTTTGATGGCCCGTGGAGATGCTTCCTTCTGGCATAGCACGGTTACGAACATATTTCTTTAAGACTGCTATGAGCCTCTCAAAGCGGAACATATTGTCTAGAAATGCAGGGCCAAGAATGACAATCTCGTCGACTAGATGAACTAGGACGTGCGTCATGATATTGAAGAAGGATGGTGGGAACACCAGCTCGAAACTGCCAAGACATTGCGCCAAATCACTCCTTAACCTTGGTAGTATTTCTAGATTGATCACCTTCTAAGAGATTGCATTGAGGAATGCACATAGCTTCACAATGGGTAATCGAACGTTTTCCGGTAGAAGCCCCCTCAATGCAACCGGAAGCAGTTGCGTCATAATCACGTGGCAGTCATGAGACTTTAGGATCTGGAACTTTTTCTCTGCCATATTTATTATTCCCTTTATATTTGATGAGAAGCCAGACGGGACCTTTATACTCAGCAGGCATTCAAAGCAGATTTCCTTCTCTACTTTGGTAAGAGCGTAGCTGGCAGGACCTTCATACTGCTTTTGAGGCATGCCGTCTTTTTCGTGCACACGTTGCTGGTCCTCCCGTGCCTCCGGTGTATCTTTTGTCTTCCCATAAACGCCCAAGAAGCCTAGCAGGTACACGCAAAGATTCTTCGTCACGTGCATCACGTTGATTGCAGAGCGGACCTCTAGGTCTTTCCAATAGGGTAGGTCCCAAAATATAGATTTCTTCTTCCACACGGGTGCGCATCCCTCAGTGTCATTCGGAACAGATAGTCCGGCATGACCCTTTCCAAAGATTACTTGTAAATCATTGACCATAGCAAGTATGTGATCACCAGTACGGACGGCAGGCTTCTTCCGGTGATCTGCCTCGCCTTTGAAATGCTTGCCTTTCTTTCGACATTTATGGTTGGTCGGAACAAATCGACGATGCCCCAAGTACATATTCTTCTTGCATTTGTCCAAATATATACTTTCGGTGTCATCTAAACAGTGCGTGCATGCGTGGTGTCTCACTCTGTGCATTTTAAAACCGAACCGAAAAACCATACCGAAAATAAACCGAACCGAACCGATTTTATGGTTTTTATGGTTTCGGTATGGTATGAACTTTTCATGCCGATTTGAACTTTGGTTTTTATGGTATATAGCGAAAAACCGAATGGTTAACCGAATAAACCGAAGTAAAAAATAAATTTATATTTCTTGAGATGAACAATTGTACAAGTTGTCATTTTTCTTGTACATGAGTCAGATTCACTACTAAGCACGTAAATTTTCCTTGTAACATAGTCATTTTTCTCTTTTAAAATGCTAAGCACGTCCATAACCATCAACAGTTGAATCAATGCATGCATACATACTTATACATATATATATATACTCATATACTATTTGTGTAAAATAGTATGTGTTTTGAGTCATAAATTTCGAAATTATTATTACGTCATTTTCAAATTTGCGTCAACTTTGGTTTTTATGGTATATACCGAAACCATACCGAAATAATTTGGTATATACCGAAACCGAACCGTGTTTTATTTTCATACTATATTTACCGAAGTATTAATACCGTACAAACCAAAAAACCATATAAACCGAACCATGTAAACCGAATAAACCGAACGCACAGGGTGAGTGGTATCCCTTGTTTGTCTGTCCTGAAAGGTTACTGAGAGAAGGCCAATCATTGATGGTTACAAACAGCAACTCACGTAGGTCAAATTCCTGCTGGTCTTGCTCATCCCAAACACGTACACCTTTTCCATTCCACAGTTGTAAAAGTTCTTCAACTAATGGCCTTAGGTACACATCAATGTCGTTGCCTGGTTGCTTAGGGCCTTGGATGAGAACTGGCATCATAATGAACTTCCGCTTTATGCACAGCCAAGGAGGAAGGTTATTGATACATAGTCAGAGGCCAGATGCTATGATTGCTGCTCTGCTCCCTAAAAGGATTAATGCCATCCGCGCTTAAACTAAACCATATGTTCCTTGCGTCACCTGCAAAGTCCCCCACTTTCTCTCAGTTTTTCTCCACTTCGACCTGTCAGTGGGTGCTCTCAACTTCCCGTCTTTCTTACGGCCCTCTTTGTGCCATCGCATCAGCTTGGCATGCTCTTTGTTTCTGAACAGACGTTTCAACCATGGTATTATAGGAGCATACCACATTATCTTGGCAGGAACGCTCTTCCTGGGCCACTCGCCCTCAACATCATGAGGGTCATCTCTGCTACCTCTTGAGCACTGCGTTGGATTTCCTTGAAGAGGAAAGGATGATGCACCAAAGTAGCGTAAGTATTTCCCTCAATTTTTGAGAACCAAGGTATCAATCCAGTAGGAGGCTACGCGCTAGTCCCTTGTACCTACACAAAGCAAATAACTCCTCGCAACCAACGCGAATAAGGGATGTCAATCCCTTCACGGTCACTTACGAGCGTGAGATCTGATAGAGATAATAGATAATATTTTCGGTATTTCTGGTATAAAGATGCAAAGTAAAATAAAAGGCAAAGTAAAAAAACAAAGGCAATAATAAAGTGTAGGAAGATTAATATGATGAAGATAGACCTAGGGGCCATAGATTTCACTAGTGGCTTCTCTCAAGAGCATAAGTATTTTACGGTGGGTGAACGAATTATTGTTGAGCAATTGATAGAATTGAGCATAGTTATGAGAATATCTAGGTATGATCATGTATATAGGCATCACGTCCGAGACAAGTAGACCGACTCCTGCCTGCATCTACTACTATTACTCCACTCATCGACCGCTATCTAGCATGCATCTAGAGTATTAAGTTCAAGAAAACAGAGTAACGCCTTAAGAAAGATGACATGAGGTATAGGGATAAATTCATGCAATATGATAAAAACCCCATCTTGTTATCCTCGATGGCAACAATACAATACATGCCTTGTTGCCCCTACTGTCACTGGGAAAGGACACTGCAAGATTGAACCCAAAGCTAAGCACTTCTCCCATTGCAAGAAAAACCAATCTAGTAGGCCAAACCAAACTGATAATTCAAAGAGACTTGCAAAGATAACCAATCATACATAAAAGAATTCAGAGAAGATTCAAATATTGTTCATAGATAATCTTGATCATAAACCTACAATTCATTAGTCTCAACAAACACACCGCAAAAAGAAGATTACACCGAATAGATCTCCACGAGAGAGGGGGAGAACATTGTATTGAGATCCAAAAAGAGAGAAGAAGCCATCTAGCTAGCTACCAACTATGGACCCGAAGGCTAAGGTAAACTACTCACACTTCATCGGAGGGGCTATGGTGATGATGTAGAAGCCCTCCGTGGTGGATTCCCCTTCCGGCGGAGCTCTGAAACAGGCCCCGAGATGGGATCTCGTGGATACAGAAAGTTGCGGCGGTGGAATTAGGTTTTTGGCTCCGTATCTGATTGTTTGGGGGTACGTAGGTATATATATAGGAGGAAGAAGTACGTCGGTGGAGCAAGGTGGGGCCCATGAGGGTGGGAGCGCGCCCCCTACCTCGTGCCCACCTCCTGGCTTTCTTGACGTAGGGTCCAAGTCTCCTGGATCATATTCGGTGAGAAAATCACGTTCCCGAAGGTTTCATTCCGTCTGGACTCCGTTTGATATTCCGTTTCTTCGAAACTCTGAAATAGGCAAAAAACAGCAATTCTGGGTTGGGCCTCTGGTTAATAGGTTAGTCCCCAAAATAATATAAAAGTGGAAAATAAAGCCCAATATGGTCCAAAATAGTAGATAATATAGCATGGAGCAATCAAAAAGTATAGATACGTTGGAGACGTGTCAATCTCGTCTGATCTTATACAACAATGCACCGCATACCGGGCATGGGTTCAAATCCTCGTACGCACCGTGGCAGAGGATGCAGTCATTCGGGCATGCATGTACCTTCTGCACCTCCAATCCTAGAGGGCATAGAACCTTCTTTGCTCCGTACGTACTGTCAGGCAATTCGTTACACTTTGAAAGCTTCTTCTTCAATATTTTTAGTAGCTTCTCAAATCCGTTGTCAGATACACCATTGTCTGCCTTCCACTGGAGCAATTCCAATGTGGTACCAAGCTTTGTGTTGCCATCTTCGCAATTGGGGTACAACCCTTTTTTGTGATTCTCTAACATGCGATCGAACTTCAACTTCTCCTTTTCACTTTCGCATTCTCTCTTTGCATCAACAATGATCCGGCGAAGATCATCATCGGGCACATCGTCTGGTTCCTCTTGATCTTCAGCTTCCCCCGTTGCAGCATCACTGTATTCAAGGGGCACATAGTCGTCATCATCCTCTTCTTCTTTGTTGTCTTCCATCATAACCCCTCTTGCTTGGTGCTTTGTACAAACATTATAGTGTGGCATGAAACCCTTCTCAAGCAGGTGAGTGTGAAGAGTTTCCCGGTTAGAGTAAGACTTCGTATTCTCACATCTAGGGCATGGACAACACATAAAACCATTATGCTTGTTTGCCTCAACCACTTCGAGAAAATATTGCACACCCTTAATGTACTCGAGGGTGCGTCTATCACCGTACATCCATTGACGGTTCATCTGCGTGCATTATATATAATTAAGTGTGTCAAAAACCATTAGAGAACATCATGATTAGAGAAGTGACCAAACTAATAGGCTCATCATCACAATAAAACAAAAGTAACTACATTGAAACTATGTAAAACATTTCAATGCAACTACAAATGTGATCATAATCGCAACTAAGGTAACAATTGATCCAATGGCATAATGATACCAAGCCTCAGTATGAATGGCATATTTTCTAATCTTTCTCATCTTCAAGCGCATTGCATCCATCTTAATATTGTGATCATCGACGACATCCGCAACATGCAACTCCAATCTCATCTTCTCCTCCTCTATTCTTTTCATTTTTTTCTTCAAGTAATTGTTTTCTTCTTCAACTAAATTTAACCTCTCGACAATAGTGTCGGTTGGAATTTCTGGTTCACATACCTCCTAGATAAAAACATCTATGTCACGTTGATCGACATAATTGTCATAAACACTAAATCAACCAAATAGTTATAAAACATAATATATACCACATCTGAATCATAGACAGGACGAGGGCCGACGGAGGCGGATACCAAAACCATCGCACTATATAATAACAAACAATAATAAAAGTAAGAAAATTATATAAGTATCTATCTAAATCATACAACTAAGAATTTTTTTCTTTTAGAAAGAAGACAAGAACAACATGCTCAGCGCGGTGGTGCCGGCGACGAGATCGGCGCGGGCGATCGACGACGGTGAGGACGGGGACGGGACAGGACGGACCGCCAAACCTAGACAAATCTTGAGGAAAATGGAGCTTGGGCAAGGAGCTTCAAGAATAGAAAGCTTAAGTGTGGCTCAGGCATTTCATAGAACACCTCATTTGCATAGGAGGTGAGCTAGAGCACCACAAAGCTCTCCCACGGCCGGCCAAAAAATAGAGCAGTGGTTCTGCTCGCGGGCAGAGGCGGGGGTATATATAGGCCTCTCTTTAGTCCCGGTTGGTGGCTAAAACCGGGACTAAAGGACCATATTTGGTCCCGATTCTAGCCACCAACCGGGACTAAAGGTTGTGGGCCAGGAGCGAGGCCCATTGGTCCTGGTTCGTGCCTAGAACCGGAACCAAAGGGGTCAGACGAACCGGGACCAATGGCCCCCGAGGCCCGGCGGGCACCCTGGCCCCACGAACCGGGACTAATGCCCCATTTGGTCCCGGTTCGTGAGTGAACCGGGATTAATGCCCTTACCCAGGCCTCAACCAAAGCCCTATTTTCTACTAGTGATGGCTAGGAAATCATAGCCATCTTTGATCAACGAGCTAGTCCGTTAGAGGCTTACTAGGGACATGTTGTTGTCTATGTATTCACACATATATTTGAGTTTCCGGTCAATACAATTATAGCATGGATAATAAACGATTATCATAAATAAGAAAATATAATAATAACCTGGTCGTCCAGGCTGCAAATAGGTCGTGAAGGAGAGTGCCTGGTGATGCTGCTCCCGGCCATGTCATATCGAATCCACTCCAAAAACACCCTGACGCTTCTTTTAGACCAGGATCAGGGAGGATAGGGTACAAATTCAGGGATTTATACATGGAGGTTCATTTTGGATGAGATCTACAACCTGAAGGTCTAAATCAGACTTCACTCCATCGTCATTGAAGGTGTTAATGTCCATGCTCACATTTTACAAACACATGCACTAGGAGGGGCTCTCCTAATCCATGAACACACACGAGAGTTGTTGGGCAAGCCCAAGTAGTGTTAGCTGCTGCCTTCCGTTCCCTAGATGTTGTTGTTTTGGTACCCCTAAAAAAGATGTTGTTTTGGTGATAAAAAACGTACAAAACAATCAGTAATATAGAAGATGTCCGTAAATGTAAATATTGTTCATGAATTAGAAAATATTTGAAAATTAAGAAAAAAATCATGAAGCTCTGTGAAACAGTGAAATTTCTCAGCCCGGAAGCCCAAGCCATGTTAGTGAAACAGTGAAATTGCAGTGTCAGTGAAAAAAATCATGTTAGCCCCCCAGCCATGAAGCACCATACAGTCCAACTGCTTTTTAGGGGTATAGCTAAGCTTTAATGATCATAGTCCACATGAAGTGGTATACAAAAAGAATCATGGGGATGGATGAACCATGGATGTCGCCCCTGAGCAAGAATGTTTAAAAACTTAGCTAACCTATCTACATCAGTGTTTGATGCCCGACCTTCAAAAGCAAACCTACAATTAACTAAACTAGCTTGATGCTTAATCTCCCTAGTGGCGTGCTCAGTTCCGCGAATGCTAAAAACCGCTTATTGTGATCCTTCCTCCTGAGGATGCTATATGGGCCATGGCCCATTAGCGAGGAAGCATACACTGTTTGGTATTGTTTTGGAAGGTTCCGTCCGGTATTTTTATTTTTCTAAAAAAATTAACAGATTACAGGTTCTTTCGAGGGGGGGGGGTGGCATTAGATTTTTCTATTCTTTTCAATTTTTTATCTTTCATTTTTTGTTTTTCTTTACTTTTGTTTTTCTGGAACACAATTTGAACATTTTTTAATACATGTTAAACATTTTTCAAACACACACTTTGAAAATTTATTTTTAGACTCATTAAACATGTTGAAGATTTTCTAAATACACATTAAACATTTTTAGATACACTTTAAACATTTTTAGAATGCACGTTGAACATTTTATAAATATAAGCTGATTTTTTTTCATACAGGGCGGACAATTTTATACGTCACGATTGTTTTGGAAAAATTGCTTGAATGCTTTTATTTACATTTCATGATCATATCTAGTAATGTCATGGAAAATTTTGTAAATGTGTAAACATTTTATAAATACCATGAACATTTTTCTATGGTATGAACATTACTTTAAATGTCGTGAACAATGTTTTAAATGGGGAATTTTATTTGAATACTTAGTAAAATATTGTTTTTCGAATGCGCAAAGTTTGGAATTACATAGAAGCTATATTTTTCAATGTGGAGTTGACTGTAGTGGCAAAGTGGGCATGATTTTAGAGAAAACGAACGAGATTGCAGCACAGCAAGGCGAGGCAGCAGACAAGCGACAACTGCATTAATAGATGCATGTGGTTCACGGGCCGGCCAAATAAGTGAGTCAAGCAACGATCATGCATGCAAGGTGAGGGTGTGCAGCCACCGTCACATGTTGCATGCAAGGCGCTCCCTCTGGATTTGGGGGTTTTAGATGAGTTTTTCCTGGGTTTTTTGGCTTTTCGATTTTTGTCCATGTTGGAGAGAAAAAATGCACTATTTTTTTTATGCTTTCACGAGAAGCACAAATTTGCTTTTCGTTGAGCCACAGATTCCCTTCCGCAAGAATCACAGTTGTGGTTCTCGAAAACGGACAATTTTGTGCTTCCACCAGAAGCACATATTTACTTCTCGCAAAGGTACATATTTGCTTCCATGAATAGCACAGGTGTACTTCTTGGAATGGGAAAAAATATATGCTTCCAAAACAAGCACATATATATTTCCCGCAGAGACACCAATTAAGTTCTGCGAGATGTACTTCTCAGGAAAAAAATTGTGCTTCCAGAAGACACGCACATATTTGCTTCTCATGAAAGCATAGATTTGCTTTCATGAGAAACACAGTTCGGAAAGGAAAACAAAATATGTGCTTCCACGGGACGCAGCACGTCTGTGCTCTAAACAAATTGGGCTTCCACAAGAAGCACAGTTGTTCTTCCTGGAATGGGGAAAATAGTGAAACCCGCATTCGTGCTTCAAGCTAAGTTTTTTTCTTCCATTTTCTCGTTGTTCTTTTTCTTTTGTAGTTTCTTTGCTTTTTATCGGTTATTTTGTTATGTTTTCCCCATTTCCCTTTTTCTGTTTTTTTGTTAAAAAATTCATCAAAACGTATTAATATGGGATCTAGTTTCGAAGATCTTTATGCGAGAAATCCAACGGTGAAAATAGTTTCGGATTTGGACGCAATGTTCAAGAGATTATTTTTTTTAATAAACTAATCGGTGAAAAGAGGAAAAACTCTCAGGTTGCATCAAGTGGCCCACGTGCAGTACGCACTTGTAAGTGCATGAGAAAGTGGGAGTGACCTTTGCAAGGGTAACCCTTAACTATTTATTTCGGCGCTCGTGGCGTCTCGCCGCGGGCGAGACACATGCCCTCCTTACATGCATTGTCGATATGCCAGATCTATATCTCGCTCATGGCAAGGCGGAGTTCCGTATCGCCTAAAGCGGGCCCTCGACTGGGCCAATCCTATATTGTAGCACGCTTTTTTGTTTCCACAGTTTTCCCTAGTTTTTCTTCTTCGTTTTTCCTTGGTCTCCTTAGGTTTTTCTTTACTTTTATTCCTTTCTTGCCTTTTTGTTTTTCATTTTTGCTTCCTTTTCCCCTTGCTTTCCTTTGCTTCCCTACGCATTTTTGTTTCTTTCTTTGGTATTCACCAAGTTACTTTGGGATTTTTTTTTCAAGACAAGTCTACATTTTTCATTAGCATTGTACATTTTTGTATGCACCAATTTTATTATACACGTTTCATATTACTCAAAGACATGATTAACAAAAAAATTCTATTATATGTTTTGATGTCTATGTCTTTCCATAGAAATTGTATATTTTTATATACACTAAAAATATTTTCATATACGTTTATTATTTCTAAATACATGATTAATATTGTTTAGTAACTTTTTTGAACGGTTTTTAATATGTCTTAAAGATTTTTCAAAAACATGTGGGTACATTTTTGTTTTAAACTATGCAAACAGTTTTTCTTATATTGGATAAACCATTTTTTAAAAATGTCACAAACATTTTGTTTCCAATGCAAGACAATTTTAAAAAATGTCACAAACATTTCTTAAGTTAACGAATTTTTTTGTATTACCCGAACAATTGTTTACACTGTATTACATTTTTTGAGTGGCTACGTAAATTCTCTGAAATGTGCGGACCTTTTTTGTAACGTCACATACATTTTTTGTGGAATGGTACGAATAGTTTTTTAGAGGTTGAAGATTTTTTTGTGCCATTAAGTTTGTTTAAAAATGAGCTAATTCATTATTTTCAATATATGTATATAATTTTTTTAAATAAATAAGCAAAAGGGAAAAGCACCAGTGACATCAACATGACTGGCAATCCCTGCAAGCGACCCTCATATTGGAATAGCCACGCCCTGGTCGATGGGCAAACAGAATCATTTTTTTTCATTTTGCTTTGCTGCATCTAGTTTCTGGCGGGCATTTCTATCTTTCTTTCTTTTTCTTCTGGGTTGCTGTCTACCTTTTTACGTTTTTATTTTCTCTCTTTCTCACTTGTTTTCCTTTTCTTTTCATGTTTCTGCTCATTTTGTCTTTTTATGTTTTTGTTCCTCTTCTTCTATTTATGCACATGTATTTTTTATAAAGCGCAATGAACATTTTATGAATGCGAGATGGATATTTTTTATATGCATGATTAAAATTTTGTAAATCAGCTTTGATTAGTTTATAATTATGAATGAAAATTTACATGCACAAAATGACAAGATTGTTTTATAATATATTTTTCTTTTAAATCTCTAAACAAAGAAAAAAGCAAACCTAAAATTGTACATGGGCCAGACCCAGGAGCAGTGCCATGTGGGTGATACATGGACAATTCTGCATTGTCTAAAAAACCTTGGACTATTCTGCATTGAGCAGACAATTGGAGGAGCACTCCGGCCGATGCCATGTGGGTAGCCTCATCAATACAGTTGTGGGATAATGCTGATAGAGGATGGCCATAACATCTAGTGTATCATCTAGTTTTTATTGGAAATTCCCACAACAACATCTAGGGTATCGTCTGGTTTTTATTGGTGGACCTCGAATACAGACACTTTGTTTCCCCTGCAATGTAGCCCTTTATGCTCCTAAAATCTAGTTTTCTTTGGCATTGTTGTGTGCACAACTATTAGGTAATAGCCATTAGACATGTGACAGAGTGCTATAATTTAATGATGTAACAAACTTAATAGAGTAAATTTCTTCATCTATCTTATAGCCCCTAAATATATCTATTTGATGCAGATACTCTTACTTTGATGCGGTCCTGAAATTTACTCAAATTTGGGCCATGTACTGTTTGGTAGAATGGTACACAACTACCAAGGAGGAGCACACACAAAACTTTTGGGTAAGTTTCTTTGGTTCAAGTCAATAATATTCTTTACTTATTTGCAATGGGTGGCAATTGTAATAATGTATGATTATTTGGTCCTTCATAGAAGTCATTTAATATAGAGATTGAAGTGATTATCTAATGTACAAGATTTCATTATTTGCATAGAGGTATTTAATTTATCTTACCATTGGTTTGCTTCAAAAAGTTTTATTAGCTTTGTCTTTAAGAAATTATACCATACATCATATTTCTTAGATTACCTATTGTGTATATATGATAGGATCATGCCTTCCTACCAACATAACCTGTCCAACGATCTATCACACAAGATGCGCCCGTTGGACGGCCACAGTTGACCACCTTGCCCCATTTCCCCTGACCACCCTGCGACCTCCTCGATCGCCGGCGGTGCCACCAATGTGTGTGGTCGCAGTTCCTCCCCCTTCTCCCCAGTCACATCCTCGCTAATGGCCGCTTGTACCTGGCCATGTCCGAGCTCATTACCGCCCTCGAAGCTATGCGTCCACTTTCTTGGGAGCTTGATGTCACCCTGTGTGTGTGTGTGTGTCTGTGTGTGTGTGTGTGTGTGTGTGTGAGAGAGAGAGAGAGAGAGAGAGAGAGAGAGAGAGATTTGCACAATGAAAATGGGGCCCATAAGTCAGGTTGGGTACTATTTTTAGGTGATTACTATTTTTCCCTCTCTACACTCCTCCGTTTTGGCCGCACTTCCTGGGCCACATGTGGCTCCAGATTACACAACTTATGGGCCGGTTGAACTCACAGTCCACTATATCACTTGAGTGTGCAGGTGCGAGTGACCAAAAAAAGTGTGTACGTGCGACGTCGACAAAAGCGGGATATCCATCCACTACACTCGTATGGTCTCCTTGTCTTTTTATTATAACGGTCGGTTTTCTTTGTTAAATTATAAATGAATATTAAATTCTTTAAAATGTTAACAATATGAAAATAAATGAATTACAAAACTGTATGTAAATTCAAAGTATGTGCACGAATTAAGAAATGTATGTGATTTTGAAAATGTTTCACCAATATGAAAAAATGTTCATCAATTTTGATAAATGTTTGTGAAATAAAAAAACATGAATTTAAAATGTACTCCCTCTGTCCCAGAATATGAGAACGTTTTTGACACTATGCTAGTGTTAAAAATGTTCTTATATTTTGGGACGGAGGAAGTAGAAAACTTTTCAAAAAAGTTTGTCAATTCGTAAATGCTTTATGAATTTGAAAACAAATTTATATTATTTTTTTAATTTGTGTATTCAACATTTTGTGAATTCAAAAAATGTCATGAATTTTAAAAATGTCACAAAATATAAAATATGTACAAGAGTTTGAAAAAAATGTGAATTTTGAAAGTATTCATGAATTTGAAAAAAGACAGGAATTTGGGAGAATGTTTTCGTATTTGAAAAGATGTTCATGAATTAAATAATTTTCGAATATGTTTAAAATTTTCATGAAATTTAGAAAAATATTTACTATTTTTGAAACTTTCTTGAATACTTAGAAAATGTTGTGATATTTAAAAAAGGAAACAGGAAAACCTTAAAATAAGGGAGAAAACAAACAGTAAAGAAAAACGAGAAGGAGAAAAATTGCAATAAAACCACAAAGGAAACCGAAAAACAAAAAAAAGGGCAAGGCTTGAGTTGGTTTAAATTACACACACAGGCCCCACTCTCTCATGGGTTGGCCACATCGGCTCCGGCGTACCCATAGGCGAACTCGCAGTCCACTGAATCACTAGGGTGTTTAGGTGCGACAAAAACAATAGTATATTTGTCAATTACCCTCACGTGCTCTCCTTGTCTCGAGCAAGATTTTGTGTATTTTGTGTTCATGCATGGCATGGCTTTCGATCTACTTCTCAGCTCTGAATCCTCAGAGCATCTCAGAATCTTTGCTTTATTGACGTTTTGTTGCGCCCTCAAAAGCGGTGGCTTCAGCACTCAAAAGGAAAGCCAGCAAAGCGGTAGCCATGCTGCCATGCTGATGCTACTATGTGTCTTTGCATATTTGCATGCATTACCTGGGAAACCCCACGGCCTTTTTCGCTTTGTGTCTTGCTTTGCTTTGCCCTTTTGCATGCCACCTCATTATGGAGATCAGTTCCACGGTCACTGTGGCTGCCATTGATCGTATATATTATTAATATATGTACGCCTTTGAATAATCTGACCTGGTACTAGATCTCGTATATCTGCATGCCAACTTGGCAACCCCACAGAATTTATCCGTTTCAGGGCATCTCCAACAGGTTGTACATAAGTCTTGTTGGTAAAATGTCCGTGTCATCAGCCAACAAGCTACTCTCTCCATTCATAAATATAAGATGTTACGGATATTTTCAATATATGAGCAATATACGGTGTAAAATGAGTAATCAAACACACTAAATGTAATTTTATCTAAGTCATATAACTACTTCAACGCGTACAATCAAAGGAAGAAGAAGGCTAGTATGATTATCAATGTAATTTTATTTCCTATTGGTCATTCTGCATCCAGCCATGTATCCTTGGTACTGGCTTCTGTTTCCATGATATTTCCTCTGGGTGTGTATTTTTTCAAAAAAGAAAATGACATTACATGTATACTTTTATTTTCATGAGCCTTTTTAAATTTTCTTCATTTTCTTTACTTAAATAAATGTTTGAAAACATCAATCTCGTGTATGAATTACAATTTTTTTGCCAATTTGAAAATGTACAAAAAAATTTAAAAACCATTTGTTAGTTAAAAGGATGTGTGCAGATAAAGAAAATGTATGTATATTTAAAAATGTGCGTGAGTTTAAGAAAATATTTATATGAAAAATATCCAATCATTGTACAAATTGTTCTTGAATTCAAAAAACACAAACTTAATAAAAATTAACAAAATTAAAAAATCTTCATAACTATAAAAGTTCTGAATTTGTGAAAATGTTCACAACTTTTTAAAATATTTTAGAATTTGATTTTTTTTCACAATCTAGAACAATTCACGAATACATTTTTTTGTGAATTCGATAATTATTCATGAATGCGAGAAACTTTCGAATACTTTTTTCCATGAATTTGAACATATGTTTGCAATTAAAAAATGTACACAAATTTGAAAAAAGAAATCCTCAATTTGTGAAAATGTTCATAAATGTGAGGAACATGTTAAAATTTTGAAATTATTTATTTGTGTATTGAAAAATGACAAAAGAAAAGTGAAAAAAACTCGAAAGGGAAGCACAACTAAAAAATATATAAAAATATCAAAAAACAAAAAACGACTAGGAAACACAAAAAAAGAATAGAAAACCCCTGTTAGAAGCTTCCTAAGACTAGTGGAAGCTTTTGAAACCCTTAGAAGAAGCTTTTGAAAACTTACTCTCGAATAAACGTACCTCCGCTATTGGGTTGGCCTACCAGACGCTGCTACGTGGGTGATCACAAGTCATATGTGTCGCTATATGACCTACATATCATTTGCTCACATCGCCGATGTCAATTGCGT
Source organism: Aegilops umbellulata (assembly GCA_032464435.1). Classification (NCBI taxonomy): domain Eukaryota; kingdom Viridiplantae; phylum Streptophyta; class Magnoliopsida; order Poales; family Poaceae; genus Aegilops; species Aegilops umbellulata. Next base: position 440,874,965 of record CP136059.1, on the reverse strand, counting down.
CAAACCGTATGGCAGAGGCACTGGTGGAACCGCCACGATCTGGCTAGTGTTTCAGCCTGCAGACTGGAGATGCAGATGTCCCCTCCCATCCAGAGGAGAGTAGTGAGCTAGTTAAGCTACCTGGACTCATGCACATTATTTTTGTCAAAGTTCGAAACTTTGTTGTATGCAAGCATTTATTTACTAGTTGTATATATGTGTGCATATTAACTCTATCAACGATATACTATGCTTAGTAGTTAGTACCCTTGTTTCCACTTTCCTCCCTTATTTCGCACTAGAAATGGTGCGTCATAGAATGGATATGAGAGCAGATACCACAAGGTAGGCCTCAAGTTCATTGGAACAACTTGTTCTATCGATTTGCTATGCACATCTTTGGCAACTCCTAAAAGCATTTTCCTGTCCATCATTGCACATTGTTCCACACCTTACTCCCAAGGGAGTTGAACACTCCGTTTTGGCTCTCCTAACATGAGAGGGCATACCAAGGTACTTTTCACTCAAGGAATCATTCTACACATTCACAAAGACTTCGTTCTCCTCCTTTCATGTTGTCAGCGGCCTTTGATGAAATAAACATCATACTTATCCAGGTTTATCCATTGGTCCGATGCACTACAATAATTTTCCAAAACTTTGTTAACATGTCACTTTCACCATCTACCTTGAAAAACAATAGGGTGTCATCTGCTAAGAGCAAATGGTTAACCACCGAAGCTGATGGTGCCACCATTATACCATGAAGCTAGGGCGGATCTAGTGGGTTGCCATGAGTGCCATGGCACCCCCTCCTAAGGATGGCAATTTTACCCACGGGTACGGGTACCCGCGGGTACCGTACCCGCATGGGCAGGGCATGGACACAATTTTATACCCACGGGTAATACCCATACCCTACCCGTTAAGTCATGGGTAGGGTACGGGTATAACCTTGTACCCGCGGGTATACCCATACCCTGCCCGCTGGTAAACTAATGTTAAGTTGTCGTCAATTAATCATTAATTTGTCATGTGGCTTGTCTACTCCTATTGACTTATGAGTATGTTGTACTCATCTACCAGTTATTGAGTTGATATGATTGTTTTTTTGTCAAATGTGCTATCAATGAGCGTAAAAATGTGAACAACTCATGTGCTATTTGTTCTACCCGCTGGGTATCCAATGGGTACGGGTATCTGTCGGGTATGGGTATGGGTAAAGTTTCATACCCATGGGTACGGGTATGGGTAGAATTTTGTACCCATCGACTATACGGGTATGGGTATGGTATTGCTCTACCCTGCCCATACCCTACCCATTGCCATCCTTACCCCCTCCAAAATTGAAAAATAAATTTTACTATATACTTAACACTAAATATTCATCAAGTTGTTGCTATTTTCAAGACTATCTGTTGAGATTATGATGATGTATAGTGTAAACTTTGAACTATGGCACCCGATGCCTACGGTTCTAGGTCTGTCACTGCCATGAAGCAAGGATAGCTCACAACAATTTTTATCATACACGAGAGACCCTCTTTTGCAATCAAGAAAACATAGCAGGATGCCGGGTTCCCCTGAAGAATACCTCTAGTGGGTCAGAAGCTATATAGTTTTAATGCCTTAAACAACATGTGGAAGAAAACTGTAGTTACAATTCTCATCACATATTTAACCCAAAGACGTTTGAAACACAACTTCACCACGATGGTCTCAAGGTAGCTCCACTCAGCTCTGGCATACGACTTGCGCATATCAATCTTTAATTAACACACTTGGTTCATCTTTGCCTTGTTGATTTTAATGAAGTGCAAATACCCATAGGGATAGATCACATTATATGTTATGATCTGTCCAGGTACAAAGACAGTCTATTTCCAGATATGACTTCTAGGAGGATCACCTTTAACCTCTTCAAGATGACTTTTGATGCAATTTGTAAATTATGTTACATAAAGTGATCATCCTAAACTGATCCAGATCACTAGGGCTTACCACCTTTCGGAGTAAGATGATGATGGTTTAATTGATTATATCAAGATCCTCCTCTCCATGCAGAACACACAAGACAACCACAATGACTTCAACCGCACACAAATCCCATTTTAAAAAAAATAAATGCAGGGGAAATCCATCCGGCCCCTTGCCTTTGATAAGAACATCACAAAAAGGGAACACTTGACCTCTTTTTCCATTAGCTTTGAAATTAACGTGTCATTCATCCTTGATGTGACATAAACTATTTTTTTATTTTTCACTAACATGCTCCAACATGGAAAACGCGTATTTTGTCGCCTTCTAAAAGCCACTGAACTCAAGCTCACTCAAGATCTTTGATGCTAAATCATCTCTCCCTGTGACAAACCTCGAAGAGCCTTTCAGGAATCTTAGGCTAAACTGGCGATAGATGAAGCTGAAGCGGGGCCCTCCATAGTATGCCAAGTTCCTTTCGCAATACCTCAATTCTCCTTTTAAACTCCCGAACATATCCGTGCTCAGCTTGAAACAAGGGTAATTATTTTGTATGACTATGGTTTTCTTTGTCCTTCGGGCCAACCTATTTATGTCGATTTTTATTTTCTTAGGAAGTTATTTTTGAAAGAAAAAACGAACTTTTTTTCATTGAATTTAGAAAAATATTCACGAATTTGGAAGAATATTCATGTATTTGAAAAACATATCTACAATATAAAATATGTGCTCAAATTTAAATAACGTTCACATATTTTTATCAAATGTGCACGAAGTAAAAATCTTTGTTAAGTTTAGAAAATGTTCATGAATTTTAAAATTTGCTCATGAATTTTATCAAGAATTTGAAAAATATTCATTAACTAAAATATGTATATACATTTAAATAATGTTTAATTTTTTAAAAATATCCATGAATAAAAGATATTTGTGGAGTTCAGAAAATCTTCATGAATTTTATTTTTTTCATGAATTATATCAAGAATTTGAAAAATATTCATAAGTTGAAAAGATGTCCCTGCATTTAAATAATATTCACGTAGTTTTTTATATGTGCACGAATTAAAAATCTATCTGAAGTTCAGAAAATCTTCGTGAATTGTAATATTTGCTGATTTTTTTCCAAAAATATGAAAAACATGCATTAACTGAAAAGTGTTCCAGTTCAATAATGTTCACATATGTTTAAATTGTCCATGAATAAAAAATCTTTGTGAAGTTTAGAAAATCTTCATGATTTTTTAATTATTTCTCATGAATTATATCAAGAATTTGAAAAGTATTCATAAATTGAGAAGATAACCATAAAAATAATTAGTGTTCACATATTTTTTTAAATTCCCGTGAATTAAAAATCTTCATGAACTTTATATTTTCTCATGAATTATATCAAGAATTTGAAAAATATTCATAAATTGAAAAGATGTCCATATATTTAATTATTATTCACATTTTTTTAAATGCCCATGAATAAAAAAATCTTCGTGAAGTTTGCAAAATCTTCATGAATTTTCGTTTTTCTCATGAATTATATCAAGAATTTGAAAAATATTCATAAATTGAAAAGATGTCCATACAATTAATTAGTTTTCACAAATTTTTTAAATTCCCACGAATTAAAAATCCTCATGAAGTTTAGAAAATCTTCATGAATTTTAATTTTTTCTCATGAATTATATCAAGAATTTGGAAACTATTCATAAATTGAAAAGATGTCAATACAATTAATTAGTGTTCAGATTTGTTTAAATGCCCACGAATTAAAAATCTTCGTGAAGTTTAGAAAATTTCATGAATTTTGAATTTTTTTCTCATGAATTATATCAAGAATTTGGAAAATATTCATGAATTTAAAAGATGTCCATACAATTAATTAGTGTTCACATTTTTTTAAACGCCCACGAATTAAAAATCTTCGTGAAGTTTAGAAAATATTCATGAAGTTTAAAATCTGCTCATGAATTTTTATCGAGAATTTGAAAAATATTCATGTATTGAAAAGATGGTGATGAATTTCAAAAAAGGAAAAAACTGAAAAGAGAAACAAACAGTAAAATGAAAAACAAAAAATGAAGAAAGAACTGGACATGAAACTGAAAAAACAAGAAGACAATCCAGCAAAGCTTGAGTTGGCCTGCACTATGTGTGGAATACGATTCCGTGCTTGGTTGGAGAATTTTTTTTTTGGCTTAAATTACACATGCACATCCCACTCTAATGGGCTGGGCCACATGTGAGGTTGGCCGGCATGTTTGGTTACCTTTGAACCTTGAAGTTTGAATAAAGTGCGCTGTTCCTTCTCAAAAAAGGAAAAAACTTGAGTGTGATTTCGTGTTTTTTGTGCTGTGGCTGTGCATGCATGGGACGGCCTTCGCTCTACTGTACTCCCTCCGTTCCTAAATATAAGTCTTTTTTAGAGATTTCACTATATACTACATACGGAGCAAAATGAGTGAATTCACACTTTAAAATATGTCTATATACATCCGTATGTATTTTGTAATGAAATCTTTAAAAAATACTTACATTTAGGAATGGAGGGAGTAGTTCTAAGCTCTGAATCGTGAGAGCATCTTGGAATCTTTGCTTTATTGACATTTGGTTGCACCCTCAAAAGCGGTGGCTTCAGCACTCAAAAGGAAACCCAGCAAAGCGGTAGCCATGCTGCTATGCTGATGCTGCTATGTGCATTACATATTTGCATTGCATGCATAACCTGGGAAAGAGGGAAACCCCCATGGCCCTTTCTGCTTTGTCCTTGCTTTGCTTTGCCCTTTGCCGCCGTGGATGCATTGCATTCATGTATACCCAGCAGTAGTCTGATCCTGCCGATCGAAGCTGGCAATCACAGGGTGTCCGCAGTTAAAGCCATGGATCCGCTGCTGCATGCTCAGAGCTCACCGGCCGTGGAGATCATATCAGTCCTCAGTCAGTGCCGCTGCCGTTGATCGTATTAATATATGCATATGTACGCCTTTGAATAATCTGACCTGGTACCCCTAGATCTACCATATCTGCACTGCATGGAGACACCCAGCAGAATCTACTCGTCTTAAAGTGCGCTCTCTTAAAGTACTATATACACCAGCAATCCGGTCCGTGGTGCTGCATGCATGTCATGCAGTGAAAGTTTCAGTGGCATCCATGCATGGCGAATCTCCTCGGAAGGCTGGCCGGAAGATGCATGCATGCATGGAGGTTTTCGTTTTGATGAAAGTTGAACGTGGAAAGAAGATCACCTGATTTACTACCCCCTAAACAAACCAATCATCCCGGGGACTCGCACAGAATCAACCAGATGGACCTAATTAATAGTCTCGCTGCTTGCTCCACATAAAGCCGACGCACTGTGCACTGGCTTTCTGCAAGATTCTGCCTAAGCCAATACCTTTACATCCCTAGTTATTAATCTTAGCACTTAGCAGCAGCGTGATTCTGCCTAGGCCAATACCTTTTGAGATTTCTTCCTAGTTATCTTGGCAGCAGCGTGATTCTGCCTTGCCCAATAGCAATGCCGCCATCATCTCTCTCTCTCTCTCTATCTACTTGTCTCTTTTCGTTGTCAAAGTTACCACTGGTAGAAAAAAGCCCTCTAGTCCCGGTTCGCAACAGCCTTTAGCCCCGGCTGTGCAACCGGGACTAAAGGGTCGCGACTAAAGCCCCCCCCCCTCTTTAGCCGCGGCTCTTCCGGACCGCGACAAAAGGCTTTAGTCCCGGTTCTTGTGGCTGACCGGGACTAAAGGCCCGCCACGTGGTCGCCCGTGGTCCGTCGGGGCCGAGGACCTTTAGTCCCGGCTCTCGTGGCCAGCCGGGACTAAAGGCCTCCTCCGCAGGTTTAGGGTTTTAGCCCCCCTAAACCTGGTTTCTTTTTAATTTGTATTGTTTTATTTGTTTTATATTTTATTTTGTGTTTTATTTTATTTTTGATGAAGTTTCAGTACACATATTCTACGCTACTATATATATACATGCATATGAAATTTCAAACAAGAAGAATTCAAGAGGAATATATAATATATATATACAACTTTGAACAAGTTTCCATACACAATTACGATGGATGACCATATACAACTTCGAACAAGTTTCAATCTCGGGTATGCATATAAATTTCTACGTCCTCGGTATAGTGTTGTCCTTTAGGATCGATGACTTCCCTCATTAAAAATCCTGCTAATTCTTCTTGAATTGGTCGGAAGCGAGCTTCTGGACTAAGCCTCCTCCGCAAGTTATCCCTCGCGTTCCGCACGCTAGCTGATTCCTTCCGCTCAGTGGTTTCTCTCCGGATGTTCTCACAAACATAGTATCCACATAGATCGGTCGCCGGTGGCTGCTGATCCACATTAACTAACTTTCTGAAATCTAGCTCATGTTTGAATTCACCGACAATTTCTTCTGAAAACCGTCTCCAAACCCTACAGGGCAAAGAAAATCAAATGAATAAGGAAGTTATATTAGTTAGTTGATATTAGGAAATGAACGAAAGAGACCAATCGATATAGAGCTCAAATGATTGAAAATAATTACTTTTTCAGCATTTTTCTCATGTCGGCCCAATGCTTTGGATCCGAATCCTTAGAGTCGCTGATTAGAACTGTGGAGGTGTGAAGTTCAATATTTAGCAGAATTCAGTGGAACCTGCGGACACGTTACATGCACAGTCATGCATAACTCATCGATTAGACATACCATGCATGGAGTAAACAAAAGAGAATGGGCACAAGAGAGAAAACACTCACCCAAAATGGTAAGGAAATAGAATATGACTTTTGAGTTGATGCTTTGTAAGAAAGTTGTACAGGTCTTTCTCCACGTCGTTGGGGTGATGTTTTAACACATGTCCATTAACGATATGTGGGTCAATGAACCCAACATCATGGATGTTTCTTATTTTGCATTCCCAAATCTTCATTCTGCATAATAGCGTACCAAACAATATAGTTAGGACAATATATATATATATAGTGCAGGCAATAATGAAGAACGAGATGAGGTAGAAATAAATCACTTACAGAACGTAGCAACTCAGCATAGATTTGTCGAGGGCGCGCAGATTGAACAGCTGGAACAATTCACTCATATGAATTTCTACAGAGTACCGTTTGGTGTGATGCTGTTCTGTAACATCCGCATAAACATATTCTTTGTCGGCCCATGATATGAATTGCTTGTACCAACGTAGCAGATTTCGCATTTGTTGTGGTAGACTATTTTCCTGCTCAGGCTCGACGAGAGGCCCCTTCCGCACATATTGGAATGCTATCTCACCTACAGGCGCATCCTCAAGGTCTAAGCAGGCACGAAGAGTCAAACCCATCTCGGACGCTTGTTGCATGGCACCCGCTACAGTCAATCCAAGTGCTGCCGCAGCTGCTATGATCTCGGGGTCCTCTTCCGGACCGGCTTTCACTATGAGCGGGGGGATCGATTGTTTCTTCTGCATCCCGAGCTGGTCAACTTGTTTCCCGCTTTTTTTACGACTTTCTTCCTCCTTCAACATTTTTGCTTGCTTACGAAGTTCATGTCCATAGTCGTCAGGCATATTCAGCTCGGCTTGGGACGGTGTCGTCAAAAAATCCTTAGCCCACTTCTTTTGCTTCTCAGTGAATACTTGCTTGGGCTCAGGCTGTTTTTTGGCCTTCATATCCGCCTTCCATTTCTCATAATCAGCAGCCGCGGCCAATGTGAGGTCAGCATCACTAAGTTCCCCAGGCCTTGGGAGGAGAGGCTTCAGTGATGGCTCCGGTACCCTTGTGGTCTTAGGTACATAAGGGTCCGGGTTAATAGTCCAGGAGCGGGTTTCCTTGCTGTCCGCCTGCTTCTGCTTCTTCGCCGGAGGTGGATTGGGGGGCGTCTGCTTACCCGCCGGAGGTGGATTGGGGGGTGTCGTACCCGCCAGAGGAGGATTGGGGGGCGTCGTACCCGCCGGATGTTGTGGATCGGGGGACGGCGTCGAATGGCGTGAAGGAGGTGTAGGTGAACCACCACGACCACCACCACCGCCACCACCGCCACCACCACCACCACCACCATCGGAGGGGGGTGGACTTGCTGGCCTTGGCGCCTCGCCTGGAAACACTATGTACTTCTTTTTCCATAGAATGTACTGGCGCTTGACATCTCCAAGTCTTCTCTCCCCTTCGGGTGTAGGTTTGTCAATCTCGAGGTCCTCAAACCCTTGGACTATGTCTTCCACCGTGACACGAGCATAGCCATATGCAATGGGGTTGTTGTGGTGGAGTGCTCCAGGTGTACAGGGTAAAGCACTGCCGCTAGCTACCTTCATGGAAATGTTCCCCACGGGATAATGCAGATCACAGTCTTTCATCTCCTTTACATCATCCACGGGGTAGTGAGGCTCCGGTGCACGAGTCTCGATCATCGGTGCACTAGCACAAGGCGGGGCATCCGTGGAAGCCACGCTGCTTCTCCGCTGCTGGCTTTCGCGATCCGCTTCATGATCTTCATGCGGCCCTGCAGCCGATTTTTCTTTCATTAGTACATGCACGGTCTGCTTCAACTCATGGAGTTCCGATGCAAACTTCGTCATAAGATCTGCATCCCGGTCCGTCTTTCTCTTACTGCTTCTGTAACCGTACGGGTCATTGTCCTGGGAAAACCCTACTGTCCACGAAACTTTGCCTTTGCCTCGTACACGTCCTCCGTGTTCATCATTCCCGAGGGCTAAAGTCAGTGCGTCTTTCTCTCTGTTGAACTTGATCAAGCCCGCTTGAGCTTGGGTCATTGCGTCAATAAGGGCTTGGGTCGGAGCAAAGTGTCGATGCCGGTGAACACACTCCCCTGTCTCCGGGTCTAGCGACCCCCCATGCCCGTACCACCATCTTTTGGCCCTTGGGTCCCATCCCTCTGTACCTAGAGGGATTCCTCGCACCCTCAGGTCCTCCTCCATCTTCTGCCACCTAGGGTCCGCAATGCGGTATCCTCCTGACCCCATAACATGATGGTACTTTTTCTTACCCGCATTATCCTTATTTTTTTTCGATATTTCCTTGAAATGGTCCGATTGCTTTTGCCTCACAAATTCTGGCCAATCATCTTTCAGTTTCTCATGTTGTCCATTGAAATCCGGAGTCTTGCCCTTGTTGACATAGTCACGGGTTAAATTTTTCTTGAAGTTCCGGAATGCATCGGCCATCTTCTGAAGAGCGAACTCTTTAACTAGCCTCCTCCTCTGACGTCCACCCGGAACCTCGTTACCGAATTCATCGACTTTGTTGTATTCCGGAGGTAGAATGAAATGTTCCATAAGCTTTCTCCAGCAATCCTTTTTCGTTCTCTTGTCGACAAAACTGAAACCAAGACGTGCCTTCTTTGGCTCATTCCATTCCTGGACGGTGATCGAGACGTTGTCTCTAACAACGACTCCGCATTGGTTGACAAACTTTGAGGTGTGCTGTAGGGGCTTGCCGGTTTCACTGACAGACTCAATGGCATATGTTTCTCCTGTTCTCATCGCCTTGGATTTGCCACGATGCTTTGTCGTACTCGATCAAGATCCAGAGGGCTAAAAAAAGAAAGAGAGTCGCGCGCGTTAATACATATGTATTCACATTTCAGTAAGTTTGTATCACGAGATATAGGCTCTCAATGTATATAAATACCTCGCCGGAGGTGGTTGTTGCTACTTGCAATTCGAGATTGTCGGTTGTTGACGGTTGACCTCCGTTGACAATGTCCGTTCCTTCACCTTCTTGATCATCGTCACCGGCAAGGTTCAGATAAGAAGAGACTACATCATCCTCTTGTTGCTCATCTTCTGAGCCCGGCACATAAGGAATCTCGTTGTTGATGATGCCCATTAAATAACGTTCAGCCTCCGGATCCCTAAGCGGCTCGGTTCTGTCGTCCGCCATATGTCACTCCTGCATGTAGTAAAAATTCTTTAAGTGTAAAGGAATTAAAAAATAAGATTAAGGGGACATAGAGGAGGAGGAATTAAAAAATAAGATTTTTTAAGTAAAAATTCTTTTTTTCTTCTTCTTCCTTTCTTCTTCCTCTTTCTTCTTCTTCCTTTCTTCTTCTTCCTTTTTCCTTTCTTCTTCTTTCTTTCTTCTTCTTCTTCCTTTCTCCTTCTTTCTTTCTTCTTTCCTTTCTTCTTCTTTCCTTTCTTCTTTCTTTCTTCTTCTTCCTTTTTCTTTTTTCTTTCTTTCTTCTTCTTCCTTTGTTTTTCTTCTTCCTTTGTTTTTCTTCTTCCTTTTTCTTTTTCTTTTTTTCTTCTTCCTTTGTTTTTCTTCTTCCTTTCTTTTTTCTTCTTTCTTTTTCTTTCTTGTTTTTTTTCTTCTTCTTTTTTCTTCTGTTTTCTTTTATACCACCATTTTTGCACTTTTAATTATGCACTTTTATGTTTTCTTTTATGTTTTCTTTTTTCTTTTTTTCTTCTTCCTTTGTTTTTCTTTTTCCTTTCTTTTTTCTTCTTTCTTTTTCTTTCTTGTTTTTTTTCTTCTTCTTTTTTCTTCTGTTTTCTTTTATACCACCATTTTTGCACTTTTAATTATGCACTTTTATGTTTTCTTTTATGTTTTCTTTTTTCTTTTTTTCTTCTTCCTTTGTTTTTCTTTTTCCTTTCTTTTTTCTTCTTTCTTTTTCTTTCTTGTTTTTTTTCTTCTTCTTTTTTCTTCTCTGTTCACATCGGCGCGGCGACGGCGAGGCGGGGACGGCGCGGGGACGGCGCGGCGACGGCGCGGGGACGGCGCGGCGACGGCGAGGCGGGGACGGCGCGCGGGGACGGCGCGGCGACGGCGAGGCGGGGCGACGACGCCGACGACAGAGGGGGAAGGGAGGAGGAGGAGCTCACGGCGGCGCGGGGACGCGGGGACGGCGCGGCGACGGCGAGGCGGGGCGACGGCGTCGGGGCGTCGTCGTCGGGGCGTCGGGGCGTCGGGTCGGAGAGAATGAGGAGGCGAACTGCCAACGGGTATATATATAGTAGGACCTTTAGTCCCGGTTGGGGAGGAGGACCGCGACTAAAGGTGGCCTTTAGTCCCGGTGCGCCTCCCTAACCGGGACTAAAGGTGTTTGGCGCCGCTTTCGTTCCCGCGCAGACCGACCCTTTAGTCCCGGTTGGGGAGGCGGACCGGGACTAAAGGGTGCCCTTTAGTCCCGGTCCGCCTCCCCAACCGGGACTAAAGGTCCGTGGTGGCATATTTTTAGTTTTAAAATCTTAAAAATACAATTATATATCAAAAAAATCAGAAAAATAAAACTAATTCATTTTAAAATCTTAAAAGTACAATTATATATCAAAAAAATCAGAAAAATAAAACTAATTCATTTTAAAATCTTAAAAGTACAATTATATATCAAAAAAAATCAGAAAAATAGAACTAATTCATTTTAAAATCTTAAAAGTACAATTATATATCAAAAAAATCAGAAAAATAAAACTAATTCATTTTAAAATCTTAAAAATACAATTATATATCAAAAAAATCAGAAAAATAAAACTAATTCATTTTAAAATCTTAAAAGTACAATTATATATCAAAAAAATCAGAAAAATAAAACTAATTCATTTTAAAATCTTAAAAGTACAATTATATATCAAAAAAATCAGAAAAATAAAACTAATTCATTTTAAAATCTTAAAAGTACAATTATATATAAAAAAAATCAGAAAAATAAAACTAATTCATTTTAAAATCTTAAAAATACAGTTATATATCAAAAAAATCAGAAAAATAAAACTAATTCATTTTAAAATCTTAAAAGTACAATTATATATCAAAAAAATCAGAAAAATAAAACTAATTCATTTTAAAATCTTAAAAATACAATTATATATCAAAAAAATCAGAAAAATAAAACTAATTCATTTTAAAATCTTAAAAATACAATTATATATCAAAAAAATCAGAAAAATAAAACTAATTCATTTTAAAATCTTAAAAATACAATTATATATCAAAAAAATCTGAAAAATAAAACTAATTCATTTTAAAATCTTAAAATCCCTTGAAGGTTTGACAAAAGGTTTGATACATCATTCAGTTCATCGACCAAATACAAAGTTTGGTACAATTATACATTATTACACATCAATTCTTCCCTTGGACGTCCCTGCTTGCTTACGATTGTGCCGTATCCATGGAGCATCCTCATCATTTAACTTAATGCTTGGGTCAGTGTTCACTTTGAAGGGCGGAATTTCACCAAACATATTATAATCTTTTGACATGTCTGTCTTGTCCTCCACTCCCACGATGTTTCTTTTCCCTGAAAGAACAATGTGGCGCTTTGGATCATCGCATGATGTACTGATCGTTTTCTTATCTTTCCGTTTCCTCGGTTTGCTACTCATGTCCTTCAAATAAAAAACCTGAGCGACATCTTTGGCAAGGACGAATGGTTCGTCAAGGTAACCAAGATTGTTGAAATCCACCATTGTCATTCCGTATTGCTCGTCCACCTTTACCCCACCTCCTGTTAGTTTGAACCATTTGCACCGGAACAAAGGGACCTTAAAGGAGGGTCCATAGTCAAGTTCCCATATCTCCTCTATGTAACCATAATATGTGACCTTTTGCCCATTCTCGGTTACTGCATCAAAGCGGACACCACTGTTTTGGTTGGTGCTCTTTTTATCTTGGGCGATGGTGTAAAATGTATTCCCATTTATCTCGTACCCGTGAAAAGTCGTTATAGTCGAAGATGGTTTCTTGGCCAACATGTACAGCTGATCTCCAACATCATTGTCATTCATGAAATGTTTTCGCAACCAACTGCCGAAAGTCTCCATGTGGGCCTTTCTAATCCAGGATTCAGGCTTCCCCGGGTTGTCCGAGCGTAAAATATTCTTGTATTGCTCGAAGTACGGAGCCACCAAGCTGGAATTTTGCAGGACTGTGTGGTGTGCTTCAGTCATAGAATGACCGTCCATACATATCGTGGTATCCCTTCCGATCTTGCCTTTTCCACTTAGTCTCCCCTCGTGCCGCGATTGAGGAATACCAATCGGTTTAAGGTCAGGAACATAGTCAATACAGAACTCAATTACCTCCTCATTTCCATAGCCCTTGACGATGCTTCCTTCTGGCCTAGCACGGTTACGAACATATTTCTTTAATACTCCCATGAACCTCTCAAAGGGGAACATATTGTGTAGAAATACAGGACCGAGAATGGAAATCTCTTCGACTAGGTGGACCAGGAGGTGCGTCATAATATCGAAGAAGGATGGTGGGAACACCAACTCGAAACTGACAAGGCATTGGACCACATCGTTCTGTAACCGTGGTAGATCTTCTGGATTGATTACCTTCTGAGAGATTGCATTGAGGAATGCACATAGCTTCACAATGGCTACTCGAACATTTTCCGGTAGGAGCCCCCTCAAAGCAATCGGAAGCAATTGCGTCATAATCACGTGACAGTCGTGAGACTTCAGGTTTTGGAACTTTTTCTCCGGCATGTTTATTATTCCCTTTATATTCGACGAGAAGCCAGACGGGACCTTCATACTGCTCAGGCATTCAAAAAAAATGACCTTCTCTTCTTTGGTAAGAGCGTAGCTGGCACGACCTTGAAACCATTCCGGATGCCGGTCATCTGGGTCTTTCAAAAGTTGCTGGTCCTGCCGTGCTTCCTTTGTATCATTTGTCTTCCCATACACGCCCAAGAAGCTTAGCAGGTTCACGCAAACATTCTTCGTAACATGCATCACGTCGATTGCAGAGCGGACCTCTAGGACTTTCCAATATTCTAGCTCCCAAAATATAGATTTCTTCTTCCACATGGGTGCGTGCCCGTCAACTCCCCGCGGAACTGATTGTCCGCCAGGATCCTTTCCAAAGATGACTTTCAAATCCTTGACCATATCAAATATCTCAGCACCAGTACGTTCGGCAGGCTTCGGCCGGTGATCTGCCTTCCCGTTGAAATGCTTGCCTTTCTTTCTTACGTTATGATTTCGGGGAAGAAATCGACGATGACCCAGGTACACGTTCTTCTTACAATTAACCAAACGTACACTTTCAGTCTCATGTAAGCAGTGCGTGCATGCATTGTATCCCTTATTTGTCTGTCCCGAAAGGTTACTGAGAGCAGGCCAATCGTTGATGGTTACAAAAAGCAACGCTCGTAGATCAAATTCCTCTCCTTTGTGCTCATCCCAGACACGTACACCAGGTTTCGCTCACAACTGTAAAAGTTCTTCAACTAATGGCCTTAGGTACACATCGATGTCGTTACCGGGTTGCTTAGGGCCTTGGATGAGAATTGGCATCATAATGAACTTCCGCTTCATGCACAACCAAGGAGGAAGGTTGTAGATGCATAGAGTCACGGGCCAGGTGCTATGGCTGGAGCTCTGCTCGCCAAAAGGATTAATGCCATCAGTATTTAGACCAAATCTTAAGTTCCTTGCGTCAGCTGCAAAATCTTTGAAAACTCTGTCGATCTTTCTCCATTGCGTTCCATCAGCGGTGTGTCTCGACTGCCCGTCGGACTTACGGTCCTCTTTGTGCCATCGCAACAACTTGGCATTCTTTTTGTTCATGAACAGACGTTTCAACCGTGGTATTATAGGAGCATACCACATCACCTTGGCGGGAACCCTCTTCCTGGGTTTCTCGCCCTCAACATCGTCACCAGGGTCATCGCCTCTGATCTTATAACGCAATGCAGTGCATACAGGGCATTCATTCAAATTCTCGTATTCACCGCGGTAGAGGATGCAGTCATTAATGCATGCATGTATCTTCTGAACCTCTAAACCTAGAGGGCAGACAACCTTCTTTGCTTCGTACGTACTGGCGGGCAACTCGTTATTCTTCGGCAACATATTCTTCAACATTTTCAGCAAATTTTCAAATGATGAGTCACCTACACCTTCCTGTGCCTTCCATTTTAGCAAATCCAGTGTGCAGCCCAGCTTTTTCAGACTATTATCGCATCCTGGATACAACGACTTTTTGTGATCCTCTAACATGCGATCCAAATTCTCCCTCTCCTTCTCAGTTTCGCAGCGTCTCCGTGCATCAGCAATGGTCCGACCAAGATCATCAGCGGGCTCATCATGTGCCTCTTCTTCACCTTCACCTAACCCTTCCCCACCTTCAGCATCATCCTCCATGAAAGTATCACCGAAATGATCACGATAGTTGTCATCGATATCATCCCCTTCTTCATCGTCTTCCATTCTGACCCCTCTTTCTCCATGCTTGGTCCAACAATAATAGCTTGGCATGAAACCATGCATAAGCAGGTCCATGTGAACTCTTCTTGGCGAGGAGTAACCCTTATCATTCTTACAGACAGCACATGGACAGATAATAAAACCTTGCTGCCTGTTCGCATTTGCCACTACGAGGAAATCTTTCAAACCCGTAGTGAACTCGCCGGAGAGTCGGGAACCGTACATCCATTGCCGATTCATCTGCATTATTATTATATAAAGTATATAATTAACCATCATGCATTTGTTAAACTAAGTAGCTAGAAATAATACTAATTAAACAATGAACTACACACATGCGTATTTTATCAATGACACATGAAAGGTTCGAGTTGCTAACCGCGATCGCGAAGGAAAAATAAATGAGAAAGCTCAAGTGTGGCTTGTTTCAGGCTCTCGGGCATTTCATCAAACACCTTGTGTGCATAGGAGAAACCAAAAGCAAACCATCACCACCCCACCACCACCTTCTGAAAATTGTGAAGTGTGATGAGCTGAGTGAAGTGGAGTGAGCTGAGTACATATAGGGATGGGCCTTTAGTCGCGGTTGGCCAGGCCAACCGGGACTAAAGGCCTCCCGTCCGCCAGCTGGATGGGCCTTTAGTCCCGGTTGGCCTGGCCAACCGGGACTAAAGGCCTTCGGGGACCTTTAGTCCCGGTTGGCCTGACCAACCGGGACTAAAGACCCTCCCGTCGGCCAGCTGTCGACCGAACGCGGGGGCCCAGGTAGTTGGTCGCGGGCCTTCTCCCGAACCGCGACTAAAGAGCCCTTTGGTCGCGGTTCGGTTCTGTTGGGGACTAATGGCGGCGTATGGAAGCCCCTTTTTCTACCAGTGTACCTTACAGAAAGCAAAGGGGGCGGTAGCCTAAGCAGCGTTGGGAACATTGCATGCATGCATGGCAATATGGCCTCGGCATGGCAGGAGCCGAGATAGATCCGCCTCGTGGCAAGAGCAACCAAGCCAAGTGTTGGTCGAGCCCATGTTGACATGATAAACAAGAAAAAGAATTACCACTACTGCTCCTTTTAAGCACTTGTAGGATACTGTTGCATTGCAGTGTGTCGTTGGGAAGTGAAACCATGTATGGGGCCATATCTGCGGCCATGGGAACCAGCTGAGAGAATCAAATGCACAGGGGTTTCTTCCTTTTTTGCAGCAATCCTGCCTGGTCACCCCTCCTTTTAATGAGAGGATCTCCTCTGTTTGGACCTGTTCGTACTTCTTTTGAATCCAATGTCTGCATACAGCATCACAGTCCGCCACCACGCTTGGTAGAACTGCTCTAGAGAAAGTTGTACCTTGGTGATGTGGTCCAAATAATCCCTGTAGCGCTACTTGCAATGTACTCCCTCTGTAAAAAAATATAGGGTCGTCTAGATCACTATATTAGTGATCCTTTTTTAAAAGGAGGATTACTCTGGCCTCTATATCTGAAAAATACATGCGGCCATATTATTAAAAAGTGCCAACAAAAAACATAGTCTGAGATCCAGTACAGCTCACAAACGCAGGAAAAAGAGAAAGAAAAACAAAGTAAAATCATTGCCACAACCGGAAGGAAAATAAGACAAAATGACTAAACACCTATTATATTATGAGACCGCCATCCAAACCGATTGAAGATACCCCGTGCTACCATCTTCCACTGGTTGCACCCAGTAGCCAAATGCTCTCTGGAGTCCGTAAGAGAGAGTAACAACCACGTACAGATCCATGCCGTAGCTCTGAAGATAACCTACAAGAAATTTGAAGTATTTTGCCTGCTAAAGATCATATCCTTCCTGCAGTTCCATATAGCCCAAAGTAGTGCCCATATTCCAATTCGAATACGTGCCGCAATAGCAGGTTCCACTCCAGTTAGCCACGTCCCAAATAACACATCAATACTAGCTGGAGGAGTAATGTTAAAGGCTATATGAATGGTTCGCCACAGTAATTTCGCGAGAGGGCAATCTATGAAGAGGTGTTGTATTGTTTCGTCTTGATCACAAAAACAACATCGTGCACTACCTACCCATCGTCGCTTTAGCAGATTATTTTTGGTAAAGATCACTTGCTTGTGGAAAAACCACATGAAAATTTTGATTCGCAAGGGAACCTTAACTTTCCAAATATGCATCGATCTCGGGATTGGGCTAGCTAACTTCCATTGAATGGTGTCCGGCTGGTCGAAAAGTTGAACATCCATCGATCTCCGTACCAAGTGTAGCTAGGAACTCCAACGTTCCCCTACTAAAGACCACCTGAACTGGATATTTAAAGGTACCACAGGTAATACTGTTGCCACGTAATCCTTCTTACGTTGTACAATATTATACAAGGTGGGGTACTGTAGGGCTAGAGGTGTCTCTCCTAACCATGTACCCTCTCAAAATCTTGTTGTCGTATCTACCACCAACGAATTTTTGCCCTATGAAAGAAAGCATCTTTTGTTCTCATGAGCCCTTTCCAAAATGGCGAGTCATTAGATCTTACGGTAACCTGAGCCAGAGATTTAGAATATAAATATTTGTTACGTAAATTTGTGCCCATATACCATCAGTCTCTACTGATAACCTATAGAGCCATTTACTCAATAGGCATTTATTTTTAATCTCCAGGTTCTCAATCCCAAGACCCCCTGGTCTTTGGGTCGGCAAATAATATCTCATCTTGGCAAGCGATATTTTTCCTTAACTTCATCTGATTGCCAAAAGTCTAGTCTCTTCTGTATCCCTTTAGGTACTTCGAAGAAAGATAACAGGAACATCGGCATACTAGTTAGTACTAAACTAATCAGCACCAGTCGACCTCCATAGGACATAAGCTTACCCTTCCAGCAGCTTAGTTTTTTTTCAAATCAATCTTCATGCATTTCCATTCTTTATTAGTTAGTTCACGATGATGAATTGGAATTCCTAGATAACTGAAAGGTAAGGATCCCAATTCACATCCAAACAATTGTCGATATGCATCTTGTTCATCTTTGGCCCAGCCAAAGCAAAACAATTCGCTCTTGTGAAAGTTAATCTTTATTCCCGACAATTGTTCAAAGAGGCACAACACTAGTTTCATATTCCTAGCTTTGCAAGATCATGATCCACGAAGATAATAGTGTCATTGGCATAATGTAAGATAGAAAGTCCCCCATCGACCAGATGGGGAACGAGTCCACCTACTTGGCCGTTCTCCTTGGACCTACCTATATAAGCACGACCAACATATTAGCCACTATGTTGAATAAGATAGGAGACATCGGATCTCCTTGTCTTAAGCCCTTATGAGTCTAGAAATAATGACAGATGTCATCATTCACCTTAATCCCGACACTACCTTTTTGGACAAAGGAATCCACCTGATTCATCCATGTTTCATAAAACCCCTTCATGCGCATGGCCTGTTGTAGGAACGACCACTTGACCTTATCATATGACTTCTCAAAATCCAAATTGAAGATCACCCCATCTAGTTTCTTCGAATGGATTTCATGTAGAGTTTCATGTAGGATAACAACCCCTTCTAGGATATGTCTCCCAGGCATGAAGGCAGTCTGACTCGGTTGCACCACCGAATGGGTGATCCGTGTCAATCTATTGGTGCCCACTTTCGTGAATATTTTGAAACTCACATTAAAAAGACAGATTGGCCTAAACTGCTCGATTCGAACGACTTCTTCTTTCTTTGGCAACAATGTTATCGTACCAAAGTTAAGATGGAAGCGTTGCAGGTCGCCATTGAGAAAGTCATGAAACATGGGCATAAGGTCATCCTTTATAATATGCCAACATTTCTTATAGAATTCCGCTGGGAACCCATCTAGTCCTGGTGCTTTATTCGGCTTCATTTGAGATATCGCGTGAAAACACTCTTTCTCATTAAAAGGTGCAGATAAAATCTCATTTTCATCCAACCTAAGCTGAGGAATAGCCCCAACTACAAGCTCATCCAGGGACACAACATTGTCTACCAGAGGCCCAAAGAGTTTATAATAATTCAAAATATATACTTGAGGTTCTCATGTCCAACCACCGTCCCTTCGTCCTGCTCGAGCTGTATGATTTTCTTTTTCCTATGTTTGCAATTTGCAATCATGTGGAAAAATTGAGCATTATCATCCCTATTGACAACTTTAAGAACCTTATCATGCAAGGCCCATTTCATTTCTTCTTCTCTAAGAAGCGTGCGCAGTTTCTGCTCGGCCACGGGCTTTGCGGCCTGCTCTGTCACATCAAGCAGGTTCGATGCCGCTTTCAAGTCTAATGCTTCAACCAATTTGACAAGTCTTTAGTTTCTTGTTTATATATCCCGCTTTTGTTTCTGGCCCATCCACTTACAAATTGTCGTAGATGTCAAATCTTGTTTTGCCATCGTTCTATGTTGGATCGCCCACCAACAGGCTTGGCCCATTCTCTTGCTACAATGCTAAGAAATTCTCTTTTTTGAACCAGCTTAATTCGAAAGAGAAAATATTTTTGTTACCAATATGTGTCGCTTCTCCCAAGTCAACCAACAATGGTGTGTGGTCTGAGATTGCCCTGTGCACCGCATGCACTGACACAAGTGGGTATTTCTGTTCCCATTCCACACTATCAAGCACTCTGTACAACTTCTCATATGTTGGAGTAGATAACGTATTCACCCATGTGTATTGTTTACCCGTTAGTTCAATCTCCCTCAGATTGTGACCGTCAATAATCATATTGAACATAAAGGAACAACGTGCATCAAAATTATTATCATTATTTCCTCTCTCCTTCAAATGATATTAAAATCCCCTCCAACTAAGATCGGCAACCATTCATCCTCGTAGATCCTAACCAGATCATCCAGGAAGTCAGGTTTAAGTTTGGGTTGGGCTGCGCCTTACACAACCACTAGAACCCATCGGAATCCATCCAGTTTTGACCTCACCTGAAACTTAACTGCGTAATCACATCGAACCACATTGACCACCTCTAGTGTTTCTCACATAACCCCCAATAGGATCCCATCGGATCGTCCTCTAGGAGACAGACAGTGCCAGTCAAAATCAATTCCACTGGACAAAGTTCCAAGGAACTGCGAGGTGAAGTTATCTCTGCCAGTTTAGAGAACTGCAATAAAATCAAGTTCTTGATCAATCGATGTGTCTGCAAGGAACCTTTCTTTAGCAAGTTTGCTAGACCTCTGCTATTCGAAAAAAAATCCTTTCATTAGTCATCATGAAATTTCTTCTTAAGCTTGACTCCCGCACTTCTACAAACTGCCGATGTCGGATAAACCTTCCTCTTCCAGGAACGCTTGGGTTTATCGCCACCACCTCCGCGTCCAAATGACCGGTGGCAACCTGTGCATTTCACTCTAGCGTAATAGGATGTACATGTCCCTCAGACTTCGTGCCCTCTACGTCCACTTCGGCCTCCTCCGAAGTAGGCATTAGGTCGTCGCAAAAACTCTCCAGAGAAGATATCCCCAATTTGTTAATATCAGCATCATTCATAGGCCTTACAGCCGCAATGGTACGAATAAGCTCAGACGCTCTCTCAGCTTCTAAGTATAATAAATCATTAACAGGTTTAGCAATTTCCTTCCCATTAGACCCGAGGGATACTCCTAAGTCATTTGCCTTACTAATGATCTCATTTTCAAAAAATGCAGAATGGAACAACTCATATTAATTGACATACCTATAGTTGCCTCAACATCACAAAGCTTGGCTGCCCTCATAGCACGCCGTAACTGCAGGTCGTCAACGTCTCGTTGATCCTGGATCCGGTTACTGACACGCATGCCAGCCGTCACTGGGTCCATAATCCCACCGAACGCAATTCCCTCGTATGTAGTCCTATCCCTCAGGGACCGATCCCTCGCCAAACACCCTCAATACTAACAAGTCATGGCATGGGAGGCGAGGCCGATAGGACACCTCTTGCAGCCGCGGCCGTCATCCCCTCCGTCGGCGCGGAAAAGCACATGTCTGCTGGTGTCGGTGAAGACGGAACCTGCCTAGGCTTCGAACGGCGAACAGGAGGAGGTGAATCACGGGCCTCTTGTCCGTGACTCCCCCTCCCCTCAACACTGGCAAGGCGTCGGGTAGGCCCAACCGGCGGTTGGGAGTCCTCTAGACTCCGGCCCTCTACCAGCGCGATGTCCGACTCCAAGACCTCTTGTCTCGGTGTGTCATCCATCTCCGTCGTACTGGCCACCATCGACGCGACCCCCTTCCCAAGAGAAGACACACCAAACGAACCAAATCCGGCTCTTTCGACTCTTCCTTGTGGCTCCATAAGCGTCTAGGGGCAGAAGACATATGCTATGACGGATCCTCCGCCTCTTCCTTGTGGCTCCATAAGCGTCTAGGGGCAGAAGACACACCAAACGAACCAAATCGCAACGAGTTCATTGGTGTCGGTGTTTGTGTAGGTCCCATGGCAGGCTCATCTCCCTTCCTAGACCATGCCGCAGGCCCCTTGGCTGCCTCCCCGTGAGCCATGGTCGGCACCTTTCTCCTGACCCCTAGAGGTACCATCGCCCTCAGTCGTATCCATGTCTTGATTCCCATCCCCCTCCTTAAACATTGGTGTATCCTCGAAATCCACGTCGAGGTCGTATGTGACCCCCGCATTAGTCCATTTGACCACATCCAGCACAAACTTGATGTTCACCACACTGACAAGCAACCTCGCCACACCATTTGCGCGGGTAAAAGGCATATCGATCTGCTCTGTCTTGCCAATGGGAGATCCCAAACTCTAGGTCACAAGAAAATTATTTAGCGGCTTAGGAGGCGCCCCAGGAAAGAGGACCCAAACCTAAGGCAAAGGTGTACCTCGCGGCTCCTTCTGCTTCCAAGCATCAAATTCCAGGATACAATTAGTACTAGGCACCCTACACATGCCAAACTTAAGAATACGGATTTGATCCTCCCTCATAGGAAAATCCACCTTGTAAGTCTGCTCCTCAAGTCTCACAAGGTTCAACTGGAAACTACCTGGTGCAAGCTCTTGAAGGTGCCACACAATTTGTGCCTCGGTCATGAATCCATTTGTCACCCTCAGAATGCCCGAAAAAGAATTGTCCAAGAGATGTGTTGTCTGGTCCACATCAGGTGATTCAAAAAACATCAACTCCTGATAGCAAACCCCATAGATCGTGACCATCGTCTTCGGTCCCAAAAGGAGGGGGCACTCTCCAAAAGTATGCTTCGGCTTAAGACAATATCACAAAGCTTTGTTGTGCACTCTGCCACAAAATGTCCCAGCTCACCACACGGATAGCAAGGCATCTTCTCTTTTTTATGCGCCCATTTTGAAGCTCTTTCACCTTCTGACATGTCGGACCCTTTGTCAGAGGAAGAATCCCGAGGCTTAGCCACAGTTTGCTTGGCCCCGGGAACCTTCACGACCGCTAAAGCTCGCATAGTATCTAAAGCTTCCTTTGATAGAACCGGTGTAGGAGCCGCCTCCACCAACTGGATAGTGGCCTCTAGCGTTGCAGGAGGCGCACCATCTGAAGTCTTCGCCGGCGGTGGTGGAGGGTGTGGCGGAGGAGGATGCCTGTCGCCACCCCCTTGAAACGCATGGTATCCGCCCAAGAAGTAATAGTTAGGCCCGACTACCCCCTCCATGAAGGTCCCCTATAGTCCCTGAAAGCCACATCTAGCCCCTCGACCATTGTCCCATGCGTATCTGCGTCCTCCACCAGAAGACGACGATTCGCACAACTGGCCCTCTCCATATGCGTCATCTCCATCGTCACACCACTGCCCGCGCGGGGGGATTCCGACTACCATCGCCCGCTCCCTGAAAATGGCGAGGGCTCGCCTCTCGACCACGGCCAGCCCTTGGGAAGGAGCCTCGCCGGCGGGCTCCTTTCCATCCCGCACCTGCTCTTGCTGGATAGGTGGCCCGATGGACCTACCCTGCGGCGGAGCTCCTTGGGGCTGCGGGGCTCCCCAAGGCGGTGGTGCCCTGGGAGGAGGCGGCGGGCCCGTTCCCTGACCGGTCATGGTGACTGTCGCCGGTGCACGGAGACCAGCAATTCTCGCGCCGCGGCCCTTCCCAAGCGACGGGAACCCAGACGCAGCCACAAGAGGTCTAACCCTAGCACAATCAACACGACGTGCATGCTCGGGCTCCCGATCCGAGATGATCTCATGCAACGACTCCAGGTGCGTAACTGCTGGGCCAATGGTCTGGGCTTCCTTCTGGGCCAAGTATCCAGAACCATTGAGGCCCACTACCGCAGAAATAACACTTGGCCCATCCGAGACCAACAAAAAATTCAAACGCCCATTTTGGTATGCCTGGATCTCAGGAGAATCGATGATCGCCAGCGGCGGCGTCGACGCCGTCGTTCATGCCTACTTTTTCCTCCTCATCGTGACTAAAGTCCATGACTCTGGCAAAATGAAATCAGATAAAGTGATTGGAGGGCTACATACCTTAAGGATCCTCCCTCGCCAAGGTTTCATCTTGGGCTTAGCCGCCTCAAATGGATGCCGGCCTGCACCATTTGGCTGACGATCTTCCTTGCGATCACCCTCGGATGAAGACAGAGCTCCGAATTCTGGTGAGGCAGACTGCTGCGTGACTGAGTCCGTGCTGAGAATCTCCTCGTCTCCATCGTCGCTCTCCGCGAGCAACCAAAATCTGCCCCTAACCGCGAACGTTCTGTCCCGACTCTTGGAGCAGGCGACGTCGCCCGATGCCGATCCTCCACATGACCCACCGCCGGAGATAGATTAGTTAGATCGACAAAATCGACCCTCACCGGACCACCACTCCCTTGCTCAAGCTGATCTCCGACGGTGATTTCATAAATGTCGATCACCAAATGCCCGCGATTCATGGACCACGATCTCATCTCCCTACAGGTACCGGCCTGCAAGGATGTCACCTTCTTGGTCTCGCAATGCGATCTAGCCTGACGACGGATGGAGGTTGAGAATTCGCCTTCGGCCATCCTCTTATCCACCGGCAAGCAAAAAAATTGCCCACCACTGCCATGGCTGAACCGGCGAGGACCCGCGCCCCCACGTCGGAGATGGACTCCGGACCGCAGTAGATCCCAGCGGTGGATCCAGCGGCGAAGGCGCCTCCGTAGAGGTCGTGACCTTCACAGAGGTCGTGACCTTCACAGAGGTCGCGACCTCCGCAGTCGTCGTCCCCTGGTCCATTGGAAGCACTTGCGATCGCTATTAGTGATCTAAATGATCTTGTATTTATTTTCAAAGGGAGTACTATGCATTTGTTCAAAAAGTTTTGAATAGCGGGCTATAACGACGAAATAAGGGCACTATAGCGTTTTTAACACGGCTGCACGAAACGACATGTATGTACAATGTAGGGATTTTAACGGGACTAGCAAAAGAGCCCGTGCGTTGCAACGGGAGAGAAAATACCACACGCCCCTAACACAATAACCATGACCAAAACCCCAATAGGTCCACATCCTTTATTTTAACATGACATATTACCAGTCTTGCCATTTATCCTTCACACTCTCTCTCGCGAACATGCATGGTCATAGATGGTTTCTTTCGTCTCCAATTTGTCTTTTTGAGGTGTTCATTTTCAATTTGAATCGGCACCAATACGAAAGAAAGATGGATTGTGCACTACTGATTAATGTTGCATCCTAAATAACATTTTAAAATTTATTAACATGTGAATAAACATCATATTCAGATTCTACGCATTTTTAAAGCAATTTTTATAGATAACATGTTAAAATTAGAGTTAGGGTTTAAAACATATGAATATTTCTTTGAAACATTTGAATCTGTCTCTAAACAACATTTAAAAATGATTCATGGGTAAAAAATATTCATATTCTACACATTTTTTAATCAATTTTCATATATGACATTTTAAAATTAGAGTTATGGTTTAAAAGATATGAATATTAAAAAAACATTTGAATCTATATAGTAAAAAACATTATTTTCTAGACAGATGGTGGCTTTATTGACCAGAATATAGGGGGTTTTCTGAATAAATCGAAAAGCTTTCTATTGCACTTAAATAGCACTGTGGGTGGATTAGCCGAAACCTCAGGTGGTTTTCTGAAAAATACAAAATGTTTTCTGCTCTAACTTAAGTTGGGACCACGGGGCTACTTTCATGAAAGTGCAAGGACTTTTCTGCAAACTGTACGGCAACGGACTATCAGAAATAATACATGCTTTATTATTAGGTAGGGATATAGCGTGATTTAACGGTGCTGTAGGCCTGATTAGTTTATTTTTATGGCTGCTGCTCTTTGCCACAGTTCACTATTTTAGACTTTTGATTGTTTATACTCCCTCCGTTCCTAAATATTTGTCTTTCTAGAAATTTCAAATTGTTACCACATACGGATGTATATAGACATATTTTAGAGTGTAGATTCACTCATTTTGCTCCGTATGTAGTTACTTGTTGAAACTTCTAGAAAGACAAATATTTAGGAACAGAGGGAGTAGATCTGTACCATTGGTGCTTGGTCAACTTCACTACTCAACTAGAAAATAGCCCATATCAGACGCGACCAATCGAAATCTTAGGCGAAGTTCAGTCCAAGAAATAATCACGGACGTAATGAAAGCAAATTAATGAAACCTACAAGTATGTGTGCCCAGTAAAAAAAATCGTAGTCCAGATGTTCCGATGAACGTACATTAGTTTTTCACTCCTTAGTGTAGAGGAAATGTGAAACAATTCATAGACTAGCGGATTGGTGTAAAATGTTAACTTGCAAGAATTTGTCCAAGCATGTGTTGGGAGTAGTTTTTACTGAAAACCCTAAAAACACAGATCAGAATCCGAGTATATTGTTTTACAGCTGCCGATTTAGCAGGAGCAAGCGCCATAGTTGAGGTTTCAGGATCGACCTTTTCCTGGTTTGTAGAGAAATTGGCAGAGTGACCCGCATATCTGGGCAATGATTCGGAAACTTGGTTTTGACATTCCACACTAACCTCCTGTTGACTTCAAGTTTTGTGTAGCAAAACTTAACAACTTATGGACAAATTAACTAGTTTATGGGCGTGACCCCTGCGTCGCCCTCGCTCGGGCGACTCAGGGGCGGCCACCCTCCCGCCGCCGGCGTACCCTCCTCCTCTCCCTCCCTCCCTTGCCGCCGCTTGAGGCTAGCGCCAGGCAAGCCCGTGGCGCAGCCGGTGACTGCGGCGGCGGGGCCCTTGCTGCTCCGCCAAGCGCTGGAGAGCGATTGGATCTGGGGCTGCGGCCCTTCCGGCGAGGCCCCTCCGTGCCGGCGAGATGTGGGACTGGCGTGGTGCCGGTGGTCCGGTCGGACGGCCGACAGATCTTCGGTGGACCATGCCATGGTGTGACTGCTCTGGTGGCTGGCGGCGCTAGATCTGACCGCTGTCATCCGGCCCTGATCGGTGTGCTTCTCTCCTGCGGGTTCCTGGCAGTGCTGGCGTGGTTGCCGGGACCCTGGCCGAGGGTGAAGCTGGTGGAGGTGATCAGGGTTGTCTCTAGAAATTCGGGGCCCGGGCAAAAACCAAAATGTGGCACGAAATTTTGACAATTCACATAAAGGAATAATTAATATGTGTAAAGAGTACTCTCACTTTATTATATAATTTCAAGTCTGCTTTATTTCTACCGTATTTAGGCATATTTCAACACTAATGCTAGAAGGTAAAGGGATTACAAAGCAATGAACGGACCTCATGTCCTACCAGAAAGGAGCATTCGTCTAGTATTATCATCATCAATTTCTGCATCAGGAGCCTCAACCTTTGCTGCATTATCATCAAGACCATCATCAACATTAAAATATGTAGTTTGATTTTCAGAATTATGCTGGGCCCTTTCACCAAATATCTATCACGGGAACCCGTTAGAGATTGAGCCTCAACTTCGAGTTTTTGTTTCTTTTTTACGCTTTGCAGCACCAGATTCATGGTTCCTAATTCTAGCAGACATGATGAAGATTCAGGAACACACAACCTTACAAATTATAAAAGTGATTACTGATCAAACAAAATCTATTTAGTTTCTAATAGTAACGGTCGTTAGATGAATAGATCATCCAAACACAAATAAAATGAATTGAAGATTAAAACACGGTCAGTAGTTTGGCCTAGATGTGTTCCTCGATGACTCGATCCCGATTGAAACAACGAACGGAACCGCGCTCCACAGCTGTTGCGGCTTCACACAGCAAGACGACCAGCAATGTGATTAGATCGGAGGTAACTACCTCGGCACCGGCACGACTCCCAGGGCCTTCGTCAATGCCCGATCGCCGCTCGCGAGACCTAGATGGCAGTTCGCTGTCTGTTCGTCTGCAATCGCTGGAATCAAGCGATTTGTATCCAATCTTCCGGTCGACCTATTGGGCCTCCAACATTCTTTTCTGTAAGTATTTTATTTGGGCCCTAGCACTACCAGACCTGGATGCCTAGCAGTCCTGGAAGCCTAGCAAATTAATCAAAGACACCATGTAGGATTAATCAAAGATTTTGGGGGCCCTGTGCGATCACTTACCTCGCTCCCCCTCATCGATGCGCCTGGAGGTGATTCAGATTGGGGGAAACCCTTTGGTCGTCCCCGGTCAGCCGCCCCGACGACGGCGCTCAAGGGCGCCGCTTTTCTTCTTGGAGACGTCGATCTATGTCTGCTCCTTCATTTCCCCCCTCCCTACCTCTCATGTGAAAACCCTAACTCCGGTGGGCGCGGCGGCGTCCTTGATGCTGTTACCTTCCTGAAGGCGTCGCCGAGTGGTGGTGGGCACTGTGTGGGTCCTGGACGGTTGCTAGTGATAGGCACTGGGAAACCCTAGGATCTGGTCTTTCCGATCGGACGATGGTGGTACTGCGGTGCCGTTTCTCTCCCGGGAGCATCGTTTGTGGAGCAGCGCTAGAAGACAGAGGCAGGAGGTGGAGCGGCTCCGTCTTGCACGAAGCTTCGGTGGAGCTGTCAAGTCATGCCTGGCCGAGAGGTGCTACGCAGAGTCATGACGTGTTGGCAGGTGCTACGCACGACAGATCTTCCAGAATCTTCGCGTCTGGACGGACAAGCACAGGCCGGTGGCGTCATTGGGCGCCGTAGTGGCGTCGACACATGTCCGGACTGGCAAGCATGATGCGGATCTCTCTCCTGAAAGTGAGTCAGTGGTTCGATGAAGATGGCGGCTTCTAAAACGTGTGCATGTGGTGTGCGCTTTAGGTCTTCTCCACCGGCTGTTAGTCCCAATACGTAATGTGGATGGGTCGATGACGACACCGATTTTAAATACGGGAAGTGAGAGCACTCCTTATTATCGAATTTGTAGGTGTGAGTGGTGGCTTCGGGTGATTTGATGTATATTTTGCCGGACCTTTATGAAATAATTAATAAAGATGGTTGCATGCATCGATTGATGCAGAGGCCAGAGGTTTAACCTCCTTTTCAAAGAAAAAAAACTAGTTTAGCACAAACATTCAAACAAAAGATCAGAATCAGAGTACATGGTTTTGCATTTGACGGTCTAGTGGGAGCGAGCGCCATAGTTGAGGATTCATGATGATGGAACTCTTCCTCTACGTTTTACGGAGAAAGCTCAGAGTGGTGAGTCATGAACCAAATTGGAACCCACACGTCTAATCCATCTGTCCACGATGAGTTGCAACATCTGCTTTCCACTTTCCACTTATGAGCCAGCTAAGCTAGCCCATGGAAAAAACGACAAGGTGCTTTGATATTCTCATAACAGTTATGTCCTCTCAAAAAAATAAAAAAGTTTTCCTGCAAAAATCCTGACTATTTCCGGGATATTGCCCCTGCCAGAATTATTCTTTATGCAATGCCCAAGAGCACTAGAGCAGTAGTCAACTCAAGAAAAAGAGGCCAGCTGCCCCCTTCACGTAGGACTATAGGTGCCAAATTATGCGTGGCTTTAGTGGTCTTGTCCTAAGAGTCAACTCGTGCGTGTTCGTGTCATACTACTATGCATACATGCATGCATGATTCTTGCATGATTACATTGTCATTGCTAAAAAGGTGGCTAGGTGATAAGTAGAGGCAAATAGGGCCACAAATTTCCACCAGAAGATGTGGCACTTTATATTACAAAGAAATGGTATTTGAGGCGCTTTTAAATTTTATTTTGTGTCGGAGAAAACATGTGCACCAATTATGAGTGACATTATAGGAGAAAAACATAATAGAAATGAGCAGGAAAGTCATGATGGATCTCCCTTTTGTCCCTGTCACTGAGCCCAGGGCTCTGAAGGTGAGCTTCCAGTCTTTGTAGGGGCCAAGGTAATGCTTCCATGCTTATCGAACAAGTGTTAACAGTTGATTGATTTGATGGTGGTAGAACTGCTACTAGTGAAAGTGTACCTTTGTGATCATGTGGTCCAAATATTCCCACTAGCCACTTGGTTCACATGCCTGATAAATTTTTCCTGGAGAACTTTATGCTACTCCCTCCGTTCCCAAATAATTGTCTTTCTAGCCATCTCAAATGAACTACAACATACGGATGTATGTAGACATGTTTTAGAGTGTAGATTCACTCATTTTACTCCGTATGTAGTCACTTGTTGAAATCTCTAGAAAGACAATTATTCAGGAACGGAGGGAGTAGTTGCTACTAGGGGGATGAAAAACCTTGAAAATCCTGAAGAAAACGACACAACTATAACCTGAAGGTGATAATCCATTGGTTCGTAATCTCCTTTTGATGTTATCCGGAACAGTTGTTTAGGAGGATCGAATTAGTATCTATATCTTGTAGTCAGGCGGCGATATGGTTCAGAAATCATTTTCTTTGGAAAAAACTAACGCTCACACGTGTGGCATCTTGCATATCGCCCACGCGTCTCCTTTACCATTCATTTTGCCACATGTGAACAGATGACATCAGCAGAAATCTTTTTGATTTTCGTCTTAAAAATGTTTCATCTCCTAATTCAAAAATCAAATTAAAAATCCGTTTTCACCATTAAATCCGTCTCGACGAGATCTTCAAAACTAGACCCCATGTTGATATGCTTCGACGAATTTTTTTTACCCAAAAGTTGCCATGATGTTTAAACTGTAGTTGCTATAGTGCTTAAACTAAAGTTGCCATGTGGCAATTTCAGTTTGTAGAGCATGGCAATTTTAGTATTTTGATGATAGCAATTCCAGGACTTTGACCATGAAAATTATTTTTGTATGAACCATGCCAATTTTAAGTGCACGTATCATGGCAATTTTAGTTTATGGTTCATGGCAAGTCTAGTTTCTTAATTTCCCGTTTTATAAATGTCAAAAATTATTTTTAAATGTACAAGAAAATAGCTGAAGTATATCAAGGGAACTTAAGTGTAAACACCATGGCATTCCTGTGCAATAGACATGGCAACTTTTAACTCAAAAAAAATTCATCGAAATATATTGATATGAGATCTAGTTTCGAAGATCTCGTCGCCGGGGATTTAATAATTAAAACAGATTTTTTAATCAAAATTTTCATTTAAGAGATAAAGCATTTTGAAAACTGAAAATCCAAAAAGATTTCCACATGCATGCGGAGACGTGACGCATTCTATGTATTATAGGGTGTGTGGACGGGTTTCGCTCCTACCACACGTGTGGACGTTAGCGTTGTCTTTTTTTTACCTGTGAGTGGGATGGCAGTTGTGTCCGCATGCTTTTCTAGAGAGCAGAGTATGATAGATGGTAGCTTCATGACAAAGCTCGCCCAGCAACTGAAGGACTGCACGACACGTACACATGCAGCCTTGGCCATTGCATGGCCATCAGACGAGAATGATGAGAGCTGGACAGAGTTGGCAATGTCAGGGCATCGACCAAACGAATCCCCACCAAACATGTGAGAAAGAAAGAAGGCAAGGAAAAGATAAGAGCTCGTACCAAAAGATCTTTCCTTGCTGATTTTGCAAGTGGCTCTTCTGAGTGATCTGTGTCGTTTTGTGGCGAGAGGGCGTATCCAGCGAGTACTCCCTCCTTCCCAAAATATAAGTATTTTAGTACTCTCTCTTTCCAGAAACATAAGGTGCGTTTCATTTTTTTTATCTTCATCAGAAACATTAACTATGATATTACTTATTGCATGTCTATAAAATTAGTATAAAACATATGAACTAAAATTACATTGCAAGACAAATACGATGATACCATTTATACATGTTCAATCAATGCACTGTGGTATATATTTATAGTTAATGGTTAAAGTCATGCATTAAAGATCATAAAATGTCAACCATGCTTTATATTTTGGGAAGGAGGGAGTAGTTTTCACATCAAGGATAGTATCATAGATATAAGGGCTTCTCTAGAATGATCTCCAAAATTTAGGCCCTCCAACGCCTCCTCAAACCTTAACTCCTTAACTTTGAGGAGTTATTAAGAGGCGAATCTAACCGAACCCTCAAACTTAACACTTCAAACAAACTAGACCCCACATAGAAGTCTCTCTTCCTCTTCTTCTTACTTCTTCTTTCCACTCTGTGCATGGCGCAAGCGTGCGACAAAGTAGTCTGGAAAGTAGGTGAGATTCGTCTTCGGCTGAATAGGTTCTCCCCCTCATCCTTCTTCTAGTGGTGCAACGGTATGGTCCAATACACAAAGAATCATCAAAATCGGTGATGGCGACCGGTGGCCACTTTTCTTGTATGTCTTTGATCGTGGTTGGGGATGACGGGAGGAGCATCAACGGGCTAGGGACGATGAGGGGGAGTGCTGCCGTGGCCGGACACGACGCAAAAGACAAAAAAATATCGTCGACCTCTGTCGCTTGGCAGGGTGGTTGCTGGAGGCAAGAAACACAGCGGGGGGTGACACCAGGGTGGAGGTGGATGAGCAACATGGAGAAGCGGACGCACGAGGGAAGTGGGAATCTTTTGCTGAGAAATGGTTTTGAATGCTCAAATTTGAGGAAGAGGGAACACTTCTCCTCAATTATTTGAGGAGTTAAAGATTTCCACAGATCGACTAGTTGCGGCTTAACTCCTTAAAAGGTAATATTAATAAAGAATCTTTTGAGGAGTTAAGCCTTTTAGGGTTAGGCTAGAGTTCTCTTCAGAGTTTCGGCAATCATTAATTATGAGGCCAATGAGATAGCTCTTGCCATTTGGGTGTACTCATGGTTATGGTACGACTAAGTGAATCAAGAAGCTAGAAATCACAGAATATGTGCCATGTTCTAACTACCCGATACCCCAGCTATCCCTTAAAGGTAGGGCACATAATTTTTAAGAATAAGAATTGTCATACTTTGTTGGACGGCACAATTAGGATACCTCACACACTATAATCAAGAAAGCTTTCTTGCCATAGTACAAAAGACATCATGGTCAACACTACTCCCCGAACAAGTATCATCACATCCCTTCTCCATGTGCAAGCAACTCCATCTTCGTCATATATAACGACCGAGCCAGCTTACTACTAGAAGTCATATGAAGCCATATGAAAATCCATGCCAGTAGGGATGGAGCCAGTGGTGGCCAAGCAGAGGCCATGGCCCCCCTTGGTATTTAAAAAAGACTCATGTATTGTTAGCTCGGGATGCTCTACATTTTTATATATTTGGCCCCTCCAACCTTTTACCTCGCGTGTTGACCCCCCATCCTTCAAGATTCATGGCTCCAACACTACATGCCAATCACACAGCCACCCGCGACATGGACAATGCAGCTTTGATTTTGACCAAGATTTACGAGGAGAACTATGCAAGGTTCACACCGTGGAAGATCATGAACATACCTCCTGCCGCCCATCATAGTTTTCACCCAGGCCCTACCACCGCAACTCCAACTTCACAGCAACAAACAACCCAAGATGAACCCATAGACACGTTGGAGAAAAGCCATCTACCGCAAGCATGTAGCAACCCTAACATCGCTCACCCCACCGTCATTGCCACTGAGTCCCCAATGCCATGGCCCCCGCCTTCTGCCATCCACACGCACACTGGTCCCTTCCAACTAGTGGACACTCCAAGAAGGATGCCAC
Organism: Aegilops umbellulata; assembly: GCA_032464435.1. Taxonomy (NCBI): domain Eukaryota; kingdom Viridiplantae; phylum Streptophyta; class Magnoliopsida; order Poales; family Poaceae; genus Aegilops; species Aegilops umbellulata. The sequence continues at coordinate 440,841,897 of CP136059.1, read as the reverse complement.
CAATCGGGGCCATGATGTAGAAACGCTACCATCATTCGATCCTGAAGGAGATCTGAGGTTTCCTCCAGAGTGACTAGGTAGAATGCACCACGCATCGAAGATGTTTGCAAGAAAAAAGCAGCACCCACAAGCGTCGATATCACCTACCTTCGCAAGAAGCCCATAGCGGAGCTTTCAGCCGGTGTTGCCACACCCTTCCCCCCCACCCCCCGAGTCACGGGATAGGACGGACCAGCAAACTGTCATGCACCATCGTCAAAGCATTTCTAGATCCATGGAACTGGTGTGTCCATCCCGCTGCTTCCCTTCCTCCGCGACACCATGCGTTTGGCAGAACCACCACCATACAGTTGCATAAAACAAGATGCTACTGCCAAGCCCTCTGTCGAAGACCATCGAGAAGGCCCCATGAATTCTCCACCGTATGCCACCATCTCATTAGACCCAGTAGAAACTCCCATAGAAAGCTTCTGACCAGACCACTCCTGCACACATAGTCCATCACCCGGACCAACTGCACCCATACTCCGGTAGCTAGAATCAGCCGCGCGTCGGCCGATGTGCATATGTGCGTCCACACACATCGACATTGTTGCTCCGGCCAGGAGGCCAGGTACTTATTGAGCTCCACTCGCCCTGTCCACCCATAGGACTGAAAGCCATATCCACGCCGGCCCGTTGTGACTCCGCCCTTTGTGTCACATGACAGCTCCACAATCCGCCATGCCGAGCTCCATTCCTCCGCAGCCGAGCCACTCCATGCCTCTCAAACCTTGTTGTAGTAAGAAATGGCCCTTCAAGGTTGACAATACATGAGCTTTTCCCAGCAGCACCATTCTGCAGCAGCGAGGGATGTGATATTGGGTGTGAGGTGGTTAGCGATGGCTAATACGTCTCCGACATATCTATAATTTTTTTTACGTTCATGCTATATTTACATCATCTATATATGCTTTTGGTATAGTTTATACCATTTTTATTTCGACTAACATATTATCCAATAACAAAGGCTAGTTCCTATTTTATAGGTTTTCTTTATTGTTTTGTAAATTGAACTACTTTCAGAGCTGGAAAAATCTGAAAAATTCACAATTTTTTTATGCCAAAACACTCCCCAACCAGAAGATGGGCTCTAGTGGATCCACCAGGTGTCCACGCATCCCCTTCAAGCGGCCAGGAGGCATGTGGTAGGGTTGCGTGGGAGCTCCTTAAGTCAGTTGACCCTCTTCTTTGACCACAAGAAATATCCGAAGAATCTAGTGTACCCTTAATTTCAGCCCAATGGCAGGATCTCTGTTTATTTAAGAAACGGGGATCTGACACAGAAAACTACCAAAAAACAGAGAGAAACAGAGAGAAGAGAGAGATCCAATCTCGATGGGGCCCTCGCCCTTCGGGAGGCATGAACACCAAGGAACGGTGGAGGAACCTTTCCCCACCTGGGGAAGGCAAAGAAAGAAGAAGGGGGCCTCTCTCCCCGTCGCTTCCGGTGGTGTTGAAGTGCTACCGGGGAAACAATAATCATCACCATCGTCTCCATCACCTTACTCCCTCTATATATAGTGGTCCAGTCTCGCAAACCTCTATAGTTCCCTACTTTAACATGGCGTTTGATGCTGAAAATTATTATCCAATGATTTGTTTCATTGTTATTATGTCTAAGTATCCCTTTTGTACGATATCTAATTGATGATCTGTTATGATTGATTTGACTTGTATGTTGATATGTTGTTGTCCTCTAGTCCCCATCATATGAGCAGACGCATATGCGGATCACACTTTAGGGTTAGTAGTATGTTGAGATAAGTATGGATAAGGTGATCGGAGTGACATATATTACCGGACCTACATATAAGAATTGATACGTATGTGATAAAATGTGACCAATATATTTTAATGCTAGGGTTGAGTTTTACCATGATGAATCTTTAGTATTTGCGGATGCTTGCTAGGATCCCAATGATAAGTACATGTTACCAATGGACTTTTTTGCATGTTAGCAATGATGATTATCAATGTAGTATCATAGACAATTGCCTAGGGACAATTCCATACCTCCTATCCCGCTACTCCATACTCGCTAAATTTCACTTAGTTGTTCGTTTACTTTACATCAAATAACTTTTATTTGCAAGTTATTTATCATCTTGCAAAACTATCTTTTTATAGCAACAAAATACTTCGAGTTTTGTTTTATAGGTAAAGCAAACATTTGTTGTACGTAGGGTTGTATTGGTGGTTGGTAGAACCTTAGAGAATACAAATCCTACATTTAGCTCCTCGTTGGGTTCGACACTCTTAGCTATTGGAATGGGGACAATCAACCCCCTACACTTGTGGGTTATCAAGACCTTTTTTGGTGTCGTTGCCGGGGAGCAACAGTGTAGGCTGAATATTCTTGTGTGCATTTTTTGTCTTTATCTCTAGGTAGTATTTTTATTCATGTTCATTACTTGTTTCCTATCTTTAGTTATGGGTAGGAAACAAAAAATACCAAAAAATCATGTACTTGCTCCAAAACAGGTTGAGGAACCTCCTAAAATCCTCCTATTTGATAAGTTCTACATTGATTTTGTTGAAGCCGTACGTGCTCGTGTTGAACACCCAACTAGCATAGTATGGGAAAAAAACTTTGGAAGAGCATGATTTTATGTAAAACACTGCTTGTCTCAAAAAGCAGAACTCTTGAAGGGTTTACTAGACAATTTGGATAGTCATGCTATTGATTTATGTTTTTTAAATGTTTAACTTGTTGCCTTAAAATGCTTTGGATCTCAATGCAAGAATAGAAAACAATTGTTTTAACCTCTTATGCAAGAACAGGTGTGTCGTGATTCTCGCTATATTTCCCACCTAATTTTCGTTGAAGACTCTTTGATTCTAATGAGAGCAGATAATACAAATGCTAATGCCCTAAAGAAATATTTGGTGATTACTGTGCTGCTTCAGGACAGTTAGTTAGTTTTGCCAAATCCTCTACTCCCTTCATTCCCTCAAACAAGGCCATTTTGTTTTCCTTGTCAAACTTTTACTTATGGTTCTGGTCAAAAAATATGAATTATATGTCACCAATAATATATCATCAAAAAGTTCTTCGAAAGGTGCATCTAGTGAAATACTTTTTGTGGCGTATAACTCACTTTTTGTTGGTAAAATTACTTGTCAAAGTTAGACATAAAAGAATGCAGTGGCCTTCTATAAGGGAATGGAAGCAGTATCTTTTATAGCCCAAGCACTAACGTGGATGACAAGGTGGATATATGTCAAATGCTAGATATGATGAATGAATCCTTGTCTGACAAGTACTTGGGGCTTCCCTCTATGATAGGGGTTGATACGGTGGATTGTTTCAAACAACTTATTGAGAGGATTCAAAATTTGGTAAATGGCTGGAAAGACAGAACTTTATCTTGTGATGGAAAGAGGCATTGATCAATGTGGTGGCCCACGCCATCCCTACCTATGTGACGGGTTTATTTAAATTCTTGAAAAAAATTGTCGAGCTCTTAGGCATGATTTCAGGAAGGTTGTGATTGAGCATTGTAGTCGTGAATCTAATATGGTAGCTCATGTGCTACCACAACAAGGTCATGTTGATCCACCGTTTGTGTTCACCTCCTGCCTTTATTTCTAGCTTTTTAGAGGATGATTTAAGTGCAATTTGATTTAATAAAGCTAGCCATGATGGTCTTCCCCTAAAAAATAAAGAATATGGTTATCATGATATTAAGCAAATTTAATAATTTGTTATCTTCATGCTAGCTAAGGAAATAGCTGCTAGAGTTGTGCAAGAAGAAAGTTGCAACCTTGTTGTGTGTATTAAATTTGAGACTTATTGTATCCTTGATAATTGTTTTCAAAATTTAAGTATTAATGTTTATATCACTAATCATGTTGAGGAAGTCTCCGTTGTCCACAAAGAGGCTAATGTTTAAGATGAAATTGCAGAAACTGCAAGCTATTTAGATGGAAAAGATGGGGAGGAGTGGGAATAATTAAAGGAGGAAGAGCTCACTAGTAGAAAACAGAGCTTTAAAACCGGTTCGTAAGGGCCTTTAGTGCCGGTTTCATAACCGGCACTAAAGGGTGGGCACTAAAGCCCCCCCCCTTTAGTACCGGTTCGGCACGAACCGGCGGTAAAGTGCCACCACGTGGCGTGAGCTCGCGCCCTGGTATGGGGGACCTTTAGTGCCGGTTGGTGTTTTTTAATTTTTTTTTTGAAAATTTCGGATTTTTTTTCGATTTTTATTTTTTCTAAATTATTAGATGATTTAGTCTCTAATCACCTCTCTTAACTGCTCAAGTGTGGATCACTCATTCCAAATCGCCTAACTTCCCGGCCGATCACCCATCCTCTCACTCCCCCAGCCTGAGCACGCTTAACTTTGGAGTTCTATTCCCCCTACATTCCAAGTCTGCACTTGTTGTTTTCCTGACAAATGTAAGCTGTCAATCCTATTAACCCTCAGCAGTTTAGCTTGAGCATTAGGTCACACGTTTCACCGTTTGAGTTTGAAACTATTATTCTAAAAAACAGTAATTATTTAGTAACACTAATATTTCTTGAATAAGTTTGACCATAGTTTGACCAGATTTGACCAAAATTCAAAAAATTGAAATAATTATTTAGTAACACTAATATTCTTGAATAATTATGTAGTAACATTAATACTTCTTGAATAAGTAGTTTGACCAGATTTAACCAAAATTTATAAAAAAAACTGAAATTTGACCATATCTTTTTTTCCTTTTGGAATTTGAGGATTCTAAAAAATTGCAAACAGGCTGTAGGCGGTCTCCATCGGATGCAGATTTTCGTGCTGATTTTTTTGATATATTATACGTTTTTTTTCCGACATCGTATGCAAAAGTTATAGCCGTTTTACATTTTCCCTACACTTTTTGCAAAACATGTCCAAATTTAAGTTTTCAAATTTTCCTAACTAGTAGATGTAGTAATATAACTACCTCTCGAAGGATTTTATTTTTTTTGAAGTTTTTATCATTTTTTTTCAAAACTGAAATGGCGATACACGCGGGGGGGGGGGGGGGGGGGGGGGTAGAGTTTGAAAATTGCCCCCTTTAGTGTGGGTTCGTGACACGAACCCACACTAAAGGCTTGTCCCCTTTAGTGTGGGTTCGTAGCGCGAACCGGTACTATAGGTTAGACCTTTAGTACCGGTTTGTGTCACAAACCGGTACTAAAGGGGCTCGTGGGGACCCGGCCTGACGCCAGCCTGCCACTACCCCTTTAGTACCGTTTCGTGGCACGAACTGGTACTAAAGGCTCAACACGAACCGGTACTAATGCATATGGTGCCATTAGTGTCGGGCCAACTTCAAACCCACACTAATGTGTCTCACATTTGACCCTTTTTCTACTAGTGGCTCATGACCCGTTCAAACTGCTAGCTCATGACCCGTTCCCACCTTCTAATGAGAGTAATTATTTAATTCATACATTGTTTAATTATTCCCTTTTTGAAGACTATGGTACTTATGGCCATGATGCCCCTCTAAATGATACACTACTAGGGAAAAGCCTAGCAGTAGCGCTGGTTTTTGGCCTATCAGTGGCGCGGGTAAGCGCGCTACTGATACGGCGCTACAGCTAAAGCTTAGCAGTAGCGCCTAATGGCACTCGCTACTGCTATATCTACTCAGTAGTAGCGCTTTCCAAAACAACCACTACTACTGTTATTCCATATTCTATTTCTTTTAAATTTTAGGTCGTATTCATATACCTTTATACAATTTTTCATACAGTAGCAATTTAGAGATTGTTTTTACATTATAATGAGTTATTAAATCACTAGGTGAAAGAACCTTGGTCACTAGTTATAATAACAATTCCTCATCATCATAATCATCATAGTACTCATAATCACTACTCCTACTCAGCATCACCATCAGGTCTAAGACATTGTAGCACATAATAAAAGCTTCTCATCATCATCATAGTCATATATAATCAACACTAACTAATTGTTCTTAATACTTAGGACCTACTCCTCTCTCCTAGCTAAAATACCATAAAACAGATAAACCTGTCCTTCTCCATAATGGAGAATGGACATAAACCTATCTCCAACTTGTGGCTTGCGCACATTCATTTGTCTCCAATTATTTGCGTGTGCGCATTCATCACTTTGCTCCATTCTTTGATTTTGAGCCTTCCATCAGTTGAAGAAATCGAGTATGCAGTATGGTAAGCCTTCGAAGGAGTTGGTCGTAAACTAACCATATGCATATCACCTTCGGTAAATAGCATGTCAGGCACAACCTGCTTCGGGATCCTCTGTTCAAAAACGTAATAGTAACATATATAGTTAGCAATGTAGTTTACTTAAGAATAATGTATGCAATGAAGTTACCATCATTAACAAAATCTTACCAAGTTTTTGGCAATGAAGTTACCATCAAGCGATTTATGGATTAGTGGCACGTATCTAGTATAATTTGGGCTGATAGAGTGACTGGTTTTGAAGGCCACAACATCTTCTATGAATGAGACAAGATAACCTTTCTCCTCACAATTAAGCTTGGAGTCATAGCTGTAGTACGTGCAGTCTATTACCTTCCGAGTATTTCTTGAAGATAAGAAATAAGCTGACAATTATAAATAAATAAGTTTAGTACCGACGAACACCAAATATTTTTAAATTAACAACATAAATTATTGAACTTAACAAATTAGTTTGACAAACTCACATCTAGGTAAACTGGAGGCATATCCACATCCACCCAGATGTCGATATTATCAAATCTTCGGGACGAATATCAAATCTTATTCGCATTCCCTCCTCAAATCCACATGCCTTGCAGAGAGCTTCCCAATTAGAGCAACCGAAATGGGAGCGATCGACCGCATTGTACAACTTAACCAAAAATTCATAACCATGTTTAGTTCTTAAGTGAGCCCTTCTCGTCTCCACATTCTCAAAGTCATCTAAACCAAAACCAAGCTTCTCCAATACATATGGTCTAGCATGGCACGGGTTGTACTAATCAAATTTAAAAAAATCCATAAATTACATGTTGAACAAAAGAAGCACAAGTGATGATATTAATTACGATGAAATGCTTGTCATTGTGTACCGTACAAACATCAAAGGTCTCTTCCAGCTTCACGATGAAAAACCTATCATTTTGCAGGTGAGGAAACCTATCACACAAACCCCGGTCATTGTAGCAGTACCCGCACTCCGGGATCCCATCGTCATCAGACATCTCCTGTGTTCAAAATTCATAGATTATAACTCGACGGCAAAACCCAAAAAATCCGACATGACCTTTGCTAAAAAAGGACATATCGAGCACCTGAAATTTTGCCGGAATGGAAATTAATCAACACTCCGGCAAAACATAGGCCACTTATCGATGGTCACTGCATTTCAATGGTGTAAAATATGAACAAAAACATTTCAAAATATCTTATATATAATCCTGACACTAAATACTAAATAAACTAGTTTTAATAAATACTTACTAAATAAACTAGCTTTATTAACTACGTACTAAATAAACTAGTTCTATTAAGGACTTACTATAAATAAACTAGTTCTATTAAGCACTTACTAAATAAACTAGTTCTATTAAGCACTTAATATAAATAAACTAGTTATATTAATCACTTACTAAATAAACTATTTCTGTTAAACACTTGCTAAAAATTCTACTACCCTAGTTCTACCCTAAATTTTCTTACTTCTATTTTATTCAGAACACTTAAAATAGTCAAAAAAATATTCTATTAAAAAACCTACATTCTACAATGTCTACATTCTAAAATCTACATTTAATTTTTTTTAGATTTTACTGTTCATCCTAAGATCATATGAGCTAAAACTGAGATGGGGACTGGCCAACACTTTTTTCATGAATGTAAATGACATGGACATATAGGTGATGCTTTTCTAAACATTTTGATATCTTATTTGAATTTATCTGAGTTAGTATGAATTTTTTATGAAGTTTTCAAAGTGATGGTCAAACGGTCAAAGGGCAAAAGCATAAGAGGAGCAAAGTGGTTTGGCAGGAACAAGTGTTATTCGGAAACTAGGGGGAAAGCTGCCGAGTGGGACACAACTAAGGGCACCAAATTAATTATCCCTAATTTTAACACAATGCACATATGTCAGTTCTCTGTTATGTGTTAATATTGACCCAAATGATAAGTGCCACACGTCTGACACGAAGCAATCTGGCCCTTACGTTTTTTACAACTAAAGTTGCCATTAGAACAGAAAAAAAAACAAACAAAACTGAAACTTGTCATCAAAAAAAAAGTTGTCATGCTTGACAAATAAAGTTGCCATCCTCCAGTCACTAAACTTGTCATAAATTTTTTTTGAGTTACCATGTGTTCGTGCCACACGTGTCGCACTTATCCAGTATTTATCTAGAGGGAGTGGCCAAGAAGTTGGGATTGTCACCGTTGTGGTTAGCGAGTGGGAGGGATATGGGTTATTTGGTGTGGAGAGAGGGAGAGGGAACGTGAGATAGAGAGAGAGGGAGAGGGAAAGTGAGATAGAAAGAGTGGCAGGGGAGGGAGGGGGGCCGATGTATACCATAAAAAGTTGAAGGACCAAATGTGACTTGTGCAATAATTTTTTTATTTTTTGAACACGACTTGTGCAATAACTTGAGTGACAAAGAAAAACGATATTTCCTTTGTTTTATCTGTATCTTAGTGAAATGGGCAGGGCGTTTGTTTTTCTGCTAAATAAAGGTTTATTTTATCCTCCATGTGTGGGCCATAGTTTTATTGGTTCTTCCGTTCTATTTTTCCTTTTATATATGGAAGGGGTTTCCCCTCGATTTCAATAAATATAAAACCATTAGAAGTTCCATACAGCCAAAATGTACTCCTTTTATTATTATTTTCTTTAAAATGGGCATAAAGTCCGCCTTTCTCATTAAAAAATCAATTTTATTTGGAAAACACACCATCCAATCAGTGGGTTAGTGAATAAATAATTCTACAGCTGCAACGGAGACAGGCAAAGGGAGAAAGCGAGTGGTGAGTAGCCGAGAGGTACCTCCGGTTGAATCTACAAATAATTCCGGCGGCTGGGGATAAGTCCCTGGAATTTACACGATAAGACACCTTGGGTTCCATGGGACCAAGCACAGCGATGGCTGTGCAAGATGGTCGATCCCCCTCGACAGCGTCCTTAGCAGCGGCCTGTAGAGCAACAGCTCTGCTCGATCTGCGCCCGATCTACGGACGTTCGGTTGATTATCTAGTCCACATGGCATAATCAATTGATCGTACTCCCTCCGATTCTAATTTGTCTGCGCCTAAGTAGCCGCACGGATACCAAGGAGAGCCATGATGAGTCTGTTTTGGACATTTTTGCCCCTGTGCATGCATGGAGAGAGGTGAATTGTTTTAACTGATGCATGCTACCGATTGGATGGTCTCTGGGTCTTCTCTTCCCTTTCCCACGCGCATAGGATGGACCCATCTGCATGGCGCATTTGATTGGCTTATTCTAGCTGCTGCTGCCAAAGTGTACCACTAATTAATACGGCTGGACGGGGTACAGTTGGAAACTGGCGCTAAAGAAGGAGAACGCGCAGACTAATTAGGAGAAAAAGGAAGAAAGTTATGCGCAAACAAAAAAGAAACGGAGGGAGTACGTCTTTTGCGGATCACGGCATGTTCTGCTTCTGCAGCCACCATTAATCTGCATGCATGCACGCTACCACGGCTGGGCTCCGATGCGCATGCGTACCGTACAGTACGCAGCAGATGATGTATGATCATGTACTAGGTCTTACAGCTCCTGCCACCACATCTCCACTGTAAGGATGCATGCCAGGGAGATGTTGGTCGATTGGATAAATGCGGACGCGAATCCGTCGCGATTCATCGAGCAGGACTGGAGGATCGGTCGACAGGGAGGTGAACAGTATCTACCTCTCGTCGTACCACGGCCACGGAATTTGGAGAGGAAAAGAAAGGTTGGCCGCCGGAAAAGACAGACCCCATCGGCCGGTCACGTCTTCCGATGCGGCCACCGGCAGCGCGCGCTGTCGATATGGACGCCCCGCCACGACGGCATCGATCGGCGCCTCACGTGGCAGCCACGGCCCAGCACGCTACAATACCACATCGCACCATGGATCGATCAGAAGACGCCACCAATTATTCGTTCGCTCTTGTCCCATCCCGTCCATTCCGCCACCGCGAGACCGATCGGAACGGCGACACGACAGGGGGCCGTCGCCGTCAGCCGGAGCGCGACCCGGGCTGCACTGGGCGCGCACGCTTCCGGCTGATTCGCCGTCGTTGTACGCCGCCACAAGCAGCCGGCAAGGAGGCGAGCGGGGAGAGAGACCGGGCCGCGGAAGCAACGGCCGCGCGCGCCCGTACGTCGCGATCCGCCGCCACTCGACCAAACGTTGCCATGTGCGGTGGCGGGGACGAGACCAAACGGGCGGAGATGGAATATTACATTCTTAAAAAGTGGATCCCCGCTACTAGCATTCTTTCAACATGCACGGCATCCATATCAGCATTGCCACATAGGCTTTCACGGGCGGGCATTTACATGGCAACCTTAATCTTGGGCAGGCTCCTGCATGCATCAGATAAAAATGTTGGACATGGCTAGCGGGCGCCCGAGCGCCCGTTGGTGGGAACTAGCACTCGTCCAAATATGGAAAGAGCATTTGACGCGCACGACAGCAGTTCACTAAAAAGGGAATCATGTCCTCGTTTGCATTTATTTGAGAATCAAAAAGTTTAAAAAACTGTAACTCCTGATTTAAGTGTTCAAATTCAATTTAGTTTTCACAGTTGCTTTTCTCGCGACGAGTTCTTCGAAACTAAATCTAATATAGATTGGTTTTGTCGGAAAAAAAATCGAGGCAACTTTCGGTACGATGAAGGCAACTTTAGTGCTATAGGAAAGCAACTTCATTTTTTCCCCAGTAGGACCGCCTATTAAGTTGGTTTGTGTAAAAAAGATGAGAAAACCACACAAAACATGGTGTACCTTTAGTGCTACATATGGAAAAGTCTAAGTTTACCATTGATGCGGCTATTGAAGGCTAAACAAGGACAATAACTTTAAGATCGTTTTGCAGTTGAGTATCACACAAAAAAATTAGCAAATTTTGGGGTTGTTTTTGTGCAACTCCAATGCATTCAACAAGCAACTCATGTGTGTTTCCTATTAGTTGGTTTGTGTAAAATGAGAAAATCAAGAAAATGTCTAGAAATCCAACTCATCTTGTGTGTGTATGCAATTGTACATATCTGCATATAGCAATTGTTCTAGCAAACTCTAAACAACTGCACCTCTAGCAGAAATCCACACAACTGTTCTAGCAAGATCTAAAGACACTATTCCTAGCAAAAAATCCAAGCAATTATCCTAGCAAATCCAAGCAATTGTAATACCAAAACACAATGCAAAACTGTTTATAGCAAAACCAAGCAAAGGTATTACCAAACCGAGCAACTATCCTACAAAATCATGCAACTGTACTATCCAATCCAAGCAACTGCATTACTAAATAACAACTATGAAAAAATTGTCCTAGCAAAACCAATCAATTGTCCCTAGCATTCCTACTTAGATTGTCTACTTTAGACAGAAAAAATGTAAGACCAGCTTGAATAGTCTTTGTGGACAGCTATCTTAGGGCTCCCCATGCAACTTATCTATTCTAACAAAAATCCAAAACAGGTCAGTTACAAAGAAGACACAAAATGAAAAAATTTCTAGCAAAAAAAATCTAAGCAACTGTCAAGCAAAACCAAGCAACTATATTACAAAAAACACAAATGCAAAAACCTGTTCAAAACGAATCCAAGCTTACCCCAACAAATCACGAGAACTTGACAATGGTAATTAGTTGCCTAGCAATGATGCCCAGTTTGCATGTCATCGCTAATTAGTTGGCTACGATACTTGGACAAGTTGTCTGTCGGTGTAGTTCATGTTGCATGTACTCCGAAATATAGTGTTGGCATACTCGAGAGTGTGGTAGACAACTTATATGTGAATTTAGTGAACATCATGGTCATGGGAGGCAACTTATAAGGACTTCTCCTTGATAGGAAATTATAGTAGGCAAACTAAGAAGAAGTTGCTTTCTTATAGCACTAAAGTTGCCTCTACAACATCCAAAGTTGCTCAAAAATAAAGTTCGTCTAAATATACCCATATGGGATTTAGTTTTGAAGAACTCGCCGTAAAAAAACAATGGTGAAAACGAATCTAAATTCCGATACTCGAATCAAAAGTTATGGCTTTTTAAGTTTTGTAAACCCAAATAAATGTACGTATTTTTTCTTCACTTATGTTCGGATAGGACGAGGACCAGATACTTTCTTTTTTTTACCTTAATGATGACACACACCCTTTATGGCAGGTCTGGTCAGATACAACCCGTACTATGTGGGGTTTTTGTCGCATAGCGCGTGCGCTCGGAAAGCCCAATTAGTGCAACTGCACTAATAAGTATTTGGGGAAAATGTTTATTGCTAGCAGCCCGTGCATGCCAGAGTCCATCTTGCTAAGTATGCCCAATAAACCGCATTCAATACGTGCATGCAGTGAAGCAAAATAGGATCATAAATAGTACTCACTCGTGGTAAAATTACTGGAAAGTAACGTTTAACATTAATTCACTAGAATAACGCATGCAGCCGGGTAATCCTTTCTGGCCTGCGCGGGGGAATGTGGGCGCTGATTCCATTTAATGGATCTTTGACGTTTCGCCTTAGCATCTTAGCTTATTAATCTGAAGTAATAAATCTACACCGATCTTCAAAAAAAGCTCGATCGATTCTTCTCATCTTCCCCATCTCTACCTCTCTCTCCATACTACGCTGCCGCCCGCCAAGCCTTCACGGCTGCCATCGAAGATCCGCTCACTGCCGCCGGCTCGGAGCCTCATGATCCTTCCCTCTATCTCTACCTCTCTCGGAGCCCTGCGATCGTCGACAAGATGAGATGTACCTGTACGTGCCATGCTGTTGTCCTCCTCCAACATTACTTGCGCCAGAGGTGGGTGCTCTCTTTTCCTCTCAACGTTCTCAGATATGAACGTAATTTTTGAGTTAGCTTGGTTTGATGTTCTCATTTGTGTGTGGTTGTAAATTTCGTAGTAGGCAGCTCTTTTCCATCTCCAGCGACCTCCTCCGCGGCAATAATCCGGTCAGTCTCTATCCCCCAAACTGCTATCTAACTCAGCTATTGCAGATACACACGTGTCAAGATGGGACGGATCATAGATGCTTCTCCAATCTGGGTTTTTTTATTGGAGGCGCTAGATGGTGAAATTTTCTTCATCCTTTTGTGTTCTTTAGGGTTCTGGAATGAAGAAACAGATGAAGCTAGCATGTTCTGTTCCCAACTACAACTGCATCTCTCTATCTCCCTTCCTCTTACACATTTATTTAGTACGAATTGTGTACTTCTATTGCTCTTCTCTGGTTGTTTTGTAGAATCACTACATATGGCATATTGGCATATTGGGGTTCATTTTCAGGTAATTTGTTCTCTGTTAGTAGTATTCCATTGTGAGTTTTATGGGATCATTATATTACATGAGTGATACAATTGTGTGATTGACAATGTTGTTCTTTCTATGTTGCACGGTTCTACTATTGTCACAACAATCATCTACCTACATAAATGAAAAAAATAATATGAAGTGCCTCTTATGAACATACTTGCATTCTCTATACTTATTATACATTTTTATAGTTAGAATATCAGTATTTGATTGTTATGCTACTAATAACAATCCTAACTTCAATGGCTTTTCCTCGCTTAGAGGATCAGGTATGGGCTGTTCTCATTGTCCTTCAATTTAATTGAAATGGAGAGTACATGTCTACTCAGGAATCATGTCATTTCGTATAGCTGGCTGTCTTTCGCTCAATAAGTGGATCAAGGTGGAGAATGCAAGATGATTACTATTCGGGCGCATTAACAGCGTGAGGCTCGCAAATTAGTATGAAATATATTTGTTTCCTGCTTTGATGCACTTCTAATAGACAAACAAATGATATTATCTTGAAATATTATGAGAAAAATCTCATTACAATATATGTTACTTCTCTTAATGTTGATGATGCATTCTTCTAATTACGCAAGTATGGAGATAGTCAGCTATATATTATTTTGCCAGACTTTTTATACCATTCAAAGGTTCAAGTAGACATGTATTTATATTATTGTTTTCATAAATTATTTCAAACTATATAAATCCTCCTATATACTACTACAAATTCCCGCAGCAACGCGCGGGGTGTCATCTAGTAACAGAAATGTAGAGGGAACAGACGGTAGCAGCAGTCGTTGTTCGGTTCACAGGAATTCCCAGGTGGGACCTACTAGCTTTTACCGTTACTATGTGGCGTCATTAGCATTCCTATGTTTTCTGAAATCCTACATTCAAAACAGCATATTGGAGTGGTTCCTACGTTTTTCGTCACTGCACTCTCCAAATGCATTCTTTTCTTTTCCTCCAGTGCTGTTGTGTGTGGAACCACCCTATCTCATTATTTGTAGCAAACACGAAGATAGAACCATTCTATTTGTGTGGAATGAAACCATTAAGTCAACTTTGCTAGAGTCATCGTATCAGCCCGATCATCGTAATAACCGCTATTATGGTCTTTTTGGTAAAAAATGTCACTCTATCAGAGTTGGCATTCCGCTCTTAATCGCCATATTAAGATGACGCTCCAAAATAAGCCCGCGAGTCTTCATACTTGGCGTCTGTGTGGTATATTTTGGAAACAGTTTGCCGCAAACATCATTCCCACCCTCCCGCTGTGGAGGATATTTGAATGCACTTCATCTGAAAAGCCATGGATGATGCCTCGACCCTTGCACCCAAATTCATCGGATTGAAGTCAAATCTGACGACTTCAACGGTAGCTGCGCCTACGGACTCCTAGGGATCCCGCTCCTCTGATAGCTCCAACGGTCGAGCCCCACCTTGCTGACGAAGTGTCCAAAGCGGAGGTGCCTATGCCGCCACATGGAGGCAGGGACCTCCCTCCACCGGCGTCGCGGCGATCCTTAGGGAAGGCACCAAAGAAGAAGATTGGAAGAGCCCAACAGATGCCTTTGCCCCTCCTCATTTCATCCCGATGGCAAGCG
Source organism: Aegilops umbellulata (assembly GCA_032464435.1). Lineage (NCBI taxonomy): Eukaryota > Viridiplantae > Streptophyta > Magnoliopsida > Poales > Poaceae > Aegilops > Aegilops umbellulata. The sequence continues at coordinate 440,826,760 of CP136059.1, read as the reverse complement.
GAAGTATGGTGGCTTCCCAGTCATATGCTGGATCAGCAACGGCAATGGGGTAAAAAGAATGCATCATACACCTTGTATTCGGTTTTTGTTCGATTGAATGCGAGATGAACGAGGAATTGGAAAGTGTTCAATGTTTGTGATTCAGTGACGACTTTCTGAATTTGGCGGACCAACCCTCAATGATGAAACATTTTTCAGTAGTATTATACTATTAGTGGTGATTCTGAGACAAATGTTGTCGATCTCGAGGTGACATGATTGTCACTTTCTTTACCATGACTCCGTCTAATATATACAATTGGAATTCGAGAGCTCCGACTCGTCAAAAAAGAAGGAAATTCAGAGAAGCAACTTCATGCCCGATGAGGATGTTGCGATTGTCCTGGCATGGCATCATGTTTCTCTTGTTGCGATCGACGGGAAAGAGCAATCGACAATAAAGTATTAGAAGGGCATCGAGGACTATTTCAGATTTCATTTTCGACGAAAAATGAATTGTACGCTCAAATCTATCATGAACTGATGGGGTACGATTCAAGAGATGTGTAATCGTTGGGCGAGTTGTAAGGAGAAAGTGAAGCCCACTCTTCCTAGCGGTGCTACCATTGATCTATATATGAGAAATCTTGTTACTTTTTATTGCCACATTTGCATACTTCAACATTCTCATCAGTTTGTGGATTTGTTTGTTTTAGGATGAGATAGCCCAAGAGAAGTACAAACAAATTTTGAAATCAAAGGCAAACCGTTTGGCCTCCAGCATTGTAGGGATTTGTTGGAAGAGCATGGGAAGTGGAAGACAAAGGAATGATGATGACAACCCAAAAGCTGAGAAGTGGGACAATTCCTCTCCGGAGATGGACGATTGTGCAAATGATGTTGATTGAGAGAAAAGGGCAAATGTGCTTAGAAGTACCATGATACGTCCATTTTGCATCATGTTTTTATGTTGATATTTATTGCATTACGGTATGTTACTCACTTTATGATACAATTCTAATGTCTTTTCTCTCTTATTTTGCAAGTTTCACATGAAGAGGGAGATCGCCGGTAGTTGGAATTCTGGACCAGAAGGGCTATATCGGAGGCACTTTTTCTGAACAACTCCAAATGAGCTGAAATTTGACGGAGAATTATTTTGAAATACATTAAAATTATTGGCGAAAGAAATACAAGAGGGGGACCCACCAGGCAGCCACAAGCCTGAGGGCGCACCCTACCCCTTGGCCACGCCCCCCGAGCTTGTGGTGCCCCTGGCAGGCCTTTGGGGCCCATCTTCTCCTATATGGTGCCATTTGACCTAGAAAAAATTAGAAGGAAAGTTTCGGGACGAAGCGCCGCCGTCTCGAGGTGGAACATAGGCAGGAGCACTTTTACTCTCTGGCGGAGCGATTCTGCCGGGGAAACTTCCCTTCGGGAGGGGGAAATCGCAGCCATCTTCATCACGAATGATACTCTCATCATGGGAGGACGAATCTTCACTATCACCATCTCATCTCAAACCCTAGTTCATCTCTTATATCCAATCTTTATCTCAAAACCTCAGATTGGTATGTGTGGGTTGCTAGTAGTGTTGATTACATTCTATAGTTGATGCTAGTTGGTTTATTTGGTGGAAGATTATATGTTCAGATCCTTCATGCTATTCAATACCCATCTGATCTTGAGTATGAACATGATTTGTGAGTAGTTACGTTTTTTTTGAGGACATGGGAGAAGTCTTGTTATAAGTAATCATGTGAATTTGGTATTCGTTCGATATTTTGATGATATGTATATTGTTGCTTCCTTTAGTGGTGTCATGTGAACGTCGACTACATGACACTTCATCATATTTGGGCCTAAAAGAAGGCATCGTGGAGTAGTTATTAGGTGATGCGTTGTCAGAGTGACAGAAGCTTAAACTCTAGTTTATGCGTTAGTCCGTAAGGGGCTGATTTTGATTCATATGTTTCATGCTATGGATTGATTTATCTTAATTTTTCTTTCGTAGTTGAGGATTCTTGCGAGAGGGGGTAATCATAAGTGAGAGGCTTGTACAAGTAAAAACAGCACCCAAGCACCGGTCCACCCACATATCAAATTATCAAAGTAACGAACGTGAATCAAACAACCATGATGAAAGTGACCAGATAAAATTCCCGTGTGTCCGCAAGAACGCTTTCCTTATTATAAGAGACTGTTTCGGCCTGTACTTTGCTACAAAAAAAGATTGTACTACCTTACTGCACCTTTTTTACCGTTACTACTTATTTCTCGTTACAAATTACCTTGCTATCAAACTACTTGTTACCGATAATTTTAGTGCCTGCAGAAAACACCTTACAGAAAACCGCCTATTATTTCCTTTTGCTCATCGTTGGGTTCGACACTCTTACTTATCGAAAGGACTGCGATTGATCCCCTATACTTGTGGGTCATCATACCACTCTAGCGTCTAGCACAGATCAGCCCCATGGGAGGAAGTCAGAAAAACCGAGGCTCAAGAGAAAAGAAAGAGGTGGAGGTGATTAAAAACGAAAAGATCGATAAGTTGATGAGGACAAGAAACGAGCATGCAGAGAAGAGGAAGCAAGATGAGCTAGAGATGGAGTAGAAAAAGAACCAAGAGAAGAGGGCGATATGGGATGAAATGCAAGAGAGAAGACGGTTGTCAAGAACAGATGGAGGCCCATACGCTCCAAATTGAGCAGGAGACCGAGGTGCGTAGTCTCCAAATTATAGAGTATCAGGCGAGAAATGAACACACATCTTAGCAAAATTTGTTCATCATGTTGGATCCGAACAAAATGGATCAAGTGGCGCGAGATTTTTGGGCGCGATTACAAGATTTGAGCATTCTCTTCAGAAAACTCAAAGGAGGGGAGGGTGCAAATGGAAGAAACATGTGATTTGTAAATGCCGCCAATGAAATGTTTTCATTCATGTAACTTGTCAAAAAATGTGTGCATGTTTACTTGATGTAAACATTTAAATTTGGAGTGAGTCAAAGTGTTTGAATTATGTATGGAGGCTGAAATATGGCAAGTCTGAGTTTGCACACCGTTTGCGTAGCCTCCATATCTGATGGACGGCAATCGCCCGATATGTCGAATCTCTAGAGTTGCTCTTACATTCCATTCCACTTAGTTGTTCAACCAAACACACCCTAAAAGAACTTTGAGTAGTAAAACAAAGGAAGTCCATATTTCTACGGATCTCTGCAACCGATTTTTAGCTAAAGCTCGAAGTGATGCACTCCAAGGTCCATGCAGAAGATTATAAAAGTTCAAGCACGTGCATTTTTATCATCATTCCCCCTGTTGAGATTTTCATCACCACCATGGCCAGAATCAGCAGGGGTGATCACCATCATTATAGTCAACAACAGCTATGATCTATTGTCGCCATTTTTTTCACGAAAAGAGGAAATACCCCTCGGCCTCTGCATTGATTGTCACCATGATTCCACAGTTCCTCCTTTGCATGACAACGTGAACCAGCGAATGAGAAAAGGGATCTGGTGATATTTGGGACCCGGTGCCTAATCCAGAATCGGGCTTTAGGTCTAAATAAAGTCAATTATTATAACAAAAAGATGACTTTCATGGAGGAACACGGATAATACTTGAACAAGGACAATAAAACACAGATAATACTTCAACGATGTCAATTTGAATACCGGGTAGGGAAATTGCAATCTCAATAGATGCGATCAGGAGCAGAGAATAAGAATGCGGATGGGGATGAGTTAATTTTAGACGGGTTTCCATCCTTGCTTTTTTGATGTGGCTCGGGGAAAATGGCCAGGAAGAAAAAGCGTGTGGAATGATGAGGTGAGAAATTTCCATGGAATAACAAAGAGATACGTGGGGCAGGAGTCGCTCTCGTGAGACACTATTTTGCAACAGAATTAGAGCTCACGACTTGATGCACGCTTCCATGAACTAATTTAGTTAGTTAGTTGAATTGCTAATTAGGGGACGGGGCCTGATTAAGAAAAAGTTCACATGTTTAGTTTTCTTTGCATCCCTTCCCTATCACAGTTCCCTGACAACATCCATGGAGCCCATTTTGTCCCCTCAATCTCAATGTGCCTAATGAATAACGACCCTATCATCATCATCATCATCATCCCTTGTCGGTCGAGATCTTCTTCATCATCATCATCACCACCGCCATCATGACGGCCAACAACAGCTATGATCGATCGACCCGTGACGACGAAGGTGTCCTGGCGAAGATCTTCTGGCCTTGCGCTCGACGAAACGGGCCCACTTAGCGCCGAAGTGGCGCGCCCAGTCCGCCTCGGTGCGGTAGTGCGGGAAGTAGGTCTTGAAGTCGTAGCCGTTGCTCCGGCAGGCGTCCACGATGGCGCCGTTCTGCGCCACCAGCTCCTCCACCGCCGCGCCGCCGCCCGGGCAGCGCCACAGGTAGAAGACCTCGCCCTCCGGCAGCGCCAACGACGTGTTCGGGTCCCACCTGCAGCAAGTTGCACGAGGCGTCACGACAAAGGAGGCAGAACGAGAGCTTATCGTTAAACAATGGCGCCGGTGCGTGCACTGCAGCGAGCTATCATGCATGGCCTGTGGGCTGTAGCTGTCTAGCTGAGTGAGACGTGCCTGGTGATAATAAGAGTTTTTTCAATCATAGGACCTGAACTGGTGGCTGCTAATGCGCAATCTGGCATGGCTAAATCCAAAACAGAACGGGATCGACGGAGAAACTGGGAACCTGCTCGTCTTATTATAAGTGATCCCAGTCAGAATGACTGCCGGCAGCGAGTGCCCTGAGCAAGGGAGGCTCACCGCTCGCTCACATGGGCGTGAGGTGACCGCCCCAAATGGCAACTCTTCCGTGCCACCGAGCGGCGCACGAAAAGCAATCTAAGCAGAGAAGGAGTGGTGCGTCATTGGTTGTATCTCTACTCCTATAAAAAAAACTGAGTTCATAACGTTGGCGTACATGTCATCCTTCATTTACAACCGTTAGATTTACATCCAACGCATCTACGACTAATTGTGTCAGTTTTGCAAAAAGACTCATGTACTTCACTCCTCATTTGTAGACAACTCTCTGCCTCACACGATTCAGCCATATCTCTTTCTCACCTCATCTAGCCATCTCGGGAAAAAAAAGAAGGATCTAGAAAGGTCGCTGCTTTCGACGCCCGTCTGCCCCCAACTCCTATCATGCCTTCTCTCAGGCTGTATTGCCGACCACAACCATGCCCCCCTCCTCCTCGCCATCTACTCTGCAAAGCACAATAAGTGTTATTTTTTCAAAAGTTTTGGGTGCAGGTTGAAGACTTGAACGCTTTTGTTTGTAAAAGATATTCTTTTATCTATTTTACCTACATTTACTATTCATCTGAATGCTTGTGAGCTCTAAAGAAGAAATAATATCGGAAGAAATCTATCGATATTAGTTACACATGAGATGACCCCCATATACTTTGTCAAATAAACAACTCTCGGATCAATGCATTTCAATGTTCTGTGCAACGCACGGGCATCTTACTAGTTGTACTAGAATAATCACTTGTAATGGGCATGTCGATGCCGTTGGCGAGCACGGCGCGGTCGAAGTCAACGATGAAGCACGTGGAGACGGAAAGGTTGAGCCACGGGTGCGGCGCCGCCCAACTGCCACTCCGGCGCCTCCACGTCGGCGAAAGCCACGCCGCCACCAGCGGAGGCCGTCGCACTTCTTCTGCCGCCGCCGGGAGTCCGCGCTAGCGCGCTTGTCGAGGCAACGGCTCGCAGCAACGTTGGTCCTGGGGTTGCGATAGCGGCTGCAAGCTTGTAGCCATAGTAGGAGGCCACCTTGCTAGCGCGCTCCCCAATCTAATGGGGGAAAGGGCGTCACACGCCTGAAATTTGTTGTTGTTTCAGCCACTTTATTTTTGTGCAGTACGATTTGCCTTTAACAGGAGCACCAATCTGGTTCTTATTGCTTTTTTTAGAAACATACGTAATTTTATTCATACTCTTAATAATTACATGTACACTGATTCAGATTTAAAATCCAAAAACAAATACGAAGTAACTAACTATGACTAAAAATTACAATGGAATCTTTTGGAAACACCTTCTTTTGTCTGCTAGAAGAAATACTCCAAAACTTCGGTAAAGAGTGCAATTAGACTGGAGCAATGATGCTGTTACTCCTTCAACCGCACGAACATTACCAATAATGATTTTTGAAAGCGTCTTCAGTCGTCCATCTAAAAAGATGAAAAGACATGATCGATGAACGTACTTGGGTCAGGGATGATCCCCTAGAAATGCAGGCCGTCGAATCACATTATCTTCACCACAATGTTGAAGAAAGATTTAGGCTCCACAAATAACCATACCAACAAAAAAAGTCTGGCACACCAACATAAACTCATCAGATCCGAAAAATCGGATCTGCAAGGATAGAAAACTATTTAATCTCCTGGAACCGCCAAAATAACAAGAGTAAATTTATTCTCACACAAAACAATGATCATGATGACGAAAAACGTAGAACTTGAAGATTCAAGGTCTCCACCTTTCAGCGCCAAGATGGCAGCCGGAGGTGAGAGGACCAAAAATTCCCTGGCGGCGACGCCGACGGCGGATGCCCTAAGACGAAACTCTTGATGATGCATACCTGGTTCTTATTGCTGTTTCGTTGATTTCCACCATGCTGGAAAAGCAACAACCCAAATGAGAGAGTTCAAAAAAAAAGCTCAAATGAGAGAAACTAGACAAGCTGGTTGCCACAAGCCGGTTAAAAAAGAAACAACCATAACTGGAACATATTAATGCTGGGTTTTTTTTCTCAAAATCAATAAAAAAATCTTGCAATTCAATGAAATAAACTTCGATCATAGTATTGTCTTAAGTAGATCAATTAAAAAAATAAATTCTATTTTTAGTTAGTAACACAAAATTAAGCAATGTGACATAATTGCATAATCAAACCACGGTCGCATGCACAGATATAGGAGAAAACGGAACGGCCAAAAAAACAACTAAGCAACTAAAAAAGGAGCTATTCATGGTCGATAGTGTCCGCGGACCAGACCGAAGAAGCGGTCGATCCCTGCCACGCTTAGGATGTTGCACGCGCTACCACTACACCCTTTCGCTGTCCATCATCCCGGTGGAGTGTCATCATGAGAAACATTAATTTTAAATGTGATTCAAGTAGTTCAATTACGTAAGTAGATTTTATTTTAATTTCCTAACATAATATTAAGTAGAAGTCACATGATTGCATCATCAAACCTCCACCATATACACAAATAAGTTAGAAAACCCAACCGTCCAAAAACCAACTAAAGCATAAAAAAATAAAGATATATACAGAACAACACAAAAAACAAATGTTACTCTAACGTGGAGTGTATTAAGGCTACTCGTATTACCCTAAAGAAGAAAGAAAAAATAAAACCAAACTAAAAAATAGATAAAAACTTGCAAGTTTCGTAGAATTTGTACTACTCGACAATAGGCAAAAACAAATATATAGTAGTGTAACTTTCAGACAATAGTCATTTTTCCTGGACAAATCTTGGGACTCATTTTATGGGAGTGGTGCTACTTGAAAGAAGAAATGTTGTAAAATATATAAAGGAAGGGAAAAAAATCTGAGAGTGGTGTTATCTTAAAGTATATAACAAAAAAACAAAGAACAAGTTTATTTATAAGAAATAAATAATTTTAGGAGTGTTGACAAAAAAACCAATCGCTTTCAAAGAAAGTATTAATTACAGGAGTGGTTTAACCCTAAAGGAAGAGACAACAAAAATAAAAAGGTAATTAATTAGTATTATACAACTATGCCTAATAAAAAATAATAATGACTTGTTGGGAAGAACTTTTCTTGTATACATGGATTAGAGCATACTGAAAACTTGCACAAAATAGACAAAAGTTTGCACCTTTGGTACAGTGCAATAACAAGATTAAAGCGGTGCAACTTTAATAATTATATTATGATTTGGACAGATCCGTTATGAAATAAATTTTATTTTCATTTTTAGTGCAAAATTAAGTAGTGTCACATGACTGCGCCAGTAACCGTTGTTGGATGCACAAATATAGGAGAAAGTTTAATGGTAAAAGAATAAACTACTTAACAACGATAGAAAAGGGCAAGAAACATTAACACAAGTGAGAAGAACAATTGGTTTTTCATACTCGATTACTTTTTACTTACCGATAAACAGACACCTATAGTAAGACAAAAAATCATTATTTTAAGGTAGAATGAATAAAGGGCATTGGTGTTAACCAAAAACAAGAAATAAAACCTAAAAATAGTTATGAAAAAAAGTAGCACACATGCTTTATATAACTTGCCTGGTTTCACAATATGTAAGAAAAATCATGTAGTATTATCATTTTTAGACAATATTATAATTTTGCACATATATTGCATAACAATTGCACGTATACGTACATGTCATACTAAGACCCACAGAAAAAACAAACAACGTTGAAGTTTAGCCGTCTCTTGACAAATTGAAAATGGTTTGCATCTCATGTTGATGGTATTGTCTCCCCTATCTCTGTCTGTATGAGAGCGACACACACATCATACAAAAGGAAAAAACATAGCATGAACGAATTGACAGTACATGGATAAATTTGATTTATGGAAGACATAACATCATGGAGTTGTGTTATTCGGAAGGAATAAAAGTATAAAAGGAGGGAAATAGACAAACAAAAATAAATAATAACATAAAAACTAAAAGAAAAAATAAAAAATAATTATATGTAAGAAAGAATCCTTCGGGTAGAGTTACTTAAAAGAAACAAAACAAAAACAAGGAGTGTGGAACAACAATAACAACAACAAAAATCATAAAACTTCAAATTATTATAACAAAAAATGACTTATGTAGTAGTATGAAAAAACTTTCATGAATGAAACATGATTAGAAAATTGAATTGAAGGACATACTTTTTTAAATGAAATAGAAGACAATGTAGAGCCAGTTCGTTTAGTCAGCTTAAAAAAATAAGTTGCCTCTCTCACACCATCATATCTCATTTTTGGGGACAAAAGTAGTCAGCCATCTAAACATATATTGGCCCATATACTTAGAACAAGCTAGTCACAACGCCGCAGAATGCACGAATCGTACAACTAACTGCATGCACGAGCAAATCAACTGAGATAACAAAAAAATCAGGTGCCTTTTAACGTCCCAAAATTTTCATTTGGGATGGTATACATAGAAGCATGTCCATTTGCATATCCCTTGATCATCATTTTGTGTATTGAATTATGAATAAAGGAATTTAGATTTTTTATTCAATCAATAAAGAGCGAGGATACTATGAATTCCTCAAATATATAAAATGGGAACTTTATTGATATTCAACAGTTTACATTGTGGAGTTCAAATTGAATTATAGGAATTACAAAACCCTTAAAATAATTTCTGGGAATTTATAAAGCCCATAATACATTATTAAAATCAATTCCATGCAACCAATATTTTTTATTGTTGGAATTTTTTCCTAAGTTATCAACTAATAATATGTACTATCAAACATTTTTTTTGATATTTTTTATTTAGCATTTTTGTTAACCTAAACTACATAATAGAAAGTAATAAAACCTAGCTATCCTGATTACTATTCTAGGCGCACTCTCCCTCTCTTATTCAGTGTCACAAGCGAGCTGACACAGCCCATTACGGCCCAACATCGCAAAAGCTCCAGCCCACCGCCTCCCTTCCCGTTTTCTTTTTTATCCACCCACCGATAAGTGGGCCCTATGTGTCAGGTCGTCAGCCACCTCGCGGCCGAACGAGGCAGGCGACCAACCAGTGCAACCGGCCACGCCCCGATGCCTCTACTTCCATTCCGACCTCGTAGTTTCTTCCAGAATCTATCTCGCACCTTTCACAACATTTCTCCTCCTCCAGTGTGCACATCGAAAATGCCCTCTACTGACCTCGTCACCGCTTCCTTTGTTCCGACCACCTCGCCCCTATATAAAGCCCTAACTCTCGCCTCTCCGAGAGACCATGGCCCTCTCCCTACCAGAGCTCTTCCTATCCCCGTCACCCTAAATTCCACGCCGGAGAAACCCACAAGTGTTGTCATCTGCAGAAGGTAGCGATGTTGTCCAGGGGAACCCGCCCCCGTTTCGTCTCTACTTCTTCATATCCCGCCTAGATGAACCCTTTTGACACGGTGGTTTGATGTTTATCGCAGCTAGAGCGTGCCATCAGGGAGCTTTGCAATCACCGAACAATCTGTCCAACTCTGGTGACCTCTCATCACCCGCCGAGGAAGAAATCGACATCCCCATCGTGTCCGCGGAGCTTGCCACTCGAACGTCAAATTGGGTCGCCGCATCACGAGATCGAGTGAACCTGAGTCGATTCCGCGGTATTTTCCTCGTCGCCGGCAACCAAGATTCGGCAAGCACCCCTCCCTCTTTTCTCAACCATGCGATTTCGGTCTAGCACCCCGTGTGCGTTCACTTAAGTGAACCGGTACGCAAGCCTCTCGGCGTTGGATCTTGATCCAACAAATCACGTCGCTACCTATTTTAAAACAAATGAAGCAGTACCGGACTATCAGATTGTGACACGTGGAAGCCCTGTTGTTGGGGAACGTAGCAGAAATTCAAAATTTTCCTACGTGTCACCAAGATCTATCTATGGAGAAACCAGCAACGAGGGGAAGGAGAGTGCATCTACATACCCTTGTAGATCGCTAAGCGGAAGCGTTCAAGTGAACGGGGTTGATGGAGTCGTACTCGTCGTGATCCAAATCACCGATGACCAAGTGCCGAACGGACGGCACCTCCGCGTTCATCACACGTACATCCCGGTGACGTCTCCCATGCCTTGATCCAGCAAGGAGAGAGGGAGAGGTTGAGGAAGACTCCATCCAGCAGCAGCACGTCGGCGTGGTGGTGGTGGAGGAGCGTGGCAATCCTGCAGGGCTTCGCCAAGCATCGCGGGAGAGGAGAAGAACTTGGGAGAGGGGAAGGGCTGCGCCAGCACAATGGTGCGGTTGCCCTCCCACCCGGCCGGCCCCCTCAGATCCCATCTGAGGAGGGGGCGGCGGCCAGGAGGGGGTGGCTTGCCCCCCAAGGCAAGGGGGGCTCCCCCTTCTAGGGTTCCCCCAAACCCTAGGCACCTTGGGCCCTTGTGGGGGGGCGCACCAGCCCACCTAGGGCTGGTCCCCTCCCACATGTGGCCCATGCAGCCCTCCGGGGCCGGTGGTCCCACTTGGTGGACCCCCGGGACCCTCCTGGTGGTCCCGGTACGTTACCGATAAAACCTGAAACCCTTTTGGTGACCAAAACAGGACTTCCCATATATAAATCTTTACCTTCGGACCATTCCGGAACTCCTCGTGACGTCCGGGATCTCATCCGGGACTCCGAACAACATTCGGTAACCACATACAAACTTCCTTTATAACCCTAGCGTCATCGAACCTTAAGTGTGTAGACCCTACGGGTTCGGGAACCATGCAGACATGACCGAGACGTTCTCCAGTCAATAACCAACAGCGGGATCTGGATACCCATGTTGGTTCCCACATGTTCCACAATGATCTCATCGGATGAACCACGATGTTGAGGATTCGATCAATCCCGTATACAATTCCCTTTGTCTAGTGGTATAGTACTTGCCCGAGATTCGATCGTCGGTATCTCGACACCTTATTCAATCTCGTTACCGGCAAGTCTCTTTTACTCGTTCCGCAACACATCATCCCGTGATCAACTCCTTGATCACATTGTGCACATTATGATGATGTCCTACCGAGTGGGCCCAGAGATACCTCTCCGTCACACGGAGTGACAAATCCCAGTCTCGATTCGTGCCAACCCAACAGACACTTTCGGAGATACCTGTAGTGTACCTTTATAGCCACCCAGTTACGTTGTGACGTTTGGCACACCCAAAGCACTCCTACGGTATCCGGGAGTTGCACAATCTCATGGTCTAAGGAAACGATACTTGACATTAGAAAAGCTTTAGCATACGAACTACACGATCTTGTGCTAGGCTTAGGATTGGGTCTTGTCCATCACATCATTCTTCTAATGATGTGATCCCGTTATCAGTGACATCCAATGTCCATGGTCAGGAAACCGTAACCATCTATTGATCAACGAGCTGGTCAACTAGAGGCTTACTAGGGACATGGTGTTGCCTATGTATCCACACATGTATCTGAGTTTCCTATCAATACAATTCTAGCTTGGATTATAAACGATTGTCATGAACAAGGAAATATAATAATAACCTATTTATTATTGCCTCTAGGGCATATTTCCAACAGTCTCCCACTTGCACTAGAGTCAATAATCTAGTTCACATCGTTATGTGATTGCAATGATTCCAACACCCATGGGGTTTGATCATATCTCGCTTGTGAGAGAGGTTACTAGTCAACGGGTCTGAACCTTTCAGATCCGTGTGTGCTTTACTAATATCTATGTCATCTCCTAGATGCATCTACCATGCTCTATTTGGAGCTATTCCAAATAACTGTTCTACTATACGAATCCAATTTACTACTCAGAATAATCTGGATTAGTGTCAAAGCTTGCATCGGCGTAACCCTTTACGACGAACTCTTTTACCACCTCCATAATCGAGAAAATTCCTCAGTCCAGTAGTTACCAAGGATAACTTTGACCGCTGTCCTGTGATCCATTCCTGGATCACTCTTGTACCCCTTGACTGACTCATGGCAAGGCACACTTCAGGTGCGGTACACAGCATAGCATACTGTAGAGCCTACGTCTAAGCATAGGGGACGACCTTCGTCCTTTCTCTCTATTCTGCCGTGGTCATGTCTTGAGTCTTGCTCAATACTCACACCTTGTAACACAACCGAGAATTCCTTCTTTGCTGATCTATTTTGAACTCCTTCAAAATCTTGTCATGGTATGTGTTCGTTTGAAAGTACTATTAAGCGATTTTGATCTATCCTTATAGATCTTGATGCTCAATGTTCAAGTAGCTTAATCCAGGTTTTCCATTGAAAAAAACTTTTCAAATAACCCTATATGCTTTCCAGAAATTCTACATCATTTCTGATCAACAATATGTCAACAACATATACTCATCAGAAATTCTATAGTGCTCCCACTCACTTCTTTGGAAATACAAGTTTCTCATAAACTTTGTATAAACCCAAAATCTTTGATTATCTCACCAAAGTGTACATTCCAACTCCGAGATGCTTACTCCAGTCCTTAGAAGGATTGCTGGGGCTTTGCATACTTGTTAGCATCTTTCAGGATCGACAAAATCTTCTGGTTGTATCACATACAACCTTTCCTAAAGAACGAGGAAACAATATTTTGACATCCTGTCTGCAAGATTTCATAAATAATGCAGTACCTGCTAATTCCAACAGACTCTTAGCATCGCTACGAGTGAGAAAGTCTCATTGTAGTCAACTCCTTGAACTTGTCGGGAAACATCTTAATGACAAGTCGAGCTTTCTTAATGGTGACATTTACCATCATTGTCCGTCTTCCTTTTAAAATCCATCTGTACTCAACAGCCTCACGACCATCGAGCCGTTCTGCCAAAGTCTACACTTTGTTTTCATACATGGATCCTCTCTCGGATTTTATGGCCTCGAGCCATTCATCGGAATCCGGGCCCACCATCGCTTCTCCATAGCTCGTAGGTTCATTGTTGTCTAGCAACATGACTTCCAAGATAGGATTACGTACCACTCTGAAGCAGTACGCATCCTTGTCGTCCTACGAGGTTTGGGAGTGACTTGATCCGAAGTCTCATGATCACTATCATAAGCTTCCACTTCAATTGGTGTAGGTACCATAGGAACAACTCCTGTGCCCTGCTACACACTAGTTGAAGTGACGGTTCCATAACCTCATCAAGTCTCCACCATCCTCCCACTCAATTCTTTCGAGAGAAACTTTTCCTTGAGAAAGGACCCGATTCTAGAAACAATCCCTATTGCTTTCGGATCTGAGACAGGAGGTATACCCAACTGTTTTGGGTGTCCTATGAAGATGCATTTATCCGCTTTGGGTTTGAGCTCATCAGCCTGAAACTTTTTCACATAAGCGTCGTGACCCCAAACTTTTAAGAAACAACAGCTTAGGTTTCTCTAAACCATAGTTCATATGGTGTTGTCTCGACGGATTTGCGTGGTGCCCTATTTAAAGTGAGTGCGGTTGTCTCTAATGCCTAACCCATGAACGATAGTGGTAATTCGATAAGAGACATCATGGTATGCATCATATCCAATAGGGTGCAGTTATGATGTTCGGACACACCATCACACTATGGTGTTCTAGGCGGTACTAGTCGTGAAACAATTTCCACAATGTCTCAATTGTGTACCAAACTCGCAACTCAGATATTCATCTCTGTGATCATATCATAGATATTTTATCCTCTTGTCACGACGATATTCAACTTCATTCTGAAATTACTTGAACCATTCAATAATTCAGACTTGTGTTTCATCAAGTAAATATGCTCAGTATCTACTCAAATCATCTGTAAAGTAAGAGCATAACGATATCCACTGCGTGCCTCAGCACTCATTGGACTGCACACATCAAAATGTGTTACTTCCAACAAGTTCCTTTCTTGTTCCATTTTACTGAAACCGAAGCTTTCAGTCATCTTGCCCATGTGGTATGATATGCATGTCTCAAGCGATTCAAAATCAAGTGAGTCCAAACGGTCCATCTGCATGGAGTTTCTTCATGCGTATATACCAATAGACATGGTTCACATGTCTCAATCCTTTTAAAAAATGAGTGAGTCCAAAGATCCATCAACATGGAGCTTCTTCATACGTTTTATACCAATATGACTTACATGGCAGTGCCACAAGTAGGTGGTACTATCATTACTATCTCATATCTTTTGGCATGAACATGTGTATCACTATGATCGAGATTCAATAAACCATTCGTTTTAGGTGCAAGACCATTGAAGGTATTATTCAAATAAATAGAGTAACCATTATTCTCCTTAAATGAATAACCGTATTGCGATAGACATAATCCAATCATGTCTATGGTCAACGCAAACACCAAATAACAATTATTTAGGTTTAACACCAATCTCGATGGTAGAGGGAGCGTGCGATGCTTGATCATATCAAGCTTGGAAGCACTTCCAACACATCTCGTCAGCTCACCTTTAGCTAGTCTCCGTTTATTCCGTAGCTTTTATTTCGAGTTACTAACACTTAGCAATCGAACCGGTATCTAATACCCTGATGCTACTAGGAGTACTAGTAAAGTACACATTCACATAATGTATATCCAATATACTTCTATTGACAGCCTTCTCATCTACCAAGTATCTAGGGTAATTCTGCTCTAGTGGCTGTTCCCCTTATTACAGAAGCACTCAGTCTCGGGTTTGGGTTCAACCTTGGGTTTCTCCACTAGAGTAGCAGCTGATTTGCCGTTTCATGAAGTATCCCTTCTTGCCCTTGCCCTTCTCGAAACTAGTGGTTTCACTAACCATCAACAATTGATGCTCCTTCTTGATTTCTACTTTCGCGGTGTCAAACATCGCGAATATTTCAAGGATCATCATATCTATCCCTGGTATGTTATAGTTCATTACGAAGCTCTAGCAGCTTGGTGGCAAGGACTTTGGTGAAACATCACTATCTTATCTGGAAGATCAACTCCCACTCGATTCAAGTGATTGTTGTACTCAGACAATCTGAGCACAAGCTCAACGATTGAGCTTTTCTCCCTTAGTTTGCAGGCCAAGAAAATCGTCGGAGGTCTTATACCTCTTGACGTGGGCACGAGCCTGAAATCCCAATTTCAGCCCTCGAAACATCTCATATGTTCCGCGACATTTCAAAAATGTCTTCGGTGCCTCAATTCTAAACCATTTATCATTACCGAACTATCATGTAGTCATCAAAACGTGTATGTCAGATGTTCGCAACATCCACAGACCACGTTCGAGGTCCAGCACACCGAGCGATGCATTAAGGACATAAGCCTTCTACTGTCCGCATAATTGCTACTGTTAACTTTCAACAATATTTTCTCTAGGAACATATCTAAAACAGTGGAACTAAAGCGCGAGCTTACGACATAATTTGCAAAGATCTTTTTACTATGTTCAGGATAATTAAGTTCATCTTGTGAACTCCCACTCAGATAGACATCCCTCTAGTCATCTAAGTGATTACATGATCCGAGTCAACTAGGCCGTGTCCGATCATCACGTGAGACGGACTAGTCATCATCGGTGAACATCTTCATGTTGATCGTATCTACCATACGACTCATGCTCGACCTTTCGGTCTCTTGTGTTCCGAGGCCATGTCTGTACATGCTAGGCTCGTCAAGTCAACCTAAGTGTTTCGCGTGTGTAAATCTGGCTTACACCCGTTGTATGTGAACGTAAGAATCTATCACACCCGATCATCACGTGGTGCTTCGAAACGACGAACTTTCGCAACGGTGCACAGTTAGGGGGAACACTTTATTGAAATTTTAATGAGGGATCATCTTATTTACTACCGTCGTTCTAAGAAAATAAGATGCAAAAACATGATAAACATCACATGCAATCAAATAGTGACATGATATGGCCATCATCACTTTGCTCCTTTTGATCTCCATCTTCGGGGCTCCATGATCATCGTCGTCACCGGCATGACACCATGATCTCCATCATCGTGTCTTCATGAAGTTGTCACGTCAACTATTACTTCTACTACTATGGCTAACGCTTTAGCAATAAAGTAAAGTAATTACATGACATTTATGTTGACACGCAGGTCATAAATAAATTAAAGACAACTCCTATGGCTCCTGCCGGTTGTCATACTCATCGACATGCAAGTCGTGATTCCTATTACAAGAACATGATCAATCTCATACATCACATATATCATTCATCACATCCTTTTGGCCATATCACATCACATGGCATACCCTGCAAAAACAAGTTAGACGTCCTCTAATTGTTGTTTGCATGTTTTACGTGGCTGCTATGGATTTCTAGCAAGAACGTTTCTTACCTACGCAAAACCACAACGTGATATGTCAATTGCTATTTACCCTTCATAAGGACCCTTTTCATCGAATCCGATCCGACTAAAGTGGGAGAGACTGGCACCCGCTAGCCACCTTATGCAACTAGTGCATGTCAGTCGGTGGAACCTGTCTCACGTAAGTGTACGTGTAAGGTCGGTCCGGGCCGCTTCATCCCACAATGCCGCCGAATCAAGATTGACTAGTAACGGTAAGCATATTGAACAAAATCAATGCCCACAACTACTTTGTGTTCTACTCGTGCATGGAATCTACGCAATAAACCTGGCTCATGATGCCACTGTTGGGGAACGTAGCAGAAATTCAAAATTTTCCTACGTGTCACCAAGATCTATCTATGGAGAAACCAGCAACGAGGGGAAGGAGAGTGCATCTACATACCCTTGTAGATCGCTAAGCGGAAGCGTTCAAGTGAACGGGGTTGATGGAGTCGTACTCGTCGTGATCCAAATCACCGATGACCAAGTGCCGAACGGACGGCACCTCCGCGTTAAACACACGTACAGCCCGGTGACGTCTCCCATGCCTTGATCCAGCAAGGAGAGAGGGAGAGGTTGAGGAAGACTCCATCCAGCAGCAGCACGACGGCGTGGTGGTGGTGGAGGAGCGTGGCAATCCTGCAGGGCTTCGCCAAGCATCACGGGAGAGGAGAAGAACTTGGGAGAGGGGAAGGGCTGCGCCAGCACAATGGTGCGGTTGCCCTCCCACCCCTTCATATATATAGGGGCAAGGGAGAGGGGGGCCGGCCCCCTCAGATCCCATCTAAGGAGGGGGCGGCGGCCAGGAGGGGGTGGCTTGCCCCCCAAGGCAAGGGGGCGCCCCCTTCTAGGGTTCCCCCAAACCCTAGGCGCCTTGGGCCCTTGTGGCGGGGCGCACCAGCCCACCTGGGGCTGGTCCCCTCCCACATGTGGCCCATGCATCCCTCCGGGGCCGGTGGTCCCACTTGGTGGACCCCCGGGACCCTCCTGGTGGTCCCGGTACGTTACCGATAAAACCCGAAACCCTTTCGGTGACCAAAACAGGACTTCCCATATATAAATCTTTACCTCCGGACCATTTCGGAACTCCTCGTGACGTCCGGGATCTCATCCGGGACTCCGAACAACATTCGGTAACCACATACAAAATTCCTTTATAACCCTAGCGTCATCGGACCTTAAGTGTGTAGACCCTACGGGTTCGGGAACCATGCAGACATGACCGAGACGTTCTCCAGTCAATAACCAACAGCGGGATCTGGATACCCATGTTGGTTCCCACATGTTCCACGATGATCTCATCGGATGAACCACGATGTCGAGGATTCGATCAATCCCGTATACAATTCCCTTTGTCTAGTGGTATAGTACTTGCCCGAGATTCGATCGTCGGTATCTCGACACCTTGTTCAATCTCGTTACCGGCAAGTCTCTTTTACTCGTTCCGCAACACATCATCCCGTGATCAACTCCTTGATCACATTGTGCACATTATGATGATGTCCTGCCGAGTGGGCCCAGAGATACCTCTCCGTCACACGGAGTGACAAATCCCAGTCTCGACTCGTGCCAACCCAACAGACACTTTCGGAGATACCTGTAGTGTACCTTTATAGCCACCCAGTTGCGTTGTGATGTTTGGCACACCCAAAGCACTCCTACGGTATCCAGGAGTTGCACAATCTCATGGTCTAAGGAAACGATGTTGGGGAACGTAGTAATTTCAAAAAAATTCCTACGCACACGCAAGATCATGGTGATGTAAAGCAACGAGAGGGGAGAGTGTTTGTCTACGTACCCTCGTAGACCGAAGCGGAAGCGTTGACGCAACGTAGTGGAAGTAGTCGTACGTCTTCCCGATCCGACCGATCCAAGCACCGTTACTCCGGCACCTCCGAGTTCTTGGCACACATTCAGCTCGATGACGCACCCCTAGCTCCGATCCAGCAAAGCTTCAGGGGGAGTTCCGTCAGCACGACGGCGTGGTGACGATGATGTTGTTCTACCGGCGCAGGGCTTCGCCTAAGCACTGCAACGATATGATTGAGGTGGAATAGGGTGGAGGGGGCACCGCACACGGCTAAGGAATGACCACGAAGATCAACTTGTGTGTCCATGGGGTGCCCCCTGCCCCCGTATATAAAGGAGCAAGGGAGGAGGGGGCGGCCGGCCTAGAAGGGGCGCGCCAAGGGGAGTCCTACTCCCACCGGGAGTAGGATTCCACCTTTCCTAGTCCAACTAGGAGAAGGGGGGAAAGGAGGGGAGTGGAGAAGGAAGGGAGAGGGGGCCGCGCCCCCAAACCCCTTGTCCAATTCGGACTGGGCTTGGGAGGGGCCCGCGCCACCTCCTGACTCCTTCCCACTAAGGCCCAATAAGGCCCAATACTCTTCCCCGTATTCCCGTAACTCCCCGGTACCTCTGAAAATACCCGAACCACTCAGAACCTTTCCGATGTCCGAATATAGTCGTCCAATATATCGATCTTTATGTCTCGACCATTTCGAGACTCCTCGTCAAGTCCCCGATCTCATCCGGGACTCCGAACTCCTTCGGTACATCAAAACTCATAAACTCATAATATAACTGTCATCGAAACCTTAAGCGTGCGGACCCTACGGTTCGAGAACAATGTAGACATGACCGAGACACGTCTCCGGTCAATAACCAATAGCGGGACCTGGATGCCCATATTGGTTCCTACATATTCTACGAAGATCTTTATCGGTCACACCGCATAACAACATACGTTGTTCCCTTTGTCATCGGTATGTTACTTGCCCGAGATTCGATCGTCGGTATCCAATACCTAGTTCAATCTCGTTACCGGCAAGTCTCTTTACTCGTTCCGTAATACACCATCTCGCAACTAACTCATTAGTTGCAATGCTTGCAAGGCTTAAGTGATGTGCATTACCGAGAGGGCCCAGAGATACCTCTCCGACAATCGGAGTGACAAATCCTAATCTCGAAATACGCCAACCCAACATCTACCTTTGGAGACACCTGTAGAGCTCCTTTATAATCACCCAGTTACGTTGTGACGTTTGGTAGCACACAAAGTGTTCCTCCGGCAAACGGGAGTTGCATAATCTCATAGTCATAAGAACATGTATAAGTCATGAAGAAAGCAATAGCAACATACTAAACGATCGGGTGCTAAGCTAATGGAATGGGTCATGTCAATCATATCATTCTCCTAATGATTTGATCCCGTTAATCAAATGACAACTCATGTCTATGGCTAGGAAACATAACCATCTTTGATCAACGAGCTAGTCAAGTAGAGGCATACTAGTGACACTCTGTTTGTCTATGTATTCACACATGTATCATGTTTCCGGTTGATACAATTCTAGCATGAATAATAAACATTTATCATGAAATAAGGAAATAAATAATAACTTTATTATTGCCTCTAGGGCATATTTCCTTCAGTCTCCCACTTGCACTAGAGTCAATAATCTAGTTCACATCAGCATGTGATTTAATAGAAATAGTTCACATCACCATGTGATTAATACCCATAGTTCACATCATTATGTGACCAACACCCAAAGGGTTTACTAGAGTCAATAATCTAGTTCACATCGCTATGTGATTAACACCCAAAGAGTACTAAGGTGTGATCATGTTTTGCTTGTGAGAGAATCTTAGTCAACGGGTCTACCACATTCAGATCCGTATGTATTTTGCAAATTTCTATGTCAACAATACTCTGCTCGGAGCTACTCTAGCTAATTGCTCCCACTTTCAATATGTATCTAGATTGAGACTTAGAGTCATCTAGATTGGTGTCAAAACTTGCGTCGACATAACTTTTTACGACGAACGTTTTGTCACCTCCATAATGGAGAAACATATCCTTATTCCACTAAGGATAATTTTGACCGCTGTCCAATGATCTACTCCTAGATCACTATTGTTCTCCCTTGCCAAAATCAGTGTAGGGTATACAATTGTTCTGGTACACAGCATGACATACTTTATAGAACCTATGACTGAGGCATAGGGAATGACTTTCATTCTCTTTCTATCTTCTGCCGTGGTCGGGCTTTGAGTCTTTACTTAACTTCACACCTTGTAACACAGGCAAGAACTCTTTCTTTGACTGTTCCATTTTGAACTACTTCAAAATCTTGTCAAGGTATGTACTCATTGAAAACTTATCAAGCGTCTTTATCTATCTCTATAGATCTTGATGCTTAATATGTAAGCAGCATTACCGAGGTCCTTCTTCGAAAAACTTCTTTCAAATACTCCTTTATGCTTCGCAGAATAATTCTACATTATTTCCGATCAACAATATATACTTATCAGAAATGCTGTAGTGCTCCCACTCACTTTCTTGTAAATACAGGCTTCACCGCAAGTCTGTATAAAACTATATGCTTTGATCAACTTATCAAAGCGTATATTCCAACTCTGAGATGCTTGCACCAGTCCATAGATGGATCGCTGGAGCTCGCATATTTTGTTAACACCTTTAGGATCGACAAAACCTTCTAGTTGCATCGTATACAACTCTTCTTTAATAAATCCATTAAGAAATGCAGTTTTGTTCATCCATTTGCCGGATTTCATAAAATGCGGCAATTGCTAACGTGATTCGGACAGACTTAAGCATAGATACGAGTGAGAAACTCTCATCGTAGTCAACACCTTGAACTTGTTGAAAACTTTTTGCGACAATTCTAGCTTTGTAGATAGTAACACTACTATCAGCGTCCGTCTTCCTCTTGAAGATCCATTTATTTTCGATGGCTTGCCGATCATCGGGCAAATCCATCAAAGTCCATACTTTGTTATCATACATGGATCATATCTCAGATTTCATGGCCTCAAACCATTTCGCGGAATCTGGGCTCATCATCGCTTCCTCATAGTTCGCAAGTTCGTCATGGTCTAGTAACATGACTTCGAGAACAGGATTACCGTACCACTCTCGTGCGGATCTCACTCTGGTTTACCTACGAGATTCGGTAGTAACTTGATCTGAAGTTACATGATCATCATCATTTGCTTCCTCACTAATTGGTGTAGTAGTCACAAGAACAGATTTATGTGATGAACTACTTTCCAATAAGGGAGAAGGTACAATTACCTTATCAAGTTCTACTTTCCTCCCACTCACTTCTTTCGAGAGAAACCCCTTCTCTAGAAAGGATCCATTCTTAGCAACGAATGTCTTGCCTTCGGATCTGTGATAGAAGGTGTACCCAACAGTCTCCTTTGGGTATCCTATGAAGACATATTTCTCTGATTTTGGTTTGAGCTTATCAGGATGAAACTTTTTCATATAAGCATCACAACCCCAAACTTTAAGAAACGACAACTTTGGTTTCTTGCTAAACCACAGTTCATATAGTGTCGTCTCAACGGATTTAGATGGTGCCCTATTTAATGTGAATGCAGCTGTCTCTAATGCATAACCCCAAAACAATAGTGGTAAATCGGTAAGAAACATCATAGATTGCACTATATCCAATAAAGTGCGGTTATGATGTTCGGACACACCATTATGCTGTGGTGTTCCAGGTGGCATGATTTTTGTGAAACTATTCCACATTGTTTTAATTGAAGGCCAAACTCGTAACTCAAATATTCTCTTCCACGATCAGATTGTAGAAACTTTATTTTCTTGTTACGATGATTCTCCACTTCACTTTGAAATTCTTTGAACTTTTCAAATGTTTCAGACTTATGTTTCATCAAGTAGATATACCCATATCTGCTCAAATCATCTGTGAAGGTCAGAAAATAATGATACTTGTCGCGAGCCTTAATATTCATCGGACCACATACATCAGTATGTATGATTTCCAACAAATCTGTTGCTCGCTCCATTGTTCCGGAGAATGGAGCTTTAGTCATCTTGCCCATGAGGCATGGTTTGCAAGCATCAAGTGATTCATAATCAAGTGATTCCAAAATTCCATCAGCATGGAGTTTCTTCATGCGCTTTACACCAATATGACCTAAACGGCAGTGCAGAGATAAGTTGCACTATCATTATTAACTTTGCATCTTTTTGGCTTCAATATTATGAATATGTGTATCACTACGATCAAGATCCAACAAACCACTTTCATTGGGTGTATGACCGTAGAAGGTTTTATTCATGTAAACAGAACAACAATTGTTCTCTAACTTAAATGAATAACCGTATTGCAATAAACATGATCAAATCATATTTATGCTCAACGCAAACACCAAATAACACTTATTTAGGTTCAACACTAATCTCGAAAGTATAGGGAAGTGTGCGATGATGATCATATCAATCTTGGAACCACTTCCAACACATATCGTTACTTCACCCTTAACTAGTCTCTGTTTATTCTGCAACTCCTGTTTCGAGTTACTAATATTAGCAACTGAACTAGTATCAAATACTGAGGGGTTGCTATAAACACTAGTAAAGTACACATCAATAACATGTCTATCAAATATACCTTTGTTTATTTTGCCATCCTTTCTTATCCACCAAATACTTGGGGTAGTTCCGCTTCCAGTGACCAGTCCCTTTGCAGTAGAAGCACTTAGTCTCAGGCGTAGGACCAGACTTGGGCTTCTTCACTTGAGCAGCAACTTGCTTGCTGTTCTTTTGAAGTTCCCCTTTTTCCTTTGCCCTTTTCTTGAAACTAGTGATCTTGTCAACCATGAACACTTGATGCTCTTTCTTTATTTCTACCTTCATCGATTTCATCATCATAAAAAGCTCGGGAGTCTTTTTCGTCATCCCTTGCATACTATAGTTCATCACGAAGTTCTACTAACTTGGTGATGGTGACTAGAGAATTCTGTCAATCACTATCTTATCTGGAAGATTAACTCCCACTTCATTCAAGCGATTGTAGTACCCAGACAATCTGAGCACATGCTCACTAGTTGAGCGATTCTTCTCCATCTTTTACCTATAGAACTTGTTGGAGACTTCATATCTCTCAACTCGGGTATTTGCTTGAAATGTTAACTTCAACTCCTGGAACATCTCGTATGGTCCATGACGTTCAAAACATCTTTGAAGTCCCGATTCTAAGCCGTTAAGCATGGTGCACTAAACTATTAAGTAGTCATCATATTGAGCTAGCAAAACGTTCATAACGTCTGCATCTGCTCCTGCAATAGGTCCGTCACCTAGCGGTGCATCAAGGACATAATTCTTTTGTGCAGCAATGAGGATAAACCTCAGATCACGGATCCAATCCGCATCATTGCTACTAGCATTTTTCAACACAATTTTCTCTAGGAACATATCAAAATTAACATATGAAAGCAACAACGCGAGCTAATGATCTACAACATAGATATGCTAATACTACCAGGACTAAGTTCATGATAAATTAAAGTTCAATTAATCATATTACTTAAGAACTCCCACTTAGATAGACATCCCTCTAATCATCTAAGTGATCACGTGATCCAAATCAACTAAACCATAACCGATCATCACGTGAAATGGATTAGTTTTCAATGGTGAACATCTTTATGTTGATCATATCTACTATATGATTCACGCTCGACCTTTCGGTCTCCGTGTTCCGAGGCCATATCTGCATATGCTAGGCTCGTCAAGTATAACCCGAGTATTCTGCGTGTGCAAAACTGGCTTGCACCCGTTGTAGATGGACGTAGAGCTTATCACACCCGATCATTACGTGGTGTCTGGGCACGACGAACTTTGGCAACGGTGCATACTCAGGGAGAACACTTCTTGATAATTTAGTGAGAGATCATCTTATAATGCTACCGTCAATCAAAGCAAGATAAGATGCATAAAAAGATAAACATCACATGCAATCAATATAAGTGATATGATATGGCCATCATCATCTTGTGCTTGTGATCTCCATCTCCGAAGCACCGTCATGATCACCATCGTCACCGGCGCGACACCTTGATCTCCATCGTAGCATCGTTGTCGTCTCGCCTATCTTATGCTTCTACGACTATCGCTACCGCTTAGTGATAAAGTAAAGCATTACAGGGCGATTGCATTGCATACAATAAAGCGACAACCATATGGCTCCTGCCAGTTGCCGATAACTTGGTTACAAAACATGATCATCTCATGCAATAAAATTTAGCATCATGTCTTGACCATATCACATCACAACATGCCCTGCAAAAACAAGTTAGACGTCCTCTACTTTGTTTATTGCAAGTTTTACGTGGCTGCTACGGGCTTAAGCAAGAACCAATCTTACCTACGCATCAAAACCACAACGATAGTTTGTCAAATAGACTCCGTTTTAACCTTCGCAAGGACCGGGCGTAGCCATACTCGGTTCAACTAAAGCTGGAGAAACTGACACCCGCCAGCCACCTGTGTGCAAAGCACGTCGGTAGAACCAGTCTCGCGTAAGCGTACGCGTAATGTCGGTCCGGGCCGCTTCATCCAACAATACAGCCGAACCAAAGTATGACATGCTGGTAGGCAGTATGACTTATATCGTCCACAACTCACTTGTGTTCTACTCGTGCATATAACATCAAACCATAAAAACCTAGGCTCGGATGCCACTGTTGGGGAACGTAGTAATTTCAAAAAATTTCCTACGCACACGCAAGATCATGGTGATGTAAAGCAACAAGAGGGGAGAGTGTTTGTCTATGTACCCTCGTAGACCGAAGCGGAAGCATTGACGCAACGTAGTGGAAGTAGTCGTACGTCTTCCCGATCCAACCGATCCAAGCACCGTTACTCCGGCACCTCCAAGTTCTTGGCACACATTCAGCTCGATGACGCACCCCTAGCTCCGATCCAGCAAAGCTTCGGGGGGAGTTCCGTCAGCACGACGACGTGGTGACGATGATGATGTTCTACCGGCGCAGGGCTTCGCCTAAGCACTGCAACGATATGATCGAGGTGGAATATGGTGGAGGGGGGCACCGCACACGGCTAAGGAACGACCACGAAGATCAACTTGTGTGTCCATGGGGTGCCCCCTGCCCCCATATATAAAGGAGCAAGGGAGGAGGGGGCGGCCGGCCTAGAAGGGGCGCGCCAAGGGGAGTCCTACTCCCACCGGGAGTAGGATTCCACCTTTCCTAGTCCAACTAGGAGAAGGGGGGAAAGGAGGGGAGTGGAGAAGGAAGGGAGAGGGGGCCGCGCCCCCAAACCCCTTGTCCAATTCGGACTGGGCATGGGAGGGGCGCGCGCCACCTCCTGGCTCCTTCCCACTAAGGCCCAATAAGGCCCAATACTCTTCCCCGTATTCCCGTAACTCCCCGGTACCTTCAAAAATACCCGAACCACTCAGAACCTTTCCGATGTCCGAATATAGTCGTCCAATATATCGATCTTTACGTCTCAACCATTTCGAGACTCCTCGTCATATCCCCGATCTCATCCGGGACTCCGAACTCCTTCGGTACATCAAAACTCATAAACTCATAATATCACTGTCATCGAAACCTTAAGCGTGCGGACCCTACGGTTCGAGAACAATGTAGACATGACCGAGACACGTCTCCGGTCAATAACCAATAGCGGGACCTGGATGCCCATATTGGTTCCTACATATTCTACGAAGATCTTTATCGGTCAGACCGCATAACAACATACGTTGTTCCCTTTGTCATCGGTATGTTACTTGCCCGAGATTCGATCGTCGGTATCCAATACCTAGTTCAATCTCGTTACCGGCAAGTCTCTTTACTCGTTTCGTAATACATCATCTCGCAACTAACTCATTAGTTGCAATGCTTGCAAGGCTTAAGTGATGTGCATTACCGAGAGGGCCTAGAGATACCTCTCCGACAATCGGAGTGACAAATCCTAATCTCGAAATACGCCAACCCAACATCTACCTTTGGAGACACCTGTAGAGCTCCTTTATAATCACCCAGTTACGTTGTGACGTTTGGTAGCACACAAAGTGTTCCTCCGGCAAACAGGAGTTGCATAATCTCATAGTCATAGGAACATGTATAAGTCATGAAGAAAGCAATAGCAACATATAAACGATCGGGTGCTAAGCTAATGGAATGGGTCATGTCAATCACATCATTCTCCTAATGATGTGATCCCGTTAATCAAATGACAACTCATGTCTATGGCTAGGAAACATAACCATCTTTGACCAACGAGCTAGTCAAGTAGAGGCATACTAGTGACACTCTGTTTGTCTATGTATTCACACATGTATCATGTTTCCGGTTGATACAATTCTAGCATGAATAATAAACATTTATCATGAAATAAGGAAATAAATAATAACTTTATTATTGCCTCTAGGGCATATTTCCTTCAAACAATACTTGACATTAGAAAAGCTTTAGCATACGAACTACACGACCTTGTGCTAGGCTTAGGATTGGGTCTTGTCCATCACATCATTCTTCTAATGATGTGATCCCGTTATCAATGAGATCCAATGTCCATGGTCAGGAAACCGTAACCATCTATTGATCAACGAGCTAGTCAACTAGAGGCTTACTAGGGACATGGTGTTGCCTATGTATCCACACATGTATCTGAGTTTCCTATCAATACAATTCTAGCATGGATAATAAACGATTATCCTGAACAAGGAAGTATAATAATAACCTATTTATTATTGCCTCTAGGGCATATTTCCAACACTTGTTTCCTGTAATTCACTTCTTTTCCAAACAAATTTCTAAACTTCCAAAATTCATAACTCCTAAGCGGTAAATCCAAATTTAATAATTTTTGTATCCTTGGACACCTTGAAATCTATAGAATATTGTAGAACCAAATTATTTAAATTTTGGAAATTTCAAATTTAATTCAAATCTTAAATATGAATTCGAGTAAATTTGCTCTAATTTATTCTATCAATCCAATCAAATAATTGTGTTCATCAAATTTGAATGCAGGATCATATCTTTCTGTTTGAGCTCTTGTCACAATTTCCCAATTATATTTAGTCTATGTTTTGAGTAGGTATTTTTTCAACTAAAAACAATACATTAGTTCCGGTCTACCCACACATCACCTATCAAATCAATGAGCGGCAACTTAATGAATCATGGTGAAAGTAACTTCATGAAACTCATGTGTGTCCTCAAGAGCGTTTTAGCTACTATATGAAACACAACCGACTTTTGCTTGGCATACATAAGTATTGGGCCACTTGGTGCACTCTATTACTTTTGTTACTATTTATCCAGCTAAATATTATCTTGCTATCAAACAACCTAAGAAATTATCTCTAGAACATTTTTGGTGAAGCCTTGCTGAAAACTACTTGTCAATTTCTTCCGCTCCTTGTTGGGTTCGACTTTCTTACTTATAAAAAATTCTATGATTGATCCCTTATACTTGTGGGTCATTAATACAATAGTCTCGGAAGGTGTATGGCAGACTGAGTTTTGTCTTAATGTATTTGAAGCTTTTATAAGCAAGATGCAATCTGACAAAGCAATCCTTGGAAAAACATACCAATTTTAAGCCCAGCTGTTGGACATAGTCTCTGACATAGGGTGATCTCTAGTAAGCTCATGCATAAGCCAGAAGTGTGACTAATATGCTTCGCCCTCGCGGTCAGCCTTGAGCAATCTAGTACTGGTGAAACTTCTTTACGCCAAACTGACAATTTAAGAAATAGGCCATTGTTCAATTGTGAAGGAATGTAACCTTAATTGGGCTCCATTGAAAATACCGATATATCAAAACAATATTTTGAACAGAGCATGATGCAATGGGCCGCCAGCGAAAGTATCAGGTACTCCCATTGTTGGGGTACTCCCGCTGCTCCAAGTTCAAAAAATCATTCAGAAATATTTCAAAAAATTCCAAAAAAAAAGGTGAATATTCGCAAGGAATGTAACTACAATCCCTAAAAATTTCAGGTCTAAACTCAAAATGTACATTAAGAAAAAAAAGTGAAATATGGCATATAGTGTAAGAAAAAGACAAAAATCAACATTGACACTATTCACATCTGGATTTCACATTTTTGTTTCATCAAATGTACATTTTGATTTTGGACCTGAAATTTCTAGGGGTTATAGTCACATTCCTTACGAACATTCCTTTTTTTTAAAGAAATTAGAAACATTTAAGATTTATTTTTGTGAGAACCATGAGTACCCCAAGGATGGAAGTACCAGATATTTCCCCTGGCCCGTCGAGATCTGGTAGGAGATTATTGAAATACATGATGGGGTCTAGGCCCATATAACAATTTTAGAAAATCTCAAGGGGCCAATGTAGGTGCCATGATAAGGTTGTGGTAAGTTTAGTACTACCTCATTTGTGCAGTAGAGTGGAGACCCCTTTATAAGGGTTTATCTTCGACATGCTATTAGAGCTTAAGAAGAGGAGTGGAGACCCCAAGCTCAGGCCTATGCCATATGTGTGTGCTTAATTTTTACCCGTCAAGAACGTATAGTTAATTGGCCATTAATTACGAGTCATTAACGGATGCGCCATGAATCTAAGACTTCAGATCGTGGGCTGTTGCCTACTTTTACGTGAGTCTAGCCTACGTCTCTCTACCCAACTATGTCTATATGTTGGAGGCGTCAGCGGGCCTAGTTGCGATCTAGACCAGATCACATTTGTCTCCTCATGCTCACAGTCTACCATCGTTTTGCTCACTGCCGCTTCTTCTGGCGACCCCGCCCCGTCCATCATGTGAACGGCTATACGAGAGAGCAGGCCTGTGGAACCCCACCCTTTGCGATTCTACACCGGGACAAGGGCGATTAGATTTTTGGGGAGCGCCTCCTATGCGACTGTTCACTGATGTTTGTCTTCGTCCACTACGTCGCCTTCCTCATTAACATGTCCAGTGAAGCAGAGAAGCTTGCTGCTGCGAAGAAGGCCGCTGCTGCCACCGCCGCCGAGGCTTCGACGTGGCCGACTAGAGGGTATTACTAGTTTATCCTGCTCACATTTATTTCTGTGTTAGCTGTACTAACTATTTAAGTAGATGTTTCTGGTATATGTTTAGTACGTGCTTACGTGAACAAATATCAGTATGTGTTTAATGCTGTCAATTTCATGGTGATGATTTATTTTCAGGTTAATTCAATTGAAAAATTGCTAATATACTCAACATAAGACAAGTACAGGCCTATGTAATTTGTGTGTATGTCCTTTTTCTCATTAACTCATCATCCACTTCATCATTATACATAAGAAGATTGGTTTTACACGAAAACTAACCTTTATTTTTAAGAAATGAAGGCTACATATAATAGTAGATTGTTTGTATTTTTTTTTTGACAAATAGTAGATTGTTTGTATATATGCTTTAGCAATGAACCAAAACTCATCCTTTTTAAGCGGGCTGGGTTCCCACATTGGGCATATATTGGAAGCTATGCCTATTTTTCGTGGGTTCGGGGAAATCAGATGGCAAAGCCCCACTTTTGGGGACAAATAAAGACATTTTAACAGTATGAATTTCACACGGGAAAAAGGGGTTATTATCCTCCAACAAATCCCCGACATGGCGCGGCATCATTTCAATTCAAACTTCCAAACTTAACTTAGATTTTCTCTTTTTGAAAGGTGTGATGGCCATCGACGTCCGCGTGTCCTCTCTCGATATAAACCCCTCGACCCACACGACGACCGCAGCAGTCAGGCGGACACACAGCGCGAGCGCACCGGGAGTGACATCACAGAACAGAGAGCTCTGCTCTGCTCTGCTCAGCTCAGCGAGAAGCGCTTGCTTGCCCAAGATGATGCTCGCGTACATGGACCGCGCCGCCGCCGGCGCTGCCACGGAGCGGGACGCGCTCGAGCTGACCGTGGTGGCCGCCGACGCGGCCGAGTGCGCGGCGGCGAGGGACTTCGGCGGCCTCGTGAGCGCGCGCCCCGCGGCCGTCGTCCGGCCGGCGAGCGCGGACGACGTGGCCAGCGCCATCCGCGCGGCCGCGCGCACCACGCACCTCACCGTGGCAGCCCGCGGCAACGGCCACTCGGTCGCCGGGCAGGCCATGTCCGACGGCGGCCTCGTCCTCGACATGCGCGCCGGCGCGGCCTCCCGGCGGTTGCAGATGAAGCTCGTCACGTCTGGCGGTGGGGCGGCCTTCGCCGACGTCCCCGGCGGCGCGCTCTGGGAGGAGGTCCTCCACTGGGCCGTCACGAACCACGGCCTCGCCCCCGCCTCCTGGACGGACTACCTCCGGCTCACCGTCGGCGGCACGCTCTCCAACGGCGGCGTCAGTGGGCAGTCCTTCCGCTACGGCCCGCAGGTGTCCAACGTGGCGGAGCTCGAGGTGGTGACCGGCGAAGGCGAGTGCCGCGTCTGCTCCCCCTCCGCGCACGCCGACCTCTTCTTCGCCGTCCTCGGCGGCCTCGGCCAGTTCGGCGTCATCACGCGCGCCCGCATCCCGCTCTCCCCCGCGCCGCAAACGGTAACTCCTACGACTCCCCATCCCCGCCCTCATCGTCGAAAGAAGCACGCTGACCGGCCGGCGTGCGCGCGCCCTTGACTGACTGCAGGTGAAGTGGGCGCGCGTGGTGTACGCGAGCTTCGCCGAGTACGCGGCGGACGCGGAGTGGCTGGTGACGCGGCCGGCGGAGTCGGCGTTCGACTACGTGGAGGGCTTCGCGTTCGTGCGCAGCGACGACCCGGTGAACGGCTGGCCGTCGGTGCCCATCCCCGCCGGCGCCCGCTTCGACCCGTCGCTGCTCCCCGCCGGCGAGCCCGGCCCGCTCCTCTACTGCCTGGAGGTGGCGCTGTACCAGCACCAGCACCAGCAGCCCGACGACGTGGACGAGGTAGGCCGCCACTGGCGCTGTACTTCTCCGGGGCATGTCGTCGTCTATCCTCCGCTGGATTCTTGGCACCTAACCGCCCCCGCGCTCGCCGCCAAACTCGCCGGCCCCCACCCACGCCCACTGGTCGCGCCAGCAATCCGGTGCCGCTGCCGCGCAGTCGCGCACGGCCGATCTCGCGTGCGTGCGTACAATGCGGGCCGAGCCCACCTCACCTCACGCACGTCTCCTTTGTCCCCATGGAACAGCTCACCCCAGCAGGCAGCAGCAGCACGCACTAGGCCGGCATGTGACGACGTGACACGATAGCGTCCGTCGTCGTCGTCTGCTGCGAGACCCATTGATATTGATTCGCCTGCTCTGCTCGTGCTCATGTTTGTTCGGTTTGTGTGCGTGTGTGTGCAGAGGATGGGGGAGATGATGCGGCGGCTCAAGTACGTGCGGGGCCTGGAGTACGCGGCGGACGTCGGGTACGTGGAGTTCCTGTCGCGCGTGAACCGGGTGGAGGAGGAGGCGCGCCGGAGCGGCAGCTGGGCGGCGCCGCACCCGTGGCTCAACCTCTTCGTCTCCGCGCGCGACATCGCCGACTTCGACCGCGCCGTGCTCAAGGGCATGCTCGCCGACGGCGTCGACGGGCCCATGCTCATCTACCCCATGCTCAAGACCAAGTGAGTACGACAGTACAAACCATGACGCACCACCTCTCCTCTCCTTGGATTGCTTCCGTGCGCCGCTCGGTGGCATGGCAGAGTTGCCATTTGCGGCGGGCGCTCACGTCACGGACGCGCATGTGAGCCTCCCCTGCTCAGTCAGGGCGCTCGCTGACGGCAGTGAGTGATCCTGACCGGGATCACTTATAATAAGACGGGCTCCGTCCCAGTTTCTCCATCAATCCCGTTCCGTTTTGGATTTAGCCCGAGCAGATTGCGCATTAGCAGCCACCAGCTCAGGTCCTATGATTGAAAAAACTATTATTATCGCCATGCACGTCTCTCTCAGCCACAGGCCATGCACTGCAGTGCACGCACCGGCGCCATTGTTTACGATAAGCTAGCTCTCTTTCCCCTTCCTTTGTCGTGTCGTGACGCGTCGTGCAACTCTGCTGCTGCAGGTGGGACCCGAACACGTCGGTGGCGCTGCCGGAGGGCGAGGTGTTCTACCTGGTGGCCCTGCTGCGGTTCTGCCCGGGCGGCGGCGGCGCGGCGGTGGAGGAGCTGGTGGCGCAGAACGGCGCCATCGTCGACGCCTGCCGGAGCAGCGGCTACGACTTCAAGACCTACTTCCCGCACTACCGCACGGAGGCCGACTGGGCGCGCCACTTCGGCGCCAAGTGGGCCCGCTTCGTCGACCGGAAGGCCCGCTACGACCCGCTGGCGATCCTCGCCCCGGGCCAGAAGATCTTCGCCAGGACCCCCTCCTCCTCTCGAACCGACCGATCATAGCTGCGGTTGGCGGTGATGATGGCGGTGGTGATGATGGCGATGATGAAGATCTCGACGATCGACAAGGGTGCGACGACGATGATGATGGTGATTATAGGGTCATTATTCATTAGGCACATTGAGGGGACAAAAAGGGGCTCCATGGATGTTGTCAAGTGACTGTCGTAGGGAAGGGGTTGCAAAGAAAACCAAAGACGTCACCTTTTCCTCATCAGGCCCTGGCCCTCCCTAATTAGCAATTCAGCTAACTAACTAAGTAATTAGTTCAGGGAAGCGTGCGGCAAGCCGTGAACTCCAATTCTCTTGCAATGTGGTATCCCATGAGAGCTACGTACTCGTACTGCTGCCCCACGTATCACTTTGTTATTCCTTGGGAAATTTCCCGCCTCATCGTTCCGGTCCACACGCTTCATCTTCCTGGCCATTCTCCTCCCACAAGCCACATCAAAAAAGGAAGGGTGGAAATCCCTCTGAAATGAACTCATACCCACCAAG
The DNA here is from genome assembly GCA_032464435.1 of Aegilops umbellulata. Lineage (NCBI taxonomy): Eukaryota > Viridiplantae > Streptophyta > Magnoliopsida > Poales > Poaceae > Aegilops > Aegilops umbellulata. The sequence continues at coordinate 440,793,104 of CP136059.1, read as the reverse complement.
ATTCTTCTCCGGTCCTCCTCGAATCTATTGACATTGCAATTTCCCTACCTGGTATTCAAATTGACATTGTTCAAGTATTACTTGTGTTCCTCCATGAATGTCATTTTTGTTATAATAATTGACTTCTCCTACTAATTGACTTTATTATACCTAGAGCATGATTCTAGATTTTGCACCGGGTCCCAAATATCACTAGGATGGGATCCTTTCTCGTCCACTGTCGCGCGTTATCGTGCCAAGGAGGAACCGTGGAATCATGGCGACAATCGATCATAGCTGTTGTTGAGGATAATGATGGTGATCACCCTGCTGATTCTGGCCATTGTGGTGATGAAGATCACGAACAGGGGCAACGATCATAATAGTTTATTATTTGGCTCCCTTTGCTTCTCTCTTTCTAAGCCCATGCACGTGTTTGAACTTTTATAATGTTCGACATGGCCCTTGGAGTGCACCACTTCGAGCTTCAGCTGAAAAAATGGTTCCAGATATTCATAGAAATATATTTTGTTTCCTTTGTTTACTATTCAAAGTTCTTTTAGGGTGTTTTTATCTTGAGAGTCGCCATATCGGCGATCGTCATCCACTAGCTATAGAGGCTACACAACCGACGTGCAAACTCAGACTCGCAATATTTCAGCCTCCATAATTCAAAAACATTGATTCCCTCAAAATTTAAATGTTTACTACATCAAGTAAACACAATTTTTGACCAGTTGCATGAACAAAACCATTTCATTGGGATATGTACAAATCACATGTTTCTTCCATTTTCACCGTCCCCTCTTTCGAGTTTTCTGAATTGGATGCTCAAATCACGCTGTTGTGCCCAAAAATCTCCGCCACTTGATCCATTTTGTTCAGATCCAACACGGTGAACCAATTATGCTTGAATGTGCATTCGTTGTGGTGATGAAGATCTCGACAAGAGGCATTGATCATAATAGTTTATTATTTGGTTCCCTCTATCTCACTCTCTCAGCCGTGCACATGTTTGAACTTTTATAATCTTCTGCATTGCCCTTGTAGTGCATCAAATCGAGCTTCAGCTAAAAAATGGATCTAGAGATCCATATAAATAGGATTTATCTTCTTTGTTTTACTATTCAATGTTCTTTTGGGGTGTTATTATTTTTCATTGAAGAACCAAGTGAACTGGAAAGTAAGATCAACTCTAGAGATTTGCCATATCGGGATGGCCATCCATCAGATATGGAGGCTGCACAGGCAACGAGCAAACTCAGACTCACCATATTTCAGCCTCCATAATTCAAACACTTTGATTCCCACCAAATTTAATTGTTTACCACATCAAGTAAACATGCGCAATTGGTTTTGACAAGTTGCATGAACAAAAGCATTTCATCGGCGACATGCACCAATCACATGTTTCTTCCAATTGCACCATCCCCTCTTTCGAGTTTTCGGCAGAGAATGCTTAAATCTTGCTGCTGTGCCCAAAAATCTTGTGCCACTTGATCCATTTTGTTTAGATCCAACACAAGGAACCGATTCTGCTAGGATGTGCATTCATTTCTCGCCTGATCCTTTGTGATTTGGAGCCTACACGGCTCAATCTCCTGCTAAATTTGGTGCCTACGTGCCTCCATCTCTTCCTGACACCATCTTCTCTCTTGCATTTCATCCCATTTGGCCCTCTTCTCTTGGTTCTTCTTCTCCTCCATCTCTAGTTTATCTTGCTTCCTCTTCTCGGCGTACTTGTTTCTTATCCTCTACAACTTATCGATCTTTTATTTTTCATTGCTCCCACATCTTCTTTTCTCTTGAGCCTTAGTTCTTCTGCTTCCTCCCATCTAGCCGATCCGCGCTAGACACTAGAATGGTACTTCTAGCCACATCCATTTCCTTTTTATCAAACATCATTTGCACCGTCATCCATCTTCGGAGTGGAATTGGCCCAGTTCTCGGCTTTCGGGTTGCCATCATCTTTGCTCGAATTACACTTCCCGTGCTCTTCCAACAAATCCCTTTAATGTTGGAGGCCAAACAGTTTGCCCATTCGGCTTGGGCATTTGTTTGTACTTCACTTGGGCTATATCATCCTAAAACTAACAAATGCACAAATTGATGAGAATTCTCATAGTAATGCAAATGTGTCAATAGAAAACAACAAGCTTTCTTACATATTGATAAAAATGGTGACACCCCTAGGAGGATCGGGCTTCACTTTCTCCTTACAACTCACCCAATGATTGCACATCCCTTGAATCGTACAACGTCAGCCTGTGAGAGATTTGAGCATCTTTTTTCATGCAAAATGAAATCTGAAACAATCTCATTGCATTTCCAATACATTGTTGTCGATTGATGTTTCCTGCGATCGCATCGAGAGATACATCTTGTCATGCCAGGACAAGCGCAACATCCACATCGGTCTTAAAGTTGCTTCTCCGTATTGCCTTCTTTCACGATGACCATAACCCTCAAATTTCAGTTCTGCATCTTAGACGTAGTCATGACAAAAAGTGACAATGATGTGACCTCGAGATTGACATCATTTGTCTAAGAATCACCTATCATACTAGAGAAAATTTTCATCATTGAGGGCCAATCCCCCAAATTCAGAAAATCGCCGCTACATTTGCCAACAATTTCCTTGGCCATCTTGCATTCAATTGAACAAAACCCAAATAAAAGCCATATGATGCCTTTTTTACCTCATCACCGTTGCTGATCCGGCATACGACTGGGAAGCCACCATAGTTTTGCCCGCCATCAGGGTGAAGCGAGGATGGCAAAAGGCAGCGGCGGCGCCCTTGCCAGTCTTCTTGTTCAGTGCCTTCGCTAAGAACCACTGCATCACTAGTGGGGTGAGGCAAGCACATCCGCATTGGACACTTCGTTGGCAAGGTGAAGCTCGACTGTCGGAGCCATCGGAGGTGCATAATCCACAGGAGCCGCAGTAGGCGCAACGACTGTTGAAGTCGCCGGATTCGACTTCAATCCAATGAATTAGGGCGTGGGGGTCGAGACATCGATCATGGCGTTGTCAAGGGGGGAATACCATTCGTGCCAAACCGGTTTCCAAATATCCCCTACGGACGCCAAATATGAAGACTCGTGGGCTCGTTTTAGAGCGGCCTTCACAAATTCTGGAGATAAAGGACGGGATGTCGACTCTGATAGTGACATTTTCGATCAAAATCATTATAACAATGGTTATTATGATGATCGGGCCGATACAATGACTCTAGCAGAGTTGCTCTAATGGTCCCAGTCCACATAAATGGAATGGCTGCATCTTCATGTTTGGTATAAATAATGAGATACTCCTTCTGTCCCATAATATAAGACGTTTTTGCAAAGCTAACATTGCTCGTAAAAACGTGTATCATTATGGGACAGAGGGAGTAGGACCGAATGGTTCCACTGCTTGCACACACAACAACATTGGAAGAAAAGAAAAGAATGCATCTGAAAAAAACATAGGAACCGCTCCAATATGATGTTTCGAATGTATAGGAATTGAATTAAATAGACATAGGAATGCTACCGATGCCAGATTCTAACGGTAATAGCTAGTAGGTCCCACCTGGCACCCTTAGAAATTCCTGTGAAAGAACAGCGACTGCTGCTGCCGCACATGGCAACGACGGACTGCAGTGGCGAGGGATGGCGACGTACGGGCGCGCGCGGCGCCGTTGCTTCCGCGGCAGCAGCGGGCGCGGCCACGTCCGTCTCTTTCCCGGCTCGCTCCTTGCCGGCTGCTTGCGGCGGCGTACAACGACGGCGAATAATAAGCCGGAAGCGTGCGCGCGCGCCCAGTCCAGCTGACGGCGACGGGCCCCCCTATCGTGTCGCCGTTCCGATCGGCGTCGCGGTGGCGGAATGGACGGGACGAGAGGAGCGAACGAATAATTGGTGGCGTGCTCTGATCGATAGATCGATGGTGCGATGTGGTATTGTGGCGTGCTGGGCCGTGGCTGCCACGTGAGCGGACGCCGTCCGCATCGACAGCGCGCGCTGGCCGCATCGGCGGACGTGACCTGCCGGTGGCCTGTCTTTTCCGGCGCCCAATCCTTCTCCTTTCCTCTCCATATTCCGTGGCCGTGGCACGACGAGAGGTGGACACTGTTCATCTCCCTGTCCGCTGATCGATCCTCCGCGTGTCCTGCTCCATGAATCGCGACGGATTCGGGTCCGCAATCGAAGCGACCAATATCGATCCGTAGCATGCATCCTTACACAGATGTGGCATGCAGGAGCTGTAAGACGTACAGCTGAGCACATGATCATACATGATCTCCTACCTGCGGTGTACGGTACGCATGCACATCGAAGCCCGGCCGTGGTAGCATGCATGCAGAGTAATGGTGGCTGCAGAAGCAGAAGGACGTAGTACGATCAATAGATTATGTGGACGTACTACATAATCAACCGGACTGACAAGCGCCCCTCCGTCGATCAGATGCAGATCAGCTTAGCAGCAGGGTTGCATTTGTTGGATCGCTGTTGCTCTACAGGCCGCTGCTAAGGACCCTGTCGAGGCGGATCGACGATCCATCGCTGTGCTTGGTCCCATGGAACCCAAGGGGTCTTATCGTATAAATTCCAGGGACTTATCCCCAGCCGCCGGAATTATTTGTAGACGACGGTGACTCCCGGATTTTTAGATTCATGTGTGGTGAGGTGTCATGTGTGCATGTTGAGAGAATTGAGATAGTGAGCATCAATTATTTAAGTAAATAAGATTCTTGCAAGTTATCATTTCAAAACAATCCGGTAGTCCCTAAGTACATCCATAAGTTGTTTCACATTTCCGCGAAACTAAGGAGTGAAAAACACATACCATAGAGGGAACAAATTCAAATTTATTCAATCTTCTAGGACCGCAGTTCTTGATATAAGCATTATCAAAATGTTCTCTCTTAGTTTCTTGCAGACAAATAATAGAGCAGGCAATTTTCTCAATTTTGTTTGCAAGTGCAAGCCACTTATTACTGGAGTTAATACCTCTGCCATATATTATCCAAGATACAGTGCAATAATCTGACATAATTGTTACATAAACAAACTCTAAATATATCATTTATCCAAAAGACATTCATGAGCACAGAACAAAAAAAAAGCAAATAGGGCATCTCCTAAGCAGCACCTCCCTCCCCCTTCTTGGAGTTGGCCTTTCCTCCAATCTTTTGCTTTTCTTTGGAGAGCAGCTCCACAACAGTATCCTTGGACTGGGGGTGTGTAGAGAAGGCAGTTCCTATATCTCGAGGTCTATCATCCAATTTCTCATGCACACATATAGGTGGCAGAGAGACATGACAACTCGTAGGGATGTAAAAGTTAAACAAGACCTTGTTGAAAGATCCATATTTATTGGTAGAGCACATCTCAGACTCAAGGAAGTTTTTAGTCCATTCAAATTTATTAGGGGTTAAAAATAGTGCTTGCAATGAAATTTACACATTCCTCAGGAACTGGAAGAGCCAAGTGTTACTCAGATTAGAAAGTAATCTCCTTCCAAGCAGCAAGATCATCAGGAACATTTCGGTGCTCTTCAGCAAGACGGATGGAACTTCCTACATCTCTAGAATGAGTAGACTAAGTTATTAAGGTATTTTCCTTTAATATCAAAACCAGTGTCGCCATAGAGCTAGAATTTCTGTCAAATTCATGATTGATTACCTGTGGAATCTCCAACAATGTTGGCTTTTTGTGTGACTATTGCATAATTAGAGATTGCGATGGGTGTTACTTCTCCTTCCAAGATCTCAGTGTCGGGGAACGTAGCATGCAATTTCAAAAAATTTCCTACGATCACGCGAGATCTATCTAGGAGATGCATAGCAACGAGAGGGGGAGAGTGTGTCCACGTACCCTCGTAGACCAAAAGAGGAAGCGTTAGGTTAATGCGGTTGATGTAGTCGAACATCTTCGCGATCCAACCGATCAAGTACAGAACGTACGGCACCTACGAGTTCTGCACACGTTCAGCTTGATGACGTCCCTCGAACTCTTGATCCAGCAGAGGGTCGAGGGAGAGTTTCGTCAGCACGACGGTGTGGTGATGGTAATGGTGATGTGATCTGCGTAGGGCTTCATGTAAGCACTACGACGTTATGACCGGAGGAGTAAACTGTGGAGGGGGGCACCGCACACGGCTAAGAACAATTGATACCCTGCCCACATATATAAAGGAGGGAGAGGAGGAGGCCGACCACCAGGGGCGCGCCAAGGAGAGGGGAGTCCTACTAGGACTCCAGTCCTAGTAGTATTCGGCCTCCCCCTTTTTTCCTTCTCATGGAGGGGGAAAGAGGGAAGGGAGAGGGAAGAGGAGAAGGAAAGGGGGTGCGCCCCCTCCCCTAGTCCAATTCAGACTCCCTATGGGAGGGGCGCGCGGCCACCCCTTGTGGGCTGCCTCCCCTCTCCCCTATGGCCCATGTAGGCCCATTACTTTCCCCGGGGGGTTCCGGTAACCCCTCGGTACTCCGATAAATATCTGAAACGTCCTGAAACCATTCCAGTGTCCAATTACTATCGTCCTATATATCAATCTTTACCTCTCGACCATTTCGAGACTCCTCGTCATGTCTATGACCTCATCCGGTACACCGAACAATCTTCGGTCACCAAAAGACATACCTCATAATACAAATCGCCATCGAACGTTTAGCGTGCGGACCCTACATGTTCAAGAACTATGTCGACATGACCGAGACACATCTCTGATCAATAACCAACATCGGAACCTGGATGCTCATATTGGTTCCTACATATTCTATGAATATCTTTATTGGTCAAACCGCAATGACAACATACGTCATTCCCTTTGTCATCGGTATGTTACTTACCCAAGATTCGATCGTCGGTATCCTCATACCTAGTTCAATCTCGTTACCGGCAAGTCCTTTTACTCATTCCGTAATGCATCATCCCGCAACTAACTTATTAGTCACATTTCTTGCAAGGCTTATCATGATGTGCATTACTGAGAGGGCCCAGAGATACCTCTCCGATACTCGGAGTGACAAATCCTAATCTCGATCTATGCCAACCCAACAAACACCTTCGGAGATACCTGTAGAGCATCTTTATAATCACCCAATTATGTTGTGTGATGTCTACTACGCAACCTTCTTCTTGTAGACGTTGTTGGGCCTCCAAGTGCAGAGGTTTGTAGGACAGTAGCAAATTTCCCTCAAGTGGATGACCTAAGGTTTATCAATCTATGGGAGGCATAGGATGAAGATGGTCTCTCTCAAGCAACCCTGCAACCAAATAACAAAGAGTCTCTTGTGTCCCCAACACACCCAATACAATGGTAAATTGTATAGATGCACTAGTTCAGCGAAGAGATGGTGATACAAGTGCAATATGGATGGTAGATAAAGGTTTTTGTAATCTGAAAATATAAAAACAGCAAGGTAACAAGTGGTAAAAGTGAGCGTAAACGGTATTGCAATGCTAGGAAACAAGGCCGAGGGTTCATACTTTCACTAGTGCAAGTTCTCTCAACAATAATAACATAATTGGATCATATAACTATCCCTCAACATGCAACAAAGAGTCACTCCAAAGTCACTAATAGCGGAGAACAAAAGAAGAGATTATAGTAGGGTACGAAACCACCTCAAAGTTATTCTTTCCAATCAATCCGTTGGGATATTCCTATAAGTGTCACAAACAGCCCTAGAGTTCATACTAGAATAACACCTTAAGACACAAATCAACCAAAACCCTAATGTCACCTAGATACTCCAATGTCACCTCAAGTATCCGTGGGTATGATTATACGATATGCATCACACAATCTCAGATTCATCTATTCAACCAACACATAGAACCTCAAAGAGTGCCCCAAAGTTTCTACCAGAGAATCAAGGCGAAAACGTGTGCCAACCCCTATGCATTGGTTCATGGGCGGAACCCGCAAGTTGATCACCAAAACATACATCAAGTGAATCACGTGATATCCCATTGTCATCACAGATACGCACGGCAAGACATACATCAAGTGTTCTCAAGTCATTAAAGACTCAATCCGATAAGATAACTTCAAAGGGAAAACTCAATCCATTACAAGAGAGTAGAGGGGGAGAAGCAACATAAGATCCAACTATAATAGCAAAGCTCGCGATACATCAAGATCGTGCCAAATCAAGAACACGAGAGAGAGAGAGAGATCAAACACATAGCTACTGGTACATACCCTCAGCCCCGAGGGTGAACTACTCCCTCCTTGTCATGGAGAGCGCCGGGATGATGAAGATGGCCACCGGTGAGGGTTCCCCCCTCCGGCAGGGTGCCGGAACAGGGCCCCGATTGGGTTTTGGTGGCTACAGAGGCTTGCAGCGGCGGAACTCCCAATCTATTCTGTTCCCCGAAGTTTTTAGGGTATATGGATATATATAGGCGGAAGAAGTACGTCGGTGGACCTCCGGGCTGTCCACGAGGCAGGGGGCGGCCCGGGACTCCCCTGGTGCAAGTCCGGTACTCCGTGAGCTTCCTCTGGTCCAAAAATAAGTTCCGTGGAGTTTCAGGTCAACTGGACTCCGTTTGATATTCCTTTTCTTCGAAACACTGAAATAGACAAAAAAACAACAATTCTGGGCTGGGCCTCTGGTTAATAGGTTAGTCCAAAAAATAATATAAAAGTGGATAATAAAGCCCAATATTGTCCAAAACAGTAAATAATATAGCATGGAGCAATAAAAAATTATAGATACATTGGAGACGTATCAAACATCCCCAAGCTTAATTCCTGCTCGTCCTCGACTAGGTAAATGATAAAAAAGATAATTTTTGATGTGGAATGCTAGTTGGCATAATTTCAATGTAATTCTTCTTAATTGTGGTATGAGTATTCAGATCCGAAAGATTGAAGATAAAAGTTCATATTGACAGAAAAATAATAATACTTCAAGCATACTAACTAAGCAATTATGTCTTCTCAAAATAACATGGCCAAAGAAACTTCATCCCTACAAAACCAAATAGTTTAGTCATGCTCCATTTTCGTCACACAAGAATGCTCTCATCATGCGCAACCCCGATGACAAGCCTAGCAATTGTTTCATACTTTAGTAATCACAAACTTATAAACCTTCACGCAATACATGAGTGTGAGCCATGGATATAGCACTATGGGTGGAAATGAATATGATGATGGGGGTTATGTGGAGAAGACAAAAAGGAGAAAGTCTCACATCAACGAGGCTAATCAATGGGCTATGGAGATGCCCATCGATTGATGTTAATGCAAGGAGTAGGGATTGCCATGCAACGGATGCACTAGAGCTATAAATGTATGAAAGCTCAACACAAGAAACTAAGTGGGTGTGCATCCAACTTGCTTGCTCACGAAGACCTAGGGCACTTGAGGAGGCCCATTGTTGGAATATACAAGCAAAGTTGCCTGCCGAGAGGGTGCGCGAGAAGCTTGGGCCATGGTGAAAACTCGGTATACCAAGCTTGATCCTAATCACATGGCACGGGTCGGGCCGGTAGGGTCGAATGGGGAAGAGATTCCCGTTAGTTTAGTATATGACCAAGTAGAGGTGGCCGCCAGATACTCCCAGCAGGATTGTAAATTAGATTCCCTGTTAGATGGTATAGAGGCAGAAGTGTGTGAGTCCAAGTGACTATGTACTTTCCTCGCCATGTGGAATTTCTAGCCGAATTGTATATCATTTGTCATGGCAAACCTTTTCGCTTCAACCTCCGTTCCCGAAGGTGCGGAGTGTTTCCGAATACAATCACGGTTGAATAGGCCGGGGTATGCGTGGAAAACTAAGTGTAGGGGTCATAGTTGCTTGAACAGACAAGTTGTATCCGGCTAGTTATGTTATATTACATTGAGATTGTAAGAAACATCTTCCAGGGAGAATAGTTACGTTAAGGGTTCCTTTCCCTGGGTGTGCATGCATAGGTAAACATGTCCGGATTGTGATGTGAAAATCACAGTGTGTATAGCTTCTAGGGGTTCACAATGGAGTGAGTGAATATTTTTCATCCACCGACCGAATATTCCCTTAAGAACGCTAGATTTCGGGTTCACCCAGTCTGAGGTACACATCCGGATGACCCGGCCGTAACAATCGTAGAGGTGCTCCCTTTACCACCTAGCCGAACAATCGGGAACGTAGGGGTAAGCACAGGAGCCATGCAACCCATCTTGGCAAAAACATAAGTCATATCGATGCATATAATGGTGAAGAAAAAGACATACGGGAAAAACGCGTATGTGTGATGAGCTTGATGCTTCGGAAAGTAATATTAACAAGCTTCTGTGAAAGAAGCCCCCAGGTATAATGGGCGTACGTTTTAAAAATGTGTACGTCAGCGAAATTCGGTCAAGCCGAATGACAGATTGAAAGCAAAAAAATGTGTAAAAAAGGGGGGGGGGGGAAGAGTTATGGAAACTGTAAGGGAGGAGGAGACTAACAAAGGGTTTGGCGTTTAGGCGTAGAACCTTCGGAGTCTGGCCGCATTCCATGGGTTTGGCTCTAGGCGATTGTCTAATGCGTCACGAAGACGGTATGCTCCTCCGGTAAGAACTTCGTCAATTATGAAGGGACTGTCGGTGTCAACACTGGCGGATCTCGGGCAGGGGGTCCCGAACTATGCGTCTAAGGCGGATGGTAATAGGAAGTAGGGGACACAATGTTTACCCAGGTTCGGGCCCTCTCGATGGAGGTAATACCCTACTTCCTGCTTGATTGATCTTGATGATATGAGTATTACAAGAGTTGATCTACCACGAGATCGTAGAGGCTAAACCCTAGAAGTTAGCCTATGATTATGATTGTTCTTGTCCTACAGACTAAACCCTCCGGTTTATATAGACACCGGAGGGGGCTAGGGTTACACAGAGTTGGTTACAAGGGAGGAGATCTATAGATCCAAATTGCCAAGCTTGCCTTCTGCTACCTCTTGAGCACTACGTTGGATTTCCCCGAAGAGGAGAGGATGATGCAGCAAAGTAGCATAAGTATTTCCCTCAGTTTTTGAGAACCAAGGAATCAATCCAGTAGGAGGCTACGCTCAAGTCCCTCGTACCTGCACAAAACGATAGCCACTCGCAACCAACGCGATTAGGGGTTGTCTATCCCTTCACGGACACTTACGAGAGTGAGATCTGATAGAGATGATAGATAATATTTTTGGTATTTTTTATGTAGAGATGCAAAGTGAAAAGTAAAAGGCAAAGTAAAAAAAAGCAAAACAAGACTAAAGTGATGGAGATTGATATGATGAGAATAGACCCGGGGGCCATAGGTTTCACTAGTGGCTTCTCTCAAGAGCATAAGTATTCTACGGTGGGTGAACAAATTACTGTTGAGCAATTAACAGAATTGAGCATAGTTATGAGAATATCTAGGTATGATCATGTATATAGGCATCACGTCCGAGACAAGTAGACCGACTCCTGCCTGCATCTACTACTATTACTCCACTCATCGACCGCTATCCAGCGTGCATCTAGAGTATTAAGTTAAAAACAGAGTAACGCCTTAAGCAAGATGACATGATGTAGAGGGATAGTTTCATGCAATATAATAAAACCCCATCTTGTTATCCTCGATGGCAACAATACAATACGTGCCTTGCTGCCCCTTCTGTCACTGGGAAAGGACACCGCAAGATTGAACCCAAAGCTAAGCACTTCTCCCATGGCAAGAAAAACCAATCTAGTAGGCCAAACCAAACTGATAATTCGAAGAGACTTGCAAAGATAACCAATCATACATAAAAGAATTCAGAGAAGATTCAAATATTATTCATAGATAGACTTGACCATAGACCCACAATTCATCGGTCTCAACAAACACACCGCAAAAAGAAGATTACATCGAATAGATCTCCACGAGAGAGGGGGAGAACATTGTATTGAGATCCAAAGAGAGAGAAGAAGCCAACTAGATAATAACTATGGACCCGAAGGTCTGAGGTAAACTACTCACACTTCATCGGAGGGGCTAGGATGATGTAGAAGCCCTCCGTGATGACGGCCCTCTCCGGCGCAGCTCCGGAACAGGCCCCAAGATGGGATCTTGTGGATACAGAAAGTTGCGTCGGTGGAATTAGGTTTTTGGCTCCGTATCTGATCGTTTGGGGGTACGTAGGTATATATAGGAGGAAGGAGTACGTCGGTGGAGCAACAGGGGGCCCACGAGGCATGGGCGCGCCCTAGGCGGGGGGCGCGCCCCCACCCTCGTGACCAATTCTCTTGTCCCTTGGAGTAGGGTCCAAGTCTCCTGGATCACGTTCGGTGAGAAAATCATGTTCCCGAAGGTTTTATTCCGTTTGGACTCCGTTTGATATTCTGTTTCTCCGAAACTCTGAAATAGGCAAAAAACAACAATTCTGGGCTGGGCCTCCGGTTAATAGGTTAGTCCCAAAAATAATATAAAAGTGGAAAATAAAGCCCAATATAGTCCAAAACAGTAGATAATATAGCATGGAGCAATCAAAAATTATTGATACGTTGGAGACGTATCATGCATCCCCAAGCTTAATTCCTGCTCGTCCTCGAGTAGGTAAATGATAAAAAGAGAAATTTTTATGCGGAGTGCTACTTGGCATAATTTCAATGCAAATCTTCTTAATTGTGATATGAATATTCAGATTCGAAAGATTCAAGACAAAAGTTTATATTGACATAAAAATAATAATACTTCAAGCATGCTAACAAAGTAATTATGTCTTCTCAAAATAACATGGCCAAAGAAAGTTATCCCTACAAAATTATATAGTCTGGCTATGCTCTATCTTCACCACACAAAGTATTTCAATCATGCACAACCCCGATGACAAGCCAAGCAATTGTTTCATACTTCAACATTTTCAAAACTTTTTCAATCTTCACGCAATACATGAGCGTGAGCCATGGATATAGCACTATATGTGGAATAGAATGGTGGTTGTGGAGAAGGCAAAAAGAGGAGAAGATAGTCTCACATCAACTAGGCGTATCAACGGGCTATGGAGATGCCCATTAATAAATATCAATGTGAGTGAGTAGGGATTGCCATGCAACAGATGCACTAGACCTATAAGTATATGAAAGCTCAACAAAAGAAATTAAGTGGGTGTGCATCCAACTCGCTTGCTCACGAAGACCTAGGGCAATTTGAGGAAGCCCATCATTGGAATATATAAGCCAAGTTCTATAATGAAAAATTCCCACTAGTATATGAAAGTGATATCATAGGAGACTCTTTATCATGAAGATCATGGTGCTACTTTGAAGCACAAGTGTGGTAAAAGGATAGTAACATTGTCCCTTATCTCTTTTTCTCTCATTTTTTTATTTTTTTATTTGGGCTTTTTCTCTTTTTTTATGGCCTCCTTTTTTTATTTTTTTATTTTTCGTCCGGAGTCTCATCCCGACTTGTGGGGGAATCATAGTCTCCATCATCCTTTCCTCACTTGGGACAATGATCTAAAAATGATGATCATCACACTTTTATTTTTCTTACAACTCAACAATTACAACTCGATACTTAGAACAAAATATGACTCTATATGAATGCCTCCGGCGGTGTACCGGGATATGCAATGAATCAAGAGTGACATGTATGAAAGAATTATGAATGGTGGCTTTGCCACAAATACGATGTCAACTACATGATCATGCTAGCAATATGACAATGATGGAGCGTGTCATAATAAACGGAATGGTGGAAAGTTGCATGGCAATATATATCGGAATGGCTATGGAAATGCCATGATAGGTAGGTATGGTGGCTGTTTTGAGGAAGGTATATGGTGGGTGTATGATACCGGCGAAAAGTGCGCGGTATTAGAGAGTCTAGCAATGGTGGAAGGATGGGAAAAAGTGCATATAATCCATGGACTCAACATTAGTCATAAAGAACTCATATACTTATTGCAAAAATTTAGAAGTTATCAAAGCAAAGTATTACGCGCATGCTCCTAGGGGATAGATTGGTAGGAAAAGACCATCGCTCGTCCCTGTCCGCCACTCATAAGGAAGACAATCAATAAATAAATCATGCTCCGACTTCATCACATAACGGTTCACCATACGTGCATGCTACGGGAATCACAAACTTCAACGCAAGTATTCTTTAAATTCACAACTACTCAACTATCATGACTCTAATATCACCATCTTCATATCTCAAAACAATTATCATGCTTCAATCTTTTCTTAGTATTCAACGCACTCAAAAGAAAGTTTGACAAATCTTGAATACCAAGCATATTATTATTAAGCAATTTACCATGCTACTAAGACTCTCAAAATGATCTAAGTGAAGCATGAGAGATTAATAGTTTCTTTAAAACAAATCCACCACCGTGCTCTAAAAGATCTAAGTGAAGCACATAGAGAAAAATTACATAGCTCAAAAGATATAAGTGAAGCACATAGAGCAAAATTACATAGCTCAAAAGATATAAGTGAAGCACATAGAGCAAAATTGCATAGCCCAAAAGATATAAGTGAAGCACATAGAGTATTCTATCAAATTTTAATTCACATATGGCTCTCTCAAAAGGTGTGTACAGCAAGGATGATTGTGGCACACTAAAAAACAAAGGCACAAATAATACAAGACGCTCCAAGCAAAACACATATCATGTGGTGAATAAAAATATAGCTCCAAGTAAAATTACCGATGGAAGTAGATGAAAGAGGGGATGCCTTCCGGGGCATCCCCAAGCTTTGACTTTTTGGTGTCCTTGGATTATCTTGGGGGCGCCATGGGCATCCCCAAGCTTAGGCTCTTGCCACTCCTTGTTCCATAATCCATCAAAAGATTTCACCCAAAACTTGAAAACTTCACAACACAAAACTCAATAGAAATCTCGTGAGCTCCGTTAGAGAAAGAAAACAAAAAACCACTTCAAGGTACTATAATGAACTCATTCTTTATTTATATTGGTGTTAAACCTACTTTATTCCAACTTCTCTATGGATTATAAACTATTTTACTAGCCATAGATTCATCAAAATAAGCAAACAACACACAAAAAACAGAATATGTCAAAAACAGAACAGTCTGTAGTAATCTGTAACTAACGCAAACTTCTGGAACTCCAAAACATCTACCTAAATAGGACGACCTAGACAATTTGTTTATTGATCAGCAGCAATTGGAATCAGTATTTTATCACGTTCTGGTGATTTTTAACAGTTGTTTTCGTGAACAGAAAGATTCTGGAAATTACAGCAAGATCAAATAACTGGCATCCAAGAAGATCTTATAGGTCTAACTTGGCACAAACACTAATTAAAACACAAAACCACATCTAAATAGAAGGTAGATGGATTATTTATTCCTAAACAGAAGCAAAAACAAAAAACTTAAAATAAAATTGGGTTGCCTCCCTAACAAGCGCTATCGTTTAACGCCCCTAGCTAGGCATAAAAGCGAGGATAGATTTAGGTATTGCCATCTTTGGTAGGCAATTCTTCAATGAGTCATCTACCTTCTTTAGGAATTTCTTTCTTTCTAGGAATTATCAAACTCTTAGGCACAAGATCAAAAAATTCATTTGTAGCAAATGGTTCCTTAATGATAGCAAAAAGATCGGGATGAATACTTATAGATTTAAGATACGCAGTTTCCTTAGAGGATTCACCCTTATTTTTAGGAACATACATAAGCTTGGCAATTTTAGTAGGAGGACTTGGAGTATTCTTTACGGAAGAAAAAGCGCTTCCCAAATTTGTAATGACACCCTCAAGTTTATCGATTCCAGTAGAATCTAGATTTATTTTCTCATTAACTATAGGTTCCTTTTCCTTAATATTTTTCAAAGTCATTCCTACCTTAGATCCATATTGAGTAATTTGATTGTGGATCTTTTTATCTAGATTTTCAATTGATTTAATGGTAGCAACTTTATTTTTAATAATTTTAAGCCTTTGCATAACATGCTCCATAGTTAACATAGTTCCATTAACCAAAAGAGGTGGTGAGCCAAATAAATCTATCATGGCATTATAAGAATCAAAGTATGGCTACCCAAAAAATTACCTCCGGTAATGGTATCAAGGATATATCTATACCAAGGATTGGCACCTACATAAAAATTGCGAAGAAGAGCTGAAGTAGATTGCTTCCTGGTAGATCTATTTTGAGTATTGCAAATTCTATACCAAGCGTCTTTCAGATTTTCTCCCTCCCTTTGTTTAAAATTTAGAACTTCGTTCTCGGGAGATAACAGAGAAGATATAAGACTAGCCATGACGACAAGGCAAGCGAGAAAAAGGCAAATGGAAAGAGAGAAGGTGATTGGGAAAGAGAGGGCGAATAAAACGACAAGGGTGAAGTGCGGGAGAGGAAACGAGAGGCAAATGGCAACTAATGTAATGCGCGAGATAGGGATTATGATGTGTACTTGGTATGTTGACTTTTTGCGCAGACTCCCCGGCAACGGCGCCAGAAATTCTTCTTGCTACCTCTTGAGCACTACGTTGGATTTCCCCGAAGAGGAGAGGATGATGCAACAAAGTAGCGTAAGTATTTCCCTCAGTTTTTGAGAACCAAGGTATCAATCCAGTAGGAGGCTACGCTCAAGTCCCTCGTACCTGCACAAAACGATAGCCACTCGCAAACAACACGATTATGGGTTGTCAATCCCTTCACGGTCACTTACGAGAGTGAGATCTGATAGAGATGACAGATAATATTTTTGGTATTTTTGATATAGAGATGCAAAGTGAAAAGTAAAAGGCAAAGTAAAAAAGCAAAACAAGATTAAAGTGATGGAGATTGATATGATGAGAATAGACCCGGGGACCATAGGTTTCACTAGTGGCTTCTCTCAAGAGCATAAGTATTCTACGGTGGGTGAACAAATTACTGTTGAGCAATTGACATAATTGAGCATAGTTATGAGAATATCTAGGTATGATCATGTATATAGGCATCACCTCCGAGACAAGTAGACCAACTCCTGCCTGCATCTACTACTATTACTCCACTCATCGATTGCTATCCAGCATGCATCTAGAGTATTAAGTTAAAAATAGAGTAACGCCTTAAGCAAGATGACAAGAAGTAGAGGGATAGTTTCATGCAATATGATAAAAAAAACCATCTTGTTATCCTCGATGGCAACAATACAATACGTGCCTTGCTGCCCCTTCTGTCACTGGGAAAGTACACCGCAAGATTTAACCCAAAGCTAAGCACTTCTCCCATGGCAAGAAAAACCAATCTAGTAGGCCAAACCAAACTGATAATTCGAAGAGACTTGCAAAGATAACCAATCATACATAAAAGAATTCAGAGAAGATTCAAATATTATTCATAGATAGACTTGATCATAAACCCACAATTCATCGGTCTCAACAAACACACCGCAAAAAGAAGATTACATCGAATAGATCTCCACGAGAGAGGGGGTGAATAATGTATGGAGATCCAAAGAGAGAGAAGCCAACTAGCTAATAACTATGGACCCAAAGGTCTGATGTAAACTACTTACACTTCATCGGAGGGGCTAGGATGTTGTAGAAGCCCTCTGTGATGATGGCCCTCTTCGGCGGAGCTCCGAAACAGGCCCCAAGATGGGATCTCATGGATACAGAAAGTTGCAGCGGTGGAATTAGGTTTTTGGCTTCGTATCTGATCGTTTGGGGGTACGTAGGTATATATAGGAGGAAGGAGTACGTCGGTGGAGCAACAGGGGGCCCACGAGGCAGGGGGCGCGCCCCCCACCCTCGTGACCGCCTCTCTTGTCCCTTGGAGTAGGCTCCAAGTCTCCTGGATCATGTTTGGTGAGAAAATCACGTTCCCGAAGGTTTTATTCCGTTTGGACTTCGTTTGATATTCTGTTTCTCCGAAACTCTGAAATAGGCAAAAACAGCAATTCTGGGCTGGGCCTCCGGTTAATAGGCTAGTCCCAAAAATAATATAAAAGTGGAAAATAAAGCCCAATATAGTCCAAAACAGTAGATAATATAGCATGGAGCAATCAAAAATTATAGATACGTTGGAGACGTATCACCTTCAACGCCAAGGAGAGTCCCATCCGGACACGAGACGAAGTCTTCAATCTTGTATCTTCATAGTCCAACAGTCTGGCCAAAGTATATAGTCCGGCTGTCCGAGCACCCCCTAATCCAGGACTCCCTCAATAGCCCCTGAACCAGGCTTCAATGACGACGAGTCCGGCGCGTAGATTGTCTTCGGCATTGCAAGGCGGGTTCCTCCTCTGAATACTCCATAGAAGGTTTTGAACAAAAGGATTGTGTCCGGCTCTGCAAAACAAATTCCACATACCACCGTAGAGAGTATAATATTTCCACAAATCTAATCCGCTGACAAATTTCATAGCGTGACATCACGCCACGGCCTGGTCATTTTTCGAACCGGTTTTCTCAACCAGCCTGCCACTGCACGTTTTGCGAGACGGTTTTATTGGCACGTCTTGTCGAAGCAGAGATCGTGTTCCCCTTATCACGAGATTTTCATCAATACGGGTCTGGGTAACCCAACCGCGCCATCAATCACGGCGCTTGGGGAATAGGCGAGTTTACCAGGCAAGTGGGGAGGCGCAGAATCCCTGTTGCCTTTATAAGGGGATAAGGACTCCCTTTCGCACCCACGCTTTCTTCTTCCCGATCCATTCCCCTTCGCTCGAGCTCCAGTGCCCGAGCGTTCATCTTCTCCGCCCATAAAGGCCCTCCGAAAATGTCCGGATCCGGATCAGGAGGCAAGTGGATGGCCTCTACCGTCCGGGAGAAGGATATCAAAAAGCTTCGGGAGGCCGGGTATCTCGCCAAGAAAATCAGCCACTGTGTCCCGACAGCGGGATAGATCATCCCTACTCCGGAACCCCACGAGAGGGTTGTATTCCTCCCTCATTTTGTCCGCGGGCTAGGGTTTCCCCTCCACCGGTTTGTTTGTGGCATCATGTATTACTACGGGATTGATTTTCATGATCTATCTCCCAATTCCATCCTCAACATCTCGACATTCATTGTCGTGTGCGAGGCTTTCCTCCGCATCTCGCCACACTTCGGCCTATGGTTGAAGATCTTTAATGTGAAACCCAAGGTGTTGAGCGGCGAGCACGCCGAGTGCGCGGGCGCTATGGTGAGAAAGATGCCCAACGTCACATGGCCAATAGGTACTTTTAACCATTCCGTCAAAGAGTGGCAACAACAGTAGTTTTACATCACTGAGCCGCGCGGCACGGGATGGGCCGCTGCTCCCGAGTTCCGATCCGGAGCCCCACTGCGACCTACATCCTGGCTCAAGAAGGGCCAGAACTGGTTTCGCCCAACAAACTGTCGATGCTCTAGACGCGCATTAAGGATATGGAGGGCAAGAACATCGAACGTTTCAATGTAGTCCAGGTGATGTTAGTTCGCCGGATCCTGCCTTATCAACACCGGACTTGCAATCTATGGGAAATCAATCCGGCCAAGCACCAGACCCTGCGAGAGCTCTTTGGCTCCTCGCACAAAGATATCTGGAAGGTGCTTTTCAAGTCCGACAAATCATGGCCGGACTCGGCCGAGGATCGCGGGTACCAACTGTCCCGCCCTGCAAGCTCGGTAAGTTCTTATACGCTTTATCCGCATAACCCAAAGGAAATGCTTAGTGTGTTTTCCTCGACTCCCCTAGGGTTGGACGAAGAAGGCAGAGCGGATCCACTATCCGGCTCCGCTGCCCGAAGAACTGGCCATCCCACTTCTGACGAAGATGTTGGTCCCGGCGCCTTACAAGGTGCCGAAGAAGACGGTGGAGAAGGAGGCCAAAAAGACCCGGGGCGGCCTTCGTCGCCGCGGCACTTCGGACACAAGGTCCGAAGGCTTCAATGCCCATTCCGCCTCCGAAGAGAACGAGGAGGAGGAGAAAGATGAATCCCTTGAGGGGGGAAGAAAGAAGAGGACGACCTCCACACACTTGGAGGCCGAGTCGCCTAAAAGGGGAAAAGTTCCTCTTCCGGAAGAGTCCACTGCCGCCGCCGACAGTGGCCCAGCGTGGGATCCCAGGGCCCAGCCCCAGGAGTACTCGTGAGTATATAAAGTCCGAATACATTTATGCATCCAGAATCATCATGGCATAATATTTTAACCCGAGCCATACTTTTTGTAGTCTAGCGAGGTCCCGCACCGAACGATCCTCACCAGAGGATTTGCTGAGCTCGGATGCTATGGAGAGCGGGATGCCCCCGAAGGCCCCTTCCCCCAAACATGTGGATAACACCGAGGCTTCGTCCCAGAAGGACCCCGGCCAAGGAGGGGAGGAAAAGATTGTTAAAGCGGCGCCTGGAGGTCAAACTTCAGGGGCCGATGACATGGGGGAGAAGATTCCCATGGAAGTCGTCAGCGGGAGCCATCTTGAATTCGGCTCCCAGCCGGACACAATTCCGGAGGCCAATGCGGCTCCAGAATCAAGCAGGCGGCCTCCTTCGGCTGGAGGGGGTGTGCGTGTTCCATCGGCAATCTCTGTCCAACCAGAGGTGTCGGATGCTTTGTTGGCGGTGCTGAAGAGCGCCTCCATCGTCGATGAACACTGTGCCCTTATGGGTGCGGTGATTAAGAAGATTCAGTCTGCTGAGAGTGGACTGAATGAAACCTGTATCAGCCTTATAAGAGGCTTTGAGGTATATTTTTTTGAGGTTTCGAAGAATGTCATAGTATGGACAGTAGCCCCTGATACACTGTTCGATGAGAGAACCGGACAGAGGATCAAATTAATTTTCATAGGAACACTCATTTGATGACATCTATCTCTCTTTTATAAGCAGGCGTCTACGGCGGCTGTCGCCTCGCATACTGCGGAGATCTCCGGACTGAATCAAAGTCTGGAGCGGACCAAAGAAGAACTTGGCCATTTGAAAGGCAGTTGGAAGATAAGCAAGGTATGCATAAGCCTTGTTTGTGTTTAGTGCGGACAAATTTCCTGTATGATAAAATATGTTCCCTGATTTTCTCTAGGGATGATGATCGAAGTCGAGGCTCTTAAGAAGGCTGTGGCCAAGGCCGAGGAAAAGGCAGCCGCAGAGTAGGTCCTTCGTGAGAAGCATGAAGCCAGGGTTATTGAAGCAGAGCAGAAGCTTCATGAAGCCGTTAAGAAATGCCAGACCTTGGAGCAGAGTTTAACATAGAAAGAATCCGAACTCACCAAGGCTCATCAGGCCGCGTGCGATGCCCAGGCAAAAACCAAAGGCGCCCTACAGGAGATCCAAGAGGCGAGGAAGATCGCAGCGGGTAAGGCTTTTTCCATGTAAATTAAGTATTTGAGGAGAAAATCATGTTTCTAATTTTGAGTTCGGATTTCTCCAGGGGTGTTTGCAGAACTGTCCCACAGCATATCAGATGCCGCCCAATTCTACCGAGCCGAAGAAAGGAACACTGCGGACAAGCTCTTCTGGTCGCAGTATCTGGCACCGAATCATCCGGTGCCTTTTGCCGATAAACTGAAACAGCTGATCGAACTGCATAAGGCGGCGGAACTAGCCATGAAGGATTTAATTATGTGGCTATGGCCTGCCGAGCCGATTCCAAGCAGCTACTTCGGGCTCGTGAAGCGGCTTGTAAGTGCCTTCCGTCGACTTGACGTCATCAAGTAGTCGGTCTGTATAGAGGGTGCACGAATGGCCTTCGCCCGCGCAAAGGTGCACTGGGGGAAGATGGATGCTGAAAAGCTGATGACCGAAGGACCGCCAGAGGGAAAGGAGCACCGCAAGCCCGAATTATATTATGAGAGTGTCCTGAAAGGATCCTACCTTGTAGCGAAGCTATGCAGCAAGGACATTATATTTCCATGAATGCAAACCATGTTGTCTTTTGTAATGTTTGAACTAGGTCATTTATATTATTTATTTCCTGTTATATAAAAGTTTATCCTCATGCGCGACCGTTTTATATATTAATCCTGAGAGTTGGCCAGTCGTCGGCTTCTGCCCCCACGTAAGAAGTACGGGGGTGTTCGGGATAAACCTGATCACTTATCCCAATTTTGGGTCCTTCGAAGGAGGTGTTAAGCACAACTAACCGGTCAATTGGACTATAGGGCTTTATCACTCTCACTTTGAGAGCTTTAGGAAGGTGGGCGTAGCCCCTGGTGTTCGGAAGACCACACAAGAGGCTCTATAAGCACCTGATCGGAAGAAAAACCGATCCATCACACGCTACATTGGTTATGGCATTGTGCCGGAGAAATCCTTAAAGATTTTACAACCTCTCGAACAACTGACCAGCTCTCGCCGTATCATGACAGTTAGTTTTTGGCTTTCTCTACTGAGGTGCTCGTCCGGAAGAACCAGGACACAATCACAGTAGTTCTCCCAGTGCTACCTTAGACGATATAGCGGAACGTAAGGTACCAAATCATGGGAGCCGGGCAAACCCAACTATTGACCCAAGACATGATTCGGAGCTGATGCATATAATGCTATAGGTTCGAGGTGCCGAACTTCCATGAAGGTGTTCGGACTTAATTCCCGTATTATGGGTAAAATGAAGCCCCTGACATGTTTTAAGGCATATCGTGGTGTACGGATGCCACTTGACAAAAGAATGTTAATAGGAAATAAGAGCAGATAAGCGTCATATAAATCCACCTGTTGTATTTGAATAGTATGTCGATGCGTATGAGTATAGGTAATGTGATAAAAAAAGAAATATGACTGTGGAACCTGCTGAGACCAGGGGAGAAGAAGCTGTGTGCGGATCCGGAGTATAGTCGGATGGTCATCGCGGGGAATATCTAAGGATTCCCTTGCGCGTTTGAGCTGCCTCCATATCGCCCATCCTGGTCGACTCAAAGGTGAACCTGCAAAGGAAATGTAAGAAATGTTTATGTGCCGGAGAGCGGTTGAGCCGCTGTGTGCGGCCTGTCCTGGCCTTCGCCGGAGTGTTTAATTGAGCTCTGGACGAGCCGGGCTATCCTGCCACGAAGTAGTTCGGAGTCCTTTGGCGGTGTCCGGGAGCCTGGCCGTCGACTCGAGGTTCAGCTGCAAGGTGCTACTTGTTGATTCTGCTGTTAAGGCAGCGGTGTACTCGTTGGTGTCAAAGGAAATTTCGTCCTTGCCCTTAACCGTGATGACCCACGTGGACCGGGCATCTTGAGCTTACGGTAGGCATAATGTGGCACCACGTTGAATCGAGCGAACGCGGTTCGTCCGAGCAGTGCCTGATAATCACTGTGGAAGGGGATGATTTCGAAGATTAACTCTTCGGTACGGTAATTGTCTGGTGATCCGAAGACTACCTCAAGGGCAATGGAGCCTGTACCGCTGGCTTCCACACATGGTATAATGCCTCTGAAAGTGGCTTTAGTGGGTTTGATCGCCGAATGATCGATGCCCATCTTGCATACTGTGTCCTGGTAAAGCAGGCTTAGGCTGCTGCCTCCGTCCATAAGGACTCATGTGAGGTGGAGCCCGTCAATTATTGGGTCGAGGACTAGTGCGGCTGGATTGCCCTGATTGGCGTTAACCAGACGATCCGTGCGGTTGAACGTGACCGGCCCTAGTTTATATTGTGGGACGACTGGTTCTGTTAAGTCGGCATCCCTAAGGGCGTGCATCCGGTCCGAGTTGGGAATGTGGGTGTTGTTTACCACGTTCACCATTTGGATTTGTGGGGGAAATTTCTTTTTTCCCTCCCGTATTTGGTGATCTGGGCTCCTCGTCGCAATCATTGCTTTGGGACCCTCCGTCTTTGTTTTTGGCGCCTGTCCTGCCGGCTTGTTTGAAGACCCAGCATTCTCTGTTGTTATGGGTGGCTGGCGTTCCTGGGGTGCCGTGTATTTGGCATTGGCGGTCGAGTATGCGGTCCAGACTGGACGGACCCGAATTGTTATTTTTGAGTGGCCCTTTCCGCTGACCGGACTTAGAGACACTAAATCCGGCATTAACTGCTGTATCTTCAGTGTTTTCACCATATTTGCGGCGCTTGTGTTTGTTGCATCGGGCTTTGCCGTTGCTATCTCTGGCTTCTGATGTGCCAGTTTTGCTTGATGTGTTGTTGCTACGGGCCAACCAGCTATCTTCGCCTGTGAAAAAGCGGGTCATGAGTGTCATGAGGGCTACCACGGATTTTGGCTTCTCTTGGCCGAGATGTCGGGCGGGCCACTCGTCACGGATGTTATTCTTAAAGGCCGCTAGGGCTTCGGCATCCGGACAGTCAACAATTAGGTCCTTTTTGGTTAGGAACCGAGTCCAGAATTTCCTGGCTGACTCTCCGGGCTGTTGTGTTATGTGACTTAAATCGTCAGCATCTGGTGGCCACACATAAGTGCCCTAGAAGTTTTCCAGGAATGCGTCTGCCAGGTTCTCCCAACTTCCAATGGAGTTTTCCGTCAAGCTATTCAGCCAATGCCGAGCCGGCCCATTGAGTTTTAGCGGGAGGTACTTGATGGCGTGTAGATCATCTCCGCGAGCCATGTGAATGTGGAGGAAGAAATCCTCTATCCATACCGCGGGGTCCGTAGTGCCGTCATATGATTCAATGTTCACGGGTTTAAAACCCTCTGGGAATTTGTGATCCATTACTTTATCAGTGAAGCATAGGGGGTGTGCGGCGCCTCTGTGCGGGCTATATCACGACGCAGTTCATACGAGTCTTGTCCGGTGTATTCGGCCGGGCCGGATTTGCTTTTAGTATATCCGGTGTGACAGTCTTCGTCACACGTTGGGGCACACCCTCATGATCTGTAGATCGACCTTGCGTGTCCTGCTTTGTTTTGCAATACGTCTCGCAGGTCCTGCGTGTTGCCTCGGGCCTTTTTATTTTTGTTTGACTGGCGGCGAGGTGCGGGCTGGACTTTGGCCTGATATGCCGCTTTGTCTTAGTCACGAGGTGGCCAGTCAGCCGCATCATACGCTGGAAGCGTAGGATTTAATGCTTCCTCTTCGAGTTGGGGTAGCAACCTGCGCTTTGGGTAACTTTTGGTTGGGCTCTCGAGTTCGTATTCCTCGTCCGTCAGGACCTCAGTCCATCTATCTGCTAGCAGATCTTGGTCAGCTTGAAGCTGCTGTTGCTTTTTCTTCAGGATTTTTGCTGTGACTATAAGCCGACACTTGAAGCTCTCCTGTTCGATGGGATCCTTAGGCACGATAAATTTTTCTTCGCCGAGGCTCACCTCGTCTTCGGAGAGAGGCATGTAATTGTCATCCTCTGATCTTCCATCTGCTGCGTGTTTCTTAGGGCTAGCTTGCCCATCATCCCACTCAAGGCCTGGCTGGAGGGGATTGTCTTCGTCTTCGGTACTATCCGCAGCGTTATTGTTGCTATGGCGAGACTTAGAGCGGCGCCGTTGACGCCGATGCTTAGATTGCTTCTCGAGGGGATTATCCTCTGTTGCCTTGACATTACCTTCTTTGGGGGTGTCCACCATGTATATGTCATATGATGAGGTGACAGTCCAGCGCCCTGTGGGCGGTGGTTCCTGTTCTTCTCCTACATCGTCGTCCATGCCGTCGATGTCTTCGGAGCCGTAATCAAGCATGTCGGCTAAGTCGTCGGAAGTGGCTATTAAGTGGGTGGTGGGTGGGGATTGAATTTCTCGTCGTCCGCTTCCCACTCAAGCCGGATACAGTTCGGCCAAGGGCCTCCCGACAAGGAGAGAGACCTTAATGAATTTAGCACATCGCCCAGGGGCGAGTGCTGAAAGATATCCGCGGAGGGAAAATCCATGATTAGTGCCCAACCAGATTCGATAGGCACTAACACAGGCGGTTCGGAGCCTGTGGCTGGGGACGAATCCAAAAGTCCGGCAACACATGTCTCGTAGGAGGTGAAGTCAGTATTTGGCTCTATCGCCACTTAGTGTGCGGCCTCCGTGACGGGGTCCATCCAACCGTCCTCGGATGGCACAATCTGCTCCGGATTGAGGGCCGGAGTAACCACAAATGTGATCTCCCGAACACCGTCCGACGGTAGAGCTAAGTCATGCTCGTCGTGACCGTGCGGTGCA
This sequence comes from Aegilops umbellulata, assembly GCA_032464435.1. Classification (NCBI taxonomy): domain Eukaryota; kingdom Viridiplantae; phylum Streptophyta; class Magnoliopsida; order Poales; family Poaceae; genus Aegilops; species Aegilops umbellulata. The sequence goes on along the minus strand of CP136059.1, from coordinate 440,767,221 downwards.
CCTGATATGGGCTCGAATCCGTCAAAGATCAAGTCTCCGCGGATGTCGGCAGTATAGTTTAAGCTTCCAAACCTGACCTGACAGCCAGGGGCGTAACTCTCGATCTTCTGTAGATGGCCAAGCGACTTGGCCCGCAGTGCGAAGCCCCCGAATACGAAGATCTATCCGGGGAGAAAAACGTCACCCTGGATCGCACCGTTGCCGATGATCGAAGGACCCATCAAGCCTTATGGCAACGGCACAGTGGAACTCTCAATGAAAGCACCAATGTCGGTGTCAAAACCGGCGGATCTCGGGTAGGGGGTCCCGAACTGTGCGTCTAAGGCGGATGGTAACAGGAGGCGGGGACACAATGTTTACCCGGGTTCGGGCCCTCTCGATGGAGGTAATACCCTACTTCCTGCTTGATTGATCTTGACGATATGAGTATTACAAGAGTTGATCTACCACGAGATCGTAGAGGCTAAATCCTAGAAGCTAGCCTATGATTATGATTGTTCTTGTCCTATGGACTAAACCCTCCGGGTTATATAGACACCGGAGGGGGCTAGGGTTACACAGAGTCGGTTACAAGGGAGGAGATCTACAGATCCAAATTGCCAAGCTTGCCTTCCACGCCAAGGAGAGTCCCATCCGGACACGGGCGAAGTCTTCAATCTTGTATCTTCATAGTCCAACAGTCCGGCCAAAGTATATAGTCCAGCTGTCCGAGGACCCCCTAATCCAGGAATCCCTTAGGGACCCTCCCATTTGGGCTTGAGTTTGTCCTCTTTCTTCTCCGGCAAGCGTAGAACGAGTTCGCCAATGTTGTAAGTCTTGGCCCGTACTTCCCTGCTCTGATATCTTCGAGCCTGCTGTTGATAAAATGCTTAACGGGCTTTGGCGACATCGCGCTCCTCCTCCAGGGCATCTAGGCTGTTCTGTCGATCCAACTCGGCCTCTTTCTCTTCATACATGCGCACTCGAGGTGAGTCATGTATAATATCACAGGGCAATACAGCCTCTGTGCCGTACACCATGAAGAAAGGTCGGTATCCGATAGTGCAGTTGGGTGTGGTCCGCAGCCCCCAGAGTACGGAGTCGAGCTCCTCGACCCAGTGTTTGTCTGATTCCTTCAAATACCGCACTACTCTGGGTTTGATGCCGCTCATAATAAGATCATTATCTCGCTCGACTTTACCGTTTGTTTGCGGGTGGTAGACGGAGGCATAATCGAGCTTAATGCCCAGATTAGCACACCAGTTTTTCACCTCATCAGCTGTGAAATTCGAACCGCTGTCGGTGATGATGCTGTGTGGTAGACCATAACAGCGTACCACATTGGATATAAATGCAATCACCGGTCCGCACTTGGCCGTTTTAACCGGTCTGGCCTCTATCCACTTGGTGAATTTGTCTACCATGACCAGGAGGTATTTTTTCTTATGGCTTCCCCCTTTAAGGGGTTCGACCATGTCCAAGACCCAGACCGCAAAGGTCCATGTAATGGGGATTGTTTGTAGGGCGGTTGGGGGCATATGGCTTTGGTTGGCAAAGAGTTGGCATCCGACACAGCGCTGGACAAGGTCCTGTACGTCTGCCCGTGCCGTAGGCCAGTAAAATCATGTACGAAAGGCCTTGCTGACAAGTGCTCGGGCTGCGGCGTGGTGCCCACCGAGACCGGCGTGAATTTTGATCAAGAGTTGCCGCCCCTCCTCCTCGGAGATACACCTTTGGAGGACTCCCGTAGTGCTTTTCTTGTAGAAATCTCCTCCGTGAAGTTTGTAGGCCTTTGAACGCCGGACTATGTGATAACCCACAAGTATAGGGGATCGCAACTGTTTTCGATAAGTAAGAGTGTCGAACCCAACGAGGAGCTAAAGGTAGAATAAATATTCCCTCAAGTTCTATCGACCACCGATACAACTCTTCGCACGCTTAACGTTTACTTTACCTAGAACAAGTATGAGACTAGAAGTACTTGGAAGGTGTTGTTGGATAGGCTTGCAAGAATATAAAGAGCATGTAAATAAAGACTAGGGGCTGTTTAGATAAAGACACAACTAAATTAGTTTTAGTAAAGAGCTTTTTGTTACGAGAAAGTTATTTGTCCCTAGGCAATTGATAACTAGACCGGTAATCATTATTGCAATTTTATTTGAGGGAGAGGCATAAGCTAACATACTTTCTCTACTTGGATCATATGCACTTATGATTGGAACTCTAGCAAGCATCCACAACTACTAAAGATCATTAAGGTAAAACCCAACCATAGCATTAAAGCATCAAGTCCTCTTTATCCCATACGCAAACAACCTACTTACTCGGGTCTGTGCTTCTGTTCACTCACGCCACCCACCATAAGAAAATCATGAACATATTGCAAACCCTATAGTAGGAATCCCTCACGCTTGTACGACACGGAGAGAACCATAGGACAACACCAATAAAAAAACATGCAACTCAAACCAATCACGATCATCAAATAGCCCATAGGACAAAACAAATCTACTCAAACATCATAGGATAGCCATACATCATTGGGAAATAATATATAGCGTTGAGCACCATGTTTAAGTAAGGACTACAACGGGTAAGAAAGAGGTTACACCGCTGCATAGAGGGGGGAAGAGTTGGTGATGATGGCGGTGAAGTTGTTGGTGAAGATGACGGTGATCATGATGGCCACGGCAACGTTCCAGCGCCACCGGAAGAGAAGGGGAGAGGGGGCCCCTTCGTATTCTTCTTCCTTGACCTCCTCCCTAGATGGGCGAAGGGTTTCCCCTCTGGTCCTTGGCCTCCATGGCGTGGGAGGGGCGAGAGCCCCTCCGAGATTGGATCTGTCTCTCTGTCTCTCTGTTTCTGCGTTCTGTTTTCTGGCCCTTCACCGTTTCTTAAATTCCCGGAGATCAGTAACTCCGATTGGGATGAATTTTGGACATGATCTTTATCCGGAAATTAGCTTTCTTGCAGCGAAAGAAGGGCTCCAACTGCCTTATGGGGTGGCCATGAGGGTCCAGGGCGCGCCTGACCCCCTGGGGCGCGCCCCCTGCCTCGTGGCACCCTCGGGCACCGTCTCGCGTTGATTTTACTTCCCAAAAATCATAAATATTCCAAGAAAAATCTCCGTCAATTTTTATCCCGTTTGGACTCCGTTTTATATGGGTTTTCTGCGAAACAAAAAACATGCAACAAACAGGAACTGGCACTGGGCACTGGATCAATATGTTAGTCCCAAAAATAGTATAAAAAGTTGCCAAAAGTATATGAAAGTTGTACAATATTGGCATGGAACAAACAAAAACTATAGATATGATGGAGACGTATCAGCATCCCAAGCTTAATTCCTGCTCTTCCTCGAGTAGGTAAATGATAAAAAAGCTAATTTTTGATGCGGAATGCTACCTAGCATAATCTTGATCATGTACCTAATCATGGCATGAATATTAAGACACGAGTGATTCAAAGCAATAGTCTATCATTTGACATAAAAACAATAATACTTCAAGCCTACTAATAAAGCAATCATGTCTTTTCAAAATAACAAGGCCAAAGAAAGTTATCCCTACAAAATCATATAGTCTGGCTATGCTCCATCTTCACCACACAAAATATTCACATCATGCACAAACCCGATGACAAGCAAAGCAATTGTTTCATACTTTTGACGTTCTGAAACCTTTTCACCTTTCACGCAATACATGAGCGTGAGCCATGGATATAGCACTATAGGTGGAATAGAATATGATGGTGGAGGTTGTATGGAGAAGACAAAAATGGGAGAAAGTCTCACATCGACGCGGCTAATCAATGGGCTATGGAGATGCCCATCAATTGATGTCAATATGAGGAGTAGGGATTGCCATGCAACGGATGCACTAAGAGCTATAAGTATATGAAAACTCAAACTGAAACTAAGTGGGTGTGCATCCAACTTGCTTGCTCATGAAGACCTCGGGCATTTGAGGAAGCCCATCATCGGAATATACAAGCTAAGCTCTATATTGAAAATTCCCACTAGTATATGAAAGTGATAACTCAAGAGACTCTCTATATGAAGAACATGGTGCTAGCCTGAAGCACAAGTGTGGCGAAAGGATAGTAACATTGCCCCTTCACTATTTTTCTCTCATTTTTTTGTTTTCTTTTTTTTCTTTTTTTGGGCCTTCTCTTTTTTGGCCTTTCTCTTTTTTTCTTTTTTTTTTCTTTTTTCGTACGGAGTCTCATCCCGATTTGTGGGGGAATCATAGTCTCCATCATTCTTTCCTCACTGGGGCAATGCTCTAATAATGATGATCATCACACTTTTATTTACTTACAACTCAATATTACAACTCGATACTCGAACAAGATATGACTCTATATGAATGCCTCCGGCGGTGTACCGGGATGTGCAATGATCTAGCGTAGCAATGACATAAAAAAACAGACAAGCCATGAAAACACCATGCTAGCTATCTTACGATCATGCAAAGCAATATGACAATGAATTCTCGAGTCATGTATATGATGATGATGGAAGTTGCACGGCAATATATCTCAGAATGGTTATGGAAATGCCATGATAGGTAGGTATGGTGGATGTTTTGAGGAAGGTATAATGAGGCTTATGTGTGATAGAGCGTATCGTATCACGGGGTTTGGATGCATCGGCGAAGTTTGCACCAACTCTCGAGGTGAGAAAGGGCAATGCACAGTACCGAAGAGGCTAGCAATGATGGAAGGGTGAGAGTGCGCATAATCCATGGACTCAACATTAGTCATAAAGAACTCGCATACTTATCGCAAAAATCTATTAGTCATCGAAACAAAGTACTAAGCGCATGCTCCTAGGGGGATAGATTGGTAGGAAAAGACCACCGCTCGTCCCCGACCACCACTCATAAGGAAGACAATGAATAAATACCTCATGCTCCGACTTCGTTACATAACGGTTCACCATACGTGCATGCTACGGGAATCACAAACCTCAAAACAAGTATTTCTACGATCCACAACCACCCACTAGCATGACTCTAATATCACCATCTTTATATCGGAAAACTATTGCAAGAAATCAAACATATCATATTCAGTGATCTACATGTTTTATGTAGGATTTTATGACTAACCATGTGAATGACCAGTTCTTGTCATCTCTCTAAATAGATATAAGTGAAGCAAGAGAGTTTAATTCTTTCTACAAAAGATATGCCCATGCTCTAACAAATATAAGTGAAGCAAAATAGCATTCTACAAATGGCGGTTGTCTATGTAAAGAGAAACAGGCAATCCAAACTTCAAATGATATAAGTGAAGCACATGAAGCATTCTATAAGGCCATACTCAAAAGATTTAAGTGAAGTTCAATGAGCATTATATAAATCAACCAAGGACCATCTCATACCAGCATGGTGCATAAAAGAAAAGTGAAAACTAAATGCAAAAGACGCTCCAAGATTTGCACATATCGCATGAACGAAACGAATCCGAAAACATACCGATACTTGTTGAAGAAAGAGGGGATGCCTTCTGGGGCATCACCAAGCTTAGACGATTGAGTCTCCTTGAATATTTACTTGGGGTGCCTCGGGAATCCCCAAGCTTTAGCTCTTGCCTCTCTTCCTTCTTCTCACATCGAGACCTTCTCGATCATCGAACACTTCATCCACACAAAACTTCAACAGAAAACTCGGTAAGATCCGTTAGTATAATAAAGCAAATCACTACTCTAAGTATTGTTGCAAAACAATTCATATTTTGTTTTTTCATTGTGTCTACTGTAATATAACTTTTTCATGGCTTAATCTACTGATATAAATTGATAGTTTCATCAAAACAAGCAAACTATGCATCAAAAAACAGAAACTGTCTAAAACAGAACAGTCTGTAATAATCTGAACATTTACCATACTTTATGATAATTGAAAAATTCTGCGAAAATTAGTAAAAATAAAAAATTTGTACAGAAAGACAGTGCAAAAAGAATCAGAACCATTTGACGTTCCAGTAAAAAAATTAAAATCACGGAATACAGCCAAAGTTTCTGTCCTGCACCGTACAAACCAACAAGTATTGTAAACATCCTAAAGGCAAGACTTGGCACATTATTTTTATAATACAATGGAATTGTACAAGGGGATAATTATTATTTTTGAAAAGTTTCTGTAATCAAGATTCACGAAGTTTCCGTGAGCATGAACAAAGTTCAAGGCTAGCTCCCACTTCAACCATGCTCGTCTTTCTCACTTTCGCTTTTCCTTTGGAAAAAGTTTTGGGTTCCCCTCTTTATTTTTGTTGTTTTTAAACTATATGAAAGCACTCAACAGAAATAAATGACTCTCTAAAACTTCCGGGTTGTCTCCCTGGCAGCGCTTTCTTTAAAGCCATTAAGCTAGGCATAGAGTGCTCAAGTAGTGAGTCCACCCGGATCCCAAGGTATATCAAAGTCAATTTTAATTAGCAATGATTTGGCATTTAGTAGTGAGCACAAAGCAACATATATCAAGCAATGACGAAGTCTAAGTCTCTTCCTATGCATTGGCATCTCATAAAAGAACAATTCATGCACACATAGTAAAGGCCAATGCATAGTATAAACAGTTTCTTGCAATTTTGTCATGTGGGAAGCATAGAGAGGTGGAGATATAGTTCCTCTCTCATAATAACTGCAAGTTAGAGCAGCAAGCACATGCATATTATATCTATAAAAATCATCATGTGCAACGGTAAAAGGCAACCCATCAATATAATCCTTAATAAGCACAAATTTCTCCGATATAGTGTAGTCGGGAGAATTCAAGAAGATAATAGGACTATCGTGCGTGGGTGTAATAGCAACAATTTCATGTTTAACATAAGGAACTATAGCAAGTCATCTCCATAAGCATAATTCAGATTGGCATCTTGGCCACAAGCATAGAAAGCGTCATCAAAAAGGGATATTTCAAAGGAATTCAAGGGATCATAACAGTCATCATAGGAATCATCCTTCGGTAAGAACGAAGGGGAATTAAACAATGTATGAGTTGAAGAGCTACTCTCATTAGAAGGTGGGCACAGGTGATCAATCGGCTCTTCCTCCTTTTCTTCTTCGCTCTCCTCCTCATCTTTTTCATCCAATGAGCTCACAGTTTCATCAACTTCTTCTTCCATAGATTCCTGCAAAATATTAGTCTCTTCTTGGACAGCAGAGACTTTCTCAATAAGTGCATTAATATCAGAATTATATTCATAATTCTCATAACAGTATTTGAGGATAGCTAAATTTTCAGGTCTATAAGTAGCATCATCAAAATCTTCAAACTCTTTAAACATAGATTCAATTTCATAAGCACCCATAAAAGCAACAAATTCTTCTATTCGTTCCACATCATAGTAATCATATATACCCTTAGCATAAGAAGCAAAGGTTTTATTATCATTAAATTTGCATGAAAAGGGAAGGTGTGGAGCCTTCATCCTAGAGCAACAAGTATAATCATAACTCAAGCATACTTGCCGAGCATACCACTTCAATATATGAATTTGATCCCATAATAGTTTCCCTTTTTGAGTCAAGCGATAATCTCTAAAGTATTCACGTTGATCCAACGTTACTCCCATTACATAATTGAATGGGGTTTTCTCAGGATTATCAAAGTAGTACATAATATCTTTCACATAACCAGCATCGAGGGTTTTAGGAGGTTCCCCATCTCCATGAGTAGCAAGTACACCTAATTTCTTTGGTATTTCGTGTTCCATATCCATAACTAAAGATAGAGAACAACTAAGAACGGCAAATAAAAATTACTTAGTGATAAAGCAAACAAGCACACACGAGAATATTCACCCCATGCTATGACTCCCCGGCAACGGCGCCAGAAAAAGGTCTTGATAACCCACAAGTATAGGGGATCGCAAATGTTTTCGATAAGTAAAAGTGTCGAACCCAACGAGGAGCTAAAGGTAGAATAAATATTCCCTCAAGTTCTATCGACCACCGATACAACTCTTCGCACGCTTAACGTTTACTTTACGTAGAACAAGTATGAAACTAGAAGTACTTTGAAGGTGTTGTTGGATAGGCTTGCAAGAATATAAAGAGCACGTAAATAAAGACTAGGGGCTGTTTAGATAAAGACACAGCTAAATTAGTTTTAGTAAAGAGCGTTTTGTTACGAGAAAGTTATTTGTCCCTAGGCAATCGATAACTAGACCGGTAATCATTATTGCAATTTTATTTGAGGGAGAGGCATAAGCTAACATACTTTCTCTACTTGGATCATATGTACTTATGATTGGAACTCTAGCAAGCATCCGCTACTACTAAAGATCATTAAGGTAAAAACCAACCATACCATTAAAGCATCAAGCCATCTTTATCCCATACGCAAACAACCTACTTACTCGGGTATGTGCTTCTGTTCACTCACGCCACCCACCATAAGCAAATCATGAACATATTGCAAACCCTACAGCGGGAATCCCTCATGCTTGTGTGACACGGAGAGCACCATCGGACAACACCAATAATAAAACATGCAACTCAAACCAATCACGATCATCAAATAGCCCATAGGACAAAACAGATCTACTCAAACATCATAGGATAGCCATACATCATTGGGAAATAATATATAGCGTTGAGCACCATGTTTAAGTAGATATTACAGCGGGTAAGGGAGAGGTTACACTGCTGCGTAGAGGGGGGAAGAGTTGGTGATGATGGCGGTGAAGTTGTTGGTGAAGATGATGGTGATGATGATGGCCACGACAGCGTTCCGGCGCCACCGGAAGAGAAGGGGAGAGGGGGCCCCTTCGTCTTCTTCTTCCTTGGCCTCCTCCCTAGATGGGCGAAGGGTTTCCCCTATAGTCCTTGGCCTCCATGCCGTGGGAGGGGCGAGAGCCCCTGTGAGATTGGATCTGTCTCTCTGTCTCTCTCTGTTTCTACGTTCTGTTTTCTGTCCCTTCACCGTTTCTTAAATTCCCGGAGATACGTAACTCCGATTGGGCTGAATTTTGGACACGGTCTTTATCGGAAATTATCTTTATTGCGGCGAAAGAAGGGCTCCAACCGCCTTATGGGGTGTCCACGAGGGTCCAGGGTGCGCCTGACCCCCTTGAGCGCGCCCCTGCCTTGTGGCCCCCTCGGGCACCATCTCGCGTTGATTTTAATTCCCAAAAATCATAAAATATTCGGAAAAAATCTCCATCAAGTTTTATCCTTTTTGAACTCCGTTTGATATGGGTTTTGTTCGAAACAAAAAACATGCAACAAACATGAACTGGCACTGGGCACTGGATCAATATGTTAGTCCCAAAAATAGTATAAAAAGTTGTCAAAAGTATATGAAAGTTGTACAATATTGTCATGGAATAATCAAAAATTATAGACACGACGGAGACGTATCACTATGCGGCGAGCCTCGTTCTGATCTTCTGGGAGCTCCTTCCTATGAAAGTAGGCCAAGAATGGTTCGGTCCACGGGGCAATTACTGCCATAATTAGGTGGGCCGATGGTGTTACTTCGGTGGTTGAGCCTCCGATGATATCGACGTGTTCGTTATCTGTGTTTGAGTTCGGAACGGGACTGTCGTTGTTATCTCCCCCTTGCCATACCACAGATGGCTTGAAGAGTCTTTCTAGGAAGATGTTAGGTGGGATGGGGTCGCGCTTAGCGCAGATGCGAGCAAGGACGTCCGCCGCCTGGTTACTTTCGCGGGCGATGAGATGAAATTCGAGTCCCTCGAACCGAGCCGACATCTTCAAAACGGCATTGCGATAAGCTGCCATCTTTGGATCTTTGGCATCAAAGTCTCCATTAATTTGGGATATTGCGAGGTTTGAGTCCCCGTGCACCTCCAGGCGTTGTATGCCCATTGATGTGTCCATTCGGAGGCCATGTATGCCCATTGATGTGTCCATTCGGAGGCCATGTAGCAAGGCCTCATATTTGGCATCAAAGTCTCCATTAATTTGGGATGTAGCAAGGAGCTCCAGGAGTCTGTGTATAATATTTGGAGTACGTACTGGACGATATCTCCTGTGGGGGACGTTAATACGACGTCCGCCCCTAGCCCTGCCAACATCTTGGAGCCGTCAAAATGCATCACCCAGTTGGAATACGCGCCGTACTCTTTAGGGAGTTCCGCTTCTGTCCATTCGACGATGAAGTTGGCCAGTACGTGGGATTTGATGGCTCTACGTGGTTTGTACGTGATGTTGAATGGCAGGAGCTCAATGGCCCATTTGGCAATCCGGCCCGTTGCATCCCGGTTGTTAATTATATCATTGAGGGGCACTTCAGAGGCCACCATGATAGAGCACTCCTGAAAGTAGTGTCGCAATTTTCGGGATGCCATGAAGACTGTGTATGCTATTTTTTGATAATGAGGGTACCGGGATTTGCATGGTGTGAGGACGGTGGATTCGTAGTATACCGGCTTCTGAAGCGGGAATTTGTGTCCGTCCTGTTCTTGTTCGACGACGAGTACGGTGCTCACCACCTTGTGTGTTGCTGATATGTATAAGAGCATTGGTTCGCCGGTATTTGGTGTGGCCAGGATTGGGTTGCTTGCCGGAAGGGCTTTTATTTCTTCCAGTCCGGCCGTCGCCGCGTCTGTCCACTCGAAGTTATCGGTGCGCCGTAGAAGGCGATAGAGCGGTAGCGCCTTTTCTCCCAACCTGGAGATAAAGTGGCTTAAAGCTGCCACGCACCCAGCAAGTTTTTGGACCTGCTTGAGTTCGGTTGGTGTGGCCAGTTGTGATAGAGCTCGTATTTTGGCTGGATTTGCTTCGATTCCTCTGTTGGAAACGATGAAGCCCAAGAGTTTACCAGCGGGGACGCCGAAGACGCACTTTTCCGGGTTAAGCTTGATGTTGAATGTGCGGAGGTTGTCGAATGTGAGACGCAAGTCATCTATTAGTGTTTCGACATGTCTAGTTTTAATGACGACGCCGTCCACGTAGGCCTCCACTGTTTTGCCGATCTGTTTCTCGAGGCATGTTTGGATCATGCGCTGGTAGGTAGCGCCAGCGTTCTTGAGCCCGAAAGGCATGGTGTTGAAGCAAAACGGCCCGTATGGTGTAATGAATGCTGTTGTGGCTTGATCGGACTCCTTCATTTTAATTTGATGGTATCTGGAATATGCATCAAGGAAGCACAGCGAGTCGTGACCTGCGGTAGCTTCAATGATATGATCAATGCGGGGAAGAGGGAAGGGATCCTTAGGGCAAGCCTTGTTAAGGTCTTTGAAATTGACGCATAGGCGCCAGGATTTATCCTTCTTTGGTACCATTACCAGGTTTGTCAGCCAGTCCGGATGTTTAATGTCTTTGATGAATCCGGCTTCGATAAGTTTGGCTAGCTCCTCCCCCATAGCTTGTCGTTTGGGTTCGGAAAAGCGCCTCAGAGTTTGCTTGACCGGCTTATATCCCTTTAGTATGTTGAGGCTATGTTCGGCCAACTCGCGCGGGATTCCTGGCATATCGGAAGGATGCCAGACGAATATATCCCAGTTTTCGCGCAGGAAGTCTCGTAGTGCGGCGTCGAGTGTAGGGCTGAGTTGCGCTCCGATGGACGCTGTCTTCTTCGGGTCTGTTGGATGGACCTGAAATTTGACTATTTCTTCTGCTGGCTTGAAGGAAGTGGATTTGGGTCGTTTGTCCAGAATCACATCATCCTTAACCACGGTGGAGCGTAGTGCGGTTAGTTCTTCGGCCGCAAGGGCCTCAGACAATGCCTCGAGGGACAAGGATGCGGTTTTATTCTCGGCGCGGAGGACTATGTCCGGATCGCTGACGAGGGTGACTATTCCATTAGGCCCGGGAATTTTTAGCTTCATATACCCATAATGAGGTATGGCTTGAAAGCGCATGAAGGCCTCTCGCCCTAACAGGGCGTGGTACCCACTGTTGAAAGGGGCCACCTGGAAAGTTATTTCTTTGGACCGATAATTCTCTGGCATGTCGAAAACCACATCAAGTGCAATTTTTCCTGCACACCGAGCTTCCCGGCTCGGAATGATACCTCGGAAGGTTGTGTTGCTTTCCTTGATGCAGCTCCTGTCTATTTCCATCTTGTGGAGCGTGTCCTCGTAAATGAGGTTTAGTCCGCTACCGCCGTCCATGAGGACTTTTGTAAGTCGAAAGCCGTCCATGATGGGACTGAGGACTAGGGCAGCTGGCGCTCGGACTGTTCAGTATTTAGGTTCGTCACTGGCATTGAAGGTTATGGCCGTGTCATTCCAGGGGTCAATTGCAGCGACCTGGCAAACTTCGGTGAGATCGCGCTGGGCCCTTTTATGCTTGTTGTTTGAGGCGAGTGTCTCGAAGACTGCCAGTACTCTATTTTCATCGTTTGCTGGAGGGTGTTGTTCTGGGGTGTCCTTTATGAGGATGTCCTCGCCGCTCTTGGCTACCTGCCGGAGTATCCAACATGCTCTAAGGCTATGGGTTGCCACGGTACCTGGCGTTGTGTGTATTTTGCATGGGCCATTGAGCCATCCCTCCAGAACTATGCTGTGCAACGTAATAGGTTTATGCTTTTTGACTGTTAGGCTGGGTGTGCCATGGGGGCACGTCCTTTTTGCCTGTAGGGGGAGACGGGATGGTTCCCAGCAAGCGGCCAAGGTTTTCCAGGCGCTTTCCATCACGCTGTACTTTTGTACGATGGTCGCTAGGTCAGCGAACTTTGTATGCGGCGGCGATTGATGGCGTTAAGGATACCTTCGTCTGCGCAGCTGTTGGAGAATGCTGCTATCGCGTCTTCGTCGCGACAGTCTTTTACCTTGTTTTTAACAAGGAGGAATCTGGCCCAGAAGTGGTGGACCTTTTCCTGAGACTGTTGTTTGGTGCACCTATGAGTATCTATGTCCGGGTGGGTGGGTGGAATTGAATCCGAGCCCTGACCCAATTTTCGATCCGGAGTTTGGATGTCTACCGGGCCAGACAGTTCGGGCTCCGGGATATCGACTGATTTTTTAGGCCCGTTATCCGACTCTATGTTCAGAAGAAGAGACAAACTTTGCTGCCGGACAATATCCGGCTCTTCGAGATCGGTGATTCGAACATAGTTCGTCTTCAATATAGTGGATGCGTTGCTCCGCTCCTCGACTACTGCTATCTGATGGGTGATCGGTGGAGTTTTAGTTTCTCTCTGGTCGGGTTTAAGCCTGGCCCGATAATATTCTGTAGCGACCCCCAAGGCGGCCATGCGATCTAGGAGTTTGTTCAACGACGATAGCTCCACTGGATCCATGCGGGCGGAGTATTCGGGATCAACGCGGAGGTGATTTTCGATGACTTGAGAGGTCATCGTCGGCTTGAGAGCCGAGGCGGCGGTCATAACGAAGACGCCGAGCCGGAGGGTCTAGCCCAGGGTCAGGTCTCCTCCGGAGATGAAATTATCCTTGACCACAAGGCGAGCCATCAACCCTTTTGGTGACGGCACAGTGGAACTCTCAATGAAAGCACCAATGTCGGTGTCAAAACCGGCGGATCTCGGGTAGGGGGTCCCAAACTGTGCGTCTAGTATCGATAGTAACAGGAGACGGGGGACACAATGTTTACCCAGGTTCGGGCCCTCTCTATGGAGGTAATACCCTACTTCCTGCTTGATTGACCTAGATGAATATGAGTGTTACAAGAGCTGATCTACCACGAGATCGTAATGGCTAAACCCTAGATGTCTAGCCTATGAGTATATGGTAATGAATTTGTCCTATCCGGACTATGCTCTCCATTTTATATAGACACTGGAGAGATCTAGGGTTACCTGAGGGCAGTTACATAGGAGGGAATCTTTATAGTCGGTCACGTAGCTTGCCTTCCACGCCAAGTAGAGTCCAGTCCGGACATGGTTATTGTCTTCGGCCTTCGTATCTTCACAGCCCATCAGTCCGGCCGACGGATAACAGGTCGGACGCCTAAGGACCCCTTAGTACAGGACTCCCTCAGGCGTGCCCCCACCCCTAGTCCGATTCGGACTCCCTATGGGAGGGGGTGCGGCCACCCCTTGTGGGCTGCCTCCCCTCTCCCCTATGGCCCATGTAGGCCCATTAATTTCCCCGGGGGGTTCCCGTAACCCCTGGTACTTTGATAAATATCTAAAACATCCCGAAACCATTCCGGTGTCCAAATACTTTCGTCAACTATATCAATCTTTACCTCTCGACCATTTCAAGACTCCTCGTCATGTGCGTGATCTCATCCGGGACTTTGACCAATCTTCGGTCACCAAAACACGTAACTTATAATACAAATCGTCATCGAACGTTAAGGGTGCGGACCCTGCGGGTTCGACAACTATGTAGACATGACCGAGACATGATGTCTACTACACAACCTTCTTCTTGTAGACGTTGTTGGGCCTGCAAGTGCACAGGTTTGTAGGACAGTAGCAAATTTCCCTCAAGTGGATGACCTAAGGTTTATCAGTACGCGGGAGGAGTAGGATGAAGATGGTCTCTCTCAAGCAACCCTGCAACCAAATAACAAAGAGTCTCTTGTGTCCCCAACACACCCAATACAATGGTAAATTGTATAGGTGCACTAGTTCGACGAAGAGATGCTGATACAAGTGCAATATGGATGGTAGATTTAGGTTTTTGTAAACTAAAAATATAAAAACAGCAAGGTAGCAGGTGGTAAAAGTGAGTGTAAACGGTATTGCAATGATAGGAAACAAGGCCTAGGGTTCATACTTTCACTGGTGTAAGTCCTCTCAACAATAATAACGTAATTGGATCACATAATTATCCCTCAACATGCAAAAAAGAATCACTCCAAAGTCACTAATAGCGGAGAACAAATGAAGAGATTATGGTAGGGTACCGAAACCACCTCAAATTTATTCTTTCCAATCAATCCGTTGGGCTATTCCTATAAGTGTCACAAACAGCCCTAGAGTTCGTACTAGAATAACACCTTAAGACACAAATCAACCAAAACCCTAATGTCACCTAGATACTCCAATGACACCTCAAGTATCCGTGGGTATGATTATACGATATGCATCACACAATCTCAATTCATCTATTCAAACCAACACATAGAACCTCAAAGAGTGCCCAAAGTTTCTACCGGAGAATCACGACGAAAACGTGTGCCAACCCCTATGCCTAGGTTCATGGGCGGAACCCGCAAGTTGATCACCAAACCATACATCAAGTGGCATGTGATATCCCATTGTCACCACAGATACACACGGCAAGACATACATCAAGTGTTCTCAAATCTTTAAAGACTCAATCCGATAAAATTACTTTGAGGGGAAAACTCAATCCATTACAAGAGAGAAGAGGAGGAGAAGAAACATAAGATCCAACTATAATAGCAAAGCTCGCGATACATCAAGATCGTGCCAAATCAAGAACACGAGAGAGAGAGAGAGAGAGAGAGATCAAACACATAGCTACTGGTACATACCCTCTGCCCCGAGGGTGAACTACTCCCTCCTCGTCATGGAGAGCGCCGGGATGATGAAGACGGCCGGCAGGGTGCCGGAACATGGTCCCGATTGGTTTTTGGTGGCTACAGAGGCTTGTGGCGGCGGAACTCCAGATCTAATCTCTGTTCTGGAAGTTTTACGATACGTAGGTATATATGGGTGAAAGGAGTACGTCGGTGGAGCTGCGGGGGCCCCACGAGGCAGGGGGCGCGCCCCAGGGGGGTGGGTGCGCCCCTACCCTCGTGGCCAGCTCCCGTATCTTCTAACATAGAGTCCAAGTCTATCTGGTGGGTTTCCTTCCAAAAATAACTTCTCTAGTTGATTTCGTTCCGTTTCGACTCCGTCTGATATTCCTTTTCTTCGAAACACTGAAATAGGCATAAAACAACAAATCTGGGTTGGGCCTCCGGTTAATAGGTTAGTCCCAAAAATAATATAAAAGTGGATAATAAAGCCCAATATTGCCTAAAACAGTAGATAATATAGCATGGAGCAATCAAAAATTATAGATACGTTGGAGACGTATCAAGCATCCCCAAGCTTAATTCCTGTTCGTCCTCGAGTAGGTAAATGATAAAAAGAGAATTTTTGATGTGGAGTGCTACTTGGCATAATTTCAATGTAAATCTTCTTAATTGTGGTATGAATATTCAGATTCGAAAGATTCCAAGACAAAAGTTCATATTGACATAAAAAATAATAATACTTCAAGCATACTAATAAAGCAATTATGTCTTCTCAAAATAACATGGCCAAAGAAAGTTATCCCTACAAAATCATATAGTCTAGCTATGCTCTATCTTCACCACACAAAGTATTTAAATCATGCACAACCCCGATGACAAGCCAAGCAATTGTTTCATACTTTTGACATTCTCAAACTTTTTCAATCTTCACGCAATACATGAGCGTGAGCCATGGACATAGCGCTATATGGGGAATAGAATGGTGGTTGTGGAGAACACAAAAAGAAGGGAAGATAGTCTCACATCAACTAGGCGTATCAATGGGCTACGGAGATGCCCATCAATAGATATCAATGTGAGTGAGTAGGGATTGCCATGAAACGGATGCACTAGAGCTATAAGTATATGAAAGCTCAACAAAAGAAACTAAGTGGGTGTGCATCCAACTCGCTTGCTCACGAAGACCTACTGCATTTTGAGGAAGCAGATCATTGGAATATACAAGCCAAGTTCTATAATGAAAAATTCCCACTAGTATATGAAAGTGACAACATAGGAGACTCTCTATCATAAAGATCATGGTGTTACTTTGAAGCACAAGTGTGGTAAAAGGATAATAGCATTGTCCCTTCTCTCTTTTTCTCTCATTTTTGGGCCTTTCTTGTGACGCCCCCGATTTAATCGTACACTAATCATCCACGCAAATGTGTACGATCAAGATCAGGGACTCACGGGAAGATATCACAACACAAATCTACAAATAAAATAAGTCATACAAGCATCATAATACAAGCCAGGGGCCTCGAGGGCTCGAATACAAGTGCTCGATCATAGATGAGTCAGCGGAAGCAACAATATCTGAGTACAGACATAATTTAAACAAGTTTGCCTTAAGAAGGCTAGCACAAATGGGGATACAGATCGAACGAGGTGCAGGCCTCCTGCCTAGGATCCTCCTAACTACTCCTGGTCGTCATCAGCGGGCTGCACGTAGTAGTAGGCACCTCTAGTGTAGTAGGAGTCGTCGACGACGGTGGCGTCTAGATCCTGGGCTCCATCGTCTAGTCGCAGCAATCGGGTATAGAAAAGGAAAAAGGGGGAACAAGGCAATCGTGAGTACTCATCCAAAGTACTCGCAAGCAAGGAACTACACTACATATGCATGGACATATGTGTAAAGGGCCATATCAGTGGACTGAACTGCAGAATGCCAGAATAAGAGGGGGATATCTAATCCTGTCGAAGACTACGCTTCTGGCAGCCTCCGTCTTGCAGCATATAGAAGAGAGTAGACTGAAGTCCTCCAAGTAGCATCGCATAGCATAATCCTACCCGGCAATCCCCTCCTCGATGCGCTGTTAGAGAGCGATCACCGGGTTGTATCTGGCACTTGGAAGGGTGTGTTTTATTAAGTATACGGTTCTAGTTGTCATAAGGTCAAGGTACAACTTCGGGTCGTCCTTTTACCGAGGGACACGGCTAGTCGAATAGATAAACTTCCCTGCAGGGGTGCACCACATAACCCAACACGCTTGATCCCATTTGGCCGGACACACTTTCCTGGGTCATGCCCGGCCTCGAAAGATCAACACGTCGCAGCCCCACCTAGGCACAACAGAGCGGTCAGCACGCCGGTTTAATCCTAAGCGCACAGGGGTGTGGGCCCATCACCCATAGCACACCTGCACGTTGCGAACGCGGCCGGAAGCAGATCTAGCCCCCTTAATACAAGCGCGAGCTTACGATCCAATGCAGCGCGCGCCACTCAGTCGCTGACGTCACGAAGGCTTCGGCTGATGCCACGACGTCGAGTGCCCATAATTGTCCCCGCGTAGTTGGTTAATGCGTATAGGCCAGTAGCCAGACTCAGATCAAATACCAAGATCTCATTAAGCGTGTTAAGTATCCGCGAACGCCGAACAACGCCGAACAGGATTAGGTTAATTAAACTTAATTAAATTAATTAATTAATTAATTAATTAATATTTGTATTTTTATTTCTTTTTTAACCAACGTTTCTGGGGGTGGGACACCAAGGTCAGTGGCTCAGGGGGAGTCTTAACGGGGGGACGTAACGGGCGGCGGGGCGGGACGGACCCTCCAGGGCTCGCGCGCACACTCCCGAGGCGTGGCCGCGGCCAAGGCGCGCCGCCAGCGAGCATGGCGCGGCGGGGCAGGGCCTGCAGCAGCCGAAGACGGGAGGGGACCGGAGCCATGGGCGCGCGTGTGCCGGCGAGCGACAACGCGTCGTAGGCGGACGGACGAGGCGCGGTGGCGGTGGCTGCCAGAGGCGCGCGCGCGGGGCACGGCCCCCGGCGACGTGCGAGAGCAGGGGAGGTGGGTGCGTGCACGGGACGCCGGTGGTAAAAGCAAGCAGACGCGTGGAGCCGAACGACGAATGTGAGCGGTGTTCGGGGGCGCGGGGAGCGCGCGCTCACCATGAGCGCGGGCGCGGCTAGGTCCGGCAACGGGAGTAGAGGGGGGAAAGAGGAGAGGGGAACCGCTCACGTGCGAGGAGGGAAGAGGCGGCGAGGCTCAGTGATGCGAGTCGGGGAGGAGGACGAGGAAGGCGTATGGTCCGGGCGGCGAGCAACGGTGGGGTCCTCGGGCACCGAGGGTCGGTGAGGACCGGTGGGGAGGAGATGATGATGGGGCGGTCCGGTGGCCCTTGTCCAGTGGGGAGGCGGCGTCATCGAGGTAGAAGCGGGGCGGAGGCGCCAGGGGCGGCGGCGCTAGGGGCGCCCTCGGGGGCGTGCGGCAGAGGGGTGGGAAGGGGGCGCTCGTCCCTGATCCAGATCGGGACGAGGAGAGGAGAGATATGGGGAGTGGGAGGAGTGGGTTAGGGTTCGGTGTCCCCTAGGGGGTTAGTAGGTGAGGTGGGGTGGGCCGGTCCGGTCGGGCCGGCCTGTAGCTAGCTGGGCCATTCGGCCCAGGGAGAGGGGTTCTTTTCTTTTGTCTTTTTTTTGTTTTATTTTCTGTTTTGTTTTAACATTTAATAGATTTTAGTTTAATTCAAATACAATAATAGTCCCTAAATTAGTATTACTAAACATCCCACTGCCACGAGCAATTTAGCACATTTTAGAAAGTAGTTTGTATTTGTTTATTAATTTACGGGCAATTAATTAGTAGTTCTAACACTATTTTATTTATTTTAGTGCATTTAACTACTTTATAACAGTGTGTCTTCTCCACCAATATTTATCATGAATTACTTGCTACATTTAGAACATATTAGTTTTGACTTTTGAAAACTTTTCTAGTTTGACTTTATTTCAAACTTGAATTTGAAAGAGTTTTGAATCATCGCGAGATTATCAACAGTAATCGTGCTGACGTGACAACATTAGCAGAGGTTTACTGTAGCTTTATTATCCGGGCGTCACAATTCTCCTCCACTACAAGAAATATCGTCCCGAGATTTAAGAGGAAGAGCAAGGGGGAAAGGTCTGGTTACGATATTCAATGAATCTTCTCGGTCTTGGTTGCCCTTCTCGAAAAAGTTGAACCCTCATGTTGAGGTCTTCATTTCTCTGCTTTAGGTCATCATGATGAAGTCTTCATCCATTCTTCGGGGGTCTCATCGTACTTATGAAAAATGATCAAGGTTATCTTCAAAGGAACTGACCTCTATAAGGTCATGCATCTGGTAGAGAACAACAGGGAGGGTGATGAATAGTAACTCTCGAATTGAAACTTAAGAAATTATCGAGAGCAAAGTAAGGAGGTGCAAAATAGAAGTTTCAAGCGCTTAGGAAATCGTTCGTTGCCTAAAACGAAGTGTGAAAGAGGGTTCAAAGCAATGGGAATAAGTATTGCGTCTGATACCATAATAGATCACTAGGCAGGTGGCCCATGAATTACATACGAAGTCAAGCATGGGGAATAACTTTGGAAACCGGGGGTGTACAGGAGAGTCGGGTTTCGATCCAGTGGAACTGTGGGTTATGGGCCCACCATGTGGTTAAAAGTAGGAAAAGCGTTGATATCTTGCACGGTCATGATAACAAGACATGTCAAAGGGTAGCCTATCAGTTATGTTGGCAACAATGTCGATACCAAGGGCGAGGGAGGAAGAGAACCATTTTCCTGCTCGCTGAACGAGGCAGACCAATAGGCAAAGTTCTCGTCCATCGGTGGCTACCGGAATGTCATTAACAATAGTAACAGGGTCTTACTGACAGAGTTGTACACCGAGGTGTTTACATAAGTAGGGAAATATTACGGCTTATATAATATAGATCACAAGGAGGTTTAAACAAACCAATGGAAAGGAAAAGTAATATCAGGTTTAAACAGAACAATGTAAAGGAAAATGAGTATACACACATATTTCAAGGGTATATCCTTCCCAAGGACAAGTAGAGCATGATATCCCTGACAGGATATAATGTAGAAAACCCTTTTAGGTAAGGGGAGAGAAATTTCATGACATTACCCATACATCGGTGTTTGGATAATTGAGCAGGGAACATTTAGCATTCGGCTTCAAATGTTCTTATTGAAAATCGGAGTACCACAGGCATGCTTCAAGATAGCATTCACATGGTAATTGGGTAAAGATCGGACTTTGGAAACACAAAGGATACATTAGGAACAACTTATAGAATAAGTCTTACAATTTCCTGATGCAAGAATGGATAACCTTGCTGAAAAGGAAACTATAGCAATAGGTCCTCCGGCCAGGTGTGCTAGGCATGACATCACCTTACCAGGTCATATAAAGACCAATGTTATAACTCTTGGAAATATGTTCCAACCATCATATCTGACTGAGATTCAGATCTGATTGGTGTCAGGATACCTCAGACTTAGGATCCCGAGATAAAAAGGTGCGACATGAGTTGATGAGAAGACATCATAAGATTCTCGGGAAATGAGCTATGGAAGAGAGTATCGACACAAGAGTTCATCATTTAAACCAAAGAGAGGATGACAGGGTAGCTGATGGACTCAGCGACAATCCTTAAGATTTCCAAAAAGGTGGATTTCCACAGTTACGTGAACAAGGAGATAACATTTGTCGGATCAATTGATATAATGATGTATGCTCGAGGAAAACATACACAATTAAAAATTGGTTGAAAAGTGCACCCGAAATATGAGCTTATAGTAGCATGATCAATGTTAGAATGGTGGTTCAGCAACCGATAGGCTAAGAATGCATTATCGATCATTAACTTCAAAGCAATAGGGTTGCTAGAAGTGCAGAATCTAAACAACACCGTTCACTTGTGGGTACCCCGGTTGGAGACACGAGGACCAAGAAAGAATGATGATGGTGAGAAGTATCTTTATAGCAAGAATTCTTAAGAGGTGGAGCAATCCTCACAACATTCTTGACATCAAAAATGGTAATACTCCACGGTAGAATGTAACATAAGTTGGATAGCAAGGAACTCAAGGTACAACACAAAACATGAACAAGTTTTGTGTTGGAGGGAATGCAATAATGTTGTCGATGATAACCCAAATCATCGAGGGAAAGGATGCTATTTCTCATCAGGAATTCGATAGATATCTTGGAAGACCTCATAAGGTTGATGATGATCACGACACATTTGTCGAGAGATTTCAAGATGTAATCAATCAACGGCGACATCAATTCAAAGGAATGATGAAGCGGATGGTTATTGGAACCATGGGTAGGACACAAACTTGAAATCAAGCTTGTTGTTCAAGGTGAACTGATATGACGAGGAAGATCGAACTAAGCTTAGCTCATCATCGAAAGTTGTGCTCCGGGATTAAGGACCAGGTAGCACAATTTAAAATTTAGCACGATAATGATATAGCCGATCAGGCTTGGAATGACTTGAAGGATTTTTAAACTCATAAGCAACGAAGATTACTTAGAGTTATCGAACCAGAGTGCGGAATCGGTTCACTTACCGGTGTTCTTGAGCGACTAACAACTCAGAACCCATGAAAAATTGGAATCGGTGAGAAATAATAGCTGATGGAGACTCATAAGATGCAACACAGTTCTTAGATATACTCGAGATACCATAGGGTAATACTCGTCTGCAGGTCAAGGTAGAGGTTGGACTGGTGTATTGACTTGCAATAGACAAGTGCTTTAAATTGTCCGAGAAATGGGGTCAAAGAGAAAATATGGTCGAAACCACGATTGCATAGGATCAGTTCACAGATACTAGATGATATTATATCAACGAAATAGTTATTATTACAAGAAGCTTCTATGGTAGGATCTACATCGTGTCCACGGGCATGAACACAAAGTTCAAGGTCGACTCCCACTTCTTCAATGTATAACCTTCCATTCACCTCTCACTTTCGAAGAAGTTGTAGGGTTGAGATTTTATCTAGCAAACACCAGAAGAGTATGACTCGTGAAAACTTTCGAGTTCACACATATTAAGGAAGGCATAGGTTCAACCCGTCAGGGTATCGTGGAAACATATACCACCAGCTTCAATAGTAAATATCACAAGCTCGAGAGCAGAGCATGGTTGGTCAACCAGAGGATAGGATTTACCAATGGAGAAAGAACTTCTAAAGGGATTGAATATGAAGGACGCTATCGGATGAAATCCAACAAAGGATCCGGTGGTCCTCAAAGGATCTGATGTGAGCATCAGTACTCAACCAGAGGAAGAAACAATGCAAGGAGATCAGACTATAGAAACAACTAACTAATTCAAAGCTCAAATGCAAAAGAATTATGAATTCCAAGACAAGGGATCAGAAGCAATGCTCTGATTAGGGATGGATAAGTTGAATAGCCTTGGGGGTACAATCGATGGCAATTTTGATTGGTCGAGATCCAGCTCATGTTTACATTGACGTCTGAGCCGGAAAGATAATTTAAAAGGATCAACTGATGATTGCGTCCATTCACACTCATGTTGAATCAAAAGGATCAAAATGACGGTGCCTAAGGATACTAACGAATATTGCCAGCCATATGGAAAGCATCCATCATGCAAGCAGACAAGTATTGTAGAGCAATAAGCTACTAAGGATTTTTGGAGGATCGAATAGTATTTCGAAGACCATTGTGAAACACATGAACAACTGGGGGATGAGCGGATACTCGGTAAGTGCGAGAAATTATTCGTATGGGTATTCAGGTGACAAAGAACAACAAGGCAGTAAGCTCAAAGAATTCTCGGAGCAACAGAGAGAATGTCGGGGTATCTTGTAATAACAAGGTCGACTGGGAATAAGTAAGATCAACAGGTGTAAGTATTTATCCATAGGGATATTTCGGTGGTAGTGAATTGCAAAAGTAACGGCCACAGAGCCCAGAGAGAATATCGGATAGTATCTTTGAAATCTTCTGGGGTAACAGGCGATCATCTGGACCGAAGGGGCTCTGCGGGAGAAAGTAGTTACGAGAACCTAGAGTCAGATTTAGTAAAATTATTTAACCCGAATAGAAGAGAGATCAGAATCCCAGAGTATAGAAGAGGAGTAAAAGATCCTAATACCACCCAATGGCGACGTGGGCCTATGGGCCGCACAGCCATGTTAGTAAAAGTTTTGCAATGTCTAAACTCGACTTCGGCCAAGGAGTGTGGAAGGGGGATTCCTACAGGCAGTCGGCTCTGATACCAACTTGTGACGCCCCCAATTTAATCGTACACTAATCATGCACGCAAATGTGTACGATCAAGATCAGAGACTCACGGGAAGATATCACAACACAACTCTACAAATAAAATAAGTCATACAAGCATCATAATACAAGCCAGGGGCCTCGAGGGCTCGAATACAAGTGCTCGATCATAGACGAGTCAGCGGAAGCAACAATATCTGAGTACAGACATAAGTTAAACAAGTTTGCCTTAAGAAGGCTAGCACAAACGGGGATACAGATCGAACGAGGCGCAGGCCTCCTGCCTGGGATCCTCCTAACTACTCCTGGTCGTCATCAGCGGGCTGCACGTAGTAGTAGGCACCTCCAGTGTAGTAGGAGTCGTCGTCGACGGTGGCGTCTGGATCCTGGGCTCCATCGTCTGGTCGCAGCAATCGGGTATAGAAAAGGAAAAAGGGGGAACAAGGCAATCGTGAGTACTCATCCAAAGTACTCGCAAGCAAGGAACTACACTACATATGCATGGATATATGTGTAAAGGGCCATATCAGTGGACTGAACTGCAGAATGCCAGAATAAGAGGGGGATATCTAATCCTGTCGAAGACTACGCTTCTGGCAGCCTCCGTCTTGCAGCATATATAAGAGAGTAGACTGAAGTCCTCCAAGTAGCATCGCATAGCATAATCCTACCCGGCAATCCCCTCCTCGATGCGCTGTTAGAGAGCGATCACCGGTCTAATCCTAAGCGCACAGGGGTCTGGGCCCATGGCCCATAGCACACCTGCACGTTGCGAACACGACCGAAAGCAGATCTAGCCCCCTTAATACAAGAGCGAGCTTACGATCCAATGCGGCGCACGCTACTCAGTCGCTGACGTCACGAAGGCTTCGGCTGATACCACGACGTCGAGTCCCCATAACTGTCCCCACGTAGTTGGTTAGTGCGTATAGGCCAGTAGCCAGACTCAGATCAAATACCAAGATCTCGTTAAGCGTGTTAAGTATCCGCGAATGCCGAACAGGGCCAGGTCTACCTCTCACCCAGGTAGTCTCAACCTGCCCTGCCACTCCGCCACGAAGATCCACATAGAGGGCCGTCGGGACAAAGGTCCTTTCAGCCCCCAATCCGTGAATCACTCGCGGGTACTCCTCGAGCCGACCCGACTTTAGTCACCACATGTATCATGTATAAGTATATAGTATATACCCATGATCACCTCCCGAGTGATCACGACCCGATAGTATAGCATAGCAGACGGACAAGAATGTAGGGCCACTGATGGAAAACTAGCATCCTATACTAAGCATGTAGGATTGCAGGTAAAGGTAACAACAATAGTAGCAAGGACAGGCTATGCATCAGAATAGGATTAACCGAAAGCAGTAACATGCTACACTACTCTAATGCAAGCAGTATAGAGAAGAGTAGGCGATATCTGGTGATCAAGGGGGGGGGCTTGCCTAGTTACTCTGGCAAGAGAGAGGGGTCGTCAACTCCGTAGTCGTAATGGGTAGCAGCGGCGTCGGTCTCGGTGTCTACCAGAGAGAAGAGGGGGAAGAAACAATGAATACAGAGCAAACAAAGCATGATGGTGCATGACAAGACAATGTGCGGTGCTAGGTGTGCCCTAACGCGGTATGAGGTGATACCGGCGAAGGGGGAAAATATCCGGGAAAGTCTCCCCGGTGTTTCGCGTTTTCGGGCAGAGGAGACGGAGGGGGAAAGTTGCGAGTTTCATATGTTAGGGGTGTGTGGCGGACGAACGGGTTGCGTATCCGGATTCGTCTCGTCGAACTGAGCAACTTTCATGTAGAAAGTATTTCCATCCGAGTTACGGATTATTTTATATGATTTTCTAAAGATTTAATCATTTTTAGAATTAACGGAATTAATTTAATTAGAAAATGCAATTATGACGTCAGCATGATGTCAGGGTGATGTCAGAAATCAACTAGTTAGTTGATCTAGTCAAACTGACATGTGGGTCCTATTGTCATTGTCTAACACTAACTAAGCAAGTTTAATTAGTTTAGTTAATTGATTAGGTTAATTAAAAGTAATTAATTAAGTTAATTATATTAATTAATTAATTAATATTTTTATTTTTTTATTTCTTTTTTTAACCAACGTTTTTGGGGGTGGGACCCCAAGGTCAGTGGCTCAGGGGGAGCCTTAACGGGCGAACGTAACGGGCGGCGGGGCGGGACGGACCCTCCAGGGCTCGCGCGCACACGCCCGAGGCATGGCCGCGGCCAAGGTGCGCCGCCAGCGAGCATGGCGCGGCGGGGCAGGGCCTGCAGCGGCCGGAGACGGGAGGGGACCAGAGCCATGCGCGTGCGTGTGCCGGCGGGCGACAACGCGTCGTAGGCGGACGGACGAGGCGCGGTGGCTGCCAGAGGCGGGCGCGCGGGGTACGGCCGCGGGCGATGTGCGAGAGCAGGGGAGGTGGGCGCGTGCAGTGGAAGTCGGTGGCAAACGCAAGCAGGCGCGTGGAGCCAAACGACGAATGCGAGCGGTGCTCGGAGGCGTGGGGAGCGCGCGCTCACCGCGAGCACGGGCGCGGCTAGGTCCGACAATGGGAGTAGAGGGGGGAAAGAGGAGAGGAGAACCGCTCACGTGCGAGGAGGGAAGAGGCGGCAAGGCTCAATGATACGAGTCGGGGAGGAGGACGAGGAAGGCGTGTGGTCCGGGCGGCGAGCAACGGCGGGGTCCTCGGGCACCGAGGGTCGGTGAGGACCGGTGGGGAGGAGATGATGACGGGGCAGTCAGGTGGCCCTGGTCCAGTGGGGAGGCGGCCTCAGCGAGGTAGAAGCGGGGCGGCGGCGCCAGGGGCGCCCTCGGGGGCGTGCGGCAGAGGGATGGGAAGGGGGCGCTCATCCCTGATCCAGATCGGGACGAGGAGAGGAGAGACGTGGGGAGTGGGAGGAGTGGGTTAGGGTTCGGTGTCCCCTAGGGGGTTAGTAGGTGAGGTGGGGTGGGCCGGGCCGGTCGGGCCGGCCTGTAGCTAGCTGGGCCATTCGGCCAGGGAGAGGGGTTCTTTTCTTTTGTCTTTTTTGTTTTGTTTTCTATTTTGTTTTAACATTTAATAGATTTTAGCTTAATTCAAATACAATAATAGTCCCTAAATTAGTATTACTAAACATCCCACTAGCACGAGCTATGTAGCACATTTTAGAAAGTAGTTTGTATTTGTTTATTAATTTACGGGCAATTAATTAGTAGTTCTAACACTATTTTATTTATTTTAGTGCATTTAACTACTTTATAACAGTGTGTCTTCTCCACCAATATTTATCATGAATTACTTGCTACATTTAGAACATATTAGTTTTGACTTTTGAAAACTTTTATAGTTTGACTTTATTTCAAATTTGAATTTGAAAGAGTATTGAATCATCGCGAGATTATCAACAGTATCATGGTGACGTGACAACATCAGCAGAGGGTTTTTTTTGCGGGTGAACATTAGCAGAGGTTTACTTTAGCTTGATTATTGGGGCTTCACATTTCTCTTTTTTCTTGATTCGTCCGAAGTCTCATCCCGACTTGTGGGGGAATCATAGTCTCCATCATCCTTTTCCTCACTTGGGACAATGCACTAATAATGATGATCATCACACTTCTATTTTCTTACAACTCATGAATTACAACTCGATACTTAGAAAAAAATATGACTCTATATGAATGCCTCCGGCGGTGTACCGGGATTTGCAATGAATCAAGAGTGACATGTGTGAAAGAATTTTGAACGGTGGCTTTGCCACAAATACAATGTCAACTACATGATCATGCTAGCAATATGACAATGATGGAGCGTGTCATAGTAAACGGAACGGTGGAAAGTTGCATGACAATATATCTCGGAATGGCTATGGAAATGCCATAATAGGTAGGTATGGTGGCTGTTTTGAAGAAGGTATATGGTGGGTGTATGATACCGGCGAAGTTTGCACCAACTCTCGATGTGAGAAAGGGCAATGCACGGTACCGAAGAGGCTAGCAATGATGGAAGGGTGAGAGTGCGTATAATCCATGGACTTAACATTAGTCATAAATAACTCATATACTTATTGCAAAAATCTAGAAGTTATCAAATCAAAGTATTACGCGCATGCTCCTAGGGGATAGATTGGTAGGAAAAGACCATCGCTCGTCCCCGACCGCCACTCATAAGGAAGACAATCAATAAACACCTCATGCTCCGACTTCGTTACATAACGGTTCACCATACGTGCATGCTACGGGAATCACAAACTTCAATGCAAGTATTCTTTAAATTCACAACTACTCAACTAGCATGACTCTAATATTATCTCGTCCATATCTCAAAACAATTATCATGCTTCAATCTTTTCTTAGTATTCAACACACTCATAAGAAAGTTTTTACTATTCTTGAATACCTAGCATATTAGAATGAAGCAAATTACCTTGCTATTTAAGACTCTCAAAATAATCTAAGTGAGGCATGAGATTTCATCTATTTCTACAAAACAAATCCACCACCGTGCTCTAAAAGATATAAGTGAAGAACTAGAGCAAACAACAAACTACTCCGAAAGATATAAGTGAAAATCAATGAGTAGTCAAATAATTATGCAACTATGTGAAGACTCTCTAACATTTAATAATTTCAGATCTTGGTACTTTATTAAAACGGCAGGCAAAGCTAAATAAAATAAAATGACGCTCCAAGCAAAACACATTTTATGTGGTGAATAAAAATATAGCTCCAAGTAAAGTTACCGATGAACGAAGACGAAAGAGGGGATGCCTTACGGGGCATCCCCAAGCTTAGACGCTTGGTTATCCTTGAATATTACCTTGGGGTGCCTTGGGCATCCAAAAGCTAAGTCTCTTGCCACTCCTTATTCCATAGTCCATCGAATCTTTACCCAAAACTTGAAAACTTCACAACACAAAACTTAACAGAAAACTCGTGAGCTCCGTTAGCGAAAGAAAACAAAAGACCACTTCAAGTTACTGTAATTAACTCATTATTTATTTATATTGGTGTTAAACCTACTGTATTCCAACTTCTCTATGTTTTATAAACTATTTTACTAGCCATAGAGTCATCAAAATAAGCAAACAACACACGAAAAACAGAATCTGTCAAAAACAGAACAGTCTGTAGTAATCTGTAACTAACGCAAACTTCTGGTACTCCGAAAATTCTAAAATAAATTGGTGGACCTTAGGAATTTGTCTATTAATCATCTTCAAAAAGAATCAACTAAATAGCACTCTCCAGTAAAAAGTTTTAGCTAATCTCGTGAGCGCTAAATTTTCTTTTTTTTACAGCATGATCATAAAGACGTCACCCAAGTCTTCCCAAAAGTTCTACTTGGCACAAACACTAATTAAAACACAAAAAAACATCTAAACAGAAGCTAGATGGATTATTTATTCCTAAACAGAACCAAAAATCAAGAAACTAAAATAAAATTGGGTTGCCTCCCAACAAGCTCTATCGTTTAACGCCCCTAGCTAGGCATGATGATTTCAATGATGCTCACATAAAAGATAGGAATTGAAACATAAAGAGAGCATCATGAAGAATATGACTAATACATTTAAGTCAAACCCACTTCCTATGCATAGGGATTTTGTGAGCAAACAACTTATGAGAACAATAATCAACTAGCATAGGAAGGCAAAACAAGCATAACTTCAAAACTTTAAGCACGTAGAGAGGAAGCTTGATATTATTGCAATTCCTACAAGCATATATTCCTCCCTCATAATAATTTTCAGTAGCATCATGAATGAATTCAACAATATAACCAGCACCTAAATCATTCTTTTCATGATCTACTTGCATAGAAAATTTACTACTCTCCATATAAGCAAATTTCTTCTCATGAATAGTAGTGGGAGCAAACTCAACAAAATAACTATCATATGATTGAGAATTAAGATCAAGATGACAAGTTTCATGGTTATAATTATTCTTTATAGCATAGGTGTCATCACAATAATCATCATAGATAGGAGGCATGCTTTCATCACAGTGAATTTTCTCATCAAAGCTTGGGGGACAAAAAATATCATCTAAATCAAAAATAGCTTCCCCAAGCTTGTGGCTTTGCATATCATTAGCATCATGGATATTCAAGGAATTCATACTAACAACATTGCAATCATGCTCATCATTCAAAGATTTACTGCCAAACATTTTATAGATTTCTTCTTCTAACACTTTGGCACAATTTTCCTTTCCATCATACTCACGAAAGATATTATAAAGGTGAAGCGTATGAGGCAAACTCAATTGCATATTTTTTTGTAGTTTTCTTTTATAAACTAACTAGTGCTAAAACAAGGAACAAAAAGATTCGATTGCAAGATCTAAAGATATACCTTCACTTACCTAGCCTCCCCGGCAACGGCGCCAGAAAAGAACTTGATGTCTACTACACAACCTTCTTCTTGTAGACGTTGTTGGGCCTGCAAGTGCACAGGTTTGTAGGACAGTAGCAAATTTCCCTCAAGTGGATGACCTAAGGTTTATCAATCTGCGGGAGGCGTAGGATGAAGATGGTCTCTCTCAAGCAACCCTGCAACCAAATAACAAAGAGTCTCTTGTGTCCCCAACACACCCAATACAATGGTAAATTGTATAGGTGTACTAGTTCGGCGAAGAGATGGTGATACAAGTGCAATATGGATGGTAGATATAGGTTTTTGTAAACTGAAAATATAAAAACAGCAAGGTAGCAGGCGGTAAAAGTGAGCGTAAACGGTAGTGCAATGATAGGAAACAAGGCCTAGGGTTCATACTTTCACTAGTGTATGTCCTCTCCACAATAATAACATAATTGGATCACATAACTATCCCTCAACATGCAACAAAGAGTCACTCCAAAGTCACTAATAGCGGAGAACAAACGAAGATATTATGGTAGGGTACGAAACCACCTCAAAGTTATTCTTTCCAATCAATCCGTTGGGCTATTCCTATAAGTGTCACAAACAGCCCTAGAGTTCGTACTAGAATAACACCTTAAGACACAAATCAACCAAAACCCTAATGTCACCTAGATACTCCAATGTCACCTCAAGTATCCGTGGGTATGATTATACGATATGCATCACACAATCTCAATTCATCTATTCAAACCAACACATAGAACCTCAAAGAGTGCCCAAAGTTTCTAGCGGAGAATCACGACGAAAACGTGTGCCAACCCCTATGCATAGGTTCGTGGGCGGAACCCGCAAGTTGATCACCAAAACATACATCAAGTGGCACGTGATATCCCATTGTCACCACAGATACGCACGGCAAGACATACATCAAGTGTTCTCAAATCTTTAAAGACTCAATCCGATAAAATTACTTCAAGGGGAAAACTCAATCCATTACAAGAGAGAAGAGGAGGAGAAGAAACATAAGATCCAACTATAATAGCAAAGCTCGCGATACATCAAGATCGTGCCAAATCAAGAACACGAGAGAGAGAGAGATCAAACACATAGCTACTGGTACATACCCTCAGCCCCGAGGGTGAACTACTCCCTCCTCGTCATGGAGAGCGCCGAGATGATGAAGATGGCCACCGAAGAGGGATCCCCCCCTCCGGCAGGGTGCCGGAACTAGGTCCCGATTGGTTTTTGGTGGCTACAGACGCTTGCGGCGGCGGAACTCCAGATCTAATCTCTGTTCTGGAAGTTTTACGATACGTAGGTATATATGGGTGAAAGGAGTATGTCGGTGGAGCTGCGGGGGCCCCACGAGGCAGGGGGCGCGCCCCCTACCCTCGTGGCCAGCTCCCGTATCTTCTGACGTAGAGTCCAAGTCTATCTGACGGGTTTCCTTCCAAAAATAACTTCTCCAGTTGATTTCGTTCCGTTTCGACTTCGTCTGATATTCCTTTTCTTCGAAACACTGAAATAGGCATGAAACAACAAATCTGGGCTGGGCCTCTGGTTAATAGGTTAGTCCCAAAAATAATATAAAAGTGGATAATAAAGCCCAATATTGCCTAAAACAGTAGATAATATAGCATGGAGCAATCAAAAATTATAGATACGTTGGAGATGTATCAAGACACATCTCTGATCAATAACCAATAGCGGAACCCGGATGCTCATATTGGTTCTTACATATTCTACGAAGATCTTTATCGGTCATACCGCAATGACAACATACGTCATTCCCTTTGTCATCGGTATGTTACTTGCCCAAGATTCGATCGTCGGTATCCTCATACCTAGTTCAATATCATTACCGGCAAGTCTTTTTACTCGTTCCGTAATGCATCATCCCACAACTAACTCATTAGTCACATTGCTTGCAAGGCTTATCATGATGTGCATTACCGAGAGGGCCCAGAGATATCTCTCCGATACTCGGAGTGACAAATCCTAATCTCGATCTATGACAACCCAACAAACACCTTTAGAGATACCTGTAGAGGATCTTTATAATCAACCAGTTATGTTTTGATGTTTGATAGCACACAAGGTATTCCTCCGGTATTCGGGAGTTGCATAATCTCATAGTCAAAGGAATATGTATAAGTCATGAAGAAAGCAATAGCAGTAAAACTTAACGATCATTATGCTAAGCTAATAGATGGGTCTTGTCCCTCTCATCATTCTCCCAATGATGTGATCCCGTTCATCAAATTACAACACATGTCTATGGTTAGGAAACTTAACCATCTTTGATTAACGGGCTAGTCTAGTAGAGGCTTACTAGGGACAGAGTTTTTTGTCTATGTATACACATATGTATCAAGTTTTCGTTAATACAATTATAGCATGAATAATAAACATTTATCATGATATAAGGAAATATAAAATAACACTTTATTATTGCCTCCAGGGCATATTTCTTTCACTCACTTCTTTCATCTACTGGTTCACTAAAATCAGATATTTTAGCAAACAGAACTTTGCTTGACACTGATACTTCTCCAATGTATCTATAATTTTTTATTGTTCCATGCTATTATATTATCTGTTTTGGATGTTTAATGGGCTTTAAAATGCTCTTTTATATTATTTTTGGGACTAACCTATTAACCGAAGGCCCAGTGCCAGTTCCTTTTTTTTTACCTATTTCAGTGTTTTGCAGAAAAGGAATACCAAACGGAATCCAAACGGAATGAAACCTTGACGATGATCTTTCTTGGAACAAACGCAATCCAGAAGACTTGGAGTAGAAGTATGGAAGTCCGCGAGGCGGCCACGAGGAAGGAGGGCGCGCCCCCACCCTCGTGGGCCCCACGGAGCTCCACAGATGTACTTATTTCGCCTATATATACTCTTATACCCTAAAAACATCAGTGGGAGCCATGAAACCACTTTTGCACCACCGCAACCTTCTGTACCCGTGAGATCCCATCTTGGGGCCTTTTTCGGCGATTTGACGGATGGGGAATCGATCACGGAGGGCTTCTACATCAACACCATAGCCTCTTCGATGAAGCATGAGTAGTTTGCCACAGACCTTCGGGCCCATAGTTTTTAGCTAGATGGATTCTTCTCTCTCTTTGATTCTAAATACAAAGTTCTCCTTGATGTTCTTGGAGATCTATTCGATGTAATACTCTTTTGCGGTGTGTTTGCCGAGATCCGATGAATTGTGGATTTATGAACTTGATTATCTATGAATATTATTTGGTTCTTCTCTGAATTCTTATATGCATGATTTTATATCTTTGCAAGTCTCTTCGAATTATCGGTTTAGTTTGGCCTACTAGATTGATCTTTCTTGCAATGGGAGAAGTGCTTAGCTTTGGGTTCAATCTTGCGGTGTCCTTTTCGAGTGACAGTAGGGGCAGCAAGGCACGTATTGTATTGTTGCCATCGAGGATAAAAAGATGGGGTTTATATCATATCGCTTGAGTTTATCCCTCTACATCATGTCATCTTGCTTAATGCATTACTCCGTTCTTATGAACTTAATACTCTAGATGCATGCTGGGTAGCGGTCGATGTGTGGAGTAATTGTAGTAGATACAGAATCATTTTGGTCTACTTGACACGGACGTGATGCCTATATTCATGATCATTGCCTTAGATATCTTCATAACTATGCGCTTTTCTATCAATTGCTCGGCAGTAATTTGTTCACCCACCGTAATACATGCTATCTTGAGGGAATCTGTTGGGGAACGTTACAGAAAACAAAAAAATTCCTACGGTTTCACCAAGATCCATCTATGAGTTCATCTAGCAATGAGTGATCGGATGCATCTACATACCTTTGTAGATCGCGAGCGGAAGCGTTCACTAGAACGTGGATGATGGAGTCGTACTCGCCGTGATCCAAATCATCGATGACCAAGTACCGAACGGACGACACCTCCACGTTCAACACACATACGGAGTGGATGACGTCTCCTCCTTCTTGATCCAGCAAGGGGAAGGAGAGGTTGATGAAGATCCAGCAGCACGGCAGCGTGGTGGTGGATGCAGTTGTCACCTGCAGCAGGGCTTCGTCGAGCGTCTGCGCGAGAGGGAGAGGTGTGACAGGGGAGAGGGAGGCTCCAGGGGTCAAGGGTGCCGCTGCCCCTCCCTCCCCCCTTTATATAGGCCCCCTGGGGGGGCCTGCCCTGGAGATCCAATCTCCCAGGGGGCGGCGGCCTGGGGGGGTGGAGTGCCCCCCATGGCAAGTGGGGCGCCCCCCCCCACCCTAGGGTTCCAACCCTAGGCACAGGGGGTGGGCCTAGGGGGGCGCACCAGCCCACTAAGGGCTGGTTCCCCCTCCCACTTCAGCCCATGGGGCCCTCCGGGATGGGTGGCCCCACCCAGTGGACCCCCAGGACCCATTCGGTGGTCCTGGTACAATACCGGTGACCCCCGAATCACTCCCGATGGCCGAAACTGCACTTCCTATATATAATTCTTCACCTCCGGACCAATCCGGAACTCCTCGTGACGTCCAAGATCTCTTCCGGGACTCCGAACAACTTTCAGATTACTGCATACTCATATCTCTACAACCCTAGCGTCACCGAACCTTAAGTGTGTACATCCTACGGGTTCGGGAGACAAGGAGACATGGCCGAGACACCTCTCTGACCAATAACCAATAGCGGGATCTGGATACCCATGTTGGCTCCCACATACTCCTCGATGATCTCATCGGATGAACCATGATGTCGAGGATTCAATCAATCCCGTATTCAATTCCCTTTGTCAATCGGTATTTTACTTGCCCGAGATTCGATCGTCGGTATCCCAATACCTCGTTCAATCTCGTTACCGGTAAGTCACTTTACTCGTACCATAATGCATGATCCCGTGATCAAACACTTTGATCACATTGAGCTCATTATGATGATGCATTACTGAATGGGCCCGGTGATACCTCTCCGTCATACGGAGTGACAAATCCCAGTCTCGATCCGTGTCAACCCAACAGACACTTTCGGAGATACCCGTAGTATACCTTTATAGTCACCCAGTTACGTTGTGACGTTTGGCATACCCAAAGCACTCCTACGGTATCCGGGAGTTACACGATCTCATGGTCTAAGGAAAATATACTTGACATTGGAAAAGCTCTAGCAAACGAATTATACGATCTTTGTGCTTATGCTTAGGATTGGGTCTTGTCCATCACATCATTCTCCTAATGATGTGATCTCGTTATCAATGACATCCAATGTCCATAGTCAGGAAACCATGACTATCTGTTGATCAATGAGCTAGTCAACTAGAGGCTGACTAGGGACATGTTGGTGTCTATGTATTCACACATGTATTACGATTTCCGGATAACACAATTATAGCATGAATAAAAGACAATTATCATGAACAAGGAAATATAATAATAATGCTTTTATTATTGCCTCTAGGGCATATTTCCAACAGAATCCACTAGTGAAACCTATGGCTCCTGGGTCTCTTTCTTATTACATTCCATTTCTTTTATTTACATCGCATCTCGTTTACTATTTTGCAATCTTTACTTTCCAATCTATACAACAAAAATACCAAAAAAATTATCTTACTATCTTTATCAGATCTCACTTTTGCGAGTGGCGTGAAGGGATTGACAACCCCTTTATCGCGTTGGTTTCAAGGTTCTTGATTGTTTGTGCAGGTACTAGGTGACTTGCACGTTGTCTCCTACTGGATTGATACATTGGTTCTCAACAACTGAGGGAAATACTTACGCTACTTTGCTGCATCACCCTTTCCTCTTCAAGGGAAAACCAACGCATGCTCAAGAGGTAGAAAGAAGGATTTCTCGCACCGTTGCCGGGGAGATCTATGCCAAGTAAAGACATACCAAGTACCCTTCATAAACTCTTCTCCCTCGCATTACACTATTTGCCATCCGCCACTCGTTTTCCTCTCCCCCATTTCTAAAACGATTTTTTAAAACCTTTGCCTTTTCTTTGCCTCTCTTCCGTTCGTCTCTTTTCGCTTGCTTCTTGTTTTCTTGTGTGTTGGATTGACT
This sequence comes from Aegilops umbellulata, assembly GCA_032464435.1. Taxonomy (NCBI): domain Eukaryota; kingdom Viridiplantae; phylum Streptophyta; class Magnoliopsida; order Poales; family Poaceae; genus Aegilops; species Aegilops umbellulata. The sequence goes on along the minus strand of CP136059.1, from coordinate 440,731,156 downwards.
GTTTGTCACAATGGCTCAAGATAATACTAAATTGTGTGACTTTTCCAATACCAACAATAATTATTTTAAGCACTCCGATTGCTCCTACTACCGATGCTGAATCTTGTGAAATCAATACCGCTTTGTTAAATCTTGTTGTGAAAGATCGATTTGCTGGCCTTCCTAGTGAAGATGCCGCTACCCATCTAAACAACTTTGTTGATTTGTGTGATATGCAAAAGAAGAAAGATGTGGATAATGATATTGTTAAATTGAAGCTATTTCCGTTTTCGCTTAGAGATCGTGCTAAAACTTGGTTCTCTTCTTTGCCTAAAAATGTATTGATTCACGGAATAAGTGCAAAGATGCTTTTATCTCTAAGTATTTTCCTCCCGCTAAGATCATCTCTGTTAGGAACGATATTATGAATTTTAAGCAACTTGATCATGAGCATGTTGCACCAGCTTGGGAGAGAATGAAATTAATGATACGTAATTGCCCTACACATGGTTTGAATTTATGGATGATTATACAATTTTTTTATGCTGGATTGAATTTTGCTTCTAGAAATCTTTTGGATTCAGCCGCGGGAGGCACTTTTATGGAAATCACTTTAGGAGAAGCTACTAAACTCCTAGACAATATTATGGTTAATTATTCTCAATGGCACACTGAAAGAACCACTAGTAAAAAGGTTCATGCTATTGAAGAGATTAATGTTTTGAGTGGAAAGATGGATGAACTTAAGAAATTTTTTGCTAATAAAAGTGTTTCTTGTGATACTAATGATATGCCTTATTCCACTTTGATTTAGAATAATAATGAATCTATGGATGTGAATTTTGTTGGTAGGAACAATTTTGGTAACAACACGTATAGAGGAAATTTTAATTCTAGGCCGTTTCCTAGTAATTCTTCAAATAATTATGGTATTCCTACAACAACTCTTATGGAAATTTTAATAAGATGCCCTCTGATTTTGAGACTAGTGTTAAAGAATTTATGAATTCATAAAAGAATTTCAATGCTTTGCTTGAATAAAAATTGCCTAAGACTAATGAGTTGGCTAGGAACGTGGATATAATTTCTCTTGATGTTGATTCTTTGAAACTTGGATATATTCCACCTAAGCATGACATTAATGAGTATCTCAAAGCCACGAGAATTTCCATTGATGAGCGCAAAGGAAGAACCGCTAGGATGCATGCTAAAAATATTGCTTTGTGAAAGCGTGTTCTTCTAGTTTTTATGATAATAATGATGAAGATCTAAAAGTGATTGATGTGACTCATATTAAATCTTTGTTTTCCAATATGAATCTTGATAAATATGGGAGTGGAGATGAGTCAAATTTAGCTAAAAGGCGTCCCAATGATTCAGAGGTTTTAGATCTTGATGCAAAAATTAGTAAAAGTTTGATTGAAGAGGCCAAAACTTTACATAGAAATGAACCCACTATTTTGGATTTCAAGGAATTTAATTATGATAATTGTTCTTTGATAGATTGTATTTCTTTGTTCCAACCCTTGTTAAATTCTCCTCATGCTTATAATCAAAATAAAGCTTTTACCAAACACATCGTTGATGCTTTAATGCAATCCCATGAAGAAAAGCTTGAACTAGAAGTTTCTATCCCTAGAAAACTTTATGATGAGTGGGAACCTACTATTAAAATTAATATTAGAGATTATTAATGCTATGCTTTATGTGATTTGGGTGCTAGTGTTTCCATGATTCCAAAAACTTTATGTGATGTGCTAGGTTTCCATGAATTTGATGATTGTTCTTTAAATTTGCATCTTGCGGATTCCACCATTAAGAAACCTATGGGAAGGATTAATGATGTTCTTATTGTTGCAAATAGGAATTATGTCTCCGTAGATTTCATTGTTCTTGATATAGATTGCAATCCTACATGTCATATTATTCTTGGTAGACTTTTCCTTAGAACGATTGGTGCAATTATTGATATGAAAGAAGGAAATATTAGATTCCAATTTCCATTAAGGAAAGACATGGAACACTATCCTAGGAAGAAAATTAAATTTCCTTATGAATCTATTATGAGAGACACTTATGGATTGCATACCAAAGATGACAATACCTAGATCTATTCTCATTTTTATGCCTAGCTAGGGTCGTTAAACGATAGCGCTTGTTGGGAGGCAACCCAATTTTATTTTTGTTCTTTATTTTTTGCTACTGTTTAGTAATAAATAATTCATCTAGCCTCTGTTCATATGTGGTTTTATGTTTAAATTAGTGTTTGTGCCAAGTAGAACCTTTGGGAAGACTTGGGTGAAGTCTTTGCGATCTTGCTGTAAAAAATAGAAACTTTTGTGCTCACGAGATTAGCTGCCATTTTTTACTGGAGAGTGCTTTTAGGTTGATTCTTTTTGAAGATGATTAATAGTAAAATTCTTCACGTCCACCAATTTAGTTCAGAATTTTTGGAGTTACAGAAGTATTCAAACATTACAGATTGCTACAGACTGTTCTGTTTTTCGTGTCTTGTTTGCTTATTTTGATGAATCTATGAGTAGTATCCGGGGGTATGAACCATAGAGAAGTTTGAATACAATACGTTTAACACCAATCTTTCCCTAATAATAAAGCACGGATTGGCTTTGTCGGGTTCACCATCACAATACGCTTCTTCCCGTGATTTTACACTTTCAGTTCGAATTTAAAACATATACACAAAAGAGGTACTAAAGCGTCAATTTCTTTCAGATCGTTCGGCATCGAGAAGCAAATGAAATATCTCGTCGAGAAAAGGCCGAGCGAACGAAATAGCCCATGAGCCATCCTCTGTAACCCACGTGATTTCCGTACGTCGCACATCGCTAATTTCATACACAAGCTGGCCTCTCACACGTACCGCGCTACATGGCCTTCTCTGCATCGAATCAATGAACTGCTGGGCCATCTTTTATGGGCCGGAAGCCACATTACAGAATTTATTTTATAATAACATGCATGCATCTTTTTTTTAAATAGTTCCACCTTGCTTTCTTATATCAATTTTCACCAATTCATAAACGCTGGCAAGTCCCCTGAAATATCAGCAAGCAGGCTACACAAGAGGGATACAGACAAGAATCCATTGGCACAAGGATTAAATAAATATAAAGGGTTAGTAAAGGAGAGACGTGCATGGACTAAACCGAGAATGGGAGGTCGGAGCAGCGGCTGAAGGTGGCGGTGAAGGCACAAGCAGACAGGAAAAAGGGAAGGAGGAGAGCAGTTGGGCGACGCGAGGGATCATCGGTCCTCATCGGAGGAAGGCGGCGGCGCTGTCCGCATGCCTAGGTTGGAATGGCGCAAGCGTCTCAGCAGAGGTGGAGAGGGGCGGTGTGCTCGCCGGCGTCAGCCGATGGCGCGGCATCCGGGATCGAGCTCCAGGCCAGGAGATCGGTGCGCGAGGGGAGCTCTTCTCCTGACGCGATGCATGCGCGTGTGAGTGGTGGCGCCGAGGGAATCGAGAGGGAGAGAGATGAGTGAGAATCGGGGTGGGCTACGGTTGGGCCGGCCTGGCGGGCTACTGCTCCTCTCTCTCTCTTATTCTCTTTTATTTCTATTTATTAAATATTAACAGAGAGAGCAAAAAGGAGAGAGGGTTAGGAATGGGTTTTTGGCAAGGGGCTATTTTTTCTAGTCACAAAAATGTGCTTGATCCAGGAAAAATAGAAATGAGCATAATTGAAAGTTTTAATGTCAAACTCATTTGAATTTAATTAAATGGGTTTGAACTGGAAGTTGGATTTAGGATTTCCCACAATTGATTAAAAAATCCATGTTGATTGCACTTTGCACAATCTGAATATTGTCAGATCAATCTAAGTATAGGTCAAGCCTCTAGGTTGCCACGTTTACATGTATGAGCGGTCCACATGGCTAATGTTAAACCCGTTGAAACACATGGGCCTTTTTGCTAGTATAAACAAAGACTGAGTTCATTACAGTACCTTAAAGTGGTGGTTTATTTTCTTATACTAAGGGAGTTCATGAGATTTTCTGTTTAAGTTTTGTGTTGTGAAGTTTTCAAGTTTTTGGGTAAAGATTTGATGGGTTATGGAATAAGGAGTGGCAAGAGCCTAAGCTTGGGGATGCCCAAGGCACCCCAAGGTAAAATTCAAGAAAACCAAAAGCCTAAGCTTGGGGATGCCTCGGAAGGCATCCCCTCTTTCGTCTTCATCTATCGGTAACTTTACTTGAGGCTATATTTTTATTCACCACATGATATGTGTTTTGCTTGGAGCGCCTTGTGTGATTTGAGTCTTTCCTTTTTAGTTTACCACAATCATCCTTGTTGTACACACCCTTTGGGAGAGACACGCATGAATCGGAATTTATTAGAATACTCTATGTGCTTCACTTATATCTTTTGAGCTAGATAGTTTTGCTCTAGTGCTTCACTTATATCTTTTTAGAGCATGGTGGTGGCTTTATTTTATAGAAATTATTGATCTCTCATATTATTTTGAGAGTATTTTAGAACAGCATGGTAATTTGCTTTGGCTATAAAATTGGTCCTAATATGATGGGCATCCAAGATGGGTATAATAAAAACTATCATATAAAGTGCATTGAATGCTACGAGAAGTTTCATTCCTTATGATTGTTTTGAGGTATGAAGATGGTGATATTAGAGTCATGCTAGTAAAGTAGTTGTGAATTTGAGAGATACTTGTCTTAAAATTTGTGACTCCCGTAGCTGTTGGGGAACGTAGCAGAAATTCAAAATTTTCCTACGTGTCACCAAGATCTATCTATGGAGAAACCAGCAACGAGGGGAAGAAGAGTGCATCTACATACCCTTGTAGATTGCTAAGCGGAAGCGTTCAAGTGAACGGGGTTGATGGAGTCGTACTCGTCGTGATCCAAATCACCGATGACCAAGTGCCGAACGGACGGCACCTCCGCGTTCAACACACGTACAGCCCGGTGACGTCTCCCATGCCTTGATCCAGCAAGGAGAGAGGGAGAGGTTGAGGAAGACTCCATCCAGCAGCAGCACAACGGCGTGGTGATGATGGAGGAGCGTGGTACTCCAGCAGGGCTTCGCCAAGCACGTGACGGAGGAGGAGAGGTGTTGGGGAGGGGAGGGGCTGCGCCTTGGATCCGGTGTGAAGTCCTCCATCTCCCCACTATATATAGGAGGGCCAAGGGGGGGCGCCATCCCTAGGAGATCCAATCTCCTCGGGGGGCGGCGGCCAAGGGAGGTTTCCCTCCCCCCCAAGGCACCTAGGGGGGGCCTTCCCCTTGTGGGACTCTTCCTTTAGGGTTTCCCCCACACTAGGCGCATGGGCCCTAGGGGAAAGTGGCGCCCCAGCCCACTTTGGGCTGGATCCCTTCCCACTTCAGCCCATGGGACCCTCCGGGATAGGTGGCCCCACCCGGTGGGCCCCCGGGACCCCTCCGGTGGTCCCGGTGACCCCGAAACTTGTCCCGATGGCCGAAATAGGACTTCCTATATACAAATCTTTACCTCCGGACCATTCCGGAACTCCTCGTGACGTCCGGGATCTCATCCGGGACTCCGAACAACATTCGGTAACCACATACAAACTTCCTTTATAACCCTAGCGTCATCGAACCTTAAGTGTGTAGACCCTACGGGTTCGGGAACCATGCAGACATGACCGAGACGTTCTCCAGTCAATAACCAGCAGCGGGATCTGGATACCCATGTTGGTTCCCACATGTTCCACGATGATCTCATCGGATGAACCACGATGTCGAGGATTTGATCAATCCCGTATACAATTCCCTTTGTCTAGCGGTATAGTACTTGCCCGAGATTCGATCGTCGGTATCTCGATACCTTGTTCAATCTCGTTACCGGCAAGTCTCTTTACTCGTTCCGTAACACATCATCCCGTGATCAACTCCTTGATCACATTGTGCACATTATGATGATGTCCTACCGAGTGGGCCCAGAGATACCTCTCCGTCACACGGAGTGACAAATCCCAGTCTCGATTCGTGCCAACCCAACAGACACTTTCGGAGATACCCGTAGTTCACCTTTATAGCCACCCAGTTACGTTGTTACGTTTGGCACACCCAGAGTATTCCTACGTCCGGGAGTTGCACAATCTCATGGTCTAAGGAAATGATACTTGACATTAGAAAAGCTTTAGCATACGAACTACACGATCTTGTGCTACGCTTAGGATTGGGTCTTGTCCATCACATCATTCTTCTAATGATGTGATCCCGTTATCAATGACATCCAATGTCCATGGTCAGGAAACCGTAACCATCTATTGATCAACGAGCTAGTCAACTAGAGGCTTACTAGGGACATGGTGTTGTCTATGTATCCACACATGTATCTGAGTTTCCTATCAATACAATTCTAGCATGGATAATAAACGATTATCATGGACAAGGAAATATAATAATAACCTATTTATTATTGCCTCTAGGGCATATTTCCAACAGTCTCCCACTTGCACTAGAGTCAATAATCTAGTTCACATCGCCATGTGATTAACACTCACAGAGTTCTGGGTTTGATCATGTTATGCTTGTGAGAGATGTTATAGTTAACGGGTCTGAACCTTTCAGATCTGTGTGTACTTTGCAAATCTCTATGTCATCTTGTAGATGTCGCTACTACGCTATATTTCAAACAACTGTTCTACTATACGAATCCGGTTTACTCTACTTAGAGCTATCCGGATAGGTGTTAAGCTTGCATCAATGTAACTCTTTACGTCGAACTCTTCATCACCTCCATAACCGAGAAACATATCCTTATCCTCTAAGGATAATTTTGACCGCTACCTGGTGACCTACTCCTAGATCACCTTTGTACCCTCTTGCCAGACATGCAGCAAGGCACACATCAGGTGCGGTACTCAGCATGGCATATTGTATAGAGCCTATGGCAAAAGCATAGGGGACGACCTTCATCCTTCCTCTTTCTTCTGCCGTGGTCGAGCTTTAAGTCTTAACTTCATACCTTACAACTCAGGCAAGAACTCCTTCTTTGACTGATCCATCTTGAACACCTTCAAGATCAAGTTAAGGTATGTGCTGATTTGAAAAGTACCATTAGGCGTTTTGATCTATCCTTATAGATCTTGATGCTCAATCTTTAAGTAGCTTAATCCAGGTTTTCCATTGAAAAAAACTTTTCAAACAACCCTATATGCTTTCCAGAAATTCTACATCATTTCTAATCAACAATATGTCAACAACATATACTCATCAGAAATTCTATAGTGCTCCCATTCACTTCTTTGGAAATACAAGTTTCTCCTAAACATTGTATAAACCCAAAATCGTTGATCATCCCATCAAAGTGTACATTCCAACTCCGAGATGCTTACTCCAGTCCTTAGAAGGATTGCTGGAGCTTTGCATACTTGTTAGCATCTTTCAGGATCGACAAAATCTTCTGGTTGTATCACATACAACCTTTCCTCAAGAACAAGGAAACAATATTTTGACATCCTATCTGCAAGATTTCATAAATAATGCAGTACCTGCTAATTCCAACAGACTCTTAGCATCGCTACGAGTGAGAAAGTCTCATCATAGTCAACTCCTTAAACTTGTCGGGAAACAACTTAACGACAAGTCGAGCTTTCTTAATGGTGACATTTACCATCATTGTCCGTCTTCCTTTTAAAATCCATCTGTACTCAACAGCCTCACGACCATCGAGCCGTTCTGCCAAAGTCTACACTTTGTTTTCATACATGGATCCTCTCTCGGATTTTATGGCCTCGAGCCATTCATCGGAATCCGGGCCCACCATCGCTTCTCCATAGCTCGTAGGTTCATTGTTGTCTAGCAACATGACGTCCAAGACAGGATTACGTACCACTCTGAAGTAGTACGCATCCTTGTCGTCCTACGAGGTTTGGGAGTGACTTGATCCGAAGTCTCATGATCACTATCATAAGCTTCCACTTCAATTGGTGTAGGTGCCATAGGAACAACTCCTGTGCCCTGCTACACACTAGTTGAAGTGACAGTTCAATAACCTCATCAAGTCTCCACCATCCTCCCACTCAATTCTTTTGAGAGAAACTTTTCCTCGAGAAAGGACCCGATTTGAGAAACAATCCCTATTGCTTTCGGATCTGAGACAGGAGGTATACCCAACTGTTTTGGGTGTCCTATGAAGATGCAGTTATCCGCTTTGGGTTCGAGCTTATCAGCCTGAAACTTTTTCATATAAGCGTCGCAGCCCCAAACTTTTAAGAAATGACAGCTTAGGTTTCCCTAAACCATAGTTCATACGGTGTCATCTCATCGGAATTACATGGTGCCCTATTTAAAGTGAGTGCGGTTGTCTCTAATGCCTAACCCATGAACGATAGTGGTAATTCGATAAGAGACATCATGGTACGCACCATATCCAATAGGGTGCAACTATGATGTTTGGACACACCATCACACTATGGTGTTCCAGGCGGTATTAGTTGTGAAACAATTTCCACAGTGCCAAACTCGTAACTCAGATATTCATTTCTATGATCATATCATAGATACTTTATCCTCTTATCACGAAGATCTTCAACTTCATTCTGAAATTACTTGAACCATTCAATAATTCAGACTTGTGTTTCATCAAGTAAATATACTCAGTATCTACTCAAATCATCTGTGAAGTAAGAGCATAACGATATCCACTGCGTGCCTCAGCACTCATTGGACTACACACATCAAAATGTGTTACTTCCGACAAGTTGCTTTCTTGTTCCATTTTACTGAAACCGAAGCTTTCAGTCATCTTGCCCATGTGGTATGATTTGCATGTCTCAAGCGATTCAAAATCAAGTGAGTCCAAACGGTCCATCTGCATGGAGTTTCTTCATGCGTACATACAAACAGACACGGTTCACATGTCTCAATCTTTTCAGAAATGAGTGAGTCCAAAGATCCATCAACATGGAGCTTCTTCATGCGTTTTATACCAATATGACTTACATGGCAGTGCCACAAGTAGGTGGTACTATCATTACTATCTTATATCTTTTGGCATGAACATGTGTATCACTATGATCGAGATTCAATAAACCATTCATTTTAGGTGCAAGACCATTGAAGGAATTATTCAAATAAATAGAGTAACCATTATTCTCCTTAAATGAATAACCGTATTGCGATAGACATAATTCAATCATGTCTACGCTCAACGCAAACACCAAATAACAATTATTTAGGTTTAACACCAATCTCGATGGTAGACGGAGCGTGCGATGCTTGATCATATCAACCTTGGAAGCACTTCCAACACATCTTGTCATCTCACCTTTAGCTAGTCTCCGTTTATTCCGTAGTTTTTATTTCAAGCTACTAACACTTAGCAACCGAACCGGTATCTAATACCCTGATGCTACTAGGAGTACTAGTAAAGTACACATTCACATAATGTATATCCAATATACTTCTATCGACAGCCTTCTCATCTACCAAGTATCTAGGGTAATTCTGCTCTAG